>JANJXV010000464.1:0-600000 GCA_024803745.1 Megascapheus bottae
AGAATGGGGGTGGGTGAAGTCATGGAAAGGAGTGTGGGAAGTCATAGATGGAGAAATGTGAAGTCATAGAGTGGAGGTGAGTGAAGTCACATATTCAAAGTCTGTGAACTCATAGAATGGAGGTGTGTGAAGTCACAATGGAGGTGTGTGAAGTGATAGAATGGAGGTGTTTGAAGTCACAGAATGGAGGTGTGTGAAGTCATAGAATGGAGGTGTGTGAAGTCCGAATGGAGGTGTGTGAAGTCACAGAATGGAGGTGTGTGAAGTCACAGAAGGAGGTGTGTGAAGTCAGGGAATGGAGGTTTGTGAAGTCACAGAATGGAGGTGTGTGAACTCAGAATGAAGGTGTGTGAAGTCAATAATTGGTGGTTGTGTGAAGTCCTAGATGGAAGTGTGTGAAGTCATAGAATGGAGGTGTGTGAAGTCACAGAATGGAGGTGTGTGACCTCAGAATGGAGGTATGAGAAGTCACAGACTGGAGGTGTGTGAAGTCATAGAATGGAGGTTTGTGAAGTAAGAACGAAGTGTGTGAAGTCACCGAATGGAGTTGTTTGAACTCAGAATGGAGTGTGAGAAGTCACAGAATGGAGGTGTGTGAAGACATAGAATGGAAGTGTGTGAAGTCATAGCATGGAGGTTTGTGAAGTAAGAATGGAAGTGTGTGAAGTCACCGATGGAGTTGTTTGAACTCAGAATGTAGGTGTGTGAATTCACAGAATGGAGGTTTGTGAAGTCATAGATGGAATTGTGTGAGGTCATAGAATGGATGTTTCTGAAGTAAGGAATGAAGGTGTGTGAAGTCACAGAATGGAGGTGTGTGAAGTCATAGAATGAGGTGTGTGAAGTCACAGAATGGAGGTGTTTGAAGTCAAAATTGTGATGTGTGAATTCACAAATTGAGGTGTGTGAAGTCAGAATGGAGCTGAGTGAAGTCATAGAATGGAGGTGGTGAAGGCAGAATGGAAGTGTGTGACTCGTAGAATGGAGGTGTGTGATGTCAAAATGGAGGTGTGTGAAGTCATAGAATGGTGGTTTTTGATGTCAAAGAATGGAGGTGTGTGAAGTCATAGAATGGAGGTGTGTGAAGTCAGAATGGAGCTCTGTGAACTCATAGAATGGAGGTGTGTGAAGTCACAATGGAGATGTGTGAAGTCATAGAATGGTGGTTTTTGAAATCACAGAATGGAGGTGTGTGAAGTCATAGAATGGAGGTGTGTGAAGTCAGATTAGGGGTATGTGAAGTCACAAAGTGGAGGTGTGTCAACTCAGCAATGAGGTATGTGAGTCATAGAATGGAGGTGTGTGAAGTCGCAGAATTGAGGTGTGTGAAGTCAGAATGGAGGTGTGTGAATTCAGAATGGAGGTGTGTGAAGTCAGAGAATGGAGGTGTGTGAAGTCACAATGCAGGTGTGTGAAATGATAGAACGTAGATATGTGAAGTCACAATGTAGGTGTGTGAAGTCAAAAAATGGAGGTGTGTGAAGTCATAGAATGGAGGTGTGTGAAGTCACAAAATGGAGTTGTGTGAAGTCATATAATGGAGGTGTGTGAAGTCACAGAATGGAGGTGTGTGAAGTCATAGAATGGAGATGTGTTAAGTCACAGAATGGAGGTGTGTGAAATCGTAGAATGGAGGTGTGTGAAGTCAGAGAATTAAGGTGTGTGAAGTCACAGAATGGAGGTGTGTGAAGTCACAGAATGGAGGTGTGTGAACTCATAATGGAGGTGAGTGAAGTCACAGAATGGAGGTGTGTGAAGTCATAGAATGGAAGTGTGTGAAGTCATAGAATGTAGGTGTGTGATGTCAGAATGGAGGTGTGTGAAGTCACAGAATGGAGGTGTTGTGACGTCATAAATGTTGGTGTGTGAAGTCATAGAATGGAGGTTTGAAGTCATAGAATGGAGGTGTGAAGTCACAGAATGGAGGTGTGTGACGTCACAGAAGGCAGGTGTGTGAAGTCACAGAATAGAGTTGTGTGAAGTCACAATGGAGGTGTGTGAAATCATAGAATGGAGGTGTGTGAAGTCAAACAATGGAAGTGTGTGAAGTCATAGAATGGAAGTGTGTGAAGTAAAAATGGAGGTGTGTGAAGTCAGAGAATGGAGGTGTGTAAAGTCAAAGAATGGACGAGTGTGAAGACAAAATTGTGGTGTGTGAAATCCACAAATGCAGGTGTGTGAAGTCACAGAATGGAGGTGTGTGAATTCACAGAATGGAGGTTTGTGAAGTCATAGAATGGAGTTGTGTGAGGTCAATAGAATGGATGTTTCTGAAGTAAGAATGAAGGTGTGTGAAGTCACAGAATGGAGGTGTGTGAAGTCATAGAATGTAGGTGTGTGAAGTCACAGAATGGAGGTATCTGAAGTCAGAATGGAGGTGTGAAGTCATAGAAATAGAGGTGTGTGAAGTCATAGAAAGGAGGTGTGGAAAGTCATAGAATGGAGCAGTGTGAAGTCATAGAGTGGAGGTGAGTGAAGTCACAGATTCGAGGTCTGTGAAGTCATAGAATAGAGTTGTGTGAAGTCAGAATGGAGGTGTGTGAAGTCATAGAATGGAGGTATGTGAGCTCATAGAATGGAGGTGTGTGATGTCACAATGGAAGTGTGTGAAGTCACACAATGGAGGTGTGTGAAGTAATACATTGGTGTGTGAAGTCAGAATGGAGGTGTGTGAAGTCACAGAATGGAGGTGTGTGAACTAAGATTGGAGGTGTTTGAAGTCATAGATGGAGGTGTGTGAAGTCATAGTATGGAGTTGTGTGAAATCATAGAATGGAGTTTTGGGAATTCACAGAATGGAGGAGTGTGAAGTCAGAATGGCGGAGTGTGAAGTCATAGAATGGAGGTGTGTGAAGTTAGAATGGAGGTGTGTGTACTAATAGAATGGAGGTGTGTGAAGTCATAATGGAGGAGTGTGAAGACATAGAATGGAGGTTTGTGAAGTCACAGAATGGAGGTGTGTGAAGTCATAGAATGGAGGTGTGTTAAGTCATAGAATGTATGTTTGTGAGTAAGAATGAAGGTGTGTGAAGTCATAGAATGGAAGTGTGTGAAGTCACAGAATGGAGGTGTGTGACATCATAGAATGGAGGTGTGTGAAGTCAAAATGGAGGTGTGTGAAGTCAGAGAATGGAGGTGTGTGAAGTCAAAGAATGGACGTGTGTGAAGTCAAAATTGTGGTGTGTGAAATCACAAATGCAGGTGTGTGAAGTCACAGAATGGAGGTGTGTGAAGTCACAATGGAGGTGTGTGAAGTCAAATAATGGAGGTGTATGAAGTCATGGAATGGAGGTTTGTGAAGTCAAACATTGGAAGCGTGTGAAGTTATAGAATGGAGGTGTGTGAAGTCATAGAATGGAGGTGTGTGAAATCAGAGAATGGAGGTGTGTGAAGTCAGAGTGCAGGTGTGTGAAGTCATAGAATAGAGGTGTGTGAACTCATAGAATGGAGTTGTGTGAAGTCACAGATAGAGTTGTGTGAAATCAAAGAATGGAGGTTTGTGAAGTCATAGAATGGACGTGTGTGAGGTCATAGAGTGGATGTTTCTGAAGTAAGAATGAAGGTGTGTGAAGTCATAGAATGGAGGTGTGTGAAGTCATAGAATGGAGATGTGTGAAGTCACAGAATGGAGGTGTGTGAAGTCAGAATGGAGGTGTGAAGTCATAGAATAGAGGTGGGTGAAATCATAGAAAGGAGTTGTGGGAAGTCATAGAATAGAGGAGTGTGAAGTCAAAGAATGGAGGTGAGTGAAGTCACAGATCCGAGGTCTGTGAAGCCATAGAATGGAGCTGTGTGATGTCAGAATTGAGGAGTGTGAAGTCCTAGAATGGATGTGTGTGAACTCATAGAATGGAGGTGTGTGACTTCACAATGGAAGTGTGTGAAGTCACAGAATGGAGGTGTGTGAAGTCATATATTGGAGGTGTGTGAAGTCAGAATGGAGGTGTGTGAAGTCACAGAATGGAGGTGTGTGAACTCAGAATGGAGGTGTTTGAAGTCATAGATGGAGGTGTGTGAAGTCACAGTATGGAGGTGTGTGAAGTCATAGAATGGAATTTTGTGAATTCACAGAATGGAGCTGTGTGAAGTCAGAATGGAGGAGTGTGAAGTCATAGAATGGAGGTGTGTGAAGTCAGAATGGAGGTGTGTGAACTCATAGAATGGAGGTGTGTGAAGTCACAGAATGGAGGTGTGTGAAGTCACAGAATGGAGGTTTGTGAAGCCATAGAATGGAGGTGTGTGAAATCATAGAATGGATGTTTCTGAAGTAAGAATGAAGGTGTGTGAAGTCATAGAATGGAGGTGTGTGAAGTCAAAATGGAGGTGTGTGAACTCATAGAATGGAGGTGTGTGAAGTCACAGAATGGAGGTGTGTGAAGTCAGAATGGAGGTGTGAAGTCATAGAATGGGGGTGGGTGAAGTCATGGAAAGGAGGTGTGGGAAGTCATAGAATGGAGAAATGTGAAGTCATAGAGTGGAGGTGAGTGAAGTCACATATTCAAAGTCTGTGAACTCATAGAATGGAGGTGTGTGAAGTCACAATGGAGGTGTGTGAAGTGATAGAATGGAGGTGTTTGAAGTCACAGAATGGAGGTGTGTGAAGTCATAGAATGGAGGTGTGTGAAGTCCGAATGGAGGTGTGTGAAGTCACAGAATGGAGGTGTGTGAAGTCACAGAAGGAGGTGTGTGAAGTCAGGGAATGGAGGTTTGTGAAGTCACAGAATGGAGGTGTGTGAACTCAGAATGAAGGTGTGTGAAGTCACATAATGGAGGTGTGTGAAGTCCTAGAATGGAAGTGTGTGAAGTCATAGAATGGAGGTGTGTGAAGTCACAGAATGGAGGTGTGTGACCTCAGAATGGAGGTATGAGAAGTCACAGACTGGAGGTGTGTGAAGTCATAGAATGGAGGTTTGTGAAGTAAGAACGGAAGTGTGTGAAGTCACCGAATGGAGTTGTTTGAACTCAGAATGGAGGTGTGAGAAGTCACAGAATGGAGGTGTGTGAAGACATAGAATGGAAGTGTGTGAAGTCATAGCATGGAGGTTTGTGAAGTAAGAATGGAAGTGTGTGAAGTCACGAATGGAGTTGTTTGAACTCAGAATGTAGGTGTGTGAATTCACAGAATGGAGGTTTGTGAAGTCAATAGAATGGAATTGTGTGAGGTCATAGAATGGATGTTTCTGAAGTAAGAATGAAGGTGTGTGAAGTCACAGAATGGAGGTGTGTGAAGTCATAGAATGGAGTGTGTGAAGTCACAGAATGGAGGTGTTTGAAGTCAAAATTGTGATGTGTGAATTCACAAATTGAGGTGTGTGAAGTCAGAATGGAGCTGAGTGAAGTCATAGAATGGAGGTGGGTGAAGGCAGAATGGAAGTGTGTGAACTCGTAGAATGGAGGTGTGTGATGTCAAAATGTGAGGTGTGTGAAGTCATAGAATGGTGGTTTTTGATGTCAAAGAATGGAGGTGTGTGAAGTCATAGAATGGAGGTGTGTGAAGTCAGAATGGAGCTCTGTGAACTCATAGAATGGAGGTGTGTGAAGTCACAATGGAGATGTGTGAAGTCATAGAATGGTGGTTTTTGAAATCACAGAATGGAGGTGTGTGAAGTCATAGAATGGAGGTGTGTGAAGTCAGATTAGGGGTATGTGAAGTCACAAAGTGGAGGTGTGTCAACTCAGCAATGAGGTATGTGAAGTCATAGAATGGAGGTGTGTGAAGTCGCAGAATTGAGGTGTGTGAAGTCAGAATGGAGGTGTGTGAATTCAGAATGGAGGTGTGTGAAGTCAGAGAATGGAGGTGTGTGAAGTCACAATGCAGGTGTGTGAAATGATAGAACGTAGAGTATGTGAAGTCACAATGTAGGTGTGTGAAGTCAAAAAATGGAGGTGTGTGAAGTCATAGAATGGAGGTGTGTGAAGTCACAAAATGGAGTTGTGTGAAGTCATATAATGGAGGTGTGTGAAGTCACAGAATGGAGGTGTGTGAAGTCATAGAATGGAGATGTGTTAAGTCACAGAATGGAGGTGTGTGAAATCGTAGAATGGAGGTGTGTGAAGTCAGAGAATTAAGGTGTGTGAAGTCACAGAATGGAGGTGTGTGAAGTCACAGAATGGAGGTGTGTGAACTCATAATGGAGGTGAGTGAAGTCACAGAATGGAGGTGTGTGAAGTCATAGAATGGAAGTGTGTGAAGTCATAGAATGTAGGTGTGTGATGTCAGAATGGAGGTGTGTGAAGTCACAGAATGGAGGTGTGTGACGTCATAAATGTTGGTGTGTGAAGTCATAGAATGGAGGTTTGAAGTCATAGAATGGAGGTGTGAAGTCACAGAATGGAGGTGTGTGACGTCACAGAAGGCAGGTGTGTGAAGTCACAGAATAGAGTTGTGTGAAGTCACAATGGAGGTGTGTGAAATCATAGAATGGAGGTGTGTGAAGTCAAACAATGGAAGTGTGTGAAGTCATAGAATGGAAGTGTGTGAAGTAAAAATGGAGGTGTGTGAAGTCAGAGAATGGAGGTGTGTAAAGTCAAAGAATGGACGAGTGTGAAGACAAAATTGTGGTGTGTGAAATCACAAATGCAGGTGTGTGAAGTCACAGAATGGAGGTGTGTGAATTCACAGAATGGAGGTTTGTGAAGTCATAGAATGGAGTTGTGTGAGGTCATAGAATGGATGTTTCTGAAGTAAGAATGAAGGTGTGTGAAGTCACAGAATGGAGGTGTGTGAAGTCATAGAATGTAGGTGTGTGAAGTCACAGAATGGAGGTATCTGAAGTCAGAATGGAGGTGTGAAGTCATAGAATAGAGGTGTGTGAAGTCATAGAAAGGAGGTGTGGAAAGTCATAGAATGGAGCAGTGTGAAGTCATAGAGTGGAGGTGAGTGAAGTCACAGATTCGAGGTCTGTGAAGTCATAGAATAGAGTTGTGTGAAGTCAGAATGGAGGTGTGTGAAGTCATAGAATGGAGGTATGTGAGCTCATAGAATGGAGGTGTGTGATGTCACAATGGAAGTGTGTGAAGTCACACAATGGAGGTGTGTGAAGTAATACATTGGTGTGTGAAGTCAGAATGGAGGTGTGTGAAGTCACAGAATGGAGGTGTGTGAACTAAGATTGGAGGTGTTTGAAGTCATAGATGGAGGTGTGTGAAGTCATAGTATGGAGTTGTGTGAAATCATAGAATGGAGTTTTGGGAATTCACAGAATGGAGGAGTGTGAAGTCAGAATGGCGGAGTGTGAAGTCATAGAATGGAGGTGTGTGAAGTTAGAATGGAGGTGTGTGTACTCATAGAATGGAGGTGTGTGAAGTCATAATGGAGGAGTGTGAAGACATAGAATGGAGGTTTGTGAAGTCACAGAATGGAGGTGTGTGAAGTCATAGAATGGAGGTGTGTTAAGTCATAGAATGTATGTTTGTGAGTAAGAATGAAGGTGTGTGAAGTCATAGAATGGAAGTGTGTGAAGTCACAGAATGGAGGTGTGTGACATCATAGAATGGAGGTGTGTGAAGTCAAAATGGAGGTGTGTGAAGTCAGAGAATGGAGGTGTGTGAAGTCAAAGAATGGACGTGTGTGAAGTCAAAATTGTGGTGTGTGAAATCACAAATGCAGGTGTGTGAAGTCACAGAATGGAGGTGTGTGAAGTCACAATGGAGGTGTGTGAAGTCAAATAATGGAGGTGTATGAAGTCATGGAATGGAGGTTTGTGAAGTCAAACATTGGAAGCGTGTGAAGTTATAGAATGGAGGTGTGTGAAGTCATAGAATGGAGGTGTGTGAAATCAGAGAATGGAGGTGTGTGAAGTCAGAGTGCAGGTGTGTGAAGTCATAGAATAGAGGTGTGTGAACTCATAGAATGGAGTTGTGTGAAGTCACAGAATAGAGTTGTGTGAAATCAAAGAATGGAGGTTTGTGAAGTCATAGAATGGACGTGTGTGAGGTCATAGAGTGGATGTTTCTGAAGTAAGAATGAAGGTGTGTGAAGTCATAGAATGGAGGTGTGTGAAGTCATAGAATGGAGATGTGTGAAGTCACAGAATGGAGGTGTGTGAAGTCAGAATGGAGGTGTGAAGTCATAGAATAGAGGTGGGTGAAATCATAGAAAGGAGTTGTGGGAAGTCATAGAATAGAGGAGTGTGAAGTCAAAGAATGGAGGTGAGTGAAGTCACAGATCCGAGGTCTGTGAAGCCATAGAATGGAGCTGTGTGATGTCAGAATTGAGGAGTGTGAAGTCCTAGAATGGATGTGTGTGAACTCATAGAATGGAGGTGTGTGACTTCACAATGGAAGTGTGTGAAGTCACAGAATGGAGGTGTGTGAAGTCATATATTGGAGGTGTGTGAAGTCAGAATGGAGGTGTGTGAAGTCACAGAATGGAGGTGTGTGAACTCAGAATGGAGGTGTTTGAAGTCATAGATGGAGGTGTGTGAAGTCACAGTATGGAGGTGTGTGAAGTCATAGAATGGAATTTTGTGAATTCACAGAATGGAGCTGTGTGAAGTCAGAATGGAGGAGTGTGAAGTCATAGAATGGAGGTGTGTGAAGTCAGAATGGAGGTGTGTGAACTCATAGAATGGAGGTGTGTGAAGTCACAGAATGGAGGTGTGTGAAGTCACAGAATGGAGGTTTGTGAAGCCATAGAATGGAGGTGTGTGAAATCATAGAATGGATGTTTCTGAAGTAAGAATGAAGGTGTGTGAAGTCATAGAATGGAGGTGTGTGAAGTCAAAATGGAGGTGTGTGAACTCATAGAATGGAGGTGTGTGAAGTCACAGAATGGAGGTGTGTGAAGTCAGAATGGAGGTGTGAAGTCATAGAATGGGGGTGGGTGAAGTCATGGAAAGGAGGTGTGGGAAGTCATAGAATGGAGAAATGTGAAGTCATAGAGTGGAGGTGAGTGAAGTCACATATTCAAAGTCTGTGAACTCATAGAATGGAGGTGTGTGAAGTCACAATGGAGGTGTGTGAAGTGATAGAATGGAGGTGTTTGAAGTCACAGAATGGAGGTGTGTGAAGTCATAGAATGGAGGTGTGTGAAGTCCGAATGGAGGTGTGTGAAGTCACAGAATGGAGGTGTGTGAAGTCACAGAAGGAGGTGTGTGAAGTCAGGGAATGGAGGTTTGTGAAGTCACAGAATGGAGGTGTGTGAACTCAGAATGAAGGTGTGTGAAGTCACATAATGGAGGTGTGTGAAGTCCTAGAATGGAAGTGTGTGAAGTCATAGAATGGAGGTGTGTGAAGTCACAGAATGGAGGTGTGTGACCTCAGAATGGAGGTATGAGAAGTCACAGACTGGAGGTGTGTGAAGTCATAGAATGGAGGTTTGTGAAGTAAGAACGGAAGTGTGTGAAGTCACCGAATGGAGTTGTTTGAACTCAGAATGGAGGTGTGAGAAGTCACAGAATGGAGGTGTGTGAAGACATAGAATGGAAGTGTGTGAAGTCATAGCATGGAGGTTTGTGAAGTAAGAATGGAAGTGTGTGAAGTCACCGAATGGAGTTGTTTGAACTCAGAATGTAGGTGTGTGAATTCACAGAATGGAGGTTTGTGAAGTCATAGAATGGAATTGTGTGAGGTCATAGAATGGATGTTTCTGAAGTAAGAATGAAGGTGTGTGAAGTCACAGAATGGAGGTGTGTGAAGTCATAGAATGGAGGTGTGTGAAGTCACAGAATGGAGGTGTTTGAAGTCAAAATTGTGATGTGTGAATTCACAAATTGAGGTGTGTGAAGTCAGAATGGAGCTGAGTGAAGTCATAGAATGGAGGTGGGTGAAGGCAGAATGGAAGTGTGTGAACTCGTAGAATGGAGGTGTGTGATGTCAAAATGGAGGTGTGTGAAGTCATAGAATGGTGGTTTTTGATGTCAAAGAATGGAGGTGTGTGAAGTCATAGAATGGAGGTGTGTGAAGTCAGAATGGAGCTCTGTGAACTCATAGAATGGAGGTGTGTGAAGTCACAATGGAGATGTGTGAAGTCATAGAATGGTGGTTTTTGAAATCACAGAATGGAGGTGTGTGAAGTCATAGAATGGAGGTGTGTGAAGTCAGATTAGGGGTATGTGAAGTCACAAAGTGGAGGTGTGTCAACTCAGCAATGAGGTATGTGAAGTCATAGAATGGAGGTGTGTGAAGTCGCAGAATTGAGGTGTGTGAAGTCAGAATGGAGGTGTGTGAATTCAGAATGGAGGTGTGTGAAGTCAGAGAATGGAGGTGTGTGAAGTCACAATGCAGGTGTGTGAAATGATAGAACGTAGATATGTGAAGTCACAATGTAGGTGTGTGAAGTCAAAAAATGGAGGTGTGTGAAGTCATAGAATGGAGGTGTGTGAAGTCACAAAATGGAGTTGTGTGAAGTCATATAATGGAGGTGTGTGAAGTCACAGAATGGAGGTGTGTGAAGTCATAGAATGGAGATGTGTTAAGTCACAGAATGGAGGTGTGTGAAATCGTAGAATGGAGGTGTGTGAAGTCAGAGAATTAAGGTGTGTGAAGTCACAGAATGGAGGTGTGTGAAGTCACAGAATGGAGGTGTGTGAACTCATAATGGAGGTGAGTGAAGTCACAGAATGGAGGTGTGTGAAGTCATAGAATGGAAGTGTGTGAAGTCATAGAATGTAGGTGTGTGATGTCAGAATGGAGGTGTGTGAAGTCACAGAATGGAGGTGTGTGACGTCATAAATGTTGGTGTGTGAAGTCATAGAATGGAGGTTTGAAGTCATAGAATGGAGGTGTGAAGTCACAGAATGGAGGTGTGTGACGTCACAGAAGGCAGGTGTGTGAAGTCACAGAATAGAGTTGTGTGAAGTCACAATGGAGGTGTGTGAAATCATAGAATGGAGGTGTGTGAAGTCAAACAATGGAAGTGTGTGAAGTCATAGAATGGAAGTGTGTGAAGTAAAAATGGAGGTGTGTGAAGTCAGAGAATGGAGGTGTGTAAAGTCAAAGAATGGACGAGTGTGAAGACAAAATTGTGGTGTGTGAAATCACAAATGCAGGTGTGTGAAGTCACAGAATGGAGGTGTGTGAATTCACAGAATGGAGGTTTGTGAAGTCATAGAATGGAGTTGTGTGAGGTCATAGAATGGATGTTTCTGAAGTAAGAATGAAGGTGTGTGAAGTCACAGAATGGAGGTGTGTGAAGTCATAGAATGTAGGTGTGTGAAGTCACAGAATGGAGGTATCTGAAGTCAGAATGGAGGTGTGAAGTCATAGAATAGAGGTGTGTGAAGTCATAGAAAGGAGGTGTGGAAAGTCATAGAATGGAGCAGTGTGAAGTCATAGAGTGGAGGTGAGTGAAGTCACAGATTCGAGGTCTGTAAAGTCATAGAATAGAGTTGTGTGAAGTCAGAATGGAGGTGTGTGAAGTCATAGAATGGAGGTATGTGAGCTCATAGAATGGAGGTGTGTGATGTCACAATGGAAGTGTGTGAAGTCACACAATGGAGGTGTGTGAAGTAATACATTGGTGTGTGAAGTCAGAATGGAGGTGTGTGAAGTCACAGAATGGAGGTGTGTGAACTAAGATTGGAGGTGTTTGAAGTCATAGATGGAGGTGTGTGAAGTCATAGTATGGAGTTGTGTGAAATCATAGAATGGAGTTTTGGGAATTCACAGAATGGAGGAGTGTGAAGTCAGAATGGCGGAGTGTGAAGTCATAGAATGGAGGTGTGTGAAGTTAGAATGGAGGTGTGTGTACTCATAGAATGGAGGTGTGTGAAGTCATAATGGAGGAGTGTGAAGACATAGAATGGAGGTTTGTGAAGTCACAGAATGGAGGTGTGTGAAGTCATAGAATGGAGGTGTGTTAAGTCATAGAATGTATGTTTGTGAGTAAGAATGAAGGTGTGTGAAGTCATAGAATGGAAGTGTGTGAAGTCACAGAATGGAGGTGTGTGACATCATAGAATGGAGGTGTGTGAAGTCAAAATGGAGGTGTGTGAAGTCAGAGAATGGAGGTGTGTGAAGTCAAAGAATGGACGTGTGTGAAGTCAAAATTGTGGTGTGTGAAATCACAAATGCAGGTGTGTGAAGTCACAGAATGGAGGTGTGTGAAGTCACAATGGAGGTGTGTGAAGTCAAATAATGGAGGTGTATGAAGTCATGGAATGGAGGTTTGTGAAGTCAAACATTGGAAGCGTGTGAAGTTATAGAATGGAGGTGTGTGAAGTCATAGAATGGAGGTGTGTGAAATCAGAGAATGGAGGTGTGTGAAGTCAGAGTGCAGGTGTGTGAAGTCATAGAATAGAGGTGTGTGAACTCATAGAATGGAGTTGTGTGAAGTCACAGAATAGAGTTGTGTGAAATCAAAGAATGGAGGTTTGTGAAGTCATAGAATGGACGTGTGTGAGGTCATAGAGTGGATGTTTCTGAAGTAAGAATGAAGGTGTGTGAAGTCATAGAATGGAGGTGTGTGAAGTCATAGAATGGAGATGTGTGAAGTCACAGAATGGAGGTGTGTGAAGTCAGAATGGAGGTGTGAAGTCATAGAATAGAGGTGGGTGAAATCATAGAAAGGAGTTGTGGGAAGTCATAGAATAGAGGAGTGTGAAGTCAAAGAATGGAGGTGAGTGAAGTCACAGATCCGAGGTCTGTGAAGCCATAGAATGGAGCTGTGTGATGTCAGAATTGAGGAGTGTGAAGTCCTAGAATGGATGTGTGTGAACTCATAGAATGGAGGTGTGTGACTTCACAATGGAAGTGTGTGAAGTCACAGAATGGAGGTGTGTGAAGTCATATATTGGAGGTGTGTGAAGTCAGAATGGAGGTGTGTGAAGTCACAGAATGGAGGTGTGTGAACTCAGAATGGAGGTGTTTGAAGTCATAGATGGAGGTGTGTGAAGTCACAGTATGGAGGTGTGTGAAGTCATAGAATGGAATTTTGTGAATTCACAGAATGGAGCTGTGTGAAGTCAGAATGGAGGAGTGTGAAGTCATAGAATGGAGGTGTGTGAAGTCAGAATGGAGGTGTGTGAACTCATAGAATGGAGGTGTGTGAAGTCACAGAATGGAGGTGTGTGAAGTCACAGAATGGAGGTTTGTGAAGCCATAGAATGGAGGTGTGTGAAATCATAGAATGGATGTTTCTGAAGTAAGAATGAAGGTGTGTGAAGTCATAGAATGGAGGTGTGTGAAGTCAAAATGGAGGTGTGTGAACTCATAGAATGGAGGTGTGTGAAGTCACAGAATGGAGGTGTGTGAAGTCAGAATGGAGGTGTGAAGTCATAGAATGGGGGTGGGTGAAGTCATGGAAAGGAGGTGTGGGAAGTCATAGAATGGAGAAATGTGAAGTCATAGAGTGGAGGTGAGTGAAGTCACATATTCAAAGTCTGTGAACTCATAGAATGGAGGTGTGTGAAGTCACAATGGAGGTGTGTGAAGTGATAGAATGGAGGTGTTTGAAGTCACAGAATGGAGGTGTGTGAAGTCATAGAATGGAGGTGTGTGAAGTCCGAATGGAGGTGTGTGAAGTCACAGAATGGAGGTGTGTGAAGTCACAGAAGGAGGTGTGTGAAGTCAGGGAATGGAGGTTTGTGAAGTCACAGAATGGAGGTGTGTGAACTCAGAATGAAGGTGTGTGAAGTCACATAATGGAGGTGTGTGAAGTCCTAGAATGGAAGTGTGTGAAGTCATAGAATGGAGGTGTGTGAAGTCACAGAATGGAGGTGTGTGACCTCAGAATGGAGGTATGAGAAGTCACAGACTGGAGGTGTGTGAAGTCATAGAATGGAGGTTTGTGAAGTAAGAACGGAAGTGTGTGAAGTCACCGAATGGAGTTGTTTGAACTCAGAATGGAGGTGTGAGAAGTCACAGAATGGAGGTGTGTGAAGACATAGAATGGAAGTGTGTGAAGTCATAGCATGGAGGTTTGTGAAGTAAGAATGGAAGTGTGTGAAGTCACCGAATGGAGTTGTTTGAACTCAGAATGTAGGTGTGTGAATTCACAGAATGGAGGTTTGTGAAGTCATAGAATGGAATTGTGTGAGGTCATAGAATGGATGTTTCTGAAGTAAGAATGAAGGTGTGTGAAGTCACAGAATGGAGGTGTGTGAAGTCATAGAATGGAGGTGTGTGAAGTCACAGAATGGAGGTGTTTGAAGTCAAAATTGTGATGTGTGAATTCACAAATTGAGGTGTGTGAAGTCAGAATGGAGCTGAGTGAAGTCATAGAATGGAGGTGGGTGAAGGCAGAATGGAAGTGTGTGAACTCGTAGAATGGAGGTGTGTGATGTCAAAATGGAGGTGTGTGAAGTCATAGAATGGTGGTTTTTGATGTCAAAGAATGGAGGTGTGTGAAGTCATAGAATGGAGGTGTGTGAAGTCAGAATGGAGCTCTGTGAACTCATAGAATGGAGGTGTGTGAAGTCACAATGGAGATGTGTGAAGTCATAGAATGGTGGTTTTTGAAATCACAGAATGGAGGTGTGTGAAGTCATAGAATGGAGGTGTGTGAAGTCAGATTAGGGGTATGTGAAGTCACAAAGTGGAGGTGTGTCAACTCAGCAATGAGGTATGTGAAGTCATAGAATGGAGGTGTGTGAAGTCGCAGAATTGAGGTGTGTGAAGTCAGAATGGAGGTGTGTGAATTCAGAATGGAGGTGTGTGAAGTCAGAGAATGGAGGTGTGTGAAGTCACAATGCAGGTGTGTGAAATGATAGAACGTAGATATGTGAAGTCACAATGTAGGTGTGTGAAGTCAAAAAATGGAGGTGTGTGAAGTCATAGAATGGAGGTGTGTGAAGTCACAAAATGGAGTTGTGTGAAGTCATATAATGGAGGTGTGTGAAGTCACAGAATGGAGGTGTGTGAAGTCATAGAATGGAGATGTGTTAAGTCACAGAATGGAGGTGTGTGAAATCGTAGAATGGAGGTGTGTGAAGTCAGAGAATTAAGGTGTGTGAAGTCACAGAATGGAGGTGTGTGAAGTCACAGAATGGAGGTGTGTGAACTCATAATGGAGGTGAGTGAAGTCACAGAATGGAGGTGTGTGAAGTCATAGAATGGAAGTGTGTGAAGTCATAGAATGTAGGTGTGTGATGTCAGAATGGAGGTGTGTGAAGTCACAGAATGGAGGTGTGTGACGTCATAAATGTTGGTGTGTGAAGTCATAGAATGGAGGTTTGAAGTCATAGAATGGAGGTGTGAAGTCACAGAATGGAGGTGTGTGACGTCACAGAAGGCAGGTGTGTGAAGTCACAGAATAGAGTTGTGTGAAGTCACAATGGAGGTGTGTGAAATCATAGAATGGAGGTGTGTGAAGTCAAACAATGGAAGTGTGTGAAGTCATAGAATGGAAGTGTGTGAAGTAAAAATGGAGGTGTGTGAAGTCAGAGAATGGAGGTGTGTAAAGTCAAAGAATGGACGAGTGTGAAGACAAAATTGTGGTGTGTGAAATCACAAATGCAGGTGTGTGAAGTCACAGAATGGAGGTGTGTGAATTCACAGAATGGAGGTTTGTGAAGTCATAGAATGGAGTTGTGTGAGGTCATAGAATGGATGTTTCTGAAGTAAGAATGAAGGTGTGTGAAGTCACAGAATGGAGGTGTGTGAAGTCATAGAATGTAGGTGTGTGAAGTCACAGAATGGAGGTATCTGAAGTCAGAATGGAGGTGTGAAGTCATAGAATAGAGGTGTGTGAAGTCATAGAAAGGAGGTGTGGAAAGTCATAGAATGGAGCAGTGTGAAGTCATAGAGTGGAGGTGAGTGAAGTCACAGATTCGAGGTCTGTGAAGTCATAGAATAGAGTTGTGTGAAGTCAGAATGGAGGTGTGTGAAGTCATAGAATGGAGGTATGTGAGCTCATAGAATGGAGGTGTGTGATGTCACAATGGAAGTGTGTGAAGTCACACAATGGAGGTGTGTGAAGTAATACATTGGTGTGTGAAGTCAGAATGGAGGTGTGTGAAGTCACAGAATGGAGGTGTGTGAACTAAGATTGGAGGTGTTTGAAGTCATAGATGGAGGTGTGTGAAGTCATAGTATGGAGTTGTGTGAAATCATAGAATGGAGTTTTGGGAATTCACAGAATGGAGGAGTGTGAAGTCAGAATGGCGGAGTGT
Source organism: Megascapheus bottae (assembly GCA_024803745.1). NCBI lineage: Eukaryota > Metazoa > Chordata > Mammalia > Rodentia > Geomyidae > Megascapheus > Megascapheus bottae. Next base: position 16,053 of record JANJXV010000464.1, read on the forward strand.
GAAGTCATAGAATGGAGGTGTGTGAAGTTAGAATGGAGGTGTGTGTACTCATAGAATGGAGGTGTGTGAAGTCATAATGGAGGAGTGTGAAGACATAGAATGGAGGTTTGTGAAGTCACAGAATGGAGGTGTGTGAAGTCATAGAATGGAGGTGTGTTAAGTCATAGAATGTATGTTTGTGAGTAAGAATGAAGGTGTGTGAAGTCATAGAATGGAAGTGTGTGAAGTCACAGAATGGAGGTGTGTGACATCATAGAATGGAGGTGTGTGAAGTCAAAATGGAGGTGTGTGAAGTCAGAGAATGGAGGTGTGTGAAGTCAAAGAATGGACGTGTGTGAAGTCAAAATTGTGGTGTGTGAAATCACAAATGCAGGTGTGTGAAGTCACAGAATGGAGGTGTGTGAAGTCACAATGGAGGTGTGTGAAGTCAAAGAATGGATGTGTATGAAGTCATGGAATGGAGGTTTGTGAAGTCAAACATTGGAAGCGTGTGAAGTTATAGAATGGAGGTGTGTGAAGTCATAGAATGGAGGTGTGTGAAATCAGAGAATGGAGGTGCGTGAAGTCAGAGTGCAGGTGTGTGAAGTCATAGAATAGAGGTGTGTGAACTCATAGAATGGAGGTGTGTGAAGTCGCAGAATAGAGTTGTGTGAAATCAAAGAATGGAGGTTTGTGAAATCATAGAATGGATTGTGTGTGAAATCACAGAATGGAGGTGTGTGAAGTCACAGAATGGAGGTGTGTAAAGTCACAGAGTGGAGGTGTGTGAAGTCACAAAATGGAGGTTTGTGAAGTCATAGAATGGAGGTGTGTGAAGTCACAGAATGCAGGTGTGTGAAGCCAGAATAGAGGTGTGCGAAGTCATAGAATGGATGTGTGTGAAGTCAGAATGGAGCTGTGTGAAGTCATAGAATGGATGTGTGTGAAGTCAGAATGGAGGTGTGTGAACTCATAGAATGGAGGTGTATGAAGTCACAATGGAGGTGTGTGAAGTCACAGAATGGATGTGTGTGAACCTAGAAAGGAGGTGTGTGAAGTCATAGAATGGAGGTCTGTGAAGTCATAGAATGGAGGTGTGTGAAATCATAGAATGGAGGTGTGTGAAGTCACAGAATTGAGGTGTATGAAGACAGAATGGAGGTGTGTGAAGTCAGAATGGAGGTGTGTGAAGTCAGATAATGGAGGTGTGTGAAGTCACAATGCAGGTGTGTGAACTCAAAGAATGGAGGTGTGTGAAGTAACAATGTAGGTTTCTGAATTCATAGAATGGAGGTGTGTGAAGTCACAGAGTGGAGGTGTGTGATGTCATAGAATGGAGTTGTGTGCAGTCACAGAATGGAGGTGCGTGAAGGCATAGAAAGGAGGTGTGTGAAGTCATAGCATGGAGGTGTGTGAAGTCACAGAATGGAGGTGTGTGAAGTCACAGTATGGAGGTGTGTGAACTCAGATTTGAAGTGTGTGAAGTCACAGAATGGAGGTGTGTGAAGTCACAATGGAGGTGTGTCAAGTCACAGAATGGAGTTGTGTGAAGACACAGAATGGAGGTGTGTGAACTCAGAGTGGAGTTGTGTGAAGTCACAGAATGGAGGTGTGTGAAGTCATAGAATGGAAGTGTGTGAAGTCATAGAATGGAGGTGTTTGAAGTCAGAATCGAGGTGTGTGAAGTCACAGAATGGAGGTGTGTGAACCCAGAATGGAGGTGTGTGAAGTCACAGAATGGAGGTTTGTGAAGTCATAGAATGAATGTGTGTGAAGTCATAGAATGGATGTTGCTGAAGTAAGAATGAAGCTATGTGAAGTCATAGAATGGAGGTGTGTGAAGTCATAGAATGGATGTTGCTGAAGTAAGAATGAAGCTGTGTGAAGTCATAGAATGGAGGTGTCTGAAGTCATAGAATGGATGTTGCTGAAGTAAGAATGAAGGTGTGTGAACTCATAGAATGGAGGTGAGTGAACTCATAGAATGGAGGTGTGTGAATTCATGGAACGGATGTGTGTGAATTCAAAGAATGGAGGTGTATGATGTCAAACAATGGAACTGTGTGAAGTCCTAGAATGGAAGTTTGTGAAGTCTTAGAATGGAGGTGTGTGAAGTCATAGAATGGAGGTGTGTGAAGTCACAGGACAGAGGTGTCTGAATTCACAGAATGGAGCTGTGTAAAGTCACAGAGTGGAGGTGTGTGAAGGCACAGAATGGAGGGGTGTGAAGTCAGAATATAGGTGTACGAAGTCATAGAATGGAGGTGTGTGAAGTCAGAATGGAGATGTGTGAAGTCATAGAATGGTGGTTTTTGAAGTCATAGAATGGAGGTGTGTGAAGTCATAGAATGGAGGTGTGTGAAGTCACAATATGGAGGTGTGTGAAATCATAGAATGGAATTTTGTGAATTCACAGAATGGAGCTGTGTGAAGTCAGAATGGAGGAGTGTGAAGTCATACAATGGAGGTGTGTGAAGTCAGAATGGAGGTGTGTGAACTCATAGAATGGACGTGTGTGAAGTCACAATGGAGGTGTGTGAAGACATAGAATGGAGGTGTGTGAAGTCACAGAATGGAGGTGTGTGAAGTCATAGAATGGAGGTGTGTGGAGTCAAAGAAAAGAGGTGTGTGAAGTCATAGAATGGATGTTTCTGAAGTAAGAATGAAGGTGTGTGAAGTCATAGAATGGAGGTGTGTGAAGTCAAAATGGAGGTGTGTGAACTCAAAGAATGGAGGTGTGTGAAGTCACAGAATGGAGGTGTGTGAAGTCAGAATGGAGGTGTGAAGTCATAGAATGGGGGTGGGTGAAGTCATGGAAAGGAGGTGTGGGAAGTCATAGAATGGAGAAGTGTGAAGTCATAGAGTGGAGGTGAGTGAAGTCACATATTCAAAGTCTGTGAAGTCATAGAATGGAGGTTTGTGAAGTCAGAATGGAGGTGTGTGAACTCACAGAATGGAGGTGTGTGAAGTCACAATGGAGGTGTGTGAAGTCACAGAATGAAGGTTTGTGAAGTCACAATGGAGGTGTGTGAAGTCAAAGAATGGATGTGTGTGAAGTCATAGACTGGAGGTGTATGAAGTCATGGAATGGAGGTTTGTGAAGTCAAACATTGGAAGCGTGTGAAGTTACAGAATGGAGGTGTGTGAAGTCATAGAATGGAGGTGTGTGAAATCAGAGAATGGAGGTGTGTGAAGTCAGAATGCAGGTGTGTGAAGTCATAGAATGGAGGTGTGTGAAGTCAGAGAATGAAGGTGTGTGAAGTCATAGATTGGAAGCGTGTGAAGTCATAGAATGGAGGTGTGTGAAGTCATAGATTGAAGGTGTGGGGAAGTCATAGTATGGAGGTGTGTGAAGTCACAGAATGAAGGTGTGTGAAGTCACAGAAAGGAGTTGTGTGAAGTCACAGTGGAGGTGTGTGAAGTCATAGTATGGAGGTGTGTGAAATCAAAGAATGGAGGTTTGTGAAGTCATAGAATGGATTGTGTGTGAAATCACAGAATGGAGGTGTGTGAAGTCACAGAATGGAGGTGTGTAAAGTCACAGAGTGGAGGTGTGTGAAGTCACAGAATGGAGGTGTGTGAAGTCATAGAATGGAAGTTTGTGAAGTCACAGAATGCAGGTGTGTGAAGTCAGAATAGAGGTGTGCGAAGTCATAGAATGGAGGTGTGTGAAGTCAGAATGGAGCATGTGAAGTCATAGAATGGGTTTGTGTGAAGTCAGAATGGAGGTGTGTGAACTCATAGAATGGAGGTGTATGAAGTCACAATGAAGGTGTGTGAAGTCACAGAATGGATGTGTGTGAACTCAGAAAGGAGGTGTGTGAAGTCATAGAATGGAGGTCTGTGAAGTCATAGAATGGAGGTGTGTGAAATCATAGAATGGAGGAGTGTGAAGTCACAGAGATGAGGTGTGTGAAGACAGAATGGAGGTGTGTGAAGACAGAATGGAGGTGTGTGAAGTCAGATAATGGAGGTGTGTGAAGTCACAATGCAGGTGTGTGAACTCATAGAATGGAGGTGTGTGAAGTAACAATGTAGGTTTCTGAAGTCATAGAATTGAGGTGTGTGAAGTCATAGAATGGAGGTGTGTGAAGTCATAGAATGGAAGTGTGTGAAGTCATAGAATGGAGGTTTGTGAAGTAAGAATGGAGGTGTGTGAAGTCACCGAATGGAGTGGTGTGAGCTCAGAATGGAGGTGTGTGAAGTCAGAGAATGGATTTGTTTGAAGTCATAGAATGGAGGTGTGTGAAGTCACAGAATGGCGGTATCTGAAGTCAGAATCGAGGTGTGAAGTCACAGAATAGAGGTGGGTGAAGTCATATAAAGGAGGTGTGGGAAGTCATAGAATGGAGCAGTGTGAAGTCATACAATGGAGGTGAGTGAAGTCAGAAATTCGAGGTCAGTGAAGTCATAGAAGGGAGGTGTGTGAAGTCAGAATGGAGGTGTGTGAAGTCATAGAATGGAGGTGTGTGAACTCATAGAATGGAGGTGTGTGAAGTTAGAATGGAGGTGTGTGAACTCATAGAATGGAGATGTGTGAAGTCATAATGGAGGTGTGTGAAGACATAGAATGGAGGTGTGTGACGTCACAGAATGGAGATGTGTGAAGTCATAGAATGGAGCTGTGTGAAGTCAGTTTGGAGGTGTGTGAAGTCACAGAATGGAGGTGTATCAACTCAGAAATGAGGTATGTGAAGTCATAGAATGGAGGTGTGTGAAGTCACAGAATTGAGGTTTGTGAAGTCAGAATGGAGGTGTGTGAATTCAGAATGGAGGTGTGTGAAGTCAGAGAATGGAGGTGTGTGAAGTCACAATGCAGGTGTGTGAACTGATAGAACGTAGATGTGTGAAGTCACAATGTAGGTGTTTGAAGTCATAGAATGGAGGTTTGTGAAATCATAGAATGGAGGTGTGTTAAGTCACAAAATGGAGGTGTGTGAAGTCATATAATGGAGGTGTGTGAACTCAGAATGTAGGTGTTTGAACTCAGAATGGAGGTGTGTGAAATGGTAGAATGGAGGTGTGTGAAGTCAGAGAATCAAGGTGTGTGAAGTCACAGAACGGAGGTGTGTGAAGTCACAGAATGGAGTTGTGTGAACTCACAATGGAGGTGAGTGAATTCACAGAATGGAGGTGTATGAAGTCATAGAATGGAAATGTGTGAAGTCATAGAATGTAGGTGTGTGATGTCAGAAAGGAGGTGTGTGAAGTCACAGAATGGAGGTTTGTGACATCATAAATGTTGATGTGTGAAGTCATAGAATGGAGGTTTGAATTCATAGAATGGAGGTGTGAAGTCACAGAATGGAGGTGTGTGAAGTCACAGAAGGCAGGTGTGTGAAGTCACAGAATAGAGTTGTGTGAAGTCACAATGGAGGTGTGTAAATTCATAGAATGGAGGTGTGTGAAGGCAAACAATGGAAGTGTGTGAAGTCATAGAATGGAAGTGTGTGAAGTCAAAATGGAGGTGTGTGAAGTCAGAGAATGGAGGTGTGTGAAGTCAAAGAATGGACATGTGTGAAGTCAAAATTGTGGTGTGTGAAATCACAAATGCAGGTGTGTGAAGTCACAGAATGGAGGTTTGTGAAGTCACAATGGAGGTGTGTGAAGTCAAAGAATGGATGTGTGTGAAGTCATAGACTGGAGGTGTATGAAGTCATGGAATGGCGGTTTGTGAAGTCAAACATTGGAAGCGTGTGAAGTTACAGAATGGTGGTGTGTGAAGTCATAGAATGGAGGTGTGTGAAATCAGAGAATGGAGGTGTGTGAAGTCAGAATGCAGGTGTGTGAAGTCATAGAATGGAGGTGTGTGAAGTCATAGAATGAAGGTGTGTGAAGTCATAGATTGGAAGCGTGTGAAGTCATGGAATGGAGGTGTGTGAAGTCATAGATTGAAGGTGTGGGGAAGTCATAGTATGGAGGTATGTGAAGTCACAGAATGGAGGTGTGTGAAGTCACAGAAAGGAGTTGTGTGAAGTCACAATGGAGGTGTGTGAAGTCATAGTATGGAGGTGTGTGAAATCAAAGAATGGATGTTTGTGAAGTCATAGAATGGATTGTGTGTGAAATCACAGAATGGAGGTGTGTGAAGTCACAGAATGGAGGTGTGTGAAGTCAGAATGGAGGTGTGTGAAGTCAGATAATGGAGGTGTGTGAAGTCACAATGCAGGTGTGTGAACTCATAGAATGGAGGTGTGTGAAGTAACAATGTAGGTTTCTGAAGTCATAGAATTGAGGTGTGTGAAGTCATAGAATGGAGGTGTGTGAAGTCATAGAATGGAAGTGTGTGAAGTCATAGAATTGAGGTTTGTGAAGTAAGAATGGAGGTGTGTGAAGTCACCGAATGGAGTTGGGTGAGCTCAGAATGGAGGTGTGTGAAGTCAGAGAATGGATTTGTTTGAAGTCATAGAATGGAGGTGTGTGAAGTCACAGAATGGCGGTATCTGAAGTCAGAATCGATGTGTGAAGTCATAGAATAGAGGTGGGTAATGTCATAGAAAGGAGGTGTGGGAAGTCATAGAATGGAGCAGTGTGAAGTCATAGAATGGAGGTGAGTGAAGTCAGAGATTCGAGGTCTGTGAAGTCATAGAATGGAGGTGTGTGAAGTCAGAATGGAGGTGTGTGAAGTCATAGAATGGAGGTGTGTGAACTCATAGAATGGAGGTGTGTGAAGTCACAATGGAGGTGTGTGAAGACATAGAATGGAGGTGTGGGAAGTCACAGAATGGAGGTGTGTGAAGTCATAGAATGGAGGTGTGTGAAGTCATAGAATGGATGTTTGTGAAGTACGAATGAAGGTGTGTGAAGTCATAGAATGGAAGTGTGTGAAGTCACAGAATGGAGGTGTGTGAAGACATAGAATGGAGCTGTGTGAATTCAGAATGGAGGTGTGTGAAGTCATCGAATGGAGGTGTGTGCAGTCATAGAATGGATGTTTCTGAAGTAGGAATTATGGTCTGTGAAGTCATAGAATGGAGGTGTGTGAAGTCAAAATGGAGGTGTGTGACCTCAAAGAATGGAGCTGTGTGAAGTCATAGAATGGAGGTGTGTGACGTCACAAGGGAAGTGTGTGAAGTCACAAAATGGAGATGTGTGAAGTCATACATTGGTGTGTGAAGTCAGAATGGAGGTGTGTGAAGTCACAGAATTGAGGTGTGTGAACTCAGAATGGACTTGTGTGACGTCATAGATGGAGGTGTGTGAAGTCATAGTATGGAGGTGTGTGAAATCATAGAATGGAGTTTTGTGAATTCACAGAATGGAGGAGTGTGAAGTTAGAATGGCGGAGTGTGAAGTCACAGAATGGAGGTGTGTGAAGTCAGAATGGAGGTGTGTGAAGTCAGATAATGGAGGTGTGTGAAGTCACAATGCAGGTGTGTGAACTCATAGAATGGAGGTGTGTGAAGTAACAATGTAGGTTTCTGAAGTCATAGAATTGAGGTGTGTGAAGTCATAGAATGGAGGTGTGTGAAGTCATAGAATGGAAGTGTGTGAAGTCATAGAATTGAGGTTTGTGAAGTAAGAATGGAGGTGTGTGAAGACACCGAATGGAGTTGTGTGAGCTCAGAATGGAGGTGTGTGAAGTCAGAGAATAGATTTGTTTGAAGTCATAGAATGGAGGTGTGTGAAGTCACAGAATGGCGGTATCTGAAGTCAGAATCGATGTGTGAAGTCATAGAATAGAGGTGGGTGATGTCATAGAAAGGAGGTGTGGGAAGTCATAGAATGGAGCAGTGTGAAGTCATAGAATGGAGGTGAGTGAAGTCAGAGATTCGAGGTCTGTGAAGTCATAGAATGGAGGTGTGTGAAGTCAGAATGGAGGTGTGTGAAGTCATAGAATGGAAGTGTGTGAACTCATAGAATGGAGGTGTGTGACGTCACAAGGGAAGTGTGTGAAGTCACAAAATGGAGATGTGTGAAGTCATACATTGGTGTGTGAAGTCAGAATGGAGGTGTGTGAAGTCACAGAATTGAGGTGTGTGAACTCAGAATGGACTTGTGTGAAGTCATAGATGGAGGTGTGTGAAGTCATAGTATGGAGGTGTGTGAAATCATAGAATGGAGTTTCGTGAATTCACAGAATGGAGGAGTGTGAAGTCAGAATGGCGGAGTGTGAAGTCATAGAATGGAGGTGTGTGAAGTTAGAATGGAGGTGTGTGAACTCATAGAATGGAGGTGTGTGAAGTCACAATGGAGGTGTGTGAAGACATAGAATGGAGGTGTGGGAAGTCACAGAATGGAGGTGTGTGAAGTCATAGAATGGAGGTGTGTGAAGTCATAGAATGGATGTTTGTGAAGTACGAATGAAGGTGTGTGAAGTCATAGAATGGAAGTGTGTGAAGTCACAGAATGGAGGTGTGTGAAGACATAGAATGGAGCTGTGTGAATTCAGAATGGAGGTGTGTGAAGTCATCGAATGGAGGTGTGTGCAGTCATAGAATGGATGTTTCTGAAGTAGGAATTATGGTCTGTGAAGTCATAGAATGGAGGTGTGTGAAGTCAAAATGGAGGTGTGTGAACTCAAAGAATGGAGCTGTGTGAAGTCATAGAATGGAGGTGTGTGACGTCACAAGGGAAGTGTGTGAAGTCACAAAATGGAGATGTGTGAAGTCATATATTGGTGTGTGAAGTCAGAATGGAGGTGTGTGAAGTCACAGAATTGAGGTGTGTGAACTCAGAATGGACTTGTGTGACGTCATAGATGGAGGTGTGTGAAGTCATAGTATGGAGGTGTGTGAAATCATAGAATGGAGTTTTGTGAATTCACAGAATGGAGGAGTGTGAAGTTAGAATGACGGAGTGTGAAGTCATAGAATGGAGGTGTGTGAAGTTAGAATGGAGGTGTGTGAACTCATAGAATGGAGGTGTGTGAAGTCACAATGGAGGTGTGTGAAGACATAGAATGGAGGTTTGTGAAGTCACAGAATGGAGGTGTGTGAAGTCATAGAATGGAGGTGTGTGAAGTCATAGAATGGATGTTTGTGAAGTACGAATGAAGGTGTGTGAAGGCAGAGGATGGAAGTGTGTGAAGTCACAGAATGGAGGTGTGTGAAGACATAGAATGGAGCTGTGTGAATTCAGAATGGAGTTGTGTGAAGTCATCGAATTGAGGTGTGTGCAGTCATAGAATGGATGTTTCTGAAGTAGGAATGAAGGTGTGTGAAGTCATAGAATGGAGGTGTGTGAAGTCACAGAATGGAGGTGTGTGAAGTCAAAATTGTGGTGTGTGAATTCACAAATGGAGGTGTGTGAAGTCAGAAGGCAGCTGAGTGAAGTCATAGAATGGAGGTGGGTGGAGGCAGAATGGAAGTGTGTGAACTCGTAGAAAGGAGGTGTGTGAAGTCAAAATGGAGGTGTGTTAAGTCATAGAATGGAGGTGTTTGAAGTCATAGAATGGAAGTGTGTGAAGTCATAGAATGTAGGTGTGTGATGTCAGAATGGAGGTGTGTGAAGTCACAGAATGGAGGTGTGTGACGTCATAAATATTGGTGTGTGAAGTCATAGAATGGAGGTGTGAAGTCATAGAATGGAGGTGTGAAGTCACCGAATGGAGGTGTTTGAAGTCACAGAAGGCAGGTGTGTGAAGTCACAGAATAGAGTTGTGTGAAGTCACAATGGAGGTGTGTGAATTCATAGAATGGAGGTGTGTGAAGGCAAACAATGGAAGTGTGTCAAGTCATAGAATGGAAGTGTGTGAAGTCAAAATGGAGGTATGTGAAGTCAGAGAATGGAGGTGTGTGAAGTCAAAGAATGGACGTGTGTGAAGTCAAAATTGTGGTGTGTGAAATCACAAATGCAGGTGTGTGAAGTCACAGAATGGAGGTTGGTGAAGTCACAATGGAGGTGTGTGAAGTCAAAGAATGGATGTGTGTGAAGTCATAGACTGGAGGTGTATGAAGTCATGGAATGGAGGTTTGTGAAGTCAAACATTGGAAGCGTGTGAAGTTACAGAATGGAGGTGTGTGAAGTCATAGAATGGAGGTGTGTGAAGTCAGAGAATGGAGGTGTGTGAAGTAAGAATGCAGGTGTGTGAAGTCATAGAATGGAGGTGTGTGAAGTCATAGATTGGAAGTGTGTGAAGTCATAGATTGGAAGTGTGTGAAGTCACAGAGGGAGGTGTGTGATGTCACAGAATGGAGTTCTGTGAAGTCACAGTGGAGGTGTGTGAAGTCATAGAATGGAGGTGTGTGAAGTCAATGAATGGAGGTGTATGAAGTCATAGAATGGAGGTGTGTGAAGTCACAGCATGGAGGTGTGTGAAGTCAGAATGGAGATGTGTGAAGTCATAGAATGGAGGTGTGTGAAGTCACAATGCAGGTGTGTGAACTCATAGAATGGAGTTGTGTGAACTCAGAAAGGAGGTGTGTGAAGTCACAGAATAGAGGTGTGTGAAGTCATACAATGGAGGTGTGTGAAATCACAGAATGGAGTTGTGTGAATTCATAGAATGGAGGTGTGTGAAGTCATAGAATGGAGGTGTGTGAAGTCACAGAATGGAGGTGTGTGAAGTAACAGAATGGAGGTGTGTGAAGTCACAGAATGGAAGTGGGTGAACTCACAATGGAGGTGTGTGAAGTCACAGAAGGGAGGTGTGTGAAGTCAGAAGGGAGGTGTGGGAAGTCACAGAATGGAGGTTTGTGAAGTCATAGAATGGAGGTGTGTGAGGTCATAGAATGGATGTTTCTGAAGTAAGAATGAAGGTGTGTGAAGTCATAGAATGGAGGTGTGTGAAGTCATAGAATGGAGGTGTGTGAAGTCAGAGAATGGAGGTGTGTGAAGTCAGAATGGAGGTGTGAAGTCATAGAATAGAGGTGAGTGAAGTCATAGAAAGGAGTTGTGGGAAGTCATAGAATAGAGGAGTGTGAAGTCATAGAATGGATGTGAGTGAAGTCACAGATCCGAGGTCTGTGAAGTCATAGTATGGAGTTGTGTGATGTCAGAATTGAGGAGTGTGTAGTCCTAGAATGGATGTGTGTGAACTCATAGAATGGAGGTGTGTGACTTCACAATGGAAGTGTGTGAAGTCACAGAATGGAGGTGTGTGAAGTCATGTATTGGAGGTGTGTGAAGTCAGAATGGAGGTGTGTGAAGTCACAGAATGGAGGTGTATAAACTCAGAAGGGAGGTGTTTGAAGTCATAGATGGAGGTGTGTGAAGTCACAGTATGGAGGTGTGTGAAATCATAGAATGGAATTTTGTGAATTCACAGAATGGAGCTGTGTGAAGTCAGAATGGAGGAGTGTGAAGTCATAGAATGGAGGTGTGTGAAGTCAGAATGGAGGTGTGTGAACTCATAGATTGGACGTGTGTGAAGACATAGAATGGAGGTGTGTGACGACACAGAATGGAGGTGTGTGAAGTCACAGAATGGAGGTGTGTGAAGTCATAGAATGGGGGTGTGTGAAGTCATGGAATGCAGGTGTGTGAAGTCATAGAATGGATGTTTCTGAAGTAAGAATGAAGGTGTTTGAAGTCATAGAATGGAGGTGTGTGAAGTCAAAATGGAGGTGTGTGAACTCATAGAATGGAGGTGTGTGAAGTCACAGAATGGAGGTGTGTGAAGTCAGAATGGAGGTGTGAAGTCATAGAATGGGGGTGGGTGAAGTCATGGAAAGGAGGTGTGGGAAGTCATAGAATGGAGAAGGGTGAAGTCATATAGTGGAGGTGAGTGAAGTCACATATTCAAAGTCTGTGAAGTCATAGAATGGAGGTTTGTGAAGTCGGAATGGAGGTGTGTGAACTCATAGAATGGAGGTGTGTGAAGTCACAATGGAGGTGTGTGAAGTCATAGAATGAAGGTGTTTGAAGTTACAGAATGGAGGTGTGTGAAGTCATGGAATGGAGGTGTGCGAAGTCAGAATGGATGTGTGTGAAGTCACAGAATGGAGGTGTGTGAAGTCACAGAATTGAGGTGTGTGAAGTCACAGAATGGAGGTGTGTGAAGTCATAGAATGGAGGTGTGTGAAGTCATAGAATGGAGGTGTGTGAAGTCAGAGAATGGAGGTGTGTGAAGTCAGAATGGAGGTGTGAAGTCATAGAATAGAGGTGAGTGAAGTCATAGAAAGGAGTTGTGGGAAGTCATAGAATAGAGGAGTTTGAAGTCATAGAATGGATGTGAGTAAAGTCACAGATCCGAGGTCTGTGAAGTCATAGAATGGAGCAGTGTGATGTCAGAATTGAGGAGTGTGAAGTCCTAGAATGGATGTGTGTGAACTCATAGAATGGAGGTGTGTGACTTCACAATGGAAGTGTGTGAAGTCACAGAATTGAGGTGTGTGAAGTCATGTATTGGAGGTGTGTGAAGTCAGAATGGAGGTGTGTGAAGTCACAGAATGGAGGTGTATAAACTCAGAAGGGAGGTGTTTGAAGTCATAGATGGAGGTGTGTGAAGTCACAGTATGGAGGTGTGTGAAATCATAGAATGGAATTTTGTGAATTCACAGAATGGAGCTGTGTGAAGTCAGAATGGAGAAATGTGAAGTCATAGAATGGAGGTGTGTGAAGTCAGAATGGAGGTGTGTGAACTCATAGAATGGACGTGTGTGAAGTCACAATGGAGGTGTGTGAAGACATAGAATGGAGGTGTGTAAAGTCACAGAATGGTGGTGTGTGAAGTCATAGAATGGAGGTGTGTGAAGTCATAGAATGGAGGTGTGTGAACTCATAGAATGGATGTTTCTGAAGTAAGAATGAAGGTGTGTGAAGTCATAGAATGGAGGTGTGTGAAGTCAAAATGGAGGTGTGTGAACTCATAGAATGGAGGTGTGTGAAGTCACAGAATGGAGGTGTGTGAAGTCAGAATGGAGGTGTGAAGTCATAGAATGGGGGTGGGTGAAGTCATGGAAAGGAGGTGTGGGAAGTCATAGAATGGAGAAGTGTGAAGTTATAGAGTGGAGGTGAGTAAAGTCACATATTCAAAGTCTGTGAAGTCATAGAATGGAGGTTTGTGAAGTCAGAATGGAGGTGTGTGAACTCATAGAACGGAGGTGTGTGAAGTCACAATGGAGGTGTGTGAAGTCATAGAATGGAGGTGTTAGAAGTTACAGAATGGAGGTGTGTGAAGTCATAGATTGGAGGTGTGTGAAGTCAGAATGGAGGTGTGTGAAGTCACAGAATGGAGGTGTGTGAAGTCACAGAATGGAGGTGTGTGAAGTCAGGGAATGGAGGTGTGTGAAGTCACAGAATGGAGATGTGTGAACTCAGAATGAAGGTGTGTGAAGTCACAGAATGGAGGTGTGTGAAGTCCTAGAATGGAAGTGTGTGAAGTCATAGAATGGAGGTGTGTGAAGTAAGAATAGAGGTGTGTGAAGTCAGAGAGTGGAGGTGTTTGAAGTCATAGAATGGAGGTGTGTGAAGTCATAGAATGGAGGTGTGTGAAGTAAGAATGGAAGTGTGTGAAGTCACCGAATGGAATTGTGTGAACTCAGAATGGAGGTGTTTGAATTCACAGAATGGAGGTTTGTGAAGTCATACAATGGAGTTGTGTGAGGTCATAGAATGGATGTTTCTGAAGTAAGAATGAAGGTGTGTGAAGTCACAGAGTGGAGGTGTGTGAAGTCATAGAATGGAGGTGTGTGAAGTCACAGAATGCAGGTATCTAAAGTCAGAATGGAGGTGTGAAGTCATAGAATAGAGGTGGGTGAAGTCATAGAAAGGAGGTGTGGGAAGTCATAGAATGGAGCAGTGTGAAGTCATAGAGTGGAGGTGAGTGAAGTCACAGATTCGAGGTCTGTGAAGTCATAGAATAGAGGTGTGTGAAGTCATAGAATGGAGGTATGTGAACTCATAGAATGGAGGTGTTTGATGTCACAATGGAAGTGTGTGAAGTCACAGAATGGAGGTGTGTGAAGTCATACATTGGTGTGTGAAGTCAGAATGGAGGTGTGTGAAGTCACAGAATGGAGGTGTGTGAAGTCATAGAATGGAGGTGTGTGAAGTCATAGAATGGAGGTGTGTGAAGTCAGAGAATGGAGGTGTGTGAAGTCAGAATGGAGGTGTGAAGTCATAGAATAGAGGTGAGTGAAGTCATAGAAAGGAGTTGTGGGAAGTCATAGAATAGAGGAGTTTGAAGTCATAGAATGGATGTGAGTGAAGTCACAGATCCGAGGTCTGTGAAGTCATAGAATGGAGCAGTGTGATGTCAGAATTGAGGAGTGTGAAGTCCTAGAATGGATGTGTGTGAACTCATAGAATGGAGGTGTGTGACTTCACAATGGAAGTGTGTGAAGTCACAGAATTGAGGTGTGTGAAGTCATGTATTGGAGGTGTGTGAAGTCAGAATGGAGGTGTGTGAAGTCATAGAATGGAGGTGTATGAACTCAGAAGGGAGTTGTTTGAAGTCATAGATGGAGGTGTGTGAAGTCACAGTATGGAGGTGTGTGAAATCATAGAATGGAATTTTGTGAATTCACAGAATGGAGCTGTGTGAAGTCAGAATGGAGGAATGTGAAGTCATACTATGGAGGTGTGTGAAGTCAGAATGGAGGTGTGTGAACTCATAGAATGGACGTGTGTGAAGTCACAATGGAGGTGTGTGAAGACATAGAATGGAGGTGTGTAAAGTCACAGAATGGTGGTGTGTGAAGTCATAGAATGGAGGTGTGTGAAGTCATAGAATGGAGGTGTGTGAACTCATAGAATGGATGTTTCTGAAGTAAGAATGAAGGTGTGTGAAGTCATAGAATGGAGGTGTGTGAAGTCAAAATGGAGGTGTGTGAACTCATAGAATGGAGGTGTGTGAAGTCACAGAATGGAGGTGTGTGAAGTCAGAATGGAGGTGTGAAGTCATAGAATGGGGGTGGGTGAAGTCATGGAAAGGAGGTGTGGGAAGTCATAGAATGGAGAAGTGTGAAGTTATAGAGTGGAGGTGAGTAAAGTCACATATTCAAAGTCTGTGAAGTCATAGAATGGAGGTTTGTGAAGTCAGAATGGAGGTGTGTGAACTCATAGAATGGAGGTGTGTGAAGTCACAATGGAGGTGTGTGAAGTCATAGAATGGAGGTGTTAGAAGTTACAGAATGGAGGTGTGTGAAGTCATAGATTGGAGGTGTGTGAAGTCAGAATGGAGGTGTGTGAAGTCACAGAATGGAGGTGTGTGAAGTCACAGAATGGAGGTGTGTGAAGTCAGGGAATGGAGGTGTGTGAAGTCACAGAACGGAGGTGTGTGAACTCAGAATGAAGGTGTGTGAAGTCACAGAATGGAGGTGTGTGAAGTCCTAGAATGGAAGTGTGTGAAGTCATAGAATGGAGGTGTGTGAAGTAAGAATGGAGGTGTGTGAAGTCAGAGAGTGGAGGTGTTTGAAGTCATAGAATGGAGGTGTGTGAAGTCATAGAATGGAGGTGTGTGAAGTAAGAATGGAAGTGTGTGAAGTCACCGAATGGAATTGTGTGAACTCAGAATGGAGGTGTTTGAATTCACAGAATGAAGGTTTGTGAAGTCATACAATGGAGTTGTGTGAGGTCATAGAATGGATGTTTCTGAAGTAAGAATGAAGGTGTGTGAAGTCACAGAGTGGAGGTGTGTGAAGTCATAGAATGGAGGTGTGTGAAGTCACAGAATGCAGGTATCTAAAGTCAGAATGGAGGTGTGAAGTCATAGAATAGAGGTGGGTGAAGTCATAGAAAGGAGGTGTGGGAAGTCATAGAATGGAGCAGTGTGAAGTCATAGAGTGGAGGTGAGTGAAGTCACAGATTCGAGGTCTGTGAAGTCATAGAATAGAGGTGTGTGAAGTCATAGAATGGAGGTATGTGAACTCATAGAATGGAGGTGTTTGATGTCACAATGGAAGTGTGTGAAGTCACAGAATGGAGGTGTGTGAAGTCATACATTGGTGTGTGAAGTCAGAATGGAGGTGTGTGAAGTCACAGAATGGAGGTGTGTGAACTCAGATTGGAGGTGTGTGAAGTCATAGATGGAGGTGTGTGAAGTCATAGTATGGAGTTGCGTGAAATCACAGAATGGAGTTTTGGGAATTCACAAAATGGAGGAGTGTGAAGTCAGAATGGCGGAGTATGAAGTCATAGAATGTAGATGTGTGAAGTCACAATGTAGGTGTGTGAAGTCATAGAATGGAGGTGTGTGAAGTCATAGAATGGAGGTGTGTGAAGTCACAAAATGGAGGTGTGTGAAGTCATATATTGGAGGTGTGTGAACTCAGAATGTAGGTGTTTGAACTCAGAATGGAGGTGTGTGAAATCGTAGAATGGAGGTGTGTGAAGTCAGAGAATCAAGGTGTGTGAAGTCACAGAATGGATGTGTGTGAAGTCACAGAATGGAGGTGTGTGAACTCACAATGGAGGTGAGTGAAGTCACAGAATGGAGGTGTGTGAAGTCATAGAATGGAAATGTGTGAAGTCATAGAATGTAGGTGTGTGATGTCAGAAAGGAGGTGTGTGAAGTCACAGAATGGAGGTGTGTGACGTCATAAATGTTGATGTGTGAAGTCATAGAATGGAGGTTTGAATTCATAGAATGGAGGTGTGAAGTCACAGAATGGAGGTGTGTGAAGTCACAGAAGGCAGGTGTGTGAAGTCACAGGATAGAGTTGTGTGAAGTCACAATGGAGGTGTGTAAATTCATAGAATGGAGGTGTGTGAAGTCAAACAATGGAAGTGTGTGAAGTTATAGAATGGAAGTGTGTGAAGTCAAAATGGAGGTGTGTGAAGTCAGAGAATGGAGCTGTGTGAAGTCACAGAATGGACGTGTGTGAAGTCAAAATTGTGATGTGTGAAATCACAAATGCAGGTGTGTGAAGTCACAGAATAGAGGTGTGTGAAGTCACAATGGAGGTGTATGAAGTCAAAGAATGGATGTGTGTGAAGTCATACAATGGAGGTGTATGAAGTCATGGAATGGAGGTTTGTGAAGTCAAACATTAGAAGCGTGTGAAGTTACAGAATGGAGGCTTGTGAAGTCATAGAATGGAGGTGTGTGAAATCAGAGAATGGAGGTGTGTGAAGTCAGAATGCAGGTGCGTGAAGTCATAGAATGGAGGTGTGTGAAGTCATAGAATGGAGGTGTGTGAAGTCATAGATTAGAAGCGTGTGAAGTCATAGAATGGAGGTGTGTGAAGTCATAGATTGAAGGTGTGGGGAAGTCATAGTATGGAGGTGTGTGAAGTCATAGACTGGAGGTGTGTGAACTCAGATTGGAGGTGTGTGAAATCACAGAAAGCAGGTGTGTCAACTCAGAAACGAGGTGTGTGAAGTCATAGAATGGAGGTGTGTGAAGTCATAGAATCGAAGTGTGTGAAATCATAGAATGGAGGTGTGTGAAATCAGAATGAAGATGTGTGAAGTCATAGAATGGAGGTGTGTGGAGTCACAATGCAGGTGTGTGGACTCATAGAATTGAGGTGGGTGAAGTCACAATGTAGGTGTGTGAAGTCATAGAATGGAGGTGTGTGAAGTCATAGAATGGAGGTGGTGAAGTCATAGAATGGAGGTGTGTGAAGTCACAGAATGGTGGTGTGTGAAGTTATAGAATGGAGGGGTGTGAAGTCATAGAATGGAGGTGTGTTAAGTCATAGAATGGAGGTGTTGAAGTCACAGAATTGAGGTGTGTGAAGTCACAGAATGGAGGTGTGTGAACTGAGAACGGAGGTGTGTGAAGTCACAGAATGGAGGTGTGTGAAGTCATACAATGGAGGTGTGTGAAGTCACAGAATAGAGGTGTGTGAAATCACAGAATGGAGATGTGTGAAGACACAGAATGGAAGTGGGTGAACTCACAATGAAGGTGTGTGAAGACACAGAATGGAGGTGTGTGAATTCATAGAAGGGAGGTGTGTGAAGTCATAGAATGGAGGTGTGTGAGGTCACAGAATGGAAGTGTGTGAAGTCAAAATGGAGGTGTGTGAAGTCAGAGAATGGAGGTGTGTGAAGTCAATGAATGGACTTGTGTGAAGTCAAAATTGTGGTGTGTGAAGTCAAAGAATGGATGTGTGTGAAGTCACAGAATGGAAGTGTGTGAAGTCAAAATGGAGGTGTGTGAAGTCAAAGAATGGATGTGTTTGAAGTCATAGAATGGAGGTGTATGAAGTCATGGAATGGAGGTGTGTGAAGTCAAACATTGGAAGTGTGTGAAGTTACAGAATGGAGGTGTGTGAAGTCATAGAATGTAGGTGTGTGAAGTCAGAGAATGGAGGTGTGTGAAGTCATGGAATGGAGGTGTGTTAAATCATAGAATGGATGTTTCTGAAGTAAGAATGAAGGTGTGTGAAGTCATAGAATGGAGGTGTGTGAAGTCAAAATGGACGTGTGTGAACTCATAGAATGGAGGTTTGTGAAGTCACAGAATGGAGGTGTGTGAACTCAGAATGGAGGTGTGAAATCATAGAATGGGTGTGTGGGAACTCAGAAAATGGAGCTGTGTGAAGTCAGAATGGAGGTGTGCGAAGTCATAGAATGGAGGTGTGTGCAGTCACTTTATGGAGCTGTGTGAAGTCAGAATGGAGGTGTGTGAAGTCACAGAATGGAGGTGTTTGAACTCAGATTGGAGGTTGTGAAGTCAGAGAATCTAGGTGTGTGAAGTCATAGAATGGAGGTGTGTGAAGTCATAGAATGGAGGTGTGTTAAGTCATAATGGAGGCGTGTGAAGTCACAGAATTGAGGTGTGTGAAGTCACAGAATGGAGGTGTGTGAAGTCACAGAATCTAGGTGTGTGAAGTCATAGAATGGAGGTGTGTGAAGTCATAGAATGGAGGTGTGTGAAGTCATAATGCAGGCGTGAGACGTCACAGAACTGAGGTGTGTGAAGTCACAGAATGGAGGTGTGTGAAGTCATAGAATGGGGGTGTGTGAAGTCAGAACGGAGGTGTGTGAACTCAGATTGGAGGTTTGGGAAGTCACAATGGAGGTGTGTGAATTTATACAATGGAGGTGTGTGAAGTCACAGAATGGAGGGGTGTGAAGTCAGAATGGAGGTGTGTGAAGTCATAGAATGGAGGTATGTGAACTCATAGAATGGAGGTGTTTGATGTCACAATGGAAGTGTGTGAAGTCACAGAATGGAGGTGTGTGAAGTCATACATTGGTGTGTGAAGTCAGAATGGAGGTGTGTGAAGTCACAGAATGGAGGTGTGTGAACTCAGATTGGAGGTGTGTGAAGTCATTTGATGTCACAATGGAAGTGTGTGAAGTCACAGAATGGAGGTGTGTGAAGTCATACATTGGTGTGTGAAGTCAGAATGGAGGTGTGTGAAGTCACAGAATGGAGGTGTGTGAACTCAGATTGGAGGTGTGTGAAGTCATAGATGGAGGTGTGTGAAGTCATAGTATGGAGTTGCGTGAAATCATAGAATGGAGTTTTGAGAATTCACAGAATGGAGGAGTGTGAAGTCAGAATGGCGGAGTGTGAAGTCATAGAATGGAGGTATGTGAAGTTAGAATGGAGGTGTGTTAAGTCATAGAATGGAGGTGTTGAAGTCACAGAATTGAGGTGTGTGAAGTCACAGAATGGAGGTGTGTGAACTGAGAACGGAGGTGTGTGAAGTCACAGAATGGAGGTGTGTGAAGTCATACAATGGAGGTGTGTGAAGTCACAGAATGGAGGTGTGTGAAATCACAGAATGGAGGTGTGTGAAGACACAGAATGGAAGTGGGTGAACTCACAATGAAGGTGTGTGAAGACACAGAATGGAGGTGTGTGAAGTCATAGAATCGAAGTTTGTGAAATCATAGAATGGAGGTATGTGAAGTTAGAAGGGAGATGTGTGAAGTCATAGAATGGAGGTGTGTGAAGTCACAATGCAGGTGTGTGAACTCATAGAATTGAGGTGGGTGAAGTCACAATGTAGGTGTGTGAAGTCATAGAATGGAGGTGTGTGAAGTCATAGAATGGAGGTGGTGAAGTCATAGAATGGAGGTGTGTGAAGTCATAGAATGGAGGTGTGTGAAGTCACAGAATGGTGGTGTGTGAAGTTATAGAATGGAGGGGTGTGAAGTCCTAGAATGGAGGTGTGTTAAGTTATAGAATGGAGGTGTGGAAGTCACAGAATTGAGTTGTGTGAAGTCACAGAATGGAGGTGTGTGAACTGAGAACGGAGGTGTGTGAAGTCACAGAATGGAGGTGTGTGAAGTCATACAATGGAGGTGTGTGAAGTCACAGAATGGAGGGGTGTGAATTCATAGAAGGGAGGTGTGTGAAGTCATAGAATGGAGGTGTGTGAAGTCACAGAATGGAGGTGTGTGAAATCACAGAATGGAGGTGTGTGAAGACACAGAATGGAAGTGGGTGAACTCACAATGGAGGTGTGTGAAGTCACAGAATGGAGGTGTGTGAATTAATAGAAGGGAGGTGTGTGAAGTCATAGAATGGAGGTGTGTGAGGTCACAGAATGGAAGTGTGTGAAGTCAAAATGGAGGTGTGTGAAGTCAGAGAATGGAGGTGTGTGAAGTCAATGAATGGACTTGTGTGAAGTCAAAATTGTGGTGTGTGAAGTCAAAGAATGGATGTGTGTGAAGTCACAAAATGGAGGTGTGTGAAGTCAAAATGGAGGTGTGTGAAGTCAAAGAATGGATGTGTTTGAAGTCATAGAATGGAGGTGTATGAAGTCATGGAATGGAGGTGTGTGAAGTCAAACATTGGAAGTGTGTGAAGTTACAGAATGGAGGTGTGTGAAGTCATAGAATGGAGGTGTGTGAAGTCAGAGAATGGAGGTGTGTGAAGTCAGAATGCAGGTGTGTGAAGTCACAGAATGGAGGTGTGTGAAGTCATAGATTGGAAGTGTGTGAAGTCATAGATTGGAGGTGTGTGAAGTCACAGAGTGAGGTGTGTGAAGTCACAGAATGGAGTTCTGTGAAGTCACAGTGGAGGTATGTGAAGTCATAGAATGGAGGTGTGTGAAGTCAAAGAATGGAGGTGTGTGAAGTCATAGAATGGAGGTTTGTGAAGTCACAGCATGGAGGTGTGTGAAATCAGAATGGAGATGAGTGAAGTCATAGAATGGAGGTGTGTGAAGTCACAATGCAGGTGTGTGAACTCATAGAATGGAGGTGGGTGAAGTCACAATGCAGGTGTGTGAAGTCATAGAATGGAGTTGTGTGAACTCAGAAAGGATGTGTGTGAAGTCACAGAATAGAGGTGTGTGAAGTCATACAATGGAGGTTTGTGAAGTCACAGAATGGAGGTGTGTGAATTCATAGAATGGAGGTGTGTGAAGTCATAGAATGGAGGTGTGTGAAGTCACAGAATGGAGGTTTGTGAAGTAACAGAATGGAGGTGTGTGAAGTCACAGAATGGAAGTGGGTGAACTCACAATGGAGGTGTGTGAAGTCACAGAATGGAGATGTGTGAACTCAGAATGGAGGTGTGGGAAGTCACAGAATGGAGGTTTGTGAAGTCATAAATGGAGGTGTGTGAGGTCATAGAATGGAAGTTTCTGAAGTAAGAATGAAGGTGTGTGAAGTCGTAGAATGGAGGTGTGTGAAGTCATAGAATGGAGGTGTGTGAAGTCAGAGAATGGAGGTGTGTGAAGTCAGAATGGAGGTGTGAAGTCATAGAATAGAGGTGGGTGAATCATAGAAAGGAGTTGTGGGAAGTCATAGAATAGAGGAATGTGAAGTCATAGAATGGATATGAGTGAAGTCACAGATCTGAGGTCTGTGAATCCATAGAATGGAGCTGTGTGATGTCAGAATTGAGGAGTGTGAAGTCCTAGAATGGATGTGTGTGAACTCATAGAATGTAGGTGTGTGACTTCACAATGGAAGTGTGTGAAGTCACAGAATGGAGGTGTGTGAAGTCATATATTGGAGGTGTGTGAAGTCAGAATGGAGGTGTGTGAAGTCACAAATGGAGGTGTGTGAACGCAGAATGGAGGTGTTTGAAGTCATAGATGGAGGTGTGTGAAGTCACAGTATGGAGGTGTGTGAAGTCAGAATGGAGGAGTGTGAAGTCATAGAATGGAGGTGTGTGAAGTCAGAATGGAGGTGTGTGAACTCATAAAATGGACATGTGTGAAGTCACAATGGAGGTGTGTGAAGACATAGAATGGAGATGTGTGAAGTCACAGAATGGAGGTGTTTGAAGTCATAGAATGGAGGTGTGCGAAGTCATGGAGTGGAGGTGTGTTAATTCATAGAATGGATGTTTCTGAAGTAAGAATGAAGGTGTGTGAAGTCATAGAATGGAGGTGTGTGAAGTCAAAATGGAGGTGTGTGAACTCATAGAATGGAGGTGTGTGAAGTCACAGAATGGAGGTGTGTGAAGTCAGAATGCAGGTGTGAAGTCATAGAATGGGGGTGGGTGAAGTCATGGAAAGGAGGTGTGGGAAGTCATAGAATGGAGAAGTGTGAAGTCATAGAGTGGCGATGAGTGAAGTCACATATTCAAAGTCTGTGAAGTCATAGAATGGAGGTTTGTGAAGTCAGAATGGAGGTGTGTGAACTCATAGAATGGAGGTGTGTGAAGTCACAATGGCGGTGTGTGAAGTCATAGAATGGAGGTGTTAGAAGTTACAGAATGGAGGTGTGTGAAGTCATAGAATGGAGGTGTGTGAAGTCAGAATGGAGGTGTGTGAAGTCACAGAATGGAGGTGTGTGAAGTCACAGAATGGAGGTGTGTGAAGTCAGGGAATGGAGGTGTGTGAAGTCACAGAATGGAGGTGTGTGAACTCAGAATGAAGGTGTGTGAAGTAAGAATGGAGGTGTGTGAAGTCAGAGAGTGGAGGTGTTTGAAGTCATAAAATTGAGGTGTGTGAAGTCATAGAATGGAGGTGTGTGAAGTCACAGAATGGAGGTGTGTGAAGTCACGGAATGGAGGTGTGTGAAGTCAGAGGATGGAGGTGTGTGAACTCAGAATGGAGGTGTGAGAAGTCACAGAATGGAGGTGTGTGAAGTCATAGAATGGAAGTGTGTGAAGTCATAGAATGGAGGTTTGTGAAGTAAGAATGGAAGTGTGTGAAGTCACCGAATGGAGTTGTGTGAACTCAGAATGGAGGTGTGTGAATTCACAGAATGGAGGTTTGTGAAGTCATACAATGGAGTTGTGTGAGGTCATAGAATGGATGTTTCTGAAGTAAGAATGAAGGTGTGTGAAGTCACAGAATGGAGGTGTGTGAAGTCATAGAATGGAGGTGTGTGAAGTCACAGAATGCAGGTATCTAAAGTCAGAATGGAGGTGTGAAGTCATAGAATAGAGGTGGGTGAAGTCATAGAAAGGAGGTGTGGGAAGTCATAGAATGGAGCAGTGTGAAGTCATAGAGTGGAGGTGAGTGAAGTCACAGATTCGAGGTCTGTGAAGTCATAGAATAGAGGTGTGTGAAGTCATACATTGGTGTGTGAAGTCAGAATGGAGGTGTGTGAAGTCACAGAATGGAGGTGTGTGAACTCAGATTGGAGGTGTGTGAAGTAATAGATGGAGGTGTGTGAAGTCATAGTATGGAGTTGCGTGAAATCATAGAATGGAGTCTTGGGAATTCACAGAATGGAGGAGTGTGAAGTCAGAATGGCGGAGTGTGAAGTCATAGAATGTAGATGTGTGAAGTCACAATGTAGGTGTGTGAAGTCATAGAATGGAGATGTGTGAAGTCATAGAATGGAGGTGTGTGAAGTCACAAAATGGAGGTGTGTGAAGTCATATAATGGAGGTGTGTGAACTCAGAATGTAGGTGTTTGAACTCAGAATGGAGGTGTGTGAAATTGTAGAATGGAGGTGTGTGAAGTCAGAGAATCAAGGTGTGTGAAGTCACAGAATGGATGTGTGTGAAGTCACAGAATGGAGGTGTGTGAACTCACAATGGAGGTGAGTGAAGTCACAGAATGGAGGTGTGTGAAGTCATAGAATGGAAATGTGTGAAGTCATAGAATGTAGGTGTGTGATGTCAGAAAGGAGGTTTGTGAAGTCACAGAATGGAGGTGTGTGACGTCATAAATGTTGATGTGTGAAGTCATAGAATGGAGGTTTGAATTCATAGAATGGAGGTGTGAAGTCACAGAATGGAGGTGTGTGAAGTCACAGAAGGCAGGTGTGTGAAGTCACAGGATAGAGTTGTGTGAAGTCACAATGGAGGTGTGTAAATTCATAGAATGGAGGTGTGTGAAGTCAAACAATGGAAGTGTGTGAAGTTATAGAATGGAAGTGTGTGAAGTCAAAATGGAGGTGTGTGAAGTCAGAGAATGGAGCTGTGTGAAGTCAAAGAATGGACGTGTGTGAAGTCAAAATTGTGATGTGTGAAATCACAAATGCAGGTGTGTGAAGTCACAGAATAGAGGTGTGTGAAGTCACAGTGGAGGTGTATGAAGTCAAAGAATGGATGTGTGTGAAGTCATACAATGGAGGTGTATGAAGTCATGGAATGGAGGTTTGTGAAGTCAAACATTAGAAGTGTGTGAAGTTACAGAATGGAGGTGTGTGAAGTCATAGAATGGAGGTGTGTGAAGTCAGAGAATGGAGGTGTGTGAAGTCAGAATGCAGGTGTGTGAAGTCACAGAATGGAGGTGTGTGAAGTCATAGATTGGCAGTGTGTGAAGTCATAGATTGGAGGTGTGTGAAGTCACAGAGGGAGGTGTGTGAAGTCACAGAATGGAGTTCTGTGAAGTCACAGTGGAGGTATGTGAAGTCATAGAATGGAGGTGTGTGAAGTCAAAGAATGGAGGTGTGTGAAGTCATAGAATGGAGGTTTGTGAAGTCACAACATTGAGGTGTGTGAAATCAGAATGGAGATGAGTGAAGTCATAGAATGGAGGTGTGTGAAGTCACAATGCAGGTGTGTGAACTCATAGAATGGAGGTGGGTGAAGTCACAATGCAGGTGTGTGAAGTCATAGAATGGAGTTGTGTGAACTCAGAAAGGATGTGTGTGAAGTCACAGAATAGAGGTGTGTGAAGTCATACAATGGAGGTGTGTGAAGTCACAGAATGGAGGTGTGTGAATTCATAAAATGGAGGTGTGTGAAGTCATAGAATGGAGGTGTGTGAAGTCACAGAATGGAGGTTTGTGAAGTAACAGAATGGAGGTGTGTGAAGTCACAGAATGGAAGTGGGTGAACTCACAATGGAGGTGTGTGAAGTCACAGAATGGAGATGTGTGAACTCAGAATGGAGGTGTGGGAAGTCACAGAATGGAGGTTTGTGAAGTCATAAATGGAGGTGTGTGAGGTCATAGAATGGAAGTTTCTGAAGTAAGAATGAAGGTGTGTGAAGTCGTAGAATGGAGGTGTGTGAAGTCATAGAATGGAGGTGTGTGAAGTCAGAGAATGGAGGTGTGTGAAGTCAGAATGGAGGTGTGAAGTCATAGAATAGAGGTGGGTGAATCATAGAAAGGAGTTGTGGGAAGTCATAGAATAGAGGAATGTGAAGTCATAGAATGGATATGAGTGAAGTCACAGATCTGAGGTCTGTGAATCCATAGAATGGAGCTGTGTGATGTCAGAATTGAGGAGTGTGAAGTCCTAGAATGGATGTGTGTGAACTCATAGAATGTAGGTGTGTGACTTCACAATGGAAGTGTGTGAAGTCACAGAATGGAGGTGTGTGAAGTCATATATTGGAGGTGTGTGAAGTCAGAATGGAGGTGTGTGAACGCAGAATGGAGGTGTTTGAAGTCATAGATGGAGGTGTGTGAAGTCACAGTATGGAGGTGTGTGAAGTCAGAATGGAGGAGTGTGAAGTCATAGAATGGAGGTGTGTGAAGTCAGAATGGAGGTGTGTGAACTCATAAAATGGACATGTGTGAAGTCACAATGGAGGTGTGTGAAGACATAGAATGGAGATGTTTGAAGTCACAGAATGGAGGTGTGTGAAGTCATAGAATGGAGGTGTGTGAAGTCATGGAGTGGAGGTGTGTTAATTCATAGAATGGATGTTTCTGAAGTAAGAATGAAGGTGTGTGAAGTCATAGAATGGAGGTGTGTGAAGTCAAAATGGAGGTGTGTGAACTCATAGAATGGAGGTGTGTGAAGTCACAGAATGGAGGTGTGTGAAGTCAGAATGCAGGTGTGAAGTCATAGAATGGGGGTGGGTGAAGTCATGGAAAGGAGGTGTGGGAAGTCATAGAATGGAGAAGTGTGAAGTCATAGAGTGGCGATGAGTGAAGTCACATATTCAAAGTCTGTGAAGTCATAGAATGGAGGTTTGTGAAGTCAGAATGGAGGTGTGTGAACTCATAGAATGGAGGTGTGTGAAGTCACAATGGCGGTGTGTGAAGTCATAGAATGGAGGTGTTAGAAGTTACAGAATGGAGGTGTGTGAAGTCATAGAATGGAGGTGTGTGAAGTCAGAATGGAGGTGTGTGAAGTCACAGAATGGAGGTGTGTGAAGTCACAGAATGGAGGTGTGTGAAGTCAGGGAATGGAGGTGTGTGAAGTCACAGAATGGAGGTGTGTGAACTCAGAATGAAGGTGTGTGAAGTAAGAATGGAGGTGTGTGAAGTCAGAGAGTGGAGGTGTTTGAAGTCATAGAATGGAGGTGTGTGAAGTCATAGAATGGAGGTGTGTGAAGTCACAGAATGGAGGTGTGTGAAGTCACGGAATGGAGGTGTGTGAAGTCAGAGGATGGAGGTGTGTGAACTCAGAATGGAGGTGTGAGAAGTCACAGAATGGAGGTGTGTGAAGTCATAGAATGGAAGTGTGTGAAGTCATAGAATGGAGGTTTGTGAAGTAAGAATGGAAGTGTGTGAAGTCACCGAATGGAGTTGTGTGAACTCAGAATGGAGGTGTGTGAATTCACAGAATGGAGGTTTGTGAAGTCATACAATGGAGTTGTGTGAGGTCATAGAATGGATGTTTCTGAAGTAAGAATGAAGGTGTGTGAAGTCACAGAATGGAGGTGTGTGAAGTCATAGAATGGAGGTGTGTGAAGTCACAGAATGCAGGTATCTAAAGTCCGAATGGAGGTGTGAAGTCATAGAATAGAGGTGGGTAAAGTCATAGAAAGGAGGTGTGGGAAGTCATAGAATGGAGCAGTGTGAAGTCATAGAGTGGAGTTGAGTGAAGTCACAGATTCGAGGTCTGTGAAGTCATAGAATAGAGGTGTGTGAAGTCATACATTGGTGTGTGAAGTCACAGAATGGAGGTGTGTGAACTCAGATTGGAGGTGGGTGAAGTCATAGATGGAGGTGTGTGAAGTCATAGTATGGAGTTGCGTGAAATCATAGAATGGAGTTTTGGGAATTCACAGAATGGAGGAGTGTGAAGTCAGAATGGCGGAGCGTGAAGTCATAGAATGTAGATGTGTGAAGTCACAATGTAGGTGTGTGAAGTCATAGAATGGAGGTGTGTGAAGTCACAGAATGGAGGTGTGTGAAGTCACAAAATGGAGGTGTGTGAAGTCATATATTGGAGGTGTGTGAAGTCATAGAATCGAAGTGTGTGAAATCATAGAATGGAGGTGTGTGAAGTCAGAATGGAGATGTGTGAAGTCATAGAATGGAGGTGTGTGGAGTCACAATGCAGGTGTGTGAACTCATAGAATTGAGGTGGGTGAAGTCACAATGTAGGTGTGTGAAGTCATAGAATGGAGGTGTGTGAAGTCATAGATTGGAGGTGTGTGAAGTCATAGATTGGAGGTGTGTGAAGTCACAGAGGGAGGTGTGTGAAGTCACAGAATGGAGTTCTGTGAAGTCACAGTGGAGGTATGTGAAGTCATAGAATGGAGGTGTGTGAAGTCAAAGAATGCAGGTGTGTGAAGTCATAGAATGGAGGTGGGTGAAGTCACAATGCAGGTGTGTGAAGTCATAGAATGGAGTTGTTTGAACTCAGAAAGGAGGTGTGTGAAGTCACAGAATAGAGGTGTGTGAAGTCATACAATGGAGGTGTGTGAAGTCACAGAATGGAGGTGTGTGAATTCATAGAATGGAGGTGTGTGAAGTCATAGAATGGAGGTGTGTGAAGTCACAGAATGGAGGTTTGTGAAGTAACAGAATGGAGGTGTGTGAAGTCACAGAATGGAAGTGGGTGAACTCACAATGGAGGTGTGTGAAGTCACAGAATGGAGATGTGTGAACTCAGAATGGAGGTGTGGGAAGTCACAGAATGGAGGTTTGTGAAGTCATAGAATGGAGGTGTGTGAGGTCATAGAATGGATGTTTCTGAAGTAAGAATGAAGGTGTGTGAAGTCATAGAATGGAGGTGTGTGAAGTCATAGAATGGAGGTGTGTGAAGTCAGAGAATGGAGGTGTGTGAAGTCAGAATGGAGGTGTGAAGTCATAGAATAGAGGTGGGTGAATCATAGAAAGGAGTTGTGGGAATTCATAGAATAGAGGAGTGTGAAGTCATAGAATGGATGTGAGTGAAGTCACAGATCCGAGGTCTGTAAAGCCATAGAATGGAGCTGTGTGATGTCAGAATTGAGGAGTGTGAAGTCCTAGAATGGATGTGTGTGAACTCATAGAATGGAGGTGTGTGACTTCACAATGGAAGTGTGTGAAGTCACAGAATGGAGGTGTGTGAAGTCATATATTGGAGGTGTGTGAAGTCAGAATGGAGGTGTGTGAAGTCACAAATGGAGGTGTGTGAACTCAGAATGGAGGTGTTTGAAGTCATAGATGGAGGTGTGTGAATTCACAGAATGGAGCTGTGTGAAGTCAGAATGGAGGAGTGTGAAGTCATAGAATGGAGGTTTGTGAAGTCAGAATGGAGGTGTGTGAACTCATAGAATGGACGTGTGTGAAGTCACAATGGAGGTGTGTGAAGACATAGAATGGAGGTGTGTGAAGTCACAGAATGGAGGTGTGTGAAGTCATAGAATGGAGGTGTGTGAAGTCATGGAATGGAGGTGTGTGAAGTCATAGAATGGATGTTTCTGAAGTAAGAATGAAGGTGTGTGAAGTCATAGAATGGAGGTGTGTGAAGTCAAAATGGAGGTGTGTGAACTCATAGAATGGAGGTGTGTGAAGTCACAGAATGGAGGTGTGTGAAGTCAGAATGGAGGTGTGAAGTCATAGAATGGGGGTGGGTGAAATCATGGAAAGGAGGTGTGGGAAGTCATAGAATGGAGAAGTGTGAAGTCATAGAGTGGAGGTGAGTGAAGTCACATATTCAAAGTCTGTGAAGTCATAGAATGGAGGTTTGTGAAGTCAGAATGGAGGTGTGTGAACTCATAGAATGGAGGTGTGTGAAGTCACAATGGAGGTGTGTGAAGTCATAGAATGGAGGTGTTTGAACTCAGAATGGAGGTGTGTGAATTCACAGAATGGAGGTTTGTGAAGTCATACAATGGAGTTGTGTGAGGTCATAGAATGGATGTTTCTGAAGTAAGAATGAAGGTGTGTGAAGTCACAGAATGGAGGTGTGTGAAGTCATAGAATGGAGGTGTGTGAAGTCACAGAATGCAGGTATCTAAAGTCAGAATGGAGGTGTGAAGTCATAGAATAGAGGTGGGTGAAGTCATAGAAAGGAGGTGTGGGAAGTCATAGAATGGAGCAGTGTGAAGTCATAGAGTGGAGGTGAGTGAAGTCACAGATTCGAGGTCTGTGAAGTCATAGAATAGAGGTGTGTGAAGTCATACATTGGTGTGTGAAGTCAGAATGGAGGTGTGTGAAGTCACAGAATGGAGGTGTGTGAACTCAGATTGGAGGTGTGTGAAGTAATAGATGGAGGTGTGTGAAGTCATAGTATGGAGTTTCGTGAAATCATAGAATGGAGTTTTGGGAATTCACAGAATGGAGGAGTGTGAAGTCAGAATGGCGGAGTGTGAAGTCATAGAATGTAGATGTGTGAAGTCACAATGTAGGTGTGTGAAGTCATAGAATGGAGGTGTGTGAAGTCATAGAATGGAGGTGTGTGAAGTCACAAAATGGAGGTGTGTGAAGTCATATAATGGAGGTGTGTGAACTCAGAATGTAGGTGTTTGAACTCAGAATGGAGGTGTGTGAAATTGTAGAATGGAGGTGTGTGAAGTCAGAGAATCAAGGTGTGTGAAGTCACAGAATGGATGTGTGTGAAGTCACAGAATGGAGGTGTGTGAACTCACAATGGAGGTGAGTGAAGTCACAGAATGGAGGTGTGTGAAGTCATAGAATGGAAATGTGTGAAGTCATAGAATGTAGGTGTGTGATGTCAGAAAGGAGGTGTGTGAAGTCACAGAATGGAGGTGTGTGACGTCATAAATGTTGATGTGTGAAGTCATAGAATGGAGGTTTGAATTCATAGAATGGAGGTGTGAAGTCACAGAATGGAGGTGTGTGAAGTCACAGAAGGCAGGTGTGTGAAGTCACAGGATAGAGTTGTGTGAAGTCACAATGGAGGTGTGTAAATTCATAGAATGGAGGTGTGTGAAGTCAAACAATGGAAGTGTGTGAAGTTATAGAATGGAAGTGTGTGAAGTCAAAATGGAGGTGTGTGAAGTCAGAGAATGGAGCTGTGTGAAGTCAAAGAATGGACGTGTGTGAAGTCAAAATTGTGATGTGTGAAATCACAAATGCAGGTGTGTGAAGTCACAGAATAGAGGTGTGTGAAGTCACAGTGGAGGTGTATGAAGTCAAAGAATGGATGTGTGTGAAGTCATACAATGGAGGTGTATGAAGTCATGGAATGGAGGTTTGTGAAGTCAAACATTAGAAGTGTGTGAAGTTACAGAATGGAGGTGTGTGAAGTCATAGAATGGAGGTGTGTGAAGTCAGAGAATGGAGGTGTGTGAAGTCAGAATGCAGGTGTGTGAAGTCACAGAATGGAGGTGTGTGAAGTCATAGATTGGCAGTGTGTGAAGTCATAGATTGGAGGTGTGTGAAGTCACAGAGTGAGGTGTGTGAAGTCACAGAATGGAGTTCTGTGAAGTCACAATGGAGGTATGTGAAGTCATAGAATGGAGGTGTGTGAAGTCAAAGAATGGAGGTGTGTGAAGTCATAGAATGGAGGTTTGTGAAGTCACAACATTGAGGTGTGTGAAATCAGAATGGAGATGAGTGAAGTCATAGAATGGAGGTGTGTGAAGTCACAATGCAGGTGTGTGAACTCATAGAATGGAGTTGGGTGAAGTCACAATGCAGGTGTGTGAAGTCATAGAATGGAGTTGTGTGAACTCAGAAAGGATGTGTGTGAAGTCACAGAATAGAGGTGTGTGAAGTCATACAATGGAGGTGTGTGAAGTCACAACATGGAGGTGTGTGAATTCATAAAATGGAGGTGTGTGAAGTCATAGAATGGAGGTGTGTGAAGTCACAGAATGGAGGTTTGTGAAGTAACAGAATGGAGGTGTGTGAAGTCACAGAATGGAAGTGGGTGAACTCACAATGGAGGTGTGTGAAGTCACAGAATGGAGATGTGTGAACTCAGAATGGAGGTGTGGGAAGTCACAGAATGGAGGTTTGTGAAGTCATAAATGGAGGTGTGTGAGGTCATAGAATGGAAGTTTCTGAAGTAAGAATGAAGGTGTGTGAAGTCGTAGAATGGAGGTGTGTGAAGTCATAGAATGGAGGTGTGTGAAGTCAGAGAATGGAGGTGTGTGAAGTCAGAATGGAGGTGTGAAGTCATAGAATAGAGGTGGGTGAATCATAGAAAGGAGTTGTGGGAAGTCATAGAATAGAGGAATGTGAAGTCATAGAATGGATGTGAGTGAAGTCACAGATCTGAGGTCTGTGAATCCATAGAATGGAGCTGTGTGATGTCAGAATTGAGGAGTGTGAAGTCCTAGAATGGAGGTGTGTGAACTCATAGAATGTAGGTGTGTGACTTCACAATGGAAGTGTGTGAAGTCACAGAATGGAGGTGTGTGAAGTCATATATTGGAGGTGTGTGAAGTCAGAATGGAGGTGTGTGAAGTCACAATTGGAGGTGTGTGAACTCAGAATGGAGGTGTTTGAAGTCATAGATGGAGGTGTGCGAAGTCACAGTATGGAGGTGTGTGAAGTCAGAATGGAGGAGTGTGAAGTCATAGAATGGAGGTGTGTGAAGTCAGAATGGAGGTGTGTGAACTCATAGAATTGACATGTGTGAAGTCACAATGGAGGTGTGTGAAGACATAGAATGGAGATGTGTGAAGTCACAGAATGGAGGTGTGTGAAGTCATAGAATGGAGGTGTGTGAAGTCATGGAATGGAGGTGTATTAAGTCATAGAATGGATGTTTCTGAAGTAAGAATGAAGGTGTGTGAAGTCATAGAATGGAGGTGTGTGAAGTCAAAATGGAGGTGTGTGAACTCATAGAATGGAGGTGTGTGAAGTCACAGAATGGAGGTGTGTGAAGTCAGAATGGAGGTGTGAAGTCATAGAATGGGGGTGGGTGAAGTCATGGAAAGGAGGTGTGGGAAGTCATAGAGTGGAGAAGTGTGAACTCATAGAGTGGAGATGAGTGAAGTCACATATTCAAAGTCTGTGAAGTCATAGAATGGAGGTTTGTGAAGTCAGAATGGAAGTGTGTGAACTCATAGAATGGAGGTGTGTGAAGTCACAATGGAGATGTGTGAAGTCATAGAATGGAGGTGTTTGAAGTTACAGAATGGAGGTTTGTGAAGTCATAGAATGGAGGTGTGTGAAGTCAAAATGGAGGTGTGTGAACTCATAGAATGGAGGTGTGTGAAGTCAGAATGGAGGTGTGTGAAGTCACAGAATGGAGGTGTGTGAAGTCAGAATGGAGGTGTGTGAAGTCACAGAATGGAGGTGTGTGAAGTCACAGAATGGAGGTGTGTGAAGTCAGGGAATGGAGGTGTGTGAAGTCACAGAATGGAGGTGTGTGAACTCAGAATGAAGGTGTGTGAAGTCACAGAATGGAGGTGTGTGAAGTCCTAGAATGGAAGTGTGTGAAGTCATAGAATGGAGGTGTGTGAAGTAAGAATGGAGGTGTGTGAAGTCAGAGAGTGGAGGAGTTTGAAGTCACAGAATGGAGGTGTGTGAAGTCACGGAATGGAGGTGTGTGAAGTCAGAGAATGGAGGTGTCTGAACTCAGAATGGAGGTGTGAGAAGTCACAGAATGGAGGTGTGTGAAGTCATAGAATGGAAGTGTGTGAAGTCATAGAATGGAGGTTTGTGAAGTAAGAATGGAAGTGTGTGAAGTCACCGAATGGAGTTGTGTGAACTCAGAATGGAGGTGTGTGAATTCACAGAATGGAGGTTTGTGAAGTCATACAATGGAGTTGTGTGAGGTCATAGAATGGATGTTTCTGAAGTAAGAATGAAGGTGTGTGAAGTCACAGAATGGAGGTGTGTGAAGTCATAGAATGGAGGTGTGTGAAGTCACAGAATGCAGGTATCTAAAGTCAGAATGGAGGTGTGAAGTCATAGAATAGAGGTGGGTGAAGTCATAGAAAGGAGGTGTGGGAAGTCATAGAATGGAGCAGTGTGAAGTCATAGAGTGGAGGTGAGTGAAGTCACAGATTCGAGGTCTGTGAAGTCGTAGAATAGAGGTGTGTGAAGTCATACATTGGTGTGTGAAGTCAGAATGGAGGTGTGTGAAGTCACAGAATGGAGGTGTGTGAACTCAGATTAGAGGTGGGTGAAGTCATAGATGGAGGTGTGTGAAGTCATAGTATGGAGTTGCGTGAAATCATAGAATGGAGTTTTGGGAATTCACAGAATGGAGGAGTGTGAAGTCAGAATGGCGGAGTGTGAAGTCATAGAATGTAGATGTGTGAAGTCACAATGTAGGTGTGTAAATTCATAGAATGGAGGTGTGTGAAGTCAAACAATGAAAGTTTGTGAAGTTATAGAATGGAAGTGTGTGAAGTCAAAATGGAGGTGTGTGAAGTCAGAGAATGGAGCTGTGTGAAGTCAAAGAATGGACGTGTGTGAAGTCAAAATTATGATGTGTGAAATCACAAATGCAGGTGTGTGAAGTCACAAAATAGAGGTGTGTGAAGTCACAATGGAGGTGTATGAAGTCAAAGAATGGATGTGTGTGAAGTCATAGAATGGAGGTGTATGAAGTCATGGAATGGAGGTTTGTGAAGTCAAACATTAGAAGCGTGTGAAGTTACAGAATGGAGGTGTGTGAAGTCATAGAATGGAGGTGTGTGAAATCAGAGAATGGAGGTGTGTGAAGTCAGAATGCAGGTGCGTGAAGTCATAGAATGGAGGTGTGTGAAGTCATAGAATGGAGGTGTGTGAAGTCATAGATTAGAAGCGTGTGAAGTCATAGAATGGAGGTGTGTGAAGTCATAGATTGAAGGTGTGGGGAAGTCATAGTATGGAGGTGTGTGAAGTCATAGACTGGAGGTGTGTGAACTCAGATTGGAGGTGTGTGAAATCACAGAAAGCAGGTGTGTCAACTCAGAAAGGAGGTGTGTGAAGTCATAGAATGGAGGTGTGTGAAGTCATAGAATCGAAGTGTGTGAAATCATAGAATGGAGGTGTGTGAAGTCAGAATGGAGATGTGTGAAGTCATAGAATGGAGGTGTGTGGAGTCACAATGCAGGTGTGTGAACTCATAGAATTGAGGTGGGTGAAGTCACAATGTAGGTGTGTGAAGTCATAGAATGGAGGTGTGTGAAGTCATACAATGGAGGTGTGTGACGTCATAGATTGGAGGTGTGTGAAGTCACAGAGGGAGGTGTGTGAAGTCACAGAATGGAGTTCTGTGAAGTCACAGTGGAGGTATGTGAAGTCATAGAATGGAGGTGTGTGAAGTCAAAGAATGGAGGTGTGTGAAGTCATAGAATGGAGGTGTGTGAAGTCACAGCATGGAGGTGTGTGAAATCAGAATGGAGATGTGTGAAGTCATAGAATGGAGGTGGGTGAAGTCACAATGCATTTGTGTGAAGTCATAGAATGGAGTTGTGTGAACTCAGAAAGGAGGTGTGTGAAGTCACAGAATAGAGGTGTGTGAAGTCATACAATGGAGGTGTGTGAAGTCACAGAATGGAGGTGTGTGAATTCATAGAATGGAGGTGTGTGAAGTCATAGAATGGAGGTGTGTGAAGTCACAGAATGGAGGTTTGTGAAGTAACAGAATGGAGGTGTGTGAAGTCACAGAATGGAAGTGCGTGAACTCACAATGGAGGTGTGTGAAGTCACAGAATGGAGATGTGTGAACTCAGAATGGAGGTGTGGGAAGTCACAGAGGAGGTTTGTGAAGTCATAGAATGGAGGTGTGTGAGGTCATAGAATGGATGTTTCTGAAGTAAGAATGAAGGTGTGTGAAGTCATAGAATGGAGGTGTGTGAAGTCATAGAATGGAGGTGTGTGAAGTCAGAGAATGGAGGTGTGTGAAGTCAGAATGGAGGTGTGAAGTCATAGAATAGAGGTGGGTGAATCATAGAAAGGAGTTGTGGGAATTCATAGAATAGAGGAGTGTGAAGTCATAGAATGGATGTGAGTGAAGTCACAGATCCGAGGTCTGTGAAGCCATAGAATGGAGCTGTGTGATGTCAGAATTGAGGAGTGTGAAGTCCTAGAATGGATGTGTGTGAACTCATAGAATGGAGGTGTGTGACTTCACAATGGAAGTGTGTGAAGTCACAGAATGGAGGTGTGTGAAGTCATATATTGGAGGTGTGTGAAGTCAGAATGGAGGTGTGTGAAGTCACAAATGGAGGTGTGTGAACTCAGAATGGAGGTGTTTGAAGTCATAGATGGAGGTGTGTGAATTCACAGAATGGAGCTGTGTGAAGTCAGAATGGAGGAGTGTGAAGTCATAGAATGGAGGTGTGTGAAGTCAGAATGGAGGTGTGTGAACTCATAGAATGGACGTGTGTGAAGTCACAATGGAGGTGTGTGAAGACATAGAATGGAGGTGTGTAAAGTCACAGAATGGAGGTGTGTGAAGTCATAGAATGGAGGTGTGTGAAGTCATGGAATGGAGGTGTGTGAAGTCATAGAATGGATGTTTCTGAAGTAAGAATGAAGGTGTGTGAAGTCATAGAATGGAGGGGTGTGAAGTCAAAATGGAGGTGTGTGAACTCATAGAATGGAGGTGTGTGAAGTCACAGAATGGAGGTGTGTGAATTCAGAATGGAGGTGTGAAGTCATAGAATGGTGGTGGGTGAAGTCATGGAAAGGAGATATGGGAAGTCATAGAATGGAGAAGTGTGAAGTCATAGAGTGGAGGTGAGTGAAGTCACATATTCAAAGTCTGTGAAGTCATAGAATGGAGGTTTGTGAAGTCAGAATGGAGGTGTGTGAACTCATAGAATGGAGGTGTGTGAAGTCACAATGGAGGTGTGTGAAGTCATAGAATGGAGGTGTTTGAAGTTACAGAATGGAGGTGTGTGAAGTCATGGAATGGAGGTGTGCGAAGTCAGAATGGAGGTGTGTGAAGTCACAGAATGGAGGTGTGTGAAGTCACAGAATGGAGGTGTGTGAAGTCACAGAATGGAGGTGTGTGAAGTCATAGAATGGAGGTGTGTGAAGTCATAGAATGGAGGTGTGTGAAGTCAGAGAATGGAGGTGTGTGAAGTCAGAATGGAGGTGTGAAGTCATAGAATAGAGGTGAGTGAAGTCATAGAAAGGAGTTGTGGGAAGTCATAGAATAGAGGAGTTTGAAGTCATAGAATGGATGTGAGTGAAGTCACAGATCCGAGGTCTGTGAAGTCATAGAATGGAGCTGTGTGATGTCAGAATTAAGGAGTGTGAAGTCCTAGAATGGATGTGTGTGAACTCATAGAATGGAGGTTTGTGACTTCACAATGGAAGTGTGTGAAGTCACAGAATTGAGGTGTGTGAAGTCATGTATTGGAGGTGTGTGAAGTCAGAATGGAGGTGTGTGAAGTCACAGAATGGAGGTGTATGAACTCAGAAGGGAGGTGTTTGAAGTCATAGATGGAGGTGTGTGAAGTCACAGTATGGAGGTGTGTGAAATCATAGAATGGAATTTTGTGAATTCACAGAATGGAGCTGTGTGAAGTCAGAATGGAGGAATGTGAAGTCATAGAATGGAGGTGTGTGAAGTCAGAATGGAGGTGTGTGAACTCATAGAATGGACGTGTGTGAAGTCACAATGGAGGTGTGTGAAGACATAGAATGGAGGTGTGTGAAGTCATAGAATGGAGGTGTGTGAACTCATAGAATGGATGTTTCTGAAGTAAGAATGAAGGTGTGTGAAGTCATAGAATGGAGGTGTGTGAAGTCAAAATGGAGGTGTGTGAACTCATAGAATGGAGGTGTGTGAAGTCACAGAATGGAGGTGTGTGAAGTCATAGAATGGAGGTGTGTGAAGTCATAGAATGGAGGTGTGTGAACTCATAGAATGGATGTTTCTGAAGTAAGAATGAAGGTGTGTGAAGTCATAGAATGGAGGTGTGTGAAGTCAAAATGGAGGTGTGTGAACTCATAGAATGGAGGTGTGTGAAGTCACAGAATGGAGGTGTGTGAAGTCAGAATGGAGGTGTGAAGTCATAGAATGGGGGTGGGTGAAGTCATGGAAAGGAGGTGTGGGAAGTCATAGAATGGAGAAGTGTGAAGTCATAGAGTGGAGGTGAGTGAAGTCACATATTCAAAGTCTGTGAAGTCATAGAATGGAGGTTTGTGAAGTCAGAATGGAGGTGTGTGAACTCATAGAATGGAGGTGTGTGAAGTCACAATGGAGGTGTGTGAAGTCATAGAATGGAGGTGTTAGAAGTTACAGAATGGAGGTGTGTGAAGTCATAGATTGGAGGTGTGTGAAGTCAGAATGGAGGTGTGTGAAGTCACAGAATGGAGGTGTGTGAAGTCACAGAATGGAGGTGTGTGAAGTCAGGGAATGGAGGTGTGTGAAGTCACAGAATGGAGGTGTGTGAACTCAGAATGAAGGTGTGTGAAGTCACAGAATGGAGGTGTGTGAAGTCCTAGAATGGAAGTGTGTGAAGTCATAGAATGGAGGTGTGTGAAGTAAGAATGGAGGTGTGTGAAGTCAGAGAGTGGAGGTGTTTGAAGTCATAGAATGGAGGTGTGTGAAGTCATAGAATGGAGGTGTGTGAAGTCACAGAATGGCGGTGTGTGAAGTCACGGAATGGAGGTGTGTGAAGTCACAGAATGGAGGTGTATGAACTCAGAATGGAGGTGTGAGAAGTCACAGAATGGAGGTGTGTGAAGTCATAGAATGGAAGTGTGTGAAGTCATAGAATGGAGGTTTGTGAAGTAAGAATGGAAGTGTGTGAAGTCACCGAATGGAGTTGTGTGAACTCAGAATGGAGGTGTTTGAATTCACAGAATGGAGGTTTGTGAAGTCATACAATGGAGTTGTGTGAGGTCATAGAATGGATGTTTCTGAAGTAAGAATGAAGGTGTGTGAAGTCACAGAGTGGAGGTGTGTGAAGTCATAGAATGGAGGTGTGTGAAGTCACAGCATGCAGGTATCTAAAGTCAGAATGGAGGTGTGAAGTCATAGAATAGAGGTGGGTGAAGTCATAGAAAGGAGGTGTGGGAAGTCATAGAATGGAGCAGTGTGAAGTCATAGAGTGGAGGTGAGTGAAGTCACAGATTCGAGGTCTGTGAAGTCATAGAATAGAGGTGTGTGAAGTCAGAATGGAGGTGTGTGAAGTCATAGAATGGAGGTATGTGAACTCATAGAATGGAGGTGTTTGATGTCACAATGGAAGTGTGTGAAGTCACAGAATGGAGGTGTGTGAAGTCAGGGAATGGAGGTGTGTGAAGTCACAGAATGGAGGTGTGTGAACTCAGAATGAAGGTGTGTGAAGTCACAGAATGGAGGTGTGTGAAGTCCTAGAATGGAAGTGTGTGAAGTCATAGAATGGAGGTGTGTGAAGTAAGAATGGAGGTGTGTGAAGTCAGAGAGTGGAGGTGTTTGAAGTCATAGAATGGAGGTGTGTGAAGTCATAGAATGGAGGTGTGTGAAGTCACAGAATGGAGGTGGGTGAAGTCACGGAATGGAGGTGTGTGAAGTCAGAGAATGGAGGTGTGTGAACTCAGAATGGAGGTGTGAGAAGTCACAGAATGGAGGTGTGTGAAGTCATAGAATGGAAGTGTGTGAAGTCATAGAATGGAGGTTTGTGAAGTAAGAATGGAAGTGTGTGAAGTCACCGAATGGAGTTGTGTGAACTCAGAATGGAGGTGTGTGAATTCACAGAATGGAGGTTTGTGAAGTCATACAATGGAGTTGTGTGAGGTCATAGAATGGATGTTTCTGAAGTAAGAATGAAGGTGTGTGAAGTCACAGAATGGAGGTGTGTGAAGTCATAGAATGGAGGTGTGTGAAGTCACAGAATGCAGGTATCTAAATCAGAATGGAGGTGTGAAGTCATAGAATAGAGGTGGGTGAAGTCATAGAAAGGAGGTGTGGGAAGTCATAGAATGGAGCAGTGTGAAGTCATAGAATGGAGGTGAGTGAAGTCACAGATTCGAGGTCTGTGAAGTCATAGAATAGAGGTGTGTGAAGTCATACATTGGTGTGTGAAGTCAGAATGGAGGTGTGTGAAGTCACAGAATGGAGGTGTGTGAACTCAGATTGGAGGTGTGTGAAGTAATAGATGGAGGTGTGTGAAGTCATAGTATGGAGTTGCATGAAATCATAGAATGGAGTTTTGGGAATTCACAGAATGGAGGAGTGTGAAGTCAGAATGGCGGAGTGTGAAGTCATAGAATGTAGATGTGTGAAGTCACAATGTAGGTGTGTGAAGTCATAGAATGGAGGTGTGTGAAGTCATAGAATGGAGGTGTGTGAAGTCACAAAATGGAGGTGTGTGAAGTCATATAATGGAGGTGTGTGAACTCAGAATGTAGGTGTTTGAACTCAGAATGGAGGTGTGTGAAATTGTAGAATGGAGGTGTGTGAAGTCAGAGAATCAAGGTGTGTGAAGTCACAGAATGGATGTGTGTGAAGTCACAGAATGGAGGTGTGTGAACTCACAATGGAGGTGAGTGAAGTCACAGAATGGAGGTGTGTGAAGTCATAGAATGGAAATGTGTGAAGTCATAGAATGTAGGTGTGTGATGTCAGAAAGGAGGTGTGTGAAGTCACAGAATGGAGGTGTGTGACGTCATAAATGTTGATGTGTGAAGTCATAGAATGGAGGTTTGAATTCATAGAATGGAGGTGTGAAGTCACAGAATGGAGGTGTGTGAAGTCACAGAAGGCAGGTGTGTGAAGTCACAGGATAGAGTTGTGTGAAGTCACAATGGAGGTGTGTAAATTCATAGAATGGAGGTGTGTGAAGTCAAACAATGGAAGTGTGTGAAGTTATAGAATGGAAGTGTGTGAAGTCAAAATGGAGGTGTGTGAAGTCAGAGAATGGAGCTGTGTGAAGTCAAAAATGGACGTGTGTGAAGTCAAAATTGTGATGTGTGAAATCACAAATGCAGGTGTGTGAAGTCACAAAATAGAGGTGTGTGAAGTCACAATGGAGGTGTATGAAGTCAAAGAATGGATGTGTGTGAAGTCATAGAATGGAGGTGTATGAAGTCATGGAATGGAGGTTTGTGAAGTCAAACATTAGAAGCGTGTGAAGTTACAGAATGGAGGTGTGTGAAGTCAAAGAATGGAGGTGTGTGAAATCAGAGAATGGAGGTGTGTGAAGTCAGAATGCAGGTGCGTGAAGTCATAGAATGGAGGTGTGTGAAGTCATAGAATGGAGGTGTGTGAAGTCATAGATTAGAAGCGTGTGAAGTCATAGAATGGAGGTGTGTGAAGTCATAGATTGAAGGTGTGGGGAAGTCATAGTATGGAGGTGTGTGAAGTCATAGACGGGAGGTGTGTGAACTCAGATTGGAGGTGTGTGAAATCACAGAAAGCAGGTGTGTCAACTCAGAAACGAGGTGTGTGAAGTCATAGAATGGAGGTGTGTGAAGTCATAGAATCGAAGTGTGTGAAATCATAGAATGGAGGTGTGTGAAGTCAGAATGGATATGTGTGAAGTGATAGAATGGAGGTGTGTGGAGTCACAATGCAGGTGTGTGAACTCATAGAATTGAGGTGGGTGAAGTCACAATGTAGGTGTGTGAAGTCATAGAATGGAGGTGTGTGAAGTCATAGAATGGAGGTGGTGAAGTCATAGAATGGAGGTGTGTGAAGTCATAGAATGGAGGTGTGTGAAGTCACAGAATGGTGGTGTGTGAAGTTATAGAATGGAGGGGTGTGAAGTCATAGAATGGAGGTGTGTTAAGTCATAGAATGGAGGTGTGGAAGTCACAGAATTGAGGTGTGTGAAGTCACAGAATGGAGGTGTGTGAACTGAGAACGGAGGTGTGTGAAGTCACAGAATGGAGGTGTGTGAAGTCATACAATGGAGGTTTGTGAAGTCACAGAATGGAGGGGTGTGAATTCATAGAAGGGAGGTGTGTGAAGTCATAGAATGGAGGTGTGTGAAGTCACATAATGGAGGTGTGTGAAATCACAGAATGGAGGTGTGTGAAGACACAGAATGGAAGTCGGTGAACTCACAATGAAGGTGTGTGAAGTCAAAGAATGGAGGTGTGTGAATTCATAGAAGTGAGGTGTGTGAAGTCATAGAATGGAGGTGTGTGAGGTCACAGAATGGAAGTGTGTGAAGTGAAAATGGAGGTCTGTGAAGTCAGAGAATGGAGGTGTGTGAAGTCAATGAATGGACTTGTGTGAAGTCAAAATTGTGGTGTGTGAAGTCAAAGAATGGATGTGTGTGAAGTCACAGAATGGAGGTGTGTGAAGTCAAAATGGAGGTGTGTGAAGTCAAAGAATTGATGTGTTTGAAGTCATAGAATGGAGGTGTATGAAGTCATGGAATGGAGGTGTGTGAAGTCATACATTGGAAGTGTGTGAAGTTACAGAATGGAGGTGTGTGAAGTCATAGAATGGAATTGTGTGAAGTCAGAGAATGGAGGTGTGTGAAGTCAGAATGCAGGTGTGTGAAGTCATAGAATGGAGGTGTGTGAAGTCATAGATTGGAAGTGTGTGAAGTCATAGATTGGATTTGTGTGAAGTCACAGAAGGAGGTGTGTGAAGTCACAGAATGGAGTTCTGTGAAGTCAGAATGGAGGTGTGTGAAGTCACAGAATGGAGGTGTGTGAAATCAGAATGGAGGTGTGTGAATTCACAGAATGGAGGTGGGTGAAGGCATAGATGAAGCTGTGTGAAGTCAGATTGGAGGTGTGTGAAGTCACAGAATGGAGGTTTGTGAAGTCAGAATGGAGGTGTGTGAAGCCAGAATGGAGGTGGGTGAAGTCATAGAATGGAGGTGTGTGAATTCACAATGCATTTGTGTGAACTCATAGAATGGAGGTGTGTGAAGTCACAATGTAGGTGTGTGAAGTCACAGAATGGAGGTGTGTGAAGTCATAGAATGGAGGTGTGTGAAGTCACAGAATGGAGGTGTGTGAAGTCATATAATGGAGGTGTGTGAAGTCACAGAATGGAGGTGTGTGAAGTCAGAATGGAGTTGTGTGAAGTCATAGAATGGAGCTGTGTGAAGTCAGAATGGAGGTGTGTGAAGTCATAGAATGGAGGTGTGTGAAGTCAGAATGGATGTGTGTGAACTCATAGAATGGAGGTGTGTGAAGTCACAATGGAGGTGTGTGAAGTCATAGAATGGAGGTGTGTGAATTCACACAATGGAGGTGTGTGAAGACATAGAATGGAGCTGTGTGAAGTCAGATTGGAGGTGTGTGAAGTCACAGAATGGATGTGTGTGAACTCAGAATGGAGTTGTGTGAAGTCACAGAATGGAGGTGTGTGAAGTCATAGAATGGAGGTGTGTGAAGTCATAGAATGGATGTGTGTGAAGTCATAATGGAGGTGTGTGAAGTCACAGAATTGAGGTGTGTGAAGTCACAGAATGGAGGTGTGTGAAGTCATAGAATGGAGGTGTGTGAAGTCATAGAATGGAGGTGTGTGAAGTCGTAGAATGGATGTTTGTTAAGTAAGAATGAAGGTGTGTTAAGTCATAGAATGGAGGTGTGTGAAGGCACAGAATGGAGGTGTGTGAAGTCATAGAATGGAGCTGTGTGAACTCAGAATGGAGGTGTGTGAATTCACAGAATGGAGGTGTGTTACATCACAGAACGGAGGTGTTTGAACTCAGAATGGAGGTGTGGGAAGTCACAGAATGGAGGTGTGTGAAGTCATAGAATGGAGGTGTGTGAAATCATAGAATGGAGGTGTGGGAAGTCGGAAAATGGAGCTGTGTGAAGTCAGAATGGAGATGTGCGAAGTCACAGAATGGAGGTGTGTGAAGTCATTTTATGGAGCTGTGTGAAGTCAGAATGGAGGCGTGTGAAGTCACAGAATGGAGGTATTTGAACTCAGAATGGAGGTTGTGAAGTCACAGAATCTAGGTGTGTGAAGTCATAGAATGGAGGTGTGTGAAGTCATAGAATGGAGGTGTGTTAAGTCATAATGGAGGCCTGTGAAGTCACAGAATTGAGGTGTGTGAAGTCACAGAATGGAGGTGTGTGAAGTCACAGAATCTAGGTGTGTGAAGTCATAGAATGGAGGTGTGTGAAGTCATAGAATGGAGGTGTGTGAAGGCATAATTGAGGCGTGAGAAGTCACAGAACTGAGGTGTGTGAAGTCACATAATGGAGGTGTGTGAAGTCATAGCATGGGGGTGTGTGAAGTCAGAACGGAGGTGTGTGAACTCAGATTGGAGGTTTTGGGAACTCACAATGGAGGTGTGTGAATTTATACAATGGAGGTGTGTGAAGTCACAGAAAGGAGGGGTGTGAAGTCAAAGAATGGAGGTGTGTGAAGTCATAGAATGGAGGTGTGTGAAGTCAGAATGGAGGTGTGTGAAGTCATAGAATGGAGGTGTGTGAAGTCAGAATGGAGATCTGTGAACTCATAGAATGGAGGTGTGTGAAGTCACAATGGAGGTGTGTGAAGTCATAGAATGGAGGTGTGTGAAGTCACAGAATGGAGGTGTGTGAAGGCATAGATGAAGCTGTGTGAAGTCAGATTGGAGGAGTGTGAAGTCACAGAATGGAGGTGTGTGAACTCAGAATGGAGGTGTGTGAAGTCACAGAATGGAGCTGTGTGAAGTCATAGAATGGAGGTGTGTGAAGTCAAAGAATTGATGTGTT
The DNA here is from genome assembly GCA_024803745.1 of Megascapheus bottae. Lineage (NCBI taxonomy): Eukaryota > Metazoa > Chordata > Mammalia > Rodentia > Geomyidae > Megascapheus > Megascapheus bottae. Next base: position 59,821 of record JANJXV010000464.1, read on the forward strand.
TGAAGTCATAGAATGGAGGTGTATGAAGTCATGGAATGGAGGTGTGTGAAGTCAAACATTGGAAGTGTGTGAAGTTACAGAATGGAGGTGTGTGAAGTCATAGAATGGAATTGTGTGAAGTCAGAGAATGGAGGTGTGTGAAGTCAGAATGCAGGTGTGTGAAGTCATAGAATGGAGGTGTGTGAAGTCATAGATTGGAAGTGTGTGAAGTCATAGATTGGATTTGTGTGAAGTCACAGAAGGAGGTGTGTGAAGTCACAGAATGGAGTTCTGTGAAGTCAGAATGGAGGTGTGTGAAGTCACAGAATGGAGGTGTGTGAAATCAGAATGGAGGTGTGTGAATTCACAGAATGGAGGTGTGTGAAGGCATAGATGAAGCTGTGTGAAGTCAGATTGGAGGTGTGTGAAGTCACAGAATGGAGGTTTGTGAAGTCAGAATGGAGGTGTGTGAAGCCAGAATGGAGGTGGGTGAAGTCATAGAATGGAGGTGTGTGAATTCACAATGCATTTGTGTGAACTCATAGAATGGAGGTGTGTGAAGTCACAATGTAGGTGTGTGAAGTCACAGAATGGAGGTGTGTGAAGTCATAGAATGGAGGTGTGTGAAGTCACAGAATGGAGGTGTGTGAAGTCATATAATGGAGGTGTGTGAAGTCACAGAATGGAGGTGTGTGAAGTCAGAATGGAGTTGTGTGAAGTCATAGAATGGAGCTGTGTGAAGTCAGAATGGAGGTGTGTGAAGTCATAGAATGGAGGTGTGTGAAGTCAGAATGGATGTGTGTGAACTCATAGAATGGAGGTGTGTGAAGTCACAATGGAGGTGTGTGAAGTCATAGAATGGAGGTGTGTGAATTCACACAATGGAGGTGTGTGAAGACATAGAATGGAGCTGTGTGAAGTCAGATTGGAGGTGTGTGAAGTCACAGAATGGATGTGTGTGAACTCAGAATGGAGTTGTGTGAAGTCACAGAATGGAGGTGTGTGAAGTCATAGAATGGAGGTGTGTGAAGTCATAGAATGGATGTGTGTGAAGTCATAATGGAGGTGTGTGAAGTCACAGAATTGAGGTGTGTGAAGTCACAGAATGGAGGTGTGTGAAGTCATAGAATGGAGGTGTGTGAAGTCATAGAATGGAGGTGTGTGAAGTCGTAGAATGGATGTTTGTTAAGTAAGAATGAAGGTGTGTTAAGTCATAGAATGGAGGTGTGTGAAGGCACAGAATGGAGGTGTGTGAAGTCATAGAATGGAGCTGTGTGAACTCAGAATGGAGGTGTGTGAATTCACAGAATGGAGGTGTGTTACATCACAGAACGGAGGTGTTTGAACTCAGAATGGAGGTGTGGGAAGTCACAGAATGGAGGTGTGTGAAGTCATAGAATGGAGGTGTGTGAAATCATAGAATGGAGGTGTGGGAAGTCGGAAAATGGAGCTGTGTGAAGTCAGAATGGAGTTGTGCGAAGTCACAGAATGGAGGTGTGTGAAGTCATTTTATGGAGCTGTGTGAAGTCAGAATGGAGGTGTGTGAAGTCACAGAATGGAGGTATTTGAACTCAGAATGGAGGTTGTGAAGTCACAGAATCTAGGTGTGTGAAGTCATAGAATGGAGGTGTGTGAAGTCATAGAATGGAGGTGTGTTAAGTCATAATGGAGGCCTGTGAAGTCACAGAATTGAGGTGTGTGAAGTCACAGAATGGAGGTGTGTGAAGTCACAGAATCTAGGTGTGTGAAGTCATAGAATGGAGGTGTGTGAAGTCATAGAATGGAGGTGTGTGAAGGCATAATTGAGGCGTGAGAAGTCACAGAACTGTGGTGTGTGAAGTCACATAATGGAGGTGTGTGAAGTCATAGCATGGGGGTGTGTGAAGTCAGAACGGAGGTGTGTGAACTCAGATTGGAGGTTTTGGGAACTCACAATGGAGGTGTGTGAATTTATACAATGGAGGTGTGTGAAGTCACAGAAAGGAGGGGTGTGAAGTCAAAGAATGGAGGTGTGTGAAGTCATAGAATGGAGGTGTGTGAAGTCAGAATGGAGGTGTGTGAAGTCATAGAATGGAGGTGTGTGAAGTCAGAATGGAGATCTGTGAACTCATAGAATGGAGGTGTGTGAAGTCACAATGGAGGTGTGTGAAGTCATAGAATGGAGGTGTGTGAAGTCACAGAATGGAGGTGTGTGAAGGCATAGATGAAGCTGTGGAAGTCAGATTGGAGGAGTGTGAAGTCACAGAATGGAGGTGTGTGAACTCAGAATGGAGGTGTGTGAAGTCACAGAATGGAGGTGTGTGAAGTCCTAGAATGGAGGTGTGTGAAGTCATAGAATGGATGTGTGTGAAGTCATAAGGAGGTGTGTGAAGTCTCAGAATTGAGGTCTGTGAAGTCACAGAATCGAGGAGAGTGAAGTCATAGAATGGAGGTGTGTGAAATCATAGAATGGATGTGTGTGAAGTCATAAGGAGGTGTGTGAAGTCACAGAATTGAGGTGTGTGAAGTCACAGAATGGAGGTGTGTGAAGTCATAGAATGGAGGTGTGTGAAGTCAGAGAATGGAGGTGTGTGAAGTCAGAATGCAGGTGTGTGAATCATAGAATGGAGGTGTGTGAAGTCATAGATTGGAAGTGTGTGAAGTCATAGATTGGAGGTGTGTGAAGTCACAGAGGGAGGTGTGTGAAGTCACAGAATGGAGTTATGTGAAGTCACAGTGGAGGTGTGTGAAGTCATAGAATGGAGGTGTGTGAAGTCAAAGAATGGAGGTGTGTGAAGTCATAGAATGGAGGTGTGTGAAGTCACAGCATGGAGGTGTGTGAAATCAGAATGGAGATGTGTGAAGTCGTAGAATGGAGGTGTGTGAAGTCACAATGCAGGTGTGTGAACTCATAGAATGGAGGTGGGTGAAGTCACAATGCAGGTGTGTGAAGTCATAGAATGGAATTGTGTGAACTAAGAAAGGAGGTGTGTGAAGTCACAGAATAGAGGTGTGTGAGGTCACACAATGGAGGTGTGTGAAGTCACAGAATGGAGGTGCGTGAATTCATAGAATGGAGGTGTGTGAAGTCACAGAATGGAGGTGTGTGAAGTAACAGAATGGAGGTGTGTGAAGTCACAGAATGGAAGTGGGTGAACTCACAATGGAGGTGTGTGAAATCACAGAATGGAGATGTGTGAACTCAGAATGGAGTTGTGGGAAGTCACAGAATGGAGGTGTGTGAAGTCATAGAATGGAGGTGTGTTAAGTCATAATGGAGGCGTGTGAAGTCACAGAATTGAGGTGTGTGAAGTCACAGAATGGAGGTGTGTGAAGTCACAGAATCTAGGTGTGTGAAGTCATAGAATGGAGGTGTGTGAAGTCATAGAATGGAGGTGTGTGAAGTCATAATGGAGGCTTGAGAAGTCCCAGAACTGAGGTGTGTGAAGTCACAGAATGGAGGTGTGTGAAGTCATAGAATGGAGGTGTGTGAAGTCAGAACGGAGGTGTGTGAACTCAGATTGGAGGTGTGGGAAGTCATAATGGAGGTGTGTGAATTTATACAATGGAGGTGTGTGAAGTCACAGAATGGAGGGGTGTGAAGTCAAAGAATGGAGGTGTGTGAAGTCATAGAATGGAGGTGTGTGAAGTCAGAATGGAGGTGTGTGAAGTCATAGAATGGAGGTGTGTGAAGTCAGAATGGAGATCTGTGAACTCATAGAATGGAGGTGTGTGAAGTCACAATGGAGGTGTGTGAAGTCACAGAATGGAGGTGTGTGAAGTCATAGAATGGTTGTGTGTGAAGTCATAAGGAGGTGTGTGAAGTCTCAGAATTGAGGTGTGTGAAGTCACAAAATCGAGGTGTGTGAAGTCATAGAATGGAGGTGTGTGAAGTCATAGAATGGAGGTGTGTGAAGTCATAGAATGGATGTTTGTTAAGTAAGAATGAAGGTGTGTTAAGTCATAGAATGGAGGTGTTTGAAGGCAAAGAATGGAGGTGTGAGAAGTCATAGAATGGAGCTGTGTGAAGTCAGAATGGAGGTTTGTGAAATCATAGAATGGAGGTTTGTGAAGTCACAGAATTGAGGTGTGTGAAGTCAGAATGGAGGTGTGTGAAGTCAGAATGGAGGTGGGTGAAGTCATAGAATGGAGGTGTGTGAAGTCATAGAATGGATGTGTGTGAAGTCATAATGGAGGTGTGTGAAGTCACAGAATTGAGGTTTGTGAAGTCACAGAATGGAGGTGTGTGAAGTCATAGAATGGAGGTGTGTGAACTCACAGAATTGATGTTTGTTAAGTAAGAATGAAGGTGTGTTAAGTCATAGAATGGAGGTGTGTGAAGGCACAGAATGGAGGTGTGTGAAGACATAGAATGGAGGTTTGTGAAGTCATATAATGGAGGTGTGTGAAGTCATAGAATGGATGTGTGTTAAGTAAGAATGAAGGTGTGTTAAGTCATAGAAAGAAGGTGTGTGAAGGCACAGAATGGAGGTGTGTGAAGTCATAGAATGGAGGTGTGTGAAGTCAGAACGGAGGTGTGTGAACTCAGATTGGAGGTGTGGGAAGTCACAATGGAGGTGTGTAAATTTATACAATGGAGGTGTGTGAAGTCACACAATGGAGGGGTGTGAAGTCAAAGAATGGAGGTGTGTGAAGTCATAGAATGGAGGTGTGTGAAGTCAGAATGGAGGTTTGTGAAGTCATAGAATGGAGCTGTGTGAAGTCAGAATGGAGATCTGTGAACTCATAGAATGGAGGTGTGTGAAGTCAAAATGGAGGTGTGTGAAGTCACAGAATGGAGGTGTGTGAACTCAGAATGGAGGTGTGTGAAGTCACAGAATGGAGGTGTGTGAAGTCATAGAATGGTTGTGTGTGAAGTCATAAGGAGGTGTGTGAAGTCTCAGAATTGAGGTGTGTGAAGTCACAGAATCGAGGTGTGTGAAGTCATAGAATGGAGGTGTGTGAAGTCATAGAATGGAGGTGTGTGAAGTCATAGAATGGATGTTTGTAAAGTAAGAATGAAGGTGTGTTAAGTCATAGAATGGAGGTGTGTGAAGGCACAGAATGGAGGTGTGAGAAGTCACAGAATTGAGGTGTGTGAAGTCAGAATGGAGGTGTGTGAAGTCAGAATGGAGGTGGGTGAAGTCATAGAATGGAGGTGTTTGAATACACAATGCATTTGTGTGAACTCATAGAATGGAGGTGTGTGAAGTCACAATGTAGGTGTGTGAAGTCACAGAATGGAGGTGTGTGAAGTCATAGAATGGAGGTGTGTGAAGTCACAGAATGGAGGTGTGTGAAGTCATATAATGCAGGTGTGTGAAGTCACAGAATGGAGGTGTGTGAAGTCAGAATTGAGTTGTGTGAAGTCATAGAATGGAGGGGTGTGAAGTCAGAATGGAGGTGTGTGAAGTCATAGAATGGAGGTGTGTGAAGTCAGAATGGAGGTGTGTGAACTCATAGAACTTAGGTGTGTGAAGTCACAATGGAGGTGTGTGAAGGCATAGAATGGAGGTGAGTGAAGTCACATAATGGAGCTGTGTGAAGTCATAGAATGGAGCTGTGTGAAGTTAGATTGGAGGTGTGTGAAGTCACAAAATGGAGGTGTGTGAACTCAGAATGGAGGTGTGTGAGGTCACAGACTGGAGGTGTGTGAAGTCATAGAATGGAGGTGTGTGAAGTCATAGAATGGATGTGTGTGAAGTCATAATGGAGGTGTGTGAAGTCACAGAATTGAGGTGTGTGAAGTCACAGAATGGAGGTGTGTGAAGTCATAGTATGGAGGTGTGTGAACTCACAGAATGGATGTTTGTTAAGTAAGAATGAAGGTGTGTTAAGTCATAGAATGGAGGTGTGTGAAGGCACAGAATGGAGGTGTGTGAAGACATAGAATGGAGGTTTGTGAAGTCATAGAATGCAGGTGTGTGAAGTCATAGAATGGATGTTTGTTAAGTAAGAATGAAGGTGTGTTAAGTCATAGAATGGAGGTGTGTGAAGGCACAGAATGGAGGTGTGTGAAGTCATAGAATGGAGCTGTGTGAAGTCAGAATGGAGGTGTGTGAAGTCACAGAATGGAGGTGTGTGAAATCAGAATGGAGGTGTGTGAATTCACAGATGGAGGTGTGTTAAGTCACAGAACAGAGGTGTTTGAACTCAGAATGGAGGTGTGTGAAGTCACAGAATGGAGGTGTGTGAAGTCATAGAATGGAGGTGTGTGAAATCATAGAATGGAGGTGTGGGAAGTCAGAAAATGGAGCTGTGTGAAGTCAGAATGGAGGTGTGCGAAGTCACAGAATGGAGGTGTGTGAAGTCATTTTATGGAGCTGTGTGAGGTGTGTGAAGTCACAGAATGGAGGTGTTTGAACTCAGAATGGAGGTTGTGAAGTCACAGAATCTAGGTGTGTGAAGTCACAGAATGGAGGTGTGTGAAGTCACAGAATCTAGGTGTGTGAAGTCATAGAATGGAGGTGTGTGAAGTCATAGAATGGAGGTGTGTGAAGTCATAATGGAGGCATGAGAAGTCACAGAACTGAGGTGTGTGAAGTCACAGAATGGAGGTGTGTGAAGTCATAGAATGGAGGTGTGTGAAGTCAGAACGGAGGTGTGTCAACTCAGATTGGAGGTGTGGGAAGTCACAATGGAGGTGTGTGAATTTATACAATGGAGGTGTGTGAAGTCAGAATGGAGGTGTGTGAAGTCATAGAATGGAGCTGTGTGAAGTCAGAATGGAGATCTGTGAACTCATAGAATGGAGGTGTGTGAAGTCACAATGGAGGTGTATGAAGTCATAGAATGGAGGTCTGTGAATTCACAGAATGGAGGTGTGTGAAGGCATAGATGAAGCTGTGTGAAGTCAGATTGGAGGTGTGTGAAGTCACAGAATGGAGGTTTGTGAAGTCAGAATGGAGGTGTGTGAAGTCAGAATGGAGGTGGGTGAAGTCATAGAATGGAGGTGTGTGAATTCACAATGCATTTGTGTGAACTCATAGAATGGAGGTGTGTGAAGTCACAATGTAGGTGTGTGAAGTCACAGAATGGAGGTGTGTGAAGTCATAGAATGGAGGTGTGTGAAGTCACAGAATAGAGGTGTGTGAAGTCATACAATGGAGGTGTGTGAGGTCACAGAATGGAGGTGTGTGAAGACAGAATGGAGTTGTGTGAAGTCATAGAATGGAGCTGTGTGAAGTCAGAATGGAGGTGTGTGAAGTCATAGAATGGAGGTGTGTGAAGTCAGAATGGATGTGTGTGAATTCATAGAATGGAGGTGTGTGAAGTCACAATGGAGGTGTGTGAACTCATAGAATGGAGGTGTGTGAAGTCACACAACGGAGGTGTGTGAAGACATAGAATGGAGCTGTGTGAAGTCAGATTGGAGGTGTGTGAAGTCACAGAATGGAGGTGTGTGAACTCAGAATGGAGGTGTGTGAAGTCACAGAATGGAGGTGTGTGAAGTCATAGAATGGAGGTGTGTGAAGTCATAGAATGGATGTGTGTGAAGTCATAATGGAGGTGTGTGAAGTCACAGAATTGAGGTGTGTGAAGTCACAGAATGGAGGTGTGTGAAGTCATAGAATGGAGGTGTGTGAAGTCATAGAATGGAGGTGTGTGAAGTCGTAGAATGGATGTTTGTTAAGTAAGAATGAAGGTGTGTTAAGTCATAGAATGGAGGTGTGAAGGCAGAGAATGGAGGTGTGTGAAGTCATAGAATGGAGCTGTGTGAAGGCAGAATGGAGATGTGTGATGTCACAGAATGGAGGTGTGTGAACTCAGAATGGAGGTGTGTGAATTCACAGAATGGAGGTGTTTTAAGTCACAGAACGGAGGTGTTTGAACTCAGAATGGAGGTGTGTGAACTCATAGAATGGAGGTGTGTGAAGTCACAGAATGGAGGTGTGTGAAGTCACAGAATTTAGGTGTGTGAAGTCATAGAATGGAGGTGTGTGAAGTCATAGAATGGAGGTGTGTTAAGTCATAATGGAGGCGTGAGAAGTCACAGAACTGAGGTGTGTGAAGTCACATAATGGAGGTGTGTGAAGTCTTAGCATGGGGGTGTGTGAAGTCAGAACGGAGGTGTGTGAACTCAGATTGGAGGTTTGGGAACTCACAATGGAGGTGTGTGAATTTATACAATGGACGTGTGTGAAGTCACAGAATGGAGTGGTGTGAAGTCAAGAATGGAGGTGTGTGAAGTCATAGAATGGAGGTGTGTGAAGTCAGAATGGAGGTGTGTGAAGTCATAGAATGGAGGTGTGTGAAGTCAGAATGGAGATCTGTGAACTCATAGAATGCAGGTGTGTGAAGTCACAATGGAGGTGTGTGAAGTCATAGAATGGAGGTGTGTGAAGTCACAGAATGGAGGTGTGTGAAGGCATAGATGAAGCTGTGTGAAGTCAGATTGGAGGTGTGTGAAGTCACAGAATGGAGGTGTGTGAACTCAGAATGGAGGTGTGTGAAGTCACAGAATGGAGGTGTGTGAAGTCATAGAATGGAGGTGTGTGAAGTCATAGAATGGATGTGTGTGAAGTCATAAGGAGGTGTGTGAAGTCTCAGAATTGAGGTCTGTGAAGTCATAGAATCGAGGAGAGTGAAGTCATAGAATGGAGGTGTGTGAAGTCATAGAATGGATGTGTGTGAAGTCATAAGGAGGTGTGTGAAGTCACAGAATTGAGGTGTGTGAAGTCGCAGAATGGAGGTGTGTGAAGTCATAGAATGGAGGTGTGTGAAATCACAGAATGGAGGTGTGTAAAGTCATAGAATGGAGGTGTGTGAAGTCATAGAATGGGTGTGTGTGAAGTCATAAGGTGGTGTGTGAAGTCACAGAATTGAGCTGTGTGAAGTCACAGAATGGAGGTGTGTGAAGTCACAGAATGGAGGTGTGTGAAGTCATAGAATGGAGGTGTGTGAAGTCAGAATGGAGATCTGTGAACTCATAGAATGGAGGTGTGTGAAGTCACAATGGAGGTGTGTGAAGTCACAGAATGGAGGTCTGTGAACTCAGAATGGAGGTGTGTGAAGTCACAGAATGGAGGTGTGTGAAGTCATAGAATGGTTGTGTGTGAAGTCATAAGGAGGTGTGTGAAGTCTCAGAATTGAGGTGTGTGAAGTCACAGAATCGAGGTGTATGAAGTCATAGAATGTGAAGTCATAGAATGGAGGTGTGTGAAGTCATAGAATGGATGTTTGTTAAGTAAGAATGAAGGTGTGTTAAGTCATAGAATGGAGGTGTGTGAAGGCACAGAATGGAGGTGTGAGAAGTCATAGAATGGAGCTGTGTGAAGTCAGAATGGAGGTGTGTGAAATCATAGAATGGAGGTTTGTGAAGTCACAGAATTGAGGTGTGTGAAGTCAGAATGGAGGTGTGTGAAGTCAGAATGGAGGTGGGTGAAGTCATAGAATGGAGGTGATTGAATACACAATGCATTTGTGTGAACTCATAGAATGGAGGTGTGTGAAGTCAAAATGTAGGTGTGTGAAGTCATAGAATGGAGGTGTGTGAAGTCATAGAATGGAGGTGTGCGAAGTCACAGAATGGAGGTGTGTGAAGTCATATAATGGAGGTGTGTGAAGTCACAGAATGGAGGTGTGTGAAGTCAGAATGGAGTTGTGTGAAGTCATAGAATGGAGGTGTGTGAAGTCAGAATGGAGGTGTGTGAAGTCATAGAATGGAGGTGTGTGAAGTCAGAATGGAGGTGTGTGAACTCAGAGAACTTAGGTGTGTGAAGTCACAATGGAGGTGTGTGAAGTCATAGAAAGGAGGTGTGTGAAGTCAAAAAATGGAGCTGTGTGAAGTCATAGAATGGAGCTGTGTGAAGTTAGATTGGAGGTGTGTGAAGTCACAGAATGGAGGTGTGTGAACTCAGAATGGAGGTGTGTGAGGTCGCAGACTGGAGGTGTGTGAAGGCATAGAATGGAGGTGTGTGAAGTCGTAGAATGGATGTGTGTTTAGTCATAATGGAGGTGTGTCAAGTCACAGAATTGAGGTGTGTGAAGTCACAGAACGGAGGTGTGTGAAGTCATAGAATGGAGGTGTGTGAAGTCACTGAATGGAGGTGTGTGAAGTCATTTTATGGAGCTGTGTGAAGTCAGAATGGAGGTGTGTGAAGTCAGAATGGAGGTGTGTGAACTCAGAGAACTTAGGTGTGTGAAGTCACAATGGAGGTGTGTGAAGTCATAGAAAGGAGGTGTGTGAAGTCAAAGAATGGAGCTGTGTGAAGTCATAGAATGGAGCTGTGTGAAGTTAGATTGGAGGTGTGTGAAGTCACAGAATGGAGGTGTGTGAACTCAGAATGGATGTGTGTGAGGTCGCAGACTGGAGGTGTATGAAGTCATAGAATGGAGGTGTGTGAAGTCGTAGAATGGATGTGTGTTTAGTCATAATGGAGGTGTGTCAAGTCACAGAATTGAGGTGTGTGAAGTCACAGAATGGAGGTGTGTGAAGTCATAGAATGGAGGTGTGTGAAGTCACTGAATGGAGGTGTGTGAAGTCATTTTATGGAGCTGTGTGAAGTCAGAATGGAGGTGTGGGAAGTCACAGAATGGAGGTGTGTGAAGTCATTTTGTGGAGCTGTGTGAAGTCAGAATGGAGGTGTGTGAACACAGAATGGAGGTGTGTGAAGTCACAGAATCTAGGTGTGTGAAGTCATAGAATGGAGGTGTGTGAAGTCATAATGGAGGCGTGAGGAGTCACAGAACTGAGGTGTGTGAAGTCACAGAATGGAGGTGTGTGAAGTCATAGAATGGAGGTGTATGAAGTCAGAACGGAGGTGTGTGAACTCAGATTGGAGGTGTGGGAAGTCACAGTGGAGGTGTGTGAATTTATACAATGGAGGTGTGTGAAGTCACAGAATGGAGGGGTGTGAAGTCAAAGAATGGAGGTTTGTAAAGTCATAGAATGGAGGTGTGTGAAGTCAGAATGGAGGTGTGTGAAGTCATAGAATGGAGGTGTGTGAAGTCAGAATGGAGGTCTGTGAACTCATAGAATGGAGGTGTGTGAAGTCACAATGGAGGTGTGTGAAGTCATAGAATGGAGGTGTGTGAAGTCACAGAATGGAGGTGTGTGAAGGCATAGAATGAAGCTGTGTGAAGTCAGATTGGAGGTGTGTGAAGTCACAGAATAGAGGTGTGTAAACTCAGAATGGAGGTGTGTGAAGTCACAGAATGGAGGTGTGTGAAGTCATAGAATGGAGGTGTGTGAAGTCATAGAATGGATGTGTGTGAAGTCATAAGGAGGTGTGTGAAGTCTCAGAATTGAGGTGTGTGAAGTCACAGAATCGAGATGTGTGAAGTCATAGAATGGAAGTGTGTGAAGTCATAGAATGGAGGTGTGTGAAGTCATAGAATGGATGTTTGTTAAGTAAGAATGAAGGTGTGTTAAGTCATAGACTGGAGGTGTGTGAAGGCACAGAATGCAGGTGTGTGAAGTCATAGAATGGAGCTGTGTGAAGTCAGAATGGAGGTGTGTGAAATCATAGAATGGAGGTGTGTGAAGTCACAGAATTGAGGTGTGTGAAGTCAGAATGGAGGTGTGTGAAGTCAGAATGGAGGTGGGTGAAGACATAGAATGGAGGTGTGTGAATTCACAATGCATTTGTGTGAACTCATAGAATGGAGGTGTGTGAAGTCACAATGTAGGTGTGTGAAATCACAGAATGGAGGTGTGTGAAGTCATAGAATGGAGATGTGTGAAGTCACAGAATGGAGGTGTGTGAAGTCATATAATGAAGGTGTGTGAAGTCAAAATGGAGTTGTGTCAAGTCATAGAATGGAGCTGTGTGAAGTCAGAATGGAGGTGTGTGAAGTCATAGAATGGAGGTGTGTGAAGTCAGAATTGAGGTCTGTGAAGTCACAGAATCGAGGAGAGTGAAGTCATAGAATGGAGGTGTGTGAAGTCATAGAATGGATGTGTGTGAAGTCATAAGGAGGTGTGTGAAGTCACAGAATTGAGGTGTGTGAAGTCGCAGAATGGAGGTGTGTGAAGTCATAGAATGGAGGTGTGTGAAATCACAGAATGGAGGTGTGTAAAGTCATAGAATGGAGGTGTGTGAAGTCATAGAATGGGTGTGTGTGAAGTCATAAGTTGGTGTGTGAAGTCACAGAATTGAGCTGTGTGAAGTCACAGAATGGAGGTGTGTGAAGTCAGAATGGAGGTGTGTGAAGTCATAGAATGGAGGTGTGTGAAGTCAGAATGGAGATCTGTGAACTCATAGAATGGAGGTGTGTGAAGTCACAATGGAGGTGTGTGAAGTCACAGAATGGAGGTCTGTGAACTCAGAATGGAGGTGTGTGAAGTCACAGAATGGAGGTGTGTGAAGTCATAGAATGGTTGTGTGTGAAGTCATAAGGAGGTGTGTGAAGTCTCAGAATTGAGGTGTGTGAAGTCACAGAATCGAGGTGTATGAAGTCATAGAATGTGAAGTCATAGAATGGAGGTGTGTGAAGTCATAGAATGGATGTTTGTTAAGTAAGAATGAAGGTGTGTTAAGTCATAGAATGGAGGTGTGTGAAGGCACAGAATGGAGGTGTGAGAAGTCATAGAATGGAGCTGTGTGAAGTCAGAATGGAGGTGTGTGAAATCATAGAATGGAGGTTTGTGAAGTCACAGAATTGAGGTGTGTGAAGTCAGAATGGATGTGTGTGAAGTCAGAATGGAGGTGGGTGAAGTCATAGAATGGAGGTGATTGAATACACAATGCATTTGTGTGAACTCATAGAATGGAGGTGTGTGAAGTCAAAATGTAGGTGTGTGAAGTCATAGAATGGAGGTGTGTGAAGTCAGAATGGAGGTGTGTGAAGTCATAGAATGGAGCTGTGTGAAGTCAGAATGGAGATCTGTGAACTCATAGAATGGAGGTGTGTGAAGTCACAATGGAGGTGTATGAAGTCATAGAATGGAGGTCTGTGAAGTCACAGAATGGAGGTGTGTGAAGGCATAGATGAAGCTGTGTGAAGTCAGATTGGAGGTGTGTGAAGTCACAGAATGGAGGTTTGTGAAGTCAGAATGGAGGTGTGTGAAGTCAGAATGGAGGTGGGTGAAGTCATAGAATGGAGGTGTGTGAAGTCACAGAATAGAGTTGTGTGAAGTCATATAATGGAGGTGTGTGAAGTCACAGAATGGAGGTGTGTGAAGTCAGAATGGAGTTGTGTGAAGTCATAGAATGGAGGTGTGTGAAGTCAGAATGGAGGTGTGTGAAGTCATAGAATGGAGGTGTGTGAAGTCAGAATGGATGTGTGTGAACTCATAGAATGGAGGTGTGTGAAGTCACAATGGAGGTGTGTGAACTCATAGAATGGAGGTGTGTGAAGTCACACAATGGAGGTGTGTGAAGACATAGAATGGAGCTGTGTGAAGTCAGATTGGAGGTGTGTGAAGTCACAGAATGGAGGTGTGTGAAGTCATAGAATGGAGGTGTGTGAAGTCATAGAAGGGATGTGTGTGAAGTCATAATGGAGGTGTGTGAAGTCACAGAATTGAGGTGTGTGAAGTCACAGAATGGAGGTGTGTGAAGTCATAGAATGGAGGTGTGTGAAGTCATAGAATGGAGGTGTGTGAAGTCGTAGAATGGATGTTTGTTAAGTAAGAATGAAGGTGTGTTAAGTCATAGAATGGAGGTGTGAAGGCAGAGAATGGAGGTGTGTGAAGTCATAGAATGGAGCTGTGTGAAGGCAGAATGGAGATGTGTGATGTCACAGAATGGAGGTGTGTGAACTCAGAATGGAGGTGTGTGAATTCACAGAATGGAGGTGTTTTAAGTCACAGAACGGAGGTGTTTGAACTCAGAATGGAGGTGTGTGAACTCATAGAATGGAGGTGTGTGAAGTCACAGAATGGAGGTGTGTGAAGTCACAGAATCTAGGTGTGTGAAGTCATAGAATGGAGGTGTGTGAAGTCATAGAATGGAGGTGTGTTAAGTCATAATGGAGGCGTGAGAAGTCACAGAACTGAGGTGTGTGAAGTCACATAATGGAGGTGTGTGAAGTCTTAGCATGGGGGTGTGTGAAGTCAGAACGGAGGTGTGTGAACTCAGATTGGAGGTTTGGGAACTCACAATGGAGGTGTGTGAATTTATACAATGGACGTGTGTGAAGTCACAGAATGGAGTGGTGTGAAGTCAAGAATGGAGGTGTGTGAAGTCATAGAATGGAGGTGTGTGAAGTCAGAATGGAGGTGTGTGAAGTCATAGAATGGAGGTGTGTGAAGTCAGAATGGAGATCTGTGAACTCATAGAATGCAGGTGTGTGAAGTCACAATGGAGGTGTGTGAAGTCATAGAATGGAGGTGTGTGATGTCACAGAATGGAGGTGTGTGAAGGCATAGATGAAGCTGTGTGAAGTCAGATTGGAGGTGTGTGAAGTCACAGAATGGAGGTGTGTGAACTCAGAATGGAGGTGTGTGAAGTCACAGAATGGAGGTGTGTGAAGTCATAGAATGGAGGTGTGTGAAGTCATAGAATGGATGTGTGTGAAGTCATAAGGAGGTGTGTGAAGTCTCAGAATTGAGGTCTGTGAAGTCACAGAATCGAGGAGAGTGAAGTCATAGAATGGAGGTGTGTGAAGTCATAGAATGGATGTGTGTGAAGTCATAAGGAGGTGTGTGAAGTCACAGAATTGAGGTGTGTGAAGTCGCAGAATGGAGGTGTGTGAAGTCATAGAATGGAGGTGTGTGAAATCACAGAATGGAGGTGTGTAAAGTCATAGAATGGATGTGTGTGAATTCATAGAATGGGTGTGTGTGAAGTCATAAGGTGGTGTGTGAAGTCACAGAATTGAGCTGTGTGAAGTCACAGAATGGAGGTGTGTGAAGTCAGAATGGAGGTGTGTGAAGTCATAGAATGGAGGTGTGTGAAGTCAGAATGGAGATCTGTGAACTCATAGAATGGAGGTGTGTGAAGTCACAATGGAGGTGTGTGAAGTCACAGAATGGAGGTCTGTGAACTCAGAATGGAGGTGTGTGAAGTCACAGAATGGAGGTGTGTGAAGTCATAGAATGGTTGTGTGTGAAGTCATAAGGAGGTGTGTGAAGTCTCAGAATTGAGGTGTGTGAAGTCACAGAATCGAGGTGTATGAAGTCATAGAATGTGAAGTCATAGAATGGAGGTGTGTGAAGTCATAGAATGGATGTTTGTTAAGTAAGAATGAAGGTGTGTTAAGTCATAGAATGGAGGTGTGTGAAGGCACAGAATGGAGGTGTGAGAAGTCATAGAATGGAGCTGTGTGAAGTCAGAATGGAGGTGTGTGAAATCATAGAATGGAGGTTTGTGAAGTCACAGAATTGAGGTGTGTGAAGTCAGAATGGAGGTGTGTGAAGTCAGAATGGAGGTGGGTGAAGTCATAGAATGGAGGTGATTGAATACACAATGCATTTGTGTGAACTCATAGAATGGAGGTGTGTGAAGTCAAAATGTAGGTGTGTGAAGTCATAGAATGGAGGTGTGTGAAGCCATAGAATGGAGGTGTGCGAAGTCACAGAATGGAGGTGTGTGAAGTCATATAATGGAGGTGTGTGAAGTCACAGAATGGAGGTGTGTGAAGTCAGAATGGAGTTGTGTGAAGTCATAGAATGGAGGTGTGTGAAGTCAGAATGGAGGTGTGTGAAGTCATAGAATGGAGGTGTGTGAAGTCAGAATGGAGGTGTGTGAACTCAGAGAACTTAGGTGTGTGAAGTCACAATGGAGGTGTGTGAAGTCATAGAAAGGAGGTGTGTGAAGTCAAAAAATGGAGCTGTGTGAAGTCATAGAATGGAGCTGTGTGAAGTTAGATTGGAGGTGTGTGAAGTCACAGAATGGAGGTGTGTGAACTCAGAATGGAGGTGTGTGAGGTCGCAGACTGGAGGTGTGTGAAGTCATAGAATGGAGGTGTGTGAAGTCGTAGAATGGATGTGTGTTTAGTCATAATGGAGGTGTGTCAAGTCACAGAATTGAGGAGTGTGAAGTCACAGAATGGAGGTGTGTGAAGTCATAGAATGGAGGTGTGTGAAGTCACTGAATGGAGGTGTGTGAAGTCATTTTATGGAGCTGTGTGAAGTCAGAATGGAGGTGTGTGAAGTCAGAATGGAGGTGTGTGAACTCAGAGAACTTAGGTGTGTGAAGTCACAATGGAGGTGTGTGAAGTCATAGAAAGGAGGTGTGTGAAATCAAAGAATGGAGCTGTGTGAAGTCATAGAATGGAGCTGTGTGAAGTTAGATTGGAGGTGTGTGAAGTCACAGAATGGAGGTGTGTGAACTCAGAATGGAGGTGTGTGAGGTCGCAGACTGGAGGTGTGTGAAGTCATAGAATGGAGGTGTGTGAAGTCGTAGAATGGATGTGTGTTTAGTCATAATGGAGGTGTGTCAAGTCACAGAATTGAGGTGTGTGAAGTCACAGAATGGAGGTGTGTGAAGTCATAGAATGGAGGTGTGTGAAGTCACTGAATGGAGGTGTGTGAAGTCATTTTATGGAGCTGTGTGAAGTCAGAATGGAGGTGTGGGAAGTCACAGAATGGAGGTGTGTGAAGTCATTTTGTGGAGCTGTGTGAAGTCAGAATGGAGGTGTGTGAACACAGAATGGAGGTGTGTGAAGTCACAGAATCTAGGTGTGTGAAGTCATAGAATGGAGGTGTGTGAAGTCATAATGTAGGCGTGAGGAGTCACAGAACTGAGGTGTGTGAAGTCACAGAATGGAGGTGTGTGAAGTCATAGAATGGAGGTGTATGAAGTCAGAACGGAGGTGTGTGAACTCAGATTGGAGGTGTGGGAAGTCACAGTGGAGGTGTGTGAATTTATACAATGGAGGTGTGTGAAGTCACAGAACGGAGGGGTGTGAAGTCAAAGAATGGAGGTTTGTAAAGTCATAGAATGGAGGTGTGTGAAGTCAGAATGGAGGAGTGTGAAGTCATAGAATGGAGGTGTGTGAAGTCAGAATGGAGGTCTGTGAACTCATAGAATGGAGGTGTGTGAAGTCACAATGGAGGTGTGTGAAGTCATAGAATGGAGGTGTGTGAATTCACAGAATGGAGGTGTGTGAAGGCATAGAATGAAGCTGTGTGAAGTCAGATTGGAGGTGTGTGAAGTCACAGAATAGAGGTGTGTAAACTCAGAATGGAGGTGTGTGAAGTCACAGAATGGAGGTGTGTGAAGTCATAGAATGGAGGTGTGTGAAGTCATAGAATGGATGTGTGTGAAGTCATAAGGAGGTGTGTGAAGTCTCAGAATTGAGGTGTGTGAAGTCACAGAATCGAGATGTGTGAAGTCATAGAATGGAAGTGTGTGAAGTCATAGAATGGAGGTGTGTGAAGTCATAGAATGGATGTTTGTTAAGTAAGAATGAAGGTGTGTTAAGTCATAGACTGGAGGTGTGTGAAGGCACAGAATGCAGGTGTGTGAAGTCATAGAATGGAGCTGTGTGAAGTCAGAATGGAGGTGTGTGAAATCATAGAATGGAGGTGTGTGAAGTCACAGAATTGAGGTGTGTGAAGTCAGAATGGAGGTGTGTGAAGTCAGAATGGAGGTGGGTGAAGACATAGAATGGAGGTGTGTGAATTCACAATGCATTTGTGTGAACTCATAGAATGGAGGTGTGTGAAGTCACAATGTAGGTGTGTGAAGTCACAGAATGGAGGTGTGTGAAGTCATATAATGAAGGTGTGTGAAGTCAAAATGGAGTTGTGTCAAGTCATAGAATGGAGCTGTGTGAAGTCAGAATGGAGGTGTGTGAAGTCATAGAATGGAGGTGTGTGAAGTCAGAATGGAGGTGTGTGAACTCAAAGAATTTAGGTGTGTGAAGTCACAATGGAGGTGTGTGAAGTCATAGAATGGAGGTGTGTGAAGTCACAGAATGCAGCTGTGTGAAGTCATAGAATGGAGCTGTGTGAAGTGAGATTGGAGGTGTGTGAAGTCACAGAATGGTGGTGTGTGAACTCAGAATGGAGGTGTGTGAAGTCACAGAATGGAGGTGTGTGAAGTCATAGAATGGAGGTGTGTGAAGTCATAGAATGGATGTTTGTGAAGTCATAATGGAGGTGTGTGAAGTCACAGAATTGAGGTGTGTGAAGTCACAGAATGGAGGTGTGTGAAGTCATAGAATGGAGGTGTGTGAAGTCATAGAATGGAGGTGTGTGAAGTCATAGAATGGATGTTTGTTAAGTAAGAATGAAGGTGTGTTAAGTCATAGAATGGAGGTGTGTAAAGGCACAGAATGGAGGTGTGTGAAATCAGAATGGAGGTGTGTGAATTCACAGAATGGAGGTGAGTTAAGTCACAGAACGGAGGTGTTTGAATTCAGAATGGAGGTGTGTGAAGTCACAGAATGGAGGTGTGTGAAGTCATAGACTGGAGGTGTGTGAAATCATAGAATGGAAGTGTGGGAAGTCAGAAAATGGAGCTGTGTGAAGTCATAATGGAGGTGTGCGAAGTCACAGAATGGAGATGTGTGAAGTCATTTTATGGAGCTGTGTGAAGTCAGAATGGAGGTGTGTGAAGTCACAGAATGGAGGTGTTTGAACTCAGAATGGAGGTTGTGAAGTCACAGAATGTAGGTGTGTGAAGTCATAGAATGGAGGTGTGTGAAGTCATAGAATGGAGGTGTGTTAAGTCATAACGGAGGCGTGTGAAGTCACAGAATTGAGGTGTGTGAAGGCACAGAACGGAGGTGTGTGAAGTCACAGAATCTAGGTGTGTGAAGTCAAAGAATGGAGGTGTGTGAAGTCATAGAATGGAGGTGTGTGAAGTCATAATGGAGGCGTGAGAATTCACAGAACTGAGGTGTGTGAAATCACAGAATGGAGGTGTGTGAAGTCATAGAATGGAGGTGTGTGAAGTCAGAACGGAGGTGTGTGAACCCAGATTGGAGGTGTGGGAAGTCACAATGGAGGTGTGTGAATTTATACAATGGAGGTGTGTGAAGTCACAGAATGGAGGGGTGTGAAGTCAAAGAATGGAGGTGTGTGTATAGTCATAGAATGGAGGTGTGTGAAGTCAGAATGGAGGTGTGTGAAGTCATAGAATGGAGGTGTGTGAAGTCAGAATGGAGATCTGTGAACTCATAGAATGGAGGTGTGTGAAGTCACAATGGAGGTCTGTGAAGTCATAGAATGGAGTGTGTGAAGTCACAGAATGGAGGTGTGTGAAGGCATAGATGAAGCTGTGTGAAGTCAGATTGGAGGTGTGTGAAGTCACAAAATGGAGGTGTGTGAACTCAGAATGGAGGTGTGTGAAGTCACAGAATGGAGGTGTGTGAAGTCAAAGAATGGAGGTGTGTGAAGTCATAGAATGGAGGTGTGTTAAGTTATAATGGAGGCGTTTGAAGTCACAGAATTGTGGTGTGTGAAGTCACAGAATGGAGGGGTGTGAAGTCACAGAATCTACGTGTGTGAAGTCATAGAATGGAGGTGTGTGAAGTCATGGAATGGAGGTGTGTGAAGTCATAATGGAGGCGTGAGAAGTCACAGAACTGAGGTGTGTGAAGTCACAGAATGGAGGGGTGTGAAGTCAAAGAATGGAGGTGTGTGAAGTCATAGAATGGAGGTGTGTGAAGTCAGAATGGAGGTGTGTGAAGTCATAGAATGGAGGTGTGTGAAGTCAGAATGGAGATCTGTGAACTCATAGAATGGAGGTGTGTGAAGTCACAATGGAGGTGTGTGAAGTCATAGAATGGAGGTGTGTGAAGTCACAGAATGGAGGTGTGTGAAGGCATAGATGAAGCTGTGTGAAGTCAGATTGGAGGTGTGTAAAGTCACAGAATGGAGGTGTGTGAACTCAGAATGGAGGTGTGTGAAGTCACAGAATGGAGGTGTATGAAGTCATAGAATGGAGGTGTGTGAAGTCATAGAATGGATGTGTGTGAAGTCATAAGGAGGTGTGTGAAGTCTCAGAATTGAGGTGTGTGAAGTCACAGAATCGAAGTGTGTGAAGTCATAGAATGGAGGTGTGTGAAGTCATAGAATGGAGGTGTGTGAAGGCATAGAATGGAGCTGTGTGAAGTCAGAATGGAGGTGTGTGAAATCATAGAATGGAGGTGTGTGAAGTCACAGAATTGAGGTGTGTGAAGTCAGAATGGAGGTGTGTGAAGTCAGAATGGAGGGGAGTGAAGTCATCGAATGGAGGTGTGTGAATACACAATGCATTTGTGTGAACTCATAGAATGGAGGTGTGTGAAGTCACAATGTAGGTGTGTGAAGTCACAGAATGGAGGTGTGTGAAGTCATAGAATGGAGGTGTGTGAAGTCACAGAATGGAGGTGTGTGAAGTCATAGAATGGAGGTGTGTGAAGTCACAGAATGGAGGTGTGTGAAGTCAGAATGGAGTTGTGTGAAGTCATAGAATGGAGGTGTGTGAAGTCAGAATGGAGGTGTGTGAAGTCATAGAATGGAGGTGTGTGAAGTCAGAATGGAGGTGTGTGAAATCATAGAACTTAGGTGTGTGAAGTCAAAATGGAGGTGTGTGAAGTCATAGAATGGAGGTGTGTGAAGTCACAGAATGGAGCTGTGTGAAGTCATAGAATGGAGCTGTGTGAAGTCAGACTGGAGGTGTGTGAAGGCACAGAATGGAGGTGTGTGAACCCAGAATGGAGGTGTGTGAAGTCACAGAATGAAGGTGAGTGAAGTCATAGAATGGAGGTGTGTGAAGTCATAGAATGGATGTGTGTGAAGTCATAATGGAGGTGTGTGAAGTCACAGAATTGAGGTGTGTGAAGTCAAAGAATGGAGGTGTGTGAAGTCATAGAATGGAGGTGTGTGAAGTCACAGAATGGAGGTGTGTGAAGTCATTTTATGGAGCTGTGTGAAGTCAGAATGGAGGTGTGTGAAGTCACAGAATGGAGGTGTGTGAAGTCATTTTATGGAGCTGTGTGAAGTCAGAATGGAGGTGTGTGAACTCAGAATGGAGGTGTGTGAAGTCACAGAATCTAGGTGTGTGAAGTCATGAATGGATGTGTGTGAAGTCATAGAATGGAGGTGTGTGAAGTCATAATGGAGGCGTGAGGAGTCACAGAACTGAGGTGTGTGAAGTCACAGAATGGAGGTGTGTGAAGTCATAGAATGGAGGTGTATGAAGTCAGAACGGAGGTGTGTGAACTCAGATTGGAGGTGTGGGAAGTCACAGTGGAGGTGTGTGAATTTATACAATGGAGGTGTGTGAAGACACAGAATGGAGGGGTGTGAAGTCAAAGAATGGAGGTTTGTAAAGTCATAGAATGGAGGTGTGTGAAGTCAGAATGGAGGTGTGTGAAGTCATAGAATGGAGGTGTGTGAAGTCAGAATGGAGGTCTGTGAACTCATAGAATGGTGGTGTGTGAAGTCACAATGGAGGTGTGTGAAGTCATAGAATGGAGGTGTGTGAAGTCACAGAATGGAGGTGTGTGAAGGCATAGAATGAAGCTGTGTGAAGTCAGATTGGAGGTGTGTGAAGTCACAGAATAGAGGTGTGTAAACTCAGAATGGAGGTGTGTGAAGTCACAGAATGGAGGTGTGTGAAGTCATAGAATGGAGGTGTGTGATGTCATAGAATGGATGTGTGTGAAGTCATAAGGAGGTGTGTGAAGTCTCAGAATTGAGGTGTGTGAAGTCACAGAATCGAGATGTGTGAAGTCATAGAATGGAAGTGTGTGAAGTCATAGAATGGAGGTGTGTGAAGTCATAGAATGGATGTTTGTTAAGTAAGAATGAAGGTGTGTTAAGTCATAGACTGGAGGTGTGTGAAGGCACAGAATGGAGGTGTGTGAAGTCATAGAATGGAGCTGTGTGAAGTCAGAATGGAGGTGTGTGAAATCATAGAATGGAGGTGTGTGAAGTCACAGAATTGAGGTGTGTGAAGTCAGAATGGTGTTGTGTGAAGTCAGAATGGAGGTGGGTGAAGTCATAGAATAGAGGTGTGTGAATTCACAATGCATTTGTGTGAACTCATAGAATGGAGGTGTGTGAAGTCACAATGTAGGTGTGTGAAGTCACAGAATGGAGGTGTGTGAAGTCATAGAATGGAGGTGTGTGAAGTCACAGAATGGAGGTGTGTGAAGTCATATAATGGAGGTGTTTGAAGTCAAAATGGAGTTGTGTCAAGTCATAGAATGGAGCTGTGTGAAGTCAGAATAGAGATGTGTGAATTCATAGAATGGAGGTGTGTGAAGTCAGAATCGAGGTGTGTGAACTCAAAGAATTCAGGTGTGTGAAGTCACAATGGAGGTGTGTGAAGTCATAGAATGGAGGTGTGTGAAGTCACAGAATGGAGCTGTGTGAAGTCATAGAATGGAGCTGTGTGAAGTCAGATTGGAGGTGTGTGAAGTCACAGAATGGAGGTGTGTGAAGTCATAGAATGGAGGTGTGTGAAGTCACAGAATGGAGCTGTGTGAAGTCATAGAATGGAGCTGTGTGAACTCAGAATGGAGGTGTGTGAAGTCACAGAATGGAGGTGTGTGAAGTCATAGAATGGAGGTGTGTGAAGTCATAGAATGGATGTTTGTGAAGTCATAATGGAGGTGTGTGAAGTCACAGAATTGAGGTGTGTGAAGTCACAGAATGGAGGTGTGTGAAGTCATAGAATGGAGGTGTGTGAAGTCATAGAATGGAGGTGTGTGAAGTCATAGAATGGATGTTTGTTAAGTAAGAATGAAGGTGTGTTAAGTCATAGAATGGAGGTGTGTAAAGGCACAGAATGGAGGTGTGTGAACTCAGAATGGAAGTGTGTGAATTCACAGAATGGAGGTGTGTTAAGTCACAGAACGGAGGTGTTTGAACTCAGAATGGAGGTGTGTGAAGTCACAGAATGGAGGCGTGTGAAGTCATAGACTGGAGGTGTGTGAAATCATAGAATGGAAGTGTGGGAAGTCAGAAAATGGAGCTGTGTGAAGTCATAATGGAGGTGTGCGAAGTCACAGAATGGAGATGTGTGAAGTCATTTTATGGAGCTGTGTGAAGTCAGAATGGAGGTGTGTGAAGTCACAGAATGGAGGTGTTTGAACTCAGAATGGAGGTTGTGAAGTCACAGAATGTAGGTGTGTGAAGTCATAGAATGGAGGTGTGTGAAGTCATAGAATGGAGGTTTGTTAAGTCATAACGGAGG
This sequence comes from Megascapheus bottae, assembly GCA_024803745.1. Classification (NCBI taxonomy): domain Eukaryota; kingdom Metazoa; phylum Chordata; class Mammalia; order Rodentia; family Geomyidae; genus Megascapheus; species Megascapheus bottae. The sequence continues at coordinate 82,803 of JANJXV010000464.1, forward strand.
CGTGTGAAGTCACAGAATTGAGGTGTGTGAAGTCACAGAACGGAGGTGTGTGAAGTCACAGAATCTAGGTGTGGGAAGTCAAAGAATGGAGGTGTGTGAAGTCATAGAATGGACGTGTGTGAAGTCATAATGGAGGCGTGAGAATTCACAGAACTGAGGTGTGTGAAATCACAGAATGGAGGTGTGTGAAGTCATAGAATGGAGGTGTGTGAAGTCAGAACGGAGGTGTGTGAACCCAGATTGGAGGTGTGGGAAGTCACAATGGAGGTGTGTGAATTTATACAATGGAGGTGTGTGAAGTCACAGAATGGAGGGTTGTGAAGTCAAAGAATGGAGGTGTGTGAAGTCATAGAATGGAGGTGTGTGAAGTCAGAATGGAGGTGTGTGAAGTCATAGAATGGAGGTGTGTGAAGTCAGAATGGAGATCTGTGAACTCATAGAATGGAGGTGTGTGAAGTCACAATGGAGGTCTGTGAAGTCATAGAATGGAGTGTGTGAAGTCACAGAATGGAGGTGTGTGAAGGCATAGATGAAGCTGTGTGAAGTCAGATTGGAGGTGTGTGAAGTCACAGAATGGAGGTGTTTGAACTCAGAATGGAGGTGTGTGAAGTCACAGAATGGAGGTGTGTGAAGTCATAGAATGGAGGTGTGTGAAATCATAGAATGGATGTGTGAAGTCATAAGGAGGTGTGTGAAGTCTCAGAATTGAGGTGTGTGAAGTCACAGAATCGAGATCTGTGAAGTCATAGAATGGAAGTGTGTGAAGTCATAGAATGGAGGTGTGTGAAGTCATAGAATGGATGTTTGTTAAGTAAGAATGAAGGTGTGTTAAGTCATAGAATGGAGGTGTGTGAAGGCACAGAATGGAGGTGTGTGAAGTCATAGAATGGAGCTGTGTGAAGTCAGAATGAAGGTGTGTGAAATCATGGAATGGAGGTGTGTGAAGTCACAGAATTGTGGTGTGTGAAGTCAGAATGGAGGTGTGTGAAGTCAGAATGGAGGTGGGTGAAGTCATAGAATGGAGGTGTGTGAATTCACAATGCATTTGTGTGAACTCATAGAATGGAGGTGTGTGAAGTCACAATGTAGGTGTGTGAAGTCACAGAATGGAGGTGTGTGAAGTCATAGAATGGAGGTGTGTGAAGTCATAGAATGGATGTTTGCTAAGTAAGAATGAAGGTGTGTTAAGTCATAGAATGGAGGTGTGTGAAGGCACAGAATGGTGGTGTGTGAAGTCATAGAATGGAGCTGTGTGAAGTCAGAAAGGAGGTGTGTGAAATCATAGAATGGAGGTGTGTGAAGTCACAGAATTGAGGTGTGTGAAGTCAGAATGGAGGTGTGTGATATCAGAATGGAGGTGGGTGAAGTCATAGAATGGAGGTGTGTGAATTCACAATGCATTTGTGTGAACTCATAGAATGGAGGTGTGTGAAGTCACAATGTAGGTGTGTGAAGTCACAGAATGGAGGTGTGTGAAGTCATAGAATGGAGGTGTGTGAAGTCAGAATGGAGTTGTGTGAAGTCATAGAATGGAGGTGTGTGAAGTCAGAATGGAGGTGTGTGAAGTCATAGAATGGAGGTGTGTGAAGTCAGAATGGAGGTGTGTGAACTCATAGAACTTAGGTGTGTGAAGTCACAATGGAGGTGTGTGAAGCCATAGAATGGAGGTGTGTGAAGTCACAGAATGCAGCTGTGTGAAGTCATAGAATGGAGCTGTGTGAAGTCAGATTGGAGGTGTGTGAAGTCACAGAATGGAGGTGTGTGAACTCAGAATGGAGGTGTGTGAAGTCATAGAATGGAGGTTTGTGAAGTCATAGAATGGATGTGTGTGAAGTCATAATGGAGGTCTGTGAAGTCACAGAATTGAGGTGTGTGAAGTCACAGAATGGAGGTGTGTGAAGTCATAGAATGGAAGTGTGTGAAGTGACAGAATGGAGGTGTGTGAAGTCATTTTATGGAGTTGTGTGAAGTCAGAATGGAGGTGTGGGAAGTCACAGAATGGAGGTGTGTAAAGTCATTTTATGGAGCTCTGTGAAGTCAGAATGGAGGTGTGTGAAGTCACAGAATGGAGGTGTGTAAACTCAGAATGGAGGTGTGTGAAGTCACAGAATGGAGGTGTGTGAAGTCATAGAATCGAGGTGTGTGAAGTCATATAATGGATGTGTGTGAAGTCATAAGGAGGTGTGTGAAGTCTCAGAATTGAGGTGTGTGAAGTCACAGAATCGAGATCTGTGAAGTCATAGAATGGAAGTGTGTGAAGTCATAGAATGGAGGTGTGTGAAGTCATAGAATGGATGTTTGTTAAGTAAGAATGAAGGTGTGTTAAGTCATAGAATGGAGGTTTGTGATGGCACAGAATGGAGGTGTGTGAAGTCATAGAATGGAGCTGTGGGAAGTCAGAATGGAGGTGTGTGAAATCATGGAATGGAGGTGTGTGAAGTCACAGAATTGAGGTGTGTGAAGTCAGAATGGAGGTGTGTGAAGTCAGAATGGAGGTGGGTGAAGTCATAGAATGGAGGTGTGTGAATTCACAATGCATTTGTATGAACTCATAGAATGGAGGTGTGTGAAGTCACAATGTAGGTGTGTGAAGTCACAGAATGGAGGTGTGTGAAGTCATAGAATGGAGGTGTGTGAAGTCACAGAATGGAGGTGTGTGAAGTCATATAATGGAGGTGTGTGAAGTCACAGAATGGAGGTGTGTGAAGTCAGAATGGAGTTGTGTGAAGTCATAGAATGGAGCTGTGTGAAGTCAGAATTTAGGTGTGTGAAGTCATAGAATGGAGGTATGTGAAGTCAGAATGGTGGTGTGTGAACTCAAAGAATTTGGGTGTGTGAAGTCACAATGGAGGTGTGAGAAGTCACAGAATGGAGGTGTGTGAAGTCAAAGAATGGAGGTGTGTGAAGTCATAGAATGGATGTGTGTGAAGTAATAATGGAGGTGTGTGAAGTCACAGAATTGAGGTGTGTGAAGTCACAGAGTGGAGGTGTGTGAAGTCATAGAATGGAGGTGTGTGAAGTCATAGAATGGAGGTGTGTGAAGTCATAGAATGGATGTTTGTTAAGTAAGAATGAAGGTGTGTTAAGTCATAGAATGGAGGTTTGTGAAGTCACAGAATGGAGCTGTGTGAAGTCATAGAATGGAGCTGTGTGAAGTCAGATTGGAGGTGTGTGAAGTCACAGAATGGAGGTGTGTGAACTCAGAATGGAGGTGTGTGAAGTCACAGAATGGAGGTGTGTGAAGTCAAAGAATGGACGTGTGTGAAGTCATAGAATGGATGTGTGTGAAGTCATAATGGAGGTGTGTGAAGTCACAGAATTGAGGTGTGTGAAGTCACAGAGTGGAGGTGTGTGAAGTCATAGAATGGAGGTGTGTGAAGTCATAGAATGGAGGTGTGTGAAGTCATAGAATGGATGTTTGTTAAGTAAGAATGAAGGTGTGTTAAGTCATAGAATGGAGGTGTGTGAAGGCACAGAATGGAGGTGTGTGAAGTCATAGAATGGAGCTGTGTGAAGTCAGAATGGAGGTGTGTGAAGTCATAGAATGGAGGTGTGTTAACTCAGAATGGAGGTGTGTGAATTCACAGAATGGAGGTGTATTAAGTCACAGAATGGAGGTGTTTGAACTCAGAATGGAGGTGTGTGAAGTCACAGAATGGAGGTGTGTGAAGTCATAGACTGGAGGTCTGTGAAATCATAGAATGGAGGTGTGGGAAGTCAGAAAATGGAGCTGTGTAAAGTCATAATGGAGGTGTGCGAAGTCACAGAATGGAGGTGTGTGAAGTCATTTTATGGAGCTGAGTGAAGTCAGAATGGAGGTGTGTGAAGTCATAGAATGGAGGTGTGTTAACTCAGAATGGAGGTGTGTGAATTCACAGAATGGAGGTGTATTAAGTCACAGAATGGAGGTGTTTGAACTCAGAATGGAGGTTGTGAAGTCACAGAATATAGGTGTGTGAAGTCAAAGAATGGAGGTGTGTGAAGTCCTAGAATGGAGGTGTGTTGTCATAGTGGAGGCGTGTGAAGTCACAGAACGGAGGTGTGTGAAGTCACAGAACGGAGGTGTGTGAATTCACAGAATCTAGGTGTGGGAAGTCAAAGAATGCAGGTGTGTGAAGTCATAGAATGGAGGTGTGTGAAGTCATAATGGAGGCGTGAGAAGTCACAGAACTGAGGTGTGTGAAATCACAGAATGGAGGTGTGTGAAGTCATAGAATGGAGGTGTGTGAAGTCAGAACGGAGGTGTGTGAACCCAGATTGGAGGTGTGGGAAGTCACAATGGAGGTGTGTGAATTTATACAATGGAGGTGTGTGAAGTCACAGAATGGAGGGGTGTGAAGTCAAAAAATGGAGGTGTGTGAAGTCATAGAATGGAGGTGTGTGAAGTCAGAATGGAGGTGTGTGAAGTCATAGAATGGAGGTGTGTGAAGTCAGAATGGAGATCTGTGAAGTCATAGAATGGAGGTGTGTGAAGTCACAATGGAGGTGTGTGAAGTCATAGAATGGAGGTGTGTGAAGTCACAGAATGGAGGTGTGTGAAGGCATAGATGAAGCTGTGTGAAGTCAGATTGAGGTGTGTGAAGTCACAGAATGGAGGTGTGTGAACTAAGAATGGAGGTGTGTGAAGTCACAGAATGGAGGTGTGTGAAGTCATAGAATGGAGGTGTGTGAAGTCACACAATGGATGTGTGTGAAGTCATAAGGAGGTGTGTGAAGTCTCAGAATTGAGGTGTGTGAAGTCATAGAATGGAGGTGTGTGAAGTCATAGAATGGATGTTTGTTAAGTAAGAATGAAGGTGTGTTAAGTCATAGAATGGAGGTGTGTGAAGGCACAGAATGGTGCTGTGTGAAGTCACAGAATTGAGGTGTGTGAAGTCAGAATGGAGGTGTGTGACGTCAGAATGGAGGTGGGTGAAGTCATAGAATGGAGGTGTGTGAATTCACAATGCATTTGTGTGAACTCATATAATGGAGGTGTGTGAAGTCACAATGTAGGTGTGTGAAGTCACAGAATGGAGGTGTGTGAAATCATAGAATGGAGGTGTGTGAAGTCAGAATGGAGTTGTGTGAAGTCATAGAAGGTAGGTGTGTGAAGTCAGAATGGAGGTGTGTGAAGTCATAGAATGGAGGTGTGTGAAGTCAGAATGGAGGTGTGTGAACTCATAGAACTTAGGTGTGTGAAGTCACAATGGAGGTGTGTGAAGCCATAGAATGGAGGTGTGTGAAGTCACAGAATGGAGCTGTGTGAAGTCATAGAATGGAGCTGTGTGAAGTCAGATTGGAGGTGTGTGAAGTCACAGAATGGAGGTGTGTGAACTCAGAATGGAGGTGTTTGAAGTCACAGAATGGAGGTGTGTGAAGTCATAGAATGGAGGTGTGTGAAGTCATAGAATGGATGTGTGTGAAGTCATAATGGAGGTGTGTGAAGTCACAGAATTGAGATGTGTCGAGTCACAGAATGGAGGTGTGTGAAGTCATAGAATGGAAGTGTGTGAAGTGACAGAATGGAGGTGTGTGAAGTCATTTTATGGAGCTGTGTGAAGTCAGAATGGAGGTGTGGGAAGTCACAGAATGGAGGTGTGTGAAGTCATTTTATGGAGCTGTGTGAAGTCAGAATGGAGGTGTGTGAAGTCACAGAATGGAGGTGTTTGAACTCAGAATGGAGGTTGTGAAGTCACAGAATCTAGGTGTGTGAAGTCATAGAATGGAGCTGTGTAACGTCATAGAATGGAGGTGTGTGAAGTCATAATGGAGGCGTGTGAAGTCACAGAATTGAGGTGTGTGAAGTCAGAGAATGGAGGTGTGTGAAGTCATAGAATGGAGGTGTGTGAAGTCAGAACGGAGGTGTGTGAACTCAGATTGGAGGTTTGGGAAGTCACAATGGAGTTGTGTGAAGTCATAGAATGGAGGTGTGTGAAGTCAAAGAATGGAGGTGTGTGAAGGCACAGAATGGAGGTGTGTGAAATCATAGAATGGATGTGTGTGAAGTCATAAGGAGGTGTGTGAAGTCTCAGAATTGAGGTGTGTGAAGTCACAGAATCGAGGTGTGTGAAGTCATAGAATGGAGGTGTGTGAAGTCATAGAATGGAGGTGTGTGAAGTCATAGAATGGATGTTTGTTAAGTAAGAATGAAGGTGTGTTAGGTCATAGAATGGAGGTGTGTGAAGGCACAGAATGGTGGTGTGTGAAGTCATAGAATGGAGCTGTGTGAAGTCAGAATGGAGGTGTGTGAAATCATAGAATGGAGGTGTGTGAAGTCACAGAATTGAGGTGTGTGAAGTCAGAATGGAGGTGTGTGAAGTCTGAATGGAGGTGGGTGAAGTCATAGAATGGAGGTGTGTGAATTCACATTGCATTTGTGTGAACTCATAGAATGGAGGTGTGTGAAGTCACAATGTAGGTGTGTGAAGTCACAGAATGGAGGTGTGTGAAGTCATAGAATGGAGGTGTGTGAAGTCAGAATGGAGTTGTGTGAAGTCATAGAATGGAGGTGTGTGAAGTCAGAATGGAGGTGTGTGAAGTCATAGAATGGAGGTGTGTGAAGTCAGAATGGAGGTGTGTGAACTCATAGAACTTAGGTGTGTGAAGTCACAATGGAGGTGTGTGAAGCCATAGAATGGAGGTGTGTGAAGTCACAGAATGGAGCTGTGTGAAGTCATAGAATGGAGCTGTGTGAAGTCAGATTGGAGGTGTGTGAAGTCACAGAATGGAGGTGTGTGAACTCAGAATGGACGTGTGTGAAGTCACAGAATGGAGGTGTGTGAAGTCATAGAATGGAGGTGTGTGAAGTCATAGAATGGATGTGTGTGAAGTCATAATGGAGGTGTGTGAAGTCACAGAATTGAGGTGTGTGAAGTCACAGAATGGAGGTGTGTGAAGTCATAGAATGAAAGTGTGTGAAGTGACAGAATGGAGGTGTGTGAAGTCATTTAATGGAGCTGTGTGAAGTAAGAATGGAGGTGTGGGAAGTCATAGAATGGAGGTGTGTGAAGTCATTTTATGGAGCTGTGTGAAGTCAGAATGGAGGTGTGTGAAGTCACAGAATGGAGGTGTGTAAACTCAGAATGGAGGTGTGTGAAGTCACAGAATGGAGGTGTGTGAAATCATAGAATGGAGGTGTGTGAAGTCATATAATGGATGTGTGTGAAGTCATAAGGAGGTGTGTGAAGTCTCAGAATTGAGGTGTGTGAAGTCACAGAATCGAGATGTTTGAAGTCATAGAATGGAAGTGTGTGAAGTCATAGAATGGAGGTGTGTGAAGTCATAGAATGGATGTTTGTTAAGTAAGAATGAAGGTGTGTTAAGTCATAGAATGGAGGTGTGTGAAGGCACAGAATGGAGGTGTGTGAAGTCATAGAATGGAGCTGTGTGAAGTCAGAATGGAGGTGTGTGAAATCATGGAATGGAGGTGTGTGAAGTCACAGAATTGAGGTGTGTGAAGTCAGAATGGAGGTGTGTGAAGTCAGAATGGAGGTGGGTGAAGTCATAGAATGGAGGTGTGTGAAGTCAGAACGGAGGTGTGTGAACTCAGATTGGAGGTTTGGGAAGTCACAATGGAGTTGTGTGAAGTCATAGAATGGAGGTGTGTGAAGTCAAAGAATGGAGGTGTGTGAAGGCACAGAATGGAGGTGTGTGAAGTCATAGAATGGAGGTGTGTGAAATCATAGAATGGATGTGTGTGAAGTCATAAGGAGGTGTGTGAAGTCTCAGAATTGAGGTGTGTGAAGTCACAGAATCGAGGTGTGTGAAGTCATAGAATGGAGGTGTGTGAAGTCATAGAATGGAGGTGTGTGAAGTCATAGAATGGATGTTTGTTAAGTAAGAATGAAGGTGTGTTAGGTCATAGAATGGAGGTGTGTGAAGGCACAGAATGGTGGTGTGTGAAGTCATAGAATGGAGCTGTGTGAAGTCAGAATGGAGGTGTGTGAAATCATAGAATGGAGGTGTGTGAAGTCACAGAATTGAGGTGTGTGAAGTCAGAATGGAGGTGTGTGAAGTCTGAATGGAGGTGGGTGAAGTCATAGAATGGAGGTGTGTGAATTCACATTGCATTTGTGTGAACTCATAGAATGGAGGTGTGTGAAGTCACAATGTAGGTGTGTGAAGTCACAGAATGGAGGTGTGTGAAGTCATAGAATGGAGGTGTGTGAAGTCAGAATGGAGTTGTGTGAAGTCATAGAATGGAGGTGTGTGAAGTCAGAATGGAGGTGTGTGAAGTCATAGAATGGAGGTGTGTGAAGTCAGAATGGAGGTGTGTGAACTCATAGAACTTAGGTGTGTGAAGTCACAATGGAGGTGTGTGAAGCCATAGAATGGAGGTGTGTGAAGTCACAGAATGGAGCTGTGTGAAGTCATAGAATGGAGCTGTGTGAAGTCAGATTGGAGGTGTGTGAAGTCACAGAATGGAGGTGTGTGAACTCAGAATGGACGTGTGTGAAGTCACAGAATGGAGGTGTGTGAAGTCATAGAATGGAGGTGTGTGAAGTCATAGAATGGATGTGTGTGAAGTCATAATGGAGGTGTGTGAAGTCACAGAATTGAGGTGTGTGAAGTCACAGAATGGAGGTGTGTGAAGTCATAGAATGAAAGTGTGTGAAGTGACAGAATGGAGGTGTGTGAAGTCATTTAATGGAGCTGTGTGAAGTAAGAATGGAGGTGTGGGAAGTCATAGAATGGAGGTGTGTGAAGTCATTTTATGGAGCTGTGTGAAGTCAGAATGGAGGTGTGTGAAGTCACAGAATGGAAGTGTGTAAACTCAGAATGGAGGTGTGTGAAGTCACAGAATGGAGGTGTGTGAAATCATAGAATGGAGGTGTGTGAAGTCATATAATGGATGTGTGTGAAGTCATAAGGAGGTGTGTGAAGTCTCAGAATTGAGGTGTGTGAAGTCACAGAATCGAGATGTTTGAAGTCATAGAATGGAAGTGTGTGAAGTCATAGAATGGAGGTGTGTGAAGTCATAGAATGGATGTTTGTTAAGTAAGAATGAAGGTGTGTTAAGTCATAGAATGGAGGTGTGTGAAGGCACAGAATGGAGGTGTGTGAAGTCATAGAATGGAGCTGTGTGAAGTCAGAATGGAGGTGTGTGAAATCATGGAATGGAGGTGTGTGAAGTCACAGAATTGAGGTGTGTGAAGTCAGAATGGAGGTGTGTGAAGTCAGAATGGAGGTGGGTGAAGTCATAGAATGGAGGTGTGTGAATTCACAATGCATTTGTATGAACTCATAGAATGGAGGTGTGTGAAGTCACAATGTAGGTGTGTGAAGTCACAGAGTGGAGGTGTGTGAAGTCATAGAATGGAGGTGTGTGAAGTCACAGAATGGAGGTGTGTGAAGTCAGAATGGAGTTGTGTGAAGTCATAGAATGGAGCTGTGTGATGTCAGAATGGAGGTGTGTGAAGTCATAGAATGGAGGTATGTGAAGTCAGAATGGAGGTGTGTGAACTCAGAGAATTTAGGTGTGTGAAGTCACAATGGAGGTGTGTGAAGTCATAGAATGGAGGTGTGTGAAGTCACAGAATGGAGCTGTGTGAAGTCATAGAATGGAGCTGTGTGAAGTCAGATTGGAGGTGTGTGAAGTCACAGAATGGAGGTGTGTGAACTCAGAATGGAGGTGTGTGAAGTCACAGAATGGAGGTGTGTGAAGTCATAGAATGGAGGTGTGTGAAGTCATAGAATGGATGTGTGTGAAGTCATAATGGAGGTGTGTGAAGTCACAGAATGGAGGTGTGTGAACTCAGAATGGAGGTGTGTGAAGTCATAGAATGGAGGTGTGTGAAGTCATAGAATGGAGGTGTGTGAAGTCATAGAATGGATGTTTGTTAAGTAAGAATGAAGGTGTGTTAAGTCATAGAATGGAGGTGTGTTAACTCAGAATGGAGGTGTGTGAATTCACAGAATGGAGGTGTGTTAAGTCACAGAATGGAGGTGTTTGAACTCAGAATGGAGGTGTGTGAAGTCACAGAATGGAGGTGTGTGAAGTCATAGACTGGAGGTCTGTGAAATCATAGAATGGAGGTGTGGGAAGTCAGAAAATGGAGCTGTGTGAAGTCATAATGGAGGTGTGCGAAGTCACAGAATGGAGGTGTGTGAAGTCATTTTAGGGCGCTGAGTGAACTCAGAATGGAGGTGTGTGAAGTCACAGAATGGAGGTTTTTGAACTCAGAATGGAGGTTGTGAAGTCACAGAATCTAGGTGTGTGAAGTCAAAGAATGGAGGTGTGTGAAGTCCTAGAATGGAGGTGTGTTAAGTCATAATGGAGGCGTGTGAAGTCACAGAATTGAGGTGTGTGAAGTCACAGAACGGAGGTGTGTGAATTCACAGAATCTAGGTGTGGGAAGTCAAAGAATGCAGGTGTGTGAAGTCATAGAATGGAGGTGTGTGAAGTCATAATGGAGGCATGAGAAGTCACAGAACTGAGGTGTGTGAAATCACAGAATGGAGGTGTGTGAAGTCATAGAATGGAGGTGTGTGAAGTCAGAACGGAGGTGTGTGAACCCAGATTGGAGGTGTGGGAAGTCACAATGGAGGTGTGTGAATTTATACAATGGAGGTGTGTGAAGTCACAGAATGGAGGGGTGTGAAGTCAAAAAATGGAGGTGTGTGAAGTCATAGAATGGAGGTGTGTGAAGTCAGAATGGAGGTGTGTGAAGTCATAGAATGGAGGTGTGTGAAGTCAGAATGGAGATCTGTGAAGTCATAGAATGGAGGTGTGTGAAGTCACAATGGAGGTGTGTGAAGTCATAGAATGGAGGTGTGTGAAGTCACAGAATGGAGGTGTGTGAAGGCATAGATGAAGCTGTGTGAAGTCAGATTGGAGGTGTGTGAAGTCACAGAATGGAGGTGTGTGAACTCAGAATGGAGGTGTGTGAAGTCACAGAATGGAGCTGTGTGAAGTCATAGAATGGAGGTGTGTGAAGTCACAGAATGGATGTGTGTGAAGTCATAAGGAGGTGTGTGAAGTCTCAGAATTGAGTTGTGTGAAGTCATAGAATGGAGGTGTGTGAAGTCATAGAATGGATGTTTGTTAAGTAAGAATGAAGGCGTGTTAAGTCATAGAATGGAGGTGTTGAAGGCACAGAATGGTGGTGTGTGAAGTCATAGAATTGAGGTGTGTGAAGTCAGAATGGAGGTGTGTGACGTCAGAATGGAGGTGGGTGAAGTCATAGAATGGAGGTGTGTGAATTCACAATGCATTTGTGTGAACTCATATAATGGAGGTGTGTGAAGTCACAATGTAGGTGTGTGAAGTCACAGAATGGAGGTGTGTGAAGTCATAGAATGGAGCTGTGTGAAGTCAGAATGGAGGTGTGTGAAGTCCGAGAATGGAGGTGTGTTAACTCAGAATGGAGGTGTGTGAATTCACAGAATGGAGGTGTGTTAAGTCACAGAATGGAGGTGTTTGAACTCAGAATGGAGGTGAGTGAAGTCACAGAATGGAGGTGTGTGAAGTCATAGACTGGAGGTCTGTGAAATCGTAGAATGGAGGTGTGGGAAGTCAGAAAATGGAGCTGTGTGAAGTCATAATGGAGGTGTGCGAAGTCACAGAATGGAGGTGTGTGAAGTCATTTTATGGAGCTGAGTGAAGTCAGAATGGAGGTGTGTGAAGTCACAGAATGGAGGTGTTTGAACTCAGAATGGAGGTTGTGAAGTCACAGAATCTAGGTGTGTGAAGTCAAAGAATGGAGGTGTGTGAAGTCCTAGAATGGAGGTGTGTTAAGTCATAATGGAGGCGTGTGAAGTCACAGAATTGAGGTGTGTGAAGTCACAGAACGGAGGTGTGTGAATTCACAGAATCTAGGTGTGGGAAGTCAAAGAATGCAGGTGTGTGAAGTCATAGAATGGAGGTGTGTGAAGTCATAATGGAGGCATGAGAAGTCACAGAACTGAGGTGTGTGAAATCACAGAATGGAGGTGTGTGAAGTCATAGAATGGAGGTGTGTGAAGTCAGAACGGAGGTGTGTGAACCCAGATTGGAGGTGTGGGAAGTCACAATGGAGGTGTGTGAATTTATACAATGGAGGTGTGTGAAGTCACAGAATGGAGGGGTGTGAAGTCAAAAAATGGAGGTGTGTGAAGTCATAGAATGGAGGTGTGTGAAGTCAGAATGGAGGTGTGTGAAGTCATAGAATGGAGGTGTGTGAAGTCAGAATGGAGATCTGTGAAGTCATAGAATGGAGGTGTGTGAAGTCACAATGGAGGTGTGTGAAGTCATAGAATGGAGGTGTGTGAAGTCACAGAATGGAGGTGTGTGAAGGCATAGATGAAGCTGTGTGAAGTCAGATTGGAGGTGTGTGAAGTCACAGAATGGAGGTGTGTGAACTCAGAATGGAGGTGTGTGAAGTCACAGAATGGAGGTGTGTGAAGTCATAGAATGGAGGTATGTGAAGTCACAGAATGGATGTGTGTGAAGTCATAAGGAGGTGTGTGAAGTCTCAGAATTGAGGTGTGTGAAGTCATGGAATGGAGGTGTGTGAAGTCATAGAATGGATGTTTGTTAAGTAAGAATGAAGGCGTGTTAAGTCATAGAATGGAGGTGTGTGAAGGCACAGAATGGTGGTGTGTGAAGTCACAGAATTGAGGTGTGTGAAGTCAGAATGGAGGTGTGTGACGTCAGAATGGAGGTGGGTGAGGTCATAGAATGGAGGTGTGTGAATTCACAATGCATTTGTCTGAACTCATATAATGGAGGTGTGTGAAGTCACAATGTAGGTGTGTGAAGTCATAGAATGGAGGTGTGTGAAATCATAGAATGGAGGTGTGTGAAGTCAGAATGGAGTTGTGTGAAGTCATAGAATGTAGGTGTGTGAAGTCAGAATGGAGGTGTGTGAAGTCATAGAATGGAGGTGTGTGAAGTCAGAATGCAGGTGTGTGAACTCATAGAACTTAGGTGTGTGAAGTCACAATGGAGGTGTGTGAAGCCATAGAATCTAGGTGTGTGAAGTCACAGAATGGAGCTGTGGGAAGTCATAGAATGGAGCTGTGTGAAGTCAGATTGGAGGTGTGTGAAGTCACAGAATGGAGGTGTGTGAACTCAGAATGGACGTGTGTGAAGTCACAGAATGGAGGTGTGTGAAGTCATAGAATGGAGGTGTGTGAAGTCATAGAATGGATGTGTGTGAAGTCATAATGGAGGTGTGTGAAGTCACAGAATTGAGGTGTGTGAAGTCACAGAATGGAGGTGTGTGAAGTCATAGAATGAAAGTGTGTGAAGTGACAGAATGGAGGTGTGTGAAGTCATTTAATGGAGCTGTGTGAAGTAAGAATGGAGGTGTGGGAAGTCATAGAATGGAGGTGTGTGAAGTCATTTTATGGAGCTGTGTGAAGTCAGAATGGAGGTGTGTGAAGTCACAGAATGGAAGTGTGTAAACTCAGAATGGAGGTGTGTGAAGTCACAGAATGGAGGTGTGTGAAATCATAGAATGGAGGTGTGTGAAGTCATATAATGGATGTGTGTGAAGTCATAAGGAGGTGTGTGAAGTCTCAGAATTGAGGTGTGTGAAGTCACAGAATCGAGATGTTTGAAGTCATAGAATGGAAGTGTGTGAAGTCATAGAATGGAGGTGTGTGAAGTCATAGAATGGATGTTTGTTAAGTAAGAATGAAGGTGTGTTAAGTCATAGAATGGAGGTGTGTGAAGGCACAGAATGGAGGTGTGTGAAGTCATAGAATGGAGCTGTGTGAAGTCAGAATGGAGGTGTGTGAAATCATGGAATGGAGGTGTGTGAAGTCACAGAATTGAGGTGTGTGAAGTCAGAATGGAGGTGTGTGAAGTCAGAATGGAGGTGGGTGAAGTCATAGAATGGAGGTGTGTGAATTCACAATGCATTTGTATGAACTCATAGAATGGAGGTGTGTGAAGTCACAATGTAGGTGTGTGAAGTCACAGAGTGGAGGTGTGTGAAGTCATAGAATGGAGGTGTGTGAAGTCACAGAATGGAGGTGTGTGAAGTCAGAATGGAGTTGTGTGAAGTCATAGAATGGAGCTGTGTGATGTCAGAATGGAGGTGTGTGAAGTCATAGAATGGAGGTATGTGAAGTCAGAATGGAGGTGTGTGAACTCAGAGAATTTAGGTGTGTGAAGTCACAATGGAGGTGTGTGAAGTCATAGAATGGAGGTGTGTGAAGTCACAGAATGGAGCTGTGTGAAGTCATAGAATGGAGCTGTGTGAAGTCAGATTGGAGGTGTGTGAAGTCACAGAATGGAGGTGTGTGAACTCAGAATGGAGGTGTGTGAAGTCACAGAATGGAGGTGTGTGAAGTCATAGAATGGAGGTGTGTGAAGTCATAGAATGGATGTGTGTGAAGTCATAATGGAGGTGTGTGAAGTCACAGAATGGAGGTGTGTGAACTCAGAATGGAGGTGTGTGAAGTCATAGAATGGAGGTGTGTGAAGTCATAGAATGGAGGTGTGTGAAGTCATAGAATGGATGTTTGTTAAGTAAGAATGAAGGTGTGTTAAGTCATAGAATGGAGGTGTGTTAACTCAGAATGGAGGTGTGTGAATTCACAGAATGGAGGTGTGTTAAGTCACAGAATGGAGGTGTTTGAACTCAGAATGGAGGTGTGTGAAGTCACAGAATGGAGGTGTGTGAAGTCATAGACTGGAGGTCTGTGAAATCATAGAATGGAGGTGTGGGAAGTCAGAAAATGGAGCTGTGTGAAGTCATAATGGAGGTGTGCGAAGTCACAGAATGGAGGTGTGTGAAGTCATTTTAGGGCGCTGAGTGAACTCAGAATGGAGGTGTGTGAAGTCACAGAATGGAGGTTTTTGAACTCAGAATGGAGGTTGTGAAGTCACAGAATCTAGGTGTGTGAAGTCAAAGAATGGAGGTGTGTGAAGTCCTAGAATGGAGGTGTGTTAAGTCATAATGGAGGCGTGTGAAGTCACAGAATTGAGGTGTGTGAAGTCACAGAACGGAGGTGTGTGAATTCACAGAATCTAGGTGTGGGAAGTCAAAGAATGCAGGTGTGTGAAGTCATAGAATGGAGGTGTGTGAAGTCATAATGGAGGCATGAGAAGTCACAGAACTGAGGTGTGTGAAATCACAGAATGGAGGTGTGTGAAGTCATAGAATGGAGGTGTGTGAAGTCAGAACGGAGGTGTGTGAACCCAGATTGGAGGTGTGGGAAGTCACAATGGAGGTGTGTGAATTTATACAATGGAGGTGTGTGAAGTCACAGAATGGAGGGGTGTGAAGTCAAAAAATGGAGGTGTGTGAAGTCATAGAATGGAGGTGTGTGAAGTCAGAATGGAGGTGTGTGAAGTCATAGAATGGAGGTGTGTGAAGTCAGAATGGAGATCTGTGAAGTCATAGAATGGAGGTGTGTGAAGTCACAATGGAGGTGTGTGAAGTCATAGAATGGAGGTGTGTGAAGTCACAGAATGGAGGTGTGTGAAGGCATAGATGAAGCTGTGTGAAGTCAGATTGGAGGTGTGTGAAGTCACAGAATGGAGGTGTGTGAACTCAGAATGGAGGTGTGTGAAGTCACAGAATGGAGCTGTGTGAAGTCATAGAATGGAGGTGTGTGAAGTCACAGAATGGATGTGTGTGAAGTCATAAGGAGGTGTGTGAAGTCTCAGAATTGAGTTGTGTGAAGTCATAGAATGGAGGTGTGTGAAGTCATAGAATGGATGTTTGTTAAGTAAGAATGAAGGCGTGTTAAGTCATAGAATGGAGGTGTTGAAGGCACAGAATGGTGGTGTGTGAAGTCATAGAATTGAGGTGTGTGAAGTCAGAATGGAGGTGTGTGACGTCAGAATGGAGGTGGGTGAAGTCATAGAATGGAGGTGTGTGAATTCACAATGCATTTGTGTGAACTCATATAATGGAGGTGTGTGAAGTCACAATGTAGGTGTGTGAAGTCACAGAATGGAGGTGTGTGAAGTCATAGAATGGAGCTGTGTGAAGTCAGAATGGAGGTGTGTGAAGTCCGAGAATGGAGGTGTGTTAACTCAGAATGGAGGTGTGTGAATTCACAGAATGGAGGTGTGTTAAGTCACAGAATGGAGGTGTTTGAACTCAGAATGGAGGTGAGTGAAGTCACAGAATGGAGGTGTGTGAAGTCATAGACTGGAGGTCTGTGAAATCGTAGAATGGAGGTGTGGGAAGTCAGAAAATGGAGCTGTGTGAAGTCATAATGGAGGTGTGCGAAGTCACAGAATGGAGGTGTGTGAAGTCATTTTATGGAGCTGAGTGAAGTCAGAATGGAGGTGTGTGAAGTCACAGAATGGAGGTGTTTGAACTCAGAATGGAGGTTGTGAAGTCACAGAATCTAGGTGTGTGAAGTCAAAGAATGGAGGTGTGTGAAGTCCTAGAATGGAGGTGTGTTAAGTCATAATGGAGGCGTGTGAAGTCACAGAATTGAGGTGTGTGAAGTCACAGAACGGAGGTGTGTGAATTCACAGAATCTAGGTGTGGGAAGTCAAAGAATGCAGGTGTGTGAAGTCATAGAATGGAGGTGTGTGAAGTCATAATGGAGGCATGAGAAGTCACAGAACTGAGGTGTGTGAAATCACAGAATGGAGGTGTGTGAAGTCATAGAATGGAGGTGTGTGAAGTCAGAACGGAGGTGTGTGAACCCAGATTGGAGGTGTGGGAAGTCACAATGGAGGTGTGTGAATTTATACAATGGAGGTGTGTGAAGTCACAGAATGGAGGGGTGTGAAGTCAAAAAATGGAGGTGTGTGAAGTCATAGAATGGAGGTGTGTGAAGTCAGAATGGAGGTGTGTGAAGTCATAGAATGGAGGTGTGTGAAGTCAGAATGGAGATCTGTGAAGTCATAGAATGGAGGTGTGTGAAGTCACAATGGAGGTGTGTGAAGTCATAGAATGGAGGTGTGTGAAGTCACAGAATGGAGGTGTGTGAAGGCATAGATGAAGCTGTGTGAAGTCAGATTGGAGGTGTGTGAAGTCACAGAATGGAGGTGTGTGAACTCAGAATGGAGGTGTGTGAAGTCACAGAATGGAGGTGTGTGAAGTCATAGAATGGAGGTATGTGAAGTCACAGAATGGATGTGTGTGAAGTCATAAGGAGGTGTGTGAAGTCTCAGAATTGAGGTGTGTGAAGTCATGGAATGGAGGTGTGTGAAGTCATAGAATGGATGTTTGTTAAGTAAGAATGAAGGCGTGTTAAGTCATAGAATGGAGGTGTGTGAAGGCACAGAATGGTGGTGTGTG
The DNA here is from genome assembly GCA_024803745.1 of Megascapheus bottae. Classification (NCBI taxonomy): domain Eukaryota; kingdom Metazoa; phylum Chordata; class Mammalia; order Rodentia; family Geomyidae; genus Megascapheus; species Megascapheus bottae. Next base: position 99,983 of record JANJXV010000464.1, read on the forward strand.
AAGTCACAGAATTGAGGTGTGTGAAGTCAGAATGGAGGTGTGTGACGTCAGAATGGAGGTGGGTGAGGTCATAGAATGGAGGTGTGTGAATTCACAATGCATTTGTCTGAACTCATATAATGGAGGTGTGTGAAGTCACAATGTAGGTGTGTGAAGTCATAGAATGGAGGTGTGTGAAATCATAGAATGGAGGTGTGTGAAGTCAGAATGGAGTTGTGTGAAGTCATAGAATGTAGGTGTGTGAAGTCAGAATGGAGGTGTGTGAAGTCATAGAATGGAGGTGTGTGAAGTCAGAATGCAGGTGTGTGAACTCATAGAACTTAGGTGTGTGAAGTCACAATGGAGGTGTGTGAAGCCATAGAATCTAGGTGTGTGAAGTCACAGAATGGAGCTGTGTGAAGTCATAGAATGGAGCTGTGTGAAGTCAGATTGGAGGTGTGTGAAGTCACAGAATGGAGGTGTGTGAACTCAGAATGGAGGTGTGTGAAGTCACAGAATGGAGGTGTGTGAAGTCATAGAATGGAGGTGTGTGAAGTCATAGAATGGATGTGTGTGAAGTCATAATGGAGGTGTGTGAAGTCACAGAATTGAGGTGTGTGAAGTCACAGAATGGAGGTGTGTGAAGTCATAGAATGGAAGTGTGTGAAGTGACAGAATGGAGGTGTGTGAAGTCATTTTATGGAGCTGTGTGAAGTCAGAATGGAGGTGTGGGAAGTCACAGAATGGAGGTGTGTGAAGTCATTTTATGGAGCTGTGTGAAGTCAGAATGGAGGTGTGTGAAGTCACAGAATGGAGGTGTTTGAACTCAGAATGGAGGTTGTGAAGTCACAGAATCTAGGTGTGTGAAGTCATGGAATGGAGGTGTGTAAAGTCATAGAATGGAGGTGTGTGAAGTCATAATGGAGCCGTGTGAAGTCACAGAATTGAGGTGTGTGAAGTCACAGAATGGAGGTGTGTGAAGTCATAGAATGGAGGTGTGTGAAGTCAGAACGGAGGTGTGTGAACTCAGATTGGAGGTGTGGGAAGTCACAATGGAGTTGTGTGAAGTCATAGAATGGAGGTGTGTGAAGTCACAGAATGGAGGTGTGTGAAGTCACAGAATGGAGGTGTGTGAAGTCATAGAATGGAGGTGTGTGAAATCATGGAATGGATGTGTGTGAAGTCATAAGGAGGTGTGTGAAGTCTCAGAATTGAGGTGTGTGAAGTCACAAAATCGAGGTGTGTGCAGTCATAGAATGGAGGTGTGTGAAGTCATAGAATGGAGGTGTGTGAAGTCATAGAATGGATGTTTGTTAAGTAAGAATGAAGGTGTGTTAGGTCAAAGAATGGAGGTGTGTGAATTCACAGAATGGAGGTGTGTTAAGTCACAGAATGGAGGTGTTTGAACTCAGAATGGAGGTGTGTGAAGTCACAGAATGGAGGTGTGTGAAGTCATAGACTGGAGGTCTGTGAAATCATAGAATGGAGGTGTGGGAAGTCAGAAAATGGAGCTGTGTGAAGTCATAATGGAGGTGTGCGAAGTCACAGAATGGAGGTGTGTGAAGTCATTTTATGGAGCTGAGTGAAGTCAGAATGGAGGTGTGTGAAGTCACAGAATGGAGGTGTTTGAACTCAGAATGGAGGTTGTGAAGTCACAGAATCTAGGTGTGTGAAGTCAAAGAATGGAGGTGTGTGAAGTCCTAGAATGGAGGTGTGTTAAGTCATAATGGAGGCGTGTGAAGTCACAGAATTGAGGTGTGTGAAGTCACAGAACGGAGGTGTGTGAATTCACAGAATCTAGGTGTGGGAAGTCAAAGAATGCAGGTGTGTGAAGTCATAGAATGGAGGTGTGTGAAGTCATAATGGAGGCATGAGAAGTCACAGAACTGAGGTGTGTGAAATCACAGAATGGAGGTGTGTGAAGTCATAGAATGGAGGTGCGTGAAGTCAGAACGGAGGTGTGTGAACCCAGATTGGAGGTGTGGGAAGTCACAATGGAGGTGTGTGAATTTATACAATGGAGGTGTGTGAAGTCACAGAATGGAGGGGTGTGAAGTCAAAAAATGGAGGTGTGTGAAGTCATAGAATGGAGGTGTGTGAAGTCAGAATGGAGGTGTGTGAAGTCATAGAATGGAGGTGTGTGAAGTCAGAATGGAGATCTGTGAAGTCATAGAATGGAGGTGTGTGAAGTCACAATGGAGGTGTGTGAAGTCATAGAATGGAGGTGTGTGAAGTCACAGAATGGAGGTGTGTGAAGGCATAGATGAAGCTGTGTGAAGTCAGATTGGAGGTGTGTGAAGTCACAGAATGGAGGTGTGTGAACTCAGAATGGAGGTGTGTGAAGTCACAGAATGGAGGTGTGGGAAGTCATAGAATGGAGGTGTGTGAAGTCACAGAATGGATGTGTGTGAAGTCATAAGGAGGTGTGTGAAGTCTCAGAATTGAGTTGTGTGAAGTCATAGAATGGAGGTGTGTGAAGTCATAGAATGGATGTTTGTTAAGTAAGAATGAAGGCGTGTTAAGTCATAGAATGGTGGTGTGTGAAGTCACAGAATTGAGGTGTGTGAAGTCAGGATGGAGGTGTGTGACGTCAGAATGGAGGTGGGTGAAGTCATAGAATGGAGGTGTGTGAATTCACAATGCATTTGTGTGAACTCATATAATGGAGGTGTGTGAAGTCACAATGTAGGTGTGTGAAGTCACAGAATGGAGGTGTGTGAAATCATAGAATGGAGGTGTGTGAAGTCAGAATGGAGTTGTGTGAAGTCATAGAATGTAGGTGTGTGAAGTCAGAATGGAGGTGTGTGAAGTCATAGAATGGAGGTGTGTGAAGTCAGAATGGAGGTGTGTGAACTCATAGAACTTAGGTGTGTGAAGTCACAATGGAGGTGTGTGAAGCCATAGAATCTAGGTGTGTGAAGTCACAGAATGGAGCTGTGTGAAGTCATAGAATGGAGCTGTGTGAAGTCAGATTGGAGGTGTGTGAAGTCACAGAATGGAGGTGTGTGAACTCAGAATGGAGGTGTGTGAAGTCACAGAATGGAGGTGTGTGAAGTCATAGAATGGAGGTGTGTGAAGTCATAGAATGGATGTGTGTGAAGTCATAATGGAGGTGTGTGAAGTCACAGAATTGAGGTGTGTGAAGTCACAGAATGGAGGTGTGTGAAGTCATAGAATGGAAGTGTGTGAAGTGACAGAATGGAGGTGTGTGAAGTCATTTTATGGAGCTGTGTGAAGTCAGAATGGAGGTGTGGGAAGTCACAGAATGGAGGTGTGTGAAGTCATTTTATGGAGCTGTGTGAAGTCAGAATGGAGGTGTGTGAAGTCACAGAATGGAGGTGTTTGAACTCAGAATGGAGGTTGTGAAGTCACAGAATCTAGGTGTGTGAAGTCATGGAATGGAGGTGTGTAAAGTCATAGAATGGAGGTGTGTGAAGTCATAATGGAGCCGTGTGAAGTCACAGAATTGAGGTGTGTGAAGTCACAGAATGGAGGTGTGTGAAGTCATAGAATGGAGGTGTGTGAAGTCAGAACGGAGGTGTGTGAACTCAGATTGGAGGTGTGGGAAGTCACAATGGAGTTGTGTGAAGTCATATAATGGAGGTGTGTGAAGTCACAGAATGGAGGTGTGTGAAGTCACAGAATGGAGGTGTGTGAAGTCATAGAATGGAGGTGTGTGAAATCATGGAATGGATGTGTGTGAAGTCATAAGGAGGTGTGTGAAGTCTCAGAATTGAGGTGTGTGAAGTCACAAAATCGAGGTGTGTGCAGTCATAGAATGGAGGTGTGTGAAGTCATAGAATGGAGGTGTGTGAAGTCATAGAATGGATGTTTGTTAAGTAAGAATGAAGGTGTGTTAGGTCAAAGAATGGAGGTGTGTGAATTCACAGAATGGAGGTGTGTTAAGTCACAGAATGGAGGTGTTTGAACTCAGAATGGAGGTGTGTGAAGTCACAGAATGGAGGTGTGTGAAGTCATAGACTGGAGGTCTGTGAAATCATAGAATGGAGGTGTGGGAAGTCAGAAAATGGAGCTGTGTGAAGTCATAATGGAGGTGTGCGAAGTCACAGAATGGAGGTGTGTGAAGTCATTTTATGGAGCTGAGTGAAGTCAGAATGGAGGTGTGTGAAGTCACAGAATGGAGGTGTTTGAACTCAGAATGGAGGTTGTGAAGTCACAGAATCTAGGTGTGTGAAGTCAAAGAATGGAGGTGTGTGAAGTCCTAGAATGGAGGTGTGTTAAGTCATAATGGAGGCGTGTGAAGTCACAGAATTGAGGTGTGTGAAGTCACAGAACGGAGGTGTGTGAATTCACAGAATCTAGGTGTGGGAAGTCAAAGAATGCAGGTGTGTGAAGTCATAGAATGGAGGTGTGTGAAGTCATAATGGAGGCATGAGAAGTCACAGAACTGAGGTGTGTGAAATCACAGAATGGAGGTGTGTGAAGTCATAGAATGGAGGTGCGTGAAGTCAGAACGGAGGTGTGTGAACCCAGATTGGAGGTGTGGGAAGTCACAATGGAGGTGTGTGAATTTATACAATGGAGGTGTGTGAAGTCACAGAATGGAGGGGTGTGAAGTCAAAAAATGGAGGTGTGTGAAGTCATAGAATGGAGGTGTGTGAAGTCAGAATGGAGGTGTGTGAAGTCATAGAATGGAGGTGTGTGAAGTCAGAATGGAGATCTGTGAAGTCATAGAATGGAGGTGTGTGAAGTCACAATGGAGGTGTGTGAAGTCATAGAATGGAGGTGTGTGAAGTCACAGAATGGAGGTGTGTGAAGGCATAGATGAAGCTGTGTGAAGTCAGATTGGAGGTGTGTGAAGTCACAGAATGGAGGTGTGTGAACTCAGAATGGAGGTGTGTGAAGTCACAGAATGGAGGTGTGGGAAGTCATAGAATGGAGGTGTGTGAAGTCACAGAATGGATGTGTGTGAAGTCATAAGGAGGTGTGTGAAGTCTCAGAATTGAGTTGTGTGAAGTCATAGAATGGAGGTGTGTGAAGTCATAGAATGGATGTTTGTTAAGTAAGAATGAAGGCGTGTTAAGTCATAGAATGGTGGTGTGTGAAGTCACAGAATTGAGGTGTGTGAAGTCAGGATGGAGGTGTGTGACGTCAGAATGGAGGTGGGTGAAGTCATAGAATGGAGGTGTGTGAATTCACAATGCATTTGTGTGAACTCATATAATGGAGGTGTGTGAAGTCACAATGTAGGTGTGTGAAGTCACAGAATGGAGGTGTGTGAAATCATAGAATGGAGGTGTGTGAAGTCAGAATGGAGTTGTGTGAAGTCATAGAATGTAGGTGTGTGAAGTCAGAATGGAGGTGTGTGAAGTCATAGAATGGAGGTGTGTGAAGTCAGAATGGAGGTGTGTGAACTCATAGAACTTAGGTGTGTGAAGTCACAATGGAGGTGTGTGAAGCCATAGAATCTAGGTGTGTGAAGTCACAGAATGGAGCTGTGTGAAGTCATAGAATGGAGCTGTGTGAAGTCAGATTGGAGGTGTGTGAAGTCACAGAATGGAGGTGTGTGAACTCAGAATGGAGGTGTGTGAAGTCACAGAATGGAGGTGTGTGAAGTCATAGAATGGAGGTGTGTGAAGTCATAGAATGGATGTGTGTGAAGTCATAATGGAGGTGTGTGAAGTCACAGAATTGAGGTGTGTGAAGTCACAGAATGGAGGTGTGTGAAGTCATAGAATGGAAGTGTGTGAAGTGACAGAATGGAGGTGTGTGAAGTCATTTTATGGAGCTGTGTGAAGTCAGAATGGAGGTGTGGGAAGTCACAGAATGGAGGTGTGTGAAGTCATTTTATGGAGCTGTGTGAAGTCAGAATGGAGGTGTGTGAAGTCACAGAATGGAGGTGTTTGAACTCAGAATGGAGGTTGTGAAGTCACAGAATCTAGGTGTGTGAAGTCATAGAATGGAGGTGTGTAAAGTCATAGAATGGAGGTGTGTGAAGTCATAATGGAGCCGTGTGAAGTCACAGAATTGAGGTGTGTGAAGTCACAGAATGGAGGTGTGTGAAGTCATAGAATGGAGGTGTGTGAAGTCAGAACGGAGGTGTGTGAATTCAGATTGGAGGTGTGGGAAGTCACAATGGAGTTGTGTGAAGTCATAGAATGGAGGTGTGTGAAGTCAAAGAATGGAGGTGTGTGAAGTCACAGAATGGAGGTGTGTGAAGTCATAGAATGGAGGTGTGTGAGATCATAGAATGGATGTGTGTGAAGTCATAAGGAGGTGTGTGAAGTCTCAGAATTGAGGTGTGTGAAGTCACAGAATCGAGATCTGTGAAGTCATAGAATGGAGGTGTGTGAAGTCATAGAATGGAGGTGTGTGAAGTCATAGAATGGATGTTTGTTAAGAAAGAATGAAGGTGTGTTAGGTCATAGAATGGAGGTGTGTGAAGGCACAGAATGGTGGTGTGTGAAGTCATAGAATGGAGCTGTGTGAAGTCAGAATGGAGGTGTGTGAAATCATAGAATGGAGGTGTGTGAAGTCACAGAATTGAGGTGTGTGAAGTCAGAATGGAGGTGTGTGAAGTCAGAATGGAGGTGGGTGAAGTCATAGAATGGAGGTGTGTGAATTCACGATGCATTTGTGTGAACTCATAGAATGGAGGTGTGTGAAGTCACAATGTAGGTGTGTGAAGTCACAGAATGGAGGTGTGTGAAGTCATAGAATGGAGGTGTGTGAAGTCAGAATGGACTTGTGTGAAGTCATAGAATGGAGGTGTGTGAAGTCAGAATGGAGGTGTGTGAAGTCATAGAATGGAGGTGTGTGATGTCAGAATGGAGGTGTGTGAACTCATAGAACTTAGGTGTGTGAAGTCACAATGGAGGTGTGTGAAGCCATAGAATGGAGGTGTGTGAAGTCACAGAATAGAGCTGTGTGAAGTCATAGAATGGAGCTGTGTGAAGTCAGATTGGAGGTGTGTGAAGTCACAGAATGGAGGTGTGTGAACTCAGAATGGACGTGTGTGAAGTCACAGAATGGAGGTGTGTGAAGTCATAGAATGGAGGTGTGTGAAGTCATAGAATGGATGTGTGTGAAGTCATAATGGAGGTCTGTGAAGTCACAGAATTGAGGTGTGTGAAGTCACAGAATGGAGGTGTGTGAAGTCATAGAATGGAAGTGTGTGAAGTGACAGAATGGAGGTGTGTGAAGTCATTTTATGGAGCTGTGTGAAGTCAGAATGGAGGTGTGGGAAGTCATAGAATTGAGGTGTGTGAAGTCATTTTATGGAGCTGTGTGAAGTCAGAATGGAGGTGTGTGAAGTCACAGAATGGAGGTGTGTAAACTCAGAATGGAGGTGTGTGAAGTCACAGAATGGAGGTGTGTGAAGTCATAGAATGGAGGTGTGTGAAGTCATATAGTGGATGTGTGTGAAGTCATAAGGAGGTGTGTGAAGTCTCAGAATTGAGGTGTGTGAAGTCACAGAATCGAGATGTGTGAAGTCATAGAATGGAAGTGTGTGAAGTCATAGAATGGAGGTTTGTGAAGTCATAGAATGGATGTTTGTTAAGTAAGAATGAAGGTGTGTTAAGTCATAGAATGGAGGTGTGTGAAGGCACAGAATGGAGGTGTGTGAAGTCATAGAATGGAGGTGTGTGAAGTCAGAATGGAGGTGTGTGAAATCATGGAATGGAGGTGTGTGAAGTCACAGAATTGAGGTGTGTGAAGTCAGAATGGAGGTGTGTGAAGTCAGAATGGAGGTGGGTGAAGTCATAGAATGGAGGTGTGTGAATTCACAATGCATTTGTGTGAACTCATAGAATGGAGGTGTGTGAAGTCACAATGTAGGTGTGCGAAGTCACAGAGTGGAGGTGTGTGAAGTCATAGAATGGAGGTGTGTGAAGTCACAGAATGGGGGTGTGTGAAGTCATATAATGGAGGTGTGTGAAGTCACAGAATGGAGGTGTGTGAAGTCAGAATGGAGTTGTGTGAAGTCATAGAATGGAGCTGTGTGAAGTCAGAATGGAGGTGTGTGAAGTCATAGAATGGAGGTATGTGAAGTCAGAATGGAGGTGTGTGAACTCAGAGAATTTAGGTGTGTGAAGTCACAATGGAGGTGTGTGAAGTCAATGAATGGAGCTGTGTGAAGTCATAGAATGGAGCTGTGTGAAGTCAGATTGGAGGTGTGTGAAGTAACAGAATGGAGGTGTGTGAACTCAGAATGGAGGTGTGTGAAGTCACAGAATGGACGTGTGTGAAGTCATAGAATGGAGGTGTGTGAAGTCATAGAATGGATGTGTGTGAAGTCATAATGGAGGTGTGTGAAGTCACAGAATGGAGGTGTGTGAACTCAGAATGGAGGTGTGTGAAGTCATAGAATGGAGGTGTGTGAAGTCATAGAATGGATGTTTGTTAAGTAAGAATGAAGGTGTGTTAAGTCATAGAATGGAGGTGTGTGAAGGCACAGAATGGTGGTGTGTGAAGTCATAGAATGGAGCTGTGTGAAGTCAGAATGGAGGTGTGTGAAATCATAGAATGGAGGTGTGTGAAGTCACAGAATTGAGGTGTGTGAAGTCAGAATGGAGGTGTGTGACGTCAGAATGGAGGTGGGTGAAGTCATAGAATGGAGGTGTGTGAAGTCACAATGTAGGTGTGTGAAGTCACAGAATGGAGGTGTGTGAAGTCATAGAATGGAGGTGTGTGAAGTCAGAATGGAGTTGTGTGAAGTCATAGAATGGAGGTGTGTGAAGTCAGAATGGAGGTGTGTGAAGTCATAGAATGGAGGTGTGTGAAGTCAGAATGGAGGTGTGTGAACTCATAGAACTTAGGTGTGTGAAGTCACAATGGAGGTGTGTGAAGCCAGAGAATGGAGGTGTGTGAAGTCACAGAATGGAGCTGTGTGAAGTCATAGAATGGAGCTGTGTGAAGTCAGATTGGAGGTGTGTGAAGTCACAGAATGGAGGTGTGTGAACTCAGAATGGAGGTGTGTGAAGTCACAGAATGGAGGTGTGTGAAGTCATAGATGGAGGTGTGTGAAGTCATAGAATGGATGTGTGTGAAGTCATAATGGAGGTGTGTGAAGTCACAGAACTGAGGTGTGTGAAGTCACAGAATGGAGGTGTGTGAAGTCATAGAATGGAAGTGTGTGAAGTGACAGAATGGAGGTGTGTGAAGTCATTTTATGGAGCTGTGTGAAGTCAGAATGGAGGTGTGGGAAGTCACAGAATGGAGGTGTGTGAAGTCATTTTATGGAGCTGTGTGAAGTCAGAATGGAGGTGTGTGAAGTCACAGAATGGAGGTGTTTGAACTCAGAATGGAGGTTGTGAAGTCACAGAATCTAGGTGAGTGAAGTCATAGAATGGAGGTGTGTGAAGTCATAGAATGGAGGTGTGTTAAGTCATAATGGAGGCGTGTGAAGTCACAGAATTGAGGTGTGTGAAGTCACAGAATGGAGGTGTGTGAAGTCATAGAATGGAGGTGTGTGAAATCATAGAATGGAGGTGTGTGAAGTCAGAATGGAGTTGTGTGAAGTCATAGAATGTAGGTGTGTGAAGTCAGAATGGAGGTGTGTGAAGTCATAGAATGGAGGTGTGTGAAGTCAGAATGGAGGTGTGTGAACTCATAGAACTTAGGTGTGTGAAGTCACAATGGAGGTGTGTGAAGCCATAGAATGGAGGTGTGTGAAGTCACAGAATGGAGCTGTGTGAAGTCATAGAATGGAGCTGTGTGAAGTCAGATTGGAGGTGTGTGAAGTCACACAATGGAGGTGTGTGAACTCAGAATGGAGGTGTGTGAAGTCACAGAATGGAGGTGTGTGAAGTCATAGAATGGAGGTGTGTGAAGTCATAGAATGGATGTGTGTGAAGTCATAATGGAGGTGTGTGAAGTCACAGAATTGAGATGTGTCGAGTCACAGAATGGAGGTGTGTGAAGTCATAGAATGGAAGTGTGTGAAGTGACAGAATGGAGGTGTGTGAAGTCATTTTATGGAGCTGTGTGAAGTCAGAATGGAGGTGTGGGAAGTCACAGAATGGAGGTGTGTGAAGTCATTTTATGGAGCTGTGTGAAGTCAGAATGGAGGTGTGTGAAGTCACAGAATGGAGGTGTTTGAACTCAGAATGGAGGTTGTGAAGTCACAGAATCTAGGTGTGTGAAGTCATAGAATGGAGCTGTGTAAAGTCATAGAATGGAGGTGTGTGAAGTCATAATGGAGGCGTGTGAAGTCACAGAATTGAGGTGTGTGAAGTCACAGAATGGAGGTGTGTGAAGTCATAGAATGGAGGTGTGTGAAGTCAGAACGGAGGTGTGTGAACTCAGATTGGAGGTTTGGGAACTCACAATGGAGTTGTGTGAAGTCATAGAATGGAGGTGTGTGAAGTCACAGAATGGAGGTGTGTGAAGTCACAGAATGGAGGTGTGTGAAGTCATAGAATGGAGGTGTGTGAAATCATAGAATGGATGTGTGTGAAGTCATAAGGAGGTGTGTGAAGTCTCAGAATTGAGGTGTGTGAAGTCACAGAATCGAGGTGTGTGAAGTCATAGAATGGAGGTGTGTGAAGTCATAGAATGGAGGTGTGTGAAGTCATAGAATGGATGTTTGTTAAGTAAGAATGAAGGTGTGTTAGGTCATAGAATGGAGGTGTGTGAAGGCACAGAATGGTGGTGTGTGAAGTCATAGAATGGAGCTGTGTGAAGTCAGAATGGAGGTGTGTGAAATCATAGAATGGAGGTGTGTGAAGTCACAGAATTGAGGTGTGTGAAGTCAGAATGGAGGTGTGTGAAGTCTGAATGGAGGTGGGTGAAGTCATAGAATGGAGGTGTGTGAATTCACATTGCATTTGTGTGAACTCATAGAATGGAGGTGTGTGAAGTCACAATGTAGGTGTGTGAAGTCACAGAATGGAGGTGTGTGAAGTCATAGAATGGAGGTGTGTGAAGTCAGAATGGAGTTGTGTGAAGTCATAGAATGGAGGTGTGTGAAGTCAGAATGGAGGTGTGTGAACTCATAGAACTTAGGTGTGTGAAGTCACAATGGAGGTGTGTGAAGCCATAGAATGGAGGTGTGTGAAGTCACAGAATGGAGCTGTGTGAAGTCATAGAATGGAGCTGTGTGAAGTCAGATTGGAGGTGTGTGAAGTCACAGAATGGAGGTGTGTGAACTCAGAATGGAGGTGTGTGAAGTCACAGAATGGAGGTGTGTGAAGTCATAGAATGGAGGTGTGTGAAGTCATAGAATGGATGTGTGTGAAGTCATAATGGAGGTGTGTGAAGTCACAGAATTGAGGTGTGTGAAGTCACAGAATGGAGGTGTGTGAAGTCATAGAATGAAAGTGTGTGAAGTGACAGAATGGAGGTGTGTGAAGTCATTTTATGGAGCTGTGTGAAGTCAGAATGGAGGTGAGGGACGTCATAGAATGGAGGTGTGTGAAGTCATTTTATGGAGCTGTGTGAAGTCAGAATGGAGGTGTGTGAAGTCACAGAATGGAGGTGTGTAAACTCAGAATGGAGGTGTGTGAAGTCACAGAATGGAGGTGTGTGAAGTCATAGAATGGAGGTGTGTGAAGTCATAAAATGGATGTGTGTGAAGTCATAAGGAGGTGTGTGAAGTCTCAGAATTGAGGTGTGTGAAGTCACAGAATCGAGATGTGTGAAGTCATAGAATGGAAGTGTGTGAAGTCATAGAATGGAGGTGTGTGAAGTCATAGAATGGATGTTTGTTAAGTAAGAATGAAGGTGTGTTAAGTCATAGAATGGAGGTGTGTGAAGTCACAGAATGGAGGTGTGTGAAGTCATAGAATGGAGGTGTGTGAAGTCAGAATGGACTTGTGTGAAGTCATAGAATGGAGGTGTGTGAAGTCAGAATGGAGGTGTGTGAAGTCATAGAATGGAGGTGTGTGATGTCAGAATGGAGGTGTGTGAACTCATAGAACTTAGGTGTGTGAAGTCACAATGGAGGTGTGTGAAGCCATAGAATGGAGGTGTGTGAAGTCACAGAATAGAGCTGTGTGAAGTCATAGAATGGAGCTGTGTGAAGTCAGATTGGAGGTGTGTGAAGTCACAGAATGGAGGTGTGTGAACTCAGAATGGACGTGTGTGAAGTCACAGAATGGAGGTGTGTGAAGTCATAGAATGGAGGTGTGTGAAGTCATAGAATGGATGTGTGTGAAGTCATAATGGAGGTCTGTGAAGTCACAGAATTGAGGTGTGTGAAGTCACAGAATGGAGGTGTGTGAAGTCATAGAATGGAAGTGTGTGAAGTGACAGAATGGAGGTGTGTGAAGTCATTTTATGGAGCTGTGTGAAGTCAGAATGGAGGTGTGGGAAGTCATAGAATTGAGGTGTGTGAAGTCATTTTATGGAGCTGTGTGAAGTCAGAATGGAGGTGTGTGAAGTCACAGAATGGAGGTGTGTAAACTCAGAATGGAGGTGTGTGAAGTCACAGAATGGAGGTGTGTGAAGTCATAGAATGGAGGTGTGTGAAGTCATATAGTGGATGTGTGTGAAGTCATAAGGAGGTGTGTGAAGTCTCAGAATTGAGGTGTGTGAAGTCACAGAATCGAGATGTGTGAAGTCATAGAATGGAAGTGTGTGAAGTCATAGAATGGAGGTTTGTGAAGTCATAGAATGGATGTTTGTTAAGTAAGAATGAAGGTGTGTTAAGTCATAGAATGGAGGTGTGTGAAGGCACAGAATGGAGGTGTGTGAAGTCATAGAATGGAGGTGTGTGAAGTCAGAATGGAGGTGTGTGAAATCATGGAATGGAGGTGTGTGAAGTCACAGAATTGAGGTGTGTGAAGTCAGAATGGAGGTGTGTGAAGTCAGAATGGAGGTGGGTGAAGTCATAGAATGGAGGTGTGTGAATTCACAATGCATTTGTGTGAACTCATAGAATGGAGGTGTGTGAAGTCACAATGTAGGTGTGCGAAGTCACAGAGTGGAGGTGTGTGAAGTCATAGAATGGAGGTGTGTGAAGTCACAGAATGGGGGTGTGTGAAGTCATATAATGGAGGTGTGTGAAGTCACAGAATGGAGGTGTGTGAAGTCAGAATGGAGTTGTGTGAAGTCATAGAATGGAGCTGTGTGAAGTCAGAATGGAGGTGTGTGAAGTCATAGAATGGAGGTATGTGAAGTCAGAATGGAGGTGTGTGAACTCAGAGAATTTAGGTGTGTGAAGTCACAATGGAGGTGTGTGAAGTCAATGAATGGAGCTGTGTGAAGTCATAGAATGGAGCTGTGTGAAGTCAGATTGGAGGTGTGTGAAGTAACAGAATGGAGGTGTGTGAACTCAGAATGGAGGTGTGTGAAGTCACAGAATGGACGTGTGTGAAGTCATAGAATGGAGGTGTGTGAAGTCATAGAATGGATGTGTGTGAAGTCATAATGGAGGTGTGTGAAGTCACAGAATGGAGGTGTGTGAACTCAGAATGGAGGTGTGTGAAGTCATAGAATGGAGGTGTGTGAAGTCATAGAATGGATGTTTGTTAAGTAAGAATGAAGGTGTGTTAAGTCATAGAATGGAGGTGTGTGAAGGCACAGAATGGTGGTGTGTGAAGTCATAGAATGGAGCTGTGTGAAGTCAGAATGGAGGTGTGTGAAATCATAGAATGGAGGTGTGTGAAGTCACAGAATTGAGGTGTGTGAAGTCAGAATGGAGGTGTGTGACGTCAGAATGGAGGTGGGTGAAGTCATAGAATGGAGGTGTGTGAAGTCACAATGTAGGTGTGTGAAGTCACAGAATGGAGGTGTGTGAAGTCATAGAATGGAGGTGTGTGAAGTCAGAATGGAGTTGTGTGAAGTCATAGAATGGAGGTGTGTGAAGTCAGAATGGAGGTGTGTGAAGTCATAGAATGGAGGTGTGTGAAGTCAGAATGGAGGTGTGTGAACTCATAGAACTTAGGTGTGTGAAGTCACAATGGAGGTGTGTGAAGCCAGAGAATGGAGGTGTGTGAAGTCACAGAATGGAGCTGTGTGAAGTCATAGAATGGAGCTGTGTGAAGTCAGATTGGAGGTGTGTGAAGTCACAGAATGGAGGTGTGTGAACTCAGAATGGAGGTGTGTGAAGTCACAGAATGGAGGTGTGTGAAGTCATAGATGGAGGTGTGTGAAGTCATAGAATGGATGTGTGTGAAGTCATAATGGAGGTGTGTGAAGTCACAGAACTGAGGTGTGTGAAGTCACAGAATGGAGGTGTGTGAAGTCATAGAATGGAAGTGTGTGAAGTGACAGAATGGAGGTGTGTGAAGTCATTTTATGGAGCTGTGTGAAGTCAGAATGGAGGTGTGGGAAGTCACAGAATGGAGGTGTGTGAAGTCATTTTATGGAGCTGTGTGAAGTCAGAATGGAGGTGTGTGAAGTCACAGAATGGAGGTGTTTGAACTCAGAATGGAGGTTGTGAAGTCACAGAATCTAGGTGAGTGAAGTCATAGAATGGAGGTGTGTGAAGTCATAGAATGGAGGTGTGTTAAGTCATAATGGAGGCGTGTGAAGTCACAGAATTGAGGTGTGTGAAGTCACAGAATGGAGGTGTGTGAAGTCATAGAATGGAGGTGTGTGAAATCATAGAATGGAGGTGTGTGAAGTCAGAATGGAGTTGTGTGAAGTCATAGAATGTAGGTGTGTGAAGTCAGAATGGAGGTGTGTGAAGTCATAGAATGGAGGTGTGTGAAGTCAGAATGGAGGTGTGTGAACTCATAGAACTTAGGTGTGTGAAGTCACAATGGAGGTGTGTGAAGCCATAGAATGGAGGTGTGTGAAGTCACAGAATGGAGCTGTGTGAAGTCATAGAATGGAGCTGTGTGAAGTCAGATTGGAGGTGTGTGAAGTCACACAATGGAGGTGTGTGAACTCAGAATGGAGGTGTGTGAAGTCACAGAATGGAGGTGTGTGAAGTCATAGAATGGAGGTGTGTGAAGTCATAGAATGGATGTGTGTGAAGTCATAATGGAGGTGTGTGAAGTCACAGAATTGAGATGTGTCGAGTCACAGAATGGAGGTGTGTGAAGTCATAGAATGGAAGTGTGTGAAGTGACAGAATGGAGGTGTGTGAAGTCATTTTATGGAGCTGTGTGAAGTCAGAATGGAGGTGTGGGAAGTCACAGAATGGAGGTGTGTGAAGTCATTTTATGGAGCTGTGTGAAGTCAGAATGGAGGTGTGTGAAGTCACAGAATGGAGGTGTTTGAACTCAGAATGGAGGTTGTGAAGTCACAGAATCTAGGTGTGTGAAGTCATAGAATGGAGCTGTGTAAAGTCATAGAATGGAGGTGTGTGAAGTCATAATGGAGGCGTGTGAAGTCACAGAATTGAGGTGTGTGAAGTCACAGAATGGAGGTGTGTGAAGTCATAGAATGGAGGTGTGTGAAGTCAGAACGGAGGTGTGTGAACTCAGATTGGAGGTTTGGGAACTCACAATGGAGTTGTGTGAAGTCATAGAATGGAGGTGTGTGAAGTCACAGAATGGAGGTGTGTGAAGTCACAGAATGGAGGTGTGTGAAGTCATAGAATGGAGGTGTGTGAAATCATAGAATGGATGTGTGTGAAGTCATAAGGAGGTGTGTGAAGTCTCAGAATTGAGGTGTGTGAAGTCACAGAATCGAGGTGTGTGAAGTCATAGAATGGAGGTGTGTGAAGTCATAGAATGGAGGTGTGTGAAGTCATAGAATGGATGTTTGTTAAGTAAGAATGAAGGTGTGTTAGGTCATAGAATGGAGGTGTGTGAAGGCACAGAATGGTGGTGTGTGAAGTCATAGAATGGAGCTGTGTGAAGTCAGAATGGAGGTGTGTGAAATCATAGAATGGAGGTGTGTGAAGTCACAGAATTGAGGTGTGTGAAGTCAGAATGGAGGTGTGTGAAGTCTGAATGGAGGTGGGTGAAGTCATAGAATGGAGGTGTGTGAATTCACATTGCATTTGTGTGAACTCATAGAATGGAGGTGTGTGAAGTCACAATGTAGGTGTGTGAAGTCACAGAATGGAGGTGTGTGAAGTCATAGAATGGAGGTGTGTGAAGTCAGAATGGAGTTGTGTGAAGTCATAGAATGGAGGTGTGTGAAGTCAGAATGGAGGTGTGTGAACTCATAGAACTTAGGTGTGTGAAGTCACAATGGAGGTGTGTGAAGCCATAGAATGGAGGTGTGTGAAGTCACAGAATGGAGCTGTGTGAAGTCATAGAATGGAGCTGTGTGAAGTCAGATTGGAGGTGTGTGAAGTCACAGAATGGAGGTGTGTGAACTCAGAATGGAGGTGTGTGAAGTCACAGAATGGAGGTGTGTGAAGTCATAGAATGGAGGTGTGTGAAGTCATAGAATGGATGTGTGTGAAGTCATAATGGAGGTGTGTGAAGTCACAGAATTGAGGTGTGTGAAGTCACAGAATGGAGGTGTGTGAAGTCATAGAATGAAAGTGTGTGAAGTGACAGAATGGAGGTGTGTGAAGTCATTTTATGGAGCTGTGTGAAGTCAGAATGGAGGTGAGGGACGTCATAGAATGGAGGTGTGTGAAGTCATTTTATGGAGCTGTGTGAAGTCAGAATGGAGGTGTGTGAAGTCACAGAATGGAGGTGTGTAAACTCAGAATGGAGGTGTGTGAAGTCACAGAATGGAGGTGTGTGAAGTCATAGAATGGAGGTGTGTGAAGTCATAAAATGGATGTGTGTGAAGTCATAAGGAGGTGTGTGAAGTCTCAGAATTGAGGTGTGTGAAGTCACAGAATCGAGATGTGTGAAGTCATAGAATGGAAGTGTGTGAAGTCATAGAATGGAGGTGTGTGAAGTCATAGAATGGATGTTTGTTAAGTAAGAATGAAGGTGTGTTAAGTCATAGAATGGAGGTGTGTGAAGTCACAGAATGGAGGTGTGTGAAGTCATAGAATGGAGGTGTGTGAAGTCAGAATGGACTTGTGTGAAGTCATAGAATGGAGGTGTGTGAAGTCAGAATGGAGGTGTGTGAAGTCATAGAATGGAGGTGTGTGATGTCAGAATGGAGGTGTGTGAACTCATAGAACTTAGGTGTGTGAAGTCACAATGGAGGTGTGTGAAGCCATAGAATGGAGGTGTGTGAAGTCACAGAATAGAGCTGTGTGAAGTCATAGAATGGAGCTGTGTGAAGTCAGATTGGAGGTGTGTGAAGTCACAGAATGGAGGTGTGTGAACTCAGAATGGACGTGTGTGAAGTCACAGAATGGAGGTGTGTGAAGTCATAGAATGGAGGTGTGTGAAGTCATAGAATGGATGTGTGTGAAGTCATAATGGAGGTCTGTGAAGTCACAGAATTGAGGTGTGTGAAGTCACAGAATGGAGGTGTGTGAAGTCATAGAATGGAAGTGTGTGAAGTGACAGAATGGAGGTGTGTGAAGTCATTTTATGGAGCTGTGTGAAGTCAGAATGGAGGTGTGGGAAGTCATAGAATTGAGGTGTGTGAAGTCATTTTATGGAGCTGTGTGAAGTCAGAATGGAGGTGTGTGAAGTCACAGAATGGAGGTGTGTAAACTCAGAATGGAGGTGTGTGAAGTCACAGAATGGAGGTGTGTGAAGTCATAGAATGGAGGTGTGTGAAGTCATATAGTGGATGTGTGTGAAGTCATAAGGAGGTGTGTGAAGTCTCAGAATTGAGGTGTGTGAAGTCACAGAATCGAGATGTGTGAAGTCATAGAATGGAAGTGTGTGAAGTCATAGAATGGAGGTTTGTGAAGTCATAGAATGGATGTTTGTTAAGTAAGAATGAAGGTGTGTTAAGTCATAGAATGGAGGTGTGTGAAGGCACAGAATGGAGGTGTGTGAAGTCATAGAATGGAGGTGTGTGAAGTCAGAATGGAGGTGTGTGAAATCATGGAATGGAGGTGTGTGAAGTCACAGAATTGAGGTGTGTGAAGTCAGAATGGAGGTGTGTGAAGTCAGAATGGAGGTGGGTGAAGTCATAGAATGGAGGTGTGTGAATTCACAATGCATTTGTGTGAACTCATAGAATGGAGGTGTGTGAAGTCACAATGTAGGTGTGCGAAGTCACAGAGTGGAGGTGTGTGAAGTCATAGAATGGAGGTGTGTGAAGTCACAGAATGGGGGTGTGTGAAGTCATATAATGGAGGTGTGTGAAGTCACAGAATGGAGGTGTGTGAAGTCAGAATGGAGTTGTGTGAAGTCATAGAATGGAGCTGTGTGAAGTCAGAATGGAGGTGTGTGAAGTCATAGAATGGAGGTATGTGAAGTCAGAATGGAGGTGTGTGAACTCAGAGAATTTAGGTGTGTGAAGTCACAATGGAGGTGTGTGAAGTCAATGAATGGAGCTGTGTGAAGTCATAGAATGGAGCTGTGTGAAGTCAGATTGGAGGTGTGTGAAGTAACAGAATGGAGGTGTGTGAACTCAGAATGGAGGTGTGTGAAGTCACAGAATGGACGTGTGTGAAGTCATAGAATGGAGGTGTGTGAAGTCATAGAATGGATGTGTGTGAAGTCATAATGGAGGTGTGTGAAGTCACAGAATGGAGGTGTGTGAACTCAGAATGGAGGTGTGTGAAGTCATAGAATGGAGGTGTGTGAAGTCATAGAATGGATGTTTGTTAAGTAAGAATGAAGGTGTGTTAAGTCATAGAATGGAGGTGTGTGAAGGCACAGAATGGTGGTGTGTGAAGTCATAGAATGGAGCTGTGTGAAGTCAGAATGGAGGTGTGTGAAATCATAGAATGGAGGTGTGTGAAGTCACAGAATTGAGGTGTGTGAAGTCAGAATGGAGGTGTGTGACGTCAGAATGGAGGTGGGTGAAGTCATAGAATGGAGGTGTGTGAAGTCACAATGTAGGTGTGTGAAGTCACAGAATGGAGGTGTGTGAAGTCATAGAATGGAGGTGTGTGAAGTCAGAATGGAGTTGTGTGAAGTCATAGAATGGAGGTGTGTGAAGTCAGAATGGAGGTGTGTGAAGTCATAGAATGGAGGTGTGTGAAGTCAGAATGGAGGTGTGTGAACTCATAGAACTTAGGTGTGTGAAGTCACAATGGAGGTGTGTGAAGCCAGAGAATGGAGGTGTGTGAAGTCACAGAATGGAGCTGTGTGAAGTCATAGAATGGAGCTGTGTGAAGTCAGATTGGAGGTGTGTGAAGTCACAGAATGGAGGTGTGTGAACTCAGAATGGAGGTGTGTGAAGTCACAGAATGGAGGTGTGTGAAGTCATAGATGGAGGTGTGTGAAGTCATAGAATGGATGTGTGTGAAGTCATAATGGAGGTGTGTGAAGTCACAGAACTGAGGTGTGTGAAGTCACAGAATGGAGGTGTGTGAAGTCATAGAATGGAAGTGTGTGAAGTGACAGAATGGAGGTGTGTGAAGTCATTTTATGGAGCTGTGTGAAGTCAGAATGGAGGTGTGGGAAGTCACAGAATGGAGGTGTGTGAAGTCATTTTATGGAGCTGTGTGAAGTCAGAATGGAGGTGTGTGAAGTCACAGAATGGAGGTGTTTGAACTCAGAATGGAGGTTGTGAAGTCACAGAATCTAGGTGAGTGAAGTCATAGAATGGAGGTGTGTGAAGTCATAGAATGGAGGTGTGTTAAGTCATAATGGAGGCGTGTGAAGTCACAGAATTGAGGTGTGTGAAGTCACAGAATGGAGGTGTGTGAAGTCATAGAATGGAGGTGTGTGAAATCATAGAATGGAGGTGTGTGAAGTCAGAATGGAGTTGTGTGAAGTCATAGAATGTAGGTGTGTGAAGTCAGAATGGAGGTGTGTGAAGTCATAGAATGGAGGTGTGTGAAGTCAGAATGGAGGTGTGTGAACTCATAGAACTTAGGTGTGTGAAGTCACAATGGAGGTGTGTGAAGCCATAGAATGGAGGTGTGTGAAGTCACAGAATGGAGCTGTGTGAAGTCATAGAATGGAGCTGTGTGAAGTCAGATTGGAGGTGTGTGAAGTCACACAATGGAGGTGTGTGAACTCAGAATGGAGGTGTGTGAAGTCACAGAATGGAGGTGTGTGAAGTCATAGAATGGAGGTGTGTGAAGTCATAGAATGGATGTGTGTGAAGTCATAATGGAGGTGTGTGAAGTCACAGAATTGAGATGTGTCGAGTCACAGAATGGAGGTGTGTGAAGTCATAGAATGGAAGTGTGTGAAGTGACAGAATGGAGGTGTGTGAAGTCATTTTATGGAGCTGTGTGAAGTCAGAATGGAGGTGTGGGAAGTCACAGAATGGAGGTGTGTGAAGTCATTTTATGGAGCTGTGTGAAGTCAGAATGGAGGTGTGTGAAGTCACAGAATGGAGGTGTTTGAACTCAGAATGGAGGTTGTGAAGTCACAGAATCTAGGTGTGTGAAGTCATAGAATGGAGCTGTGTAAAGTCATAGAATGGAGGTGTGTGAAGTCATAATGGAGGCGTGTGAAGTCACAGAATTGAGGTGTGTGAAGTCACAGAATGGAGGTGTGTGAAGTCATAGAATGGAGGTGTGTGAAGTCAGAACGGAGGTGTGTGAACTCAGATTGGAGGTTTGGGAACTCACAATGGAGTTGTGTGAAGTCATAGAATGGAGGTGTGTGAAGTCACAGAATGGAGGTGTGTGAAGTCACAGAATGGAGGTGTGTGAAGTCATAGAATGGAGGTGTGTGAAATCATAGAATGGATGTGTGTGAAGTCATAAGGAGGTGTGTGAAGTCTCAGAATTGAGGTGTGTGAAGTCACAGAATCGAGGTGTGTGAAGTCATAGAATGGAGGTGTGTGAAGTCATAGAATGGAGGTGTGTGAAGTCATAGAATGGATGTTTGTTAAGTAAGAATGAAGGTGTGTTAGGTCATAGAATGGAGGTGTGTGAAGGCACAGAATGGTGGTGTGTGAAGTCATAGAATGGAGCTGTGTGAAGTCAGAATGGAGGTGTGTGAAATCATAGAATGGAGGTGTGTGAAGTCACAGAATTGAGGTGTGTGAAGTCAGAATGGAGGTGTGTGAAGTCTGAATGGAGGTGGGTGAAGTCATAGAATGGAGGTGTGTGAATTCACATTGCATTTGTGTGAACTCATAGAATGGAGGTGTGTGAAGTCACAATGTAGGTGTGTGAAGTCACAGAATGGAGGTGTGTGAAGTCATAGAATGGAGGTGTGTGAAGTCAGAATGGAGTTGTGTGAAGTCATAGAATGGAGGTGTGTGAAGTCAGAATGGAGGTGTGTGAACTCATAGAACTTAGGTGTGTGAAGTCACAATGGAGGTGTGTGAAGCCATAGAATGGAGGTGTGTGAAGTCACAGAATGGAGCTGTGTGAAGTCATAGAATGGAGCTGTGTGAAGTCAGATTGGAGGTGTGTGAAGTCACAGAATGGAGGTGTGTGAACTCAGAATGGACGTGTGTGAAGTCACAGAATGGAGGTGTGTGAAGTCATAGAATGGAGGTGTGTGAAGTCATAGAATGGATGTGTGTGAAGTCATAATGGAGGTGTGTGAAGTCACAGAATTGAGGTGTGTGAAGTCACAGAATGGAGGTGTGTGAAGTCATAGAATGAAAGTGTGTGAAGTGACAGAATGGAGGTGTGTGAAGTCATTTTATGGAGCTGTGTGAAGTCAGAATGGAGGTGAGGGACGTCATAGAATGGAGGTGTGTGAAGTCATTTTATGGAGCTGTGTGAAGTCAGAATGGAGGTGTGTGAAGTCACAGAATGGAGGTGTGTAAACTCAGAATGGAGGTGTGTGAAGTCACAGAATGGAGGTGTGTGAAGTCATAGAATGGAGGTGTGTGAAGTCATAAAATGGATGTGTGTGAAGTCATAAGGAGGTGTGTGAAGTCTCAGAATTGAGGTGTGTGAAGTCACAGAATCGAGATGTGTGAAGTCATAGAATGGAAGTGTGTGAAGTCATAGAATGGAGGTGTGTGAAGTCATAGAATGGATGTTTGTTAAGTAAGAATGAAGGTGTGTTAAGTCATAGAATGGAGGTGTGTGAAGGCACAGAATGGAGGTGTGTGAAGTCATAGAATGGAGCTGTGTGAAGTCAGAATGGAGGTGTGTGAAATCATGGAATGGAGGTGTGTGAAGTCACAGAATTGAGGTGTGTGAAGTCAGAATGGAGGTGTGTGAAGTCAGAATGGAGGTGTGTGAAGTCATAGAATGGAGGTGTGTGAAGTCACAGAATGGAGCTGTGTGAAGTCATAGAATGGAGCTGTGTGAAGTCAGATTGGAGGTGTGTGAAGTCACAGAATGGAGGTGTGTGAACTCAGAATGGAGGTGTGTGAAGTCACAGAATGGAGGTGTGTGAAGTCATAGAATGGAGGTGTGTGAAGTCATAGAATGGATGTGTGTGAAGTCATAATGGAGGTGTGTGAAGTCACAGAATGGAGGTGTGTGAACTCAGAATGGAGGTGTGTGAAGTCATAGAATGGAGGTGTGTGAAGTCATAGAATGGAGGTGTATGAAGTCATAGAATGGATGTTTGTTAAGTAAGAATGAAGGTGTGTTAAGTCATAGAATGGAGGTGTGTGAAGGCACAGAATAGAGGTGTGTGAAGTCATAGAATGGAGCTGTGTGAAGTCAGAATGGAGGTGTGTGAAGTCATAGAATGGAGGTGTGTTAACTCAGAATGGAGGTGTGTGAATTCACAGAATGGAGGTGTGTTAAGTCACAGAATGGAGGTGTTTGAACTCAGAATGGAGGTGTGTGAAGTCACAGAATGGAGGTGTGTGAAGTCATAGACTGGAGGTCTGTGAAATCATAGAATGGAGGTGTGGGAAGTCAGAAAATGGAGCTGTGTGAAGTCATAATGGAGGTGTGCGAAGTCACTGAATGGAGGTGTGTGAAGTCATTTTAGGGGGCTGAGTGAACTCAGAATGGAGGTGTGTGAAGTCACAGAATGGAGGTGTTTGAACTCAGAATGGAGGTTGTGAAGTCACAGAATCTAGGTGTGTGAAGTCAAAGAATGGAGGTGTGTGAAGTCCTAGAATGGAGGTGTGTTAAGTCATAATGGAGGCGTGTGAAGTCACAGAATTGAGGTGTGTGAAGTCACAGAACGGAGGTGTGTGAATTCACAGAATCTAGGTGTGGGAAGTCAAAGAATGCAGGTGTGTGAAGTCATAGAATGGAGGTGTGTGAAGTCACAGAATGGATGTGTGTGAAGTCATAAGGAGGTGTGTGAAGTCTCAGAATTGAGTTGTGTGAAGTCATAGAATGGAGGTGTGTGAAGTCATAGAATGGATGTTTGTTAAGTAAGAATGAAGGCGTGTTAAGTCATAGAATGGAGGTGTGTGAAGGCACAGAATGGTGGTGTGTGAAGTCATAGAATTGAGGTGTGTGAAGTCAGAATGGAGGTGTGTGACGTCAGAATGGAGGTGGGTGAAGTCATAGAATGGAGGTGTGTGAATTCACAATGCATTTGTGTGAACTCATATAATGGAGGTGTGTGAAGTCACAATGTAGGTGTGTGAAGTCACAGAATGGAGGTGTGTGAAGTCATAGAATGGAGCTGTGTGAAGTCAGAATGGAGGTGTGTGAAGTCCGAGAATGGAGGTGTGTTAACTCAGAATGGAGGTGTGTGAATTCACAGAATGGAGGTGTGTTAAGTCACAGAATGGAGGTGTTTGAACTCAGAATGGAGGTGTGTGAAGTCACAGAATGGAGGTGTGTGAAGTCATAGACTGGAGGTCTGTGAAATCATAGAATGGAGGTGTGGGAAGTCAGAAAATGGAGCTGTGTGAAGTCATAATGGAGGTGTGCGAAGTCACAGAATGGAGGTGTGTGAAGTCATTTTATGGAGCTGAGTGAAGTCAGAATGGAGGTGTGTGAAGTCACAGAATGGAGGTGTTTGAACTCAGAATGGAGGTTGTGAAGTCACAGAATCTAGGTGTGTGAAGTCAAAAAATGGAGGTGTGTGAAGTCCTAGAATGGAGGTGTGTTAAGTCATAATGGAGGCGTGTGAAGTCACAGAATTGAGGTGTGTGAAGTCACAGAACGGAGGTGTGTGAATTCACAGAATCTAGGTGTGGGAAGTCAAAGAATGCAGGTGTGTGAAGTCATAGAATGGAGGTGTGTGAAGTCATAATGGAGGCATGAGAAGTCACAGAACTGAGGTGTGTGAAATCACAGAATGGAGGTGTGTGAAGTCATAGAATGGAGGTGCGTGAAGTCAGAACGGAGGTGTGTGAACCCAGATTGGAGGTGTGGGAAGTCACAATGGAGGTGTGTGAATTTATACAATGGAGGTGTGTGAAGTCACAGAATGGAGGGGTGTGAAGTCAAAAAATGGAGGTGTGTGAAGTCATAGAATGGAGGTGTGTGAAGTCAGAATGGAGGTGTGTGAAGTCATAGAATGGAGGTGTGTGAAGTCAGAATGGAGATCTGTGAAGTCATAGAATGGAGGTGTGTGAAGTCACAATGGAGGTGTGTGAAGTCATAGAATGGAGGTGTGTGAAGTCACAGAATGGAGGTGTGTGAAGGCATAGATGAAGCTGTGTGAAGTCAGATTGGAGGTGTGTGAAGTCACAGAATGGAGGTGTGTGAACTCAGAATGGAGGTGTGTGAAGTCACAGAATGGAGGTGTGTGAAGTCATAGAATGGAGGTGTGTGAAGTCACAGAATAGATGTGTGTGAAGTCATAAGGAGGTGTGTGAAGTCTCAGAATTGAGTTGTGTGAAGTCATAGGATGGAGGTGTGTGAAGTCATAGAATGGATGTTTGTTAAGTAAGAATGAAGGCGTGTTAAGTCATAGAATGGTGGTGTGTGAAGTCACAGAATTGAGGTGTGTGAAGTCAGGATGGAGGTGTGTGACGTCAGAATGGAGGTGGGTGAAGTCATAGAATGGAGGTGTTTGAATTCACAATGCATTTGTGTGAACTCATATAATGGAGGTGTGTGAAGTCACAATGTAGGTGTGTGAAGTCACAGAATGGAGGTGTGTGAAATCATAGAATGGAGGTGTGTGAAGTCAGAATGGAGTTGTGTGAAGTCATAGAATGTAGGTGTGTGAAGTCAGAATGGAGGTGTGTGAAGTCATAGAATGGAGGTGTGTGAAGTCAGAATGGAGGTGTGTGAACTCAGAGAACTTAGGTGTGTGAAGTCACAATGGAGGTGTGTGAAGCCATAGAATCTAGGTGTGTGAAGTCACAGAATGGAGCTGTGTGAAGTCATAGAATGGAGCTGTGGGAAGTCAGATTGGAGGTGTGTGAAGTCACAGAATGGAGGTGTGTGAACTCAGAATGGAGGTGTGTGAAGTCACAGAATGGAGGTGTGTGAAGTCATAGAATGGATGTTTGTTAAGTAAGAATGAAGGTGTGTTAAGTCATAGAATGGAGGTGTGTGAAGGCACAGAATGGAGGTGTGTGAAGTCATAGAATGGAGCTGTGTGAAGTCAGAATGGAGGTGTGTGAAATCATGGAATGGAGGTGTGTGAAGTCACAGAATTGAGGTGTGTGAAGTCAGAATGGAGGTGTGTGAAGTCAGAATGGAGGTGTGTGAAGTCATAGAATGGAGGTGTGTGAAGTCACAGAATGGAGCTGTGTGAAGTCATAGAATGGAGCTGTGTGAAGTCAGATTGGAGGTGTGTGAAGTCACAGAATGGAGGTGTGTGAACTCAGAATGGAGGTGTGTGAAGTCACAGAATGGAGGTGTGTGAAGTCATAGAATGGAGGTGTGTGAAGTCATAGAATGGATGTGTGTGAAGTCATAATGGAGGTGTGTGAAGTCACAGAATGGAGGTGTGTGAACTCAGAATGGAGGTGTGTGAAGTCATAGAATGGAGGTGTGTGAAGTCATAGAATGGAGGTGTATGAAGTCATAGAATGGATGTTTGTTAAGTAAGAATGAAGGTGTGTTAAGTCATAGAATGGAGGTGTGTGAAGGCACAGAATAGAGGTGTGTGAAGTCATAGAATGGAGCTGTGTGAAGTCAGAATGGAGGTGTGTGAAGTCATAGAATGGAGGTGTGTTAACTCAGAATGGAGGTGTGTGAATTCACAGAATGGAGGTGTGTTAAGTCACAGAATGGAGGTGTTTGAACTCAGAATGGAGGTGTGTGAAGTCACAGAATGGAGGTGTGTGAAGTCATAGACTGGAGGTCTGTGAAATCATAGAATGGAGGTGTGGGAAGTCAGAAAATGGAGCTGTGTGAAGTCATAATGGAGGTGTGCGAAGTCACTGAATGGAGGTGTGTGAAGTCATTTTAGGGGGCTGAGTGAACTCAGAATGGAGGTGTGTGAAGTCACAGAATGGAGGTGTTTGAACTCAGAATGGAGGTTGTGAAGTCACAGAATCTAGGTGTGTGAAGTCAAAGAATGGAGGTGTGTGAAGTCCTAGAATGGAGGTGTGTTAAGTCATAATGGAGGCGTGTGAAGTCACAGAATTGAGGTGTGTGAAGTCACAGAACGGAGGTGTGTGAATTCACAGAATCTAGGTGTGGGAAGTCAAAGAATGCAGGTGTGTGAAGTCATAGAATGGAGGTGTGTGAAGTCACAGAATGGATGTGTGTGAAGTCATAAGGAGGTGTGTGAAGTCTCAGAATTGAGTTGTGTGAAGTCATAGAATGGAGGTGTGTGAAGTCATAGAATGGATGTTTGTTAAGTAAGAATGAAGGCGTGTTAAGTCATAGAATGGAGGTGTGTGAAGGCACAGAATGGTGGTGTGTGAAGTCATAGAATTGAGGTGTGTGAAGTCAGAATGGAGGTGTGTGACGTCAGAATGGAGGTGGGTGAAGTCATAGAATGGAGGTGTGTGAATTCACAATGCATTTGTGTGAACTCATATAATGGAGGTGTGTGAAGTCACAATGTAGGTGTGTGAAGTCACAGAATGGAGGTGTGTGAAGTCATAGAATGGAGCTGTGTGAAGTCAGAATGGAGGTGTGTGAAGTCCGAGAATGGAGGTGTGTTAACTCAGAATGGAGGTGTGTGAATTCACAGAATGGAGGTGTGTTAAGTCACAGAATGGAGGTGTTTGAACTCAGAATGGAGGTGTGTGAAGTCACAGAATGGAGGTGTGTGAAGTCATAGACTGGAGGTCTGTGAAATCATAGAATGGAGGTGTGGGAAGTCAGAAAATGGAGCTGTGTGAAGTCATAATGGAGGTGTGCGAAGTCACAGAATGGAGGTGTGTGAAGTCATTTTATGGAGCTGAGTGAAGTCAGAATGGAGGTGTGTGAAGTCACAGAATGGAGGTGTTTGAACTCAGAATGGAGGTTGTGAAGTCACAGAATCTAGGTGTGTGAAGTCAAAAAATGGAGGTGTGTGAAGTCCTAGAATGGAGGTGTGTTAAGTCATAATGGAGGCGTGTGAAGTCACAGAATTGAGGTGTGTGAAGTCACAGAACGGAGGTGTGTGAATTCACAGAATCTAGGTGTGGGAAGTCAAAGAATGCAGGTGTGTGAACTCATAGAATGGAGGTGTGTGAAGTCATAATGGAGGCATGAGAAGTCACAGAACTGAGGTGTGTGAAATCACAGAATGGAGGTGTGTGAAGTCATAGAATGGAGGTGCGTGAAGTCAGAACGGAGGTGTGTGAACCCAGATTGGAGGTGTGGGAAGTCACAATGGAGGTGTGTGAATTTATACAATGGAGGTGTGTGAAGTCACAGAATGGAGGGGTGTGAAGTCAAAAAATGGAGGTGTGTGAAGTCATAGAATGGAGGTGTGTGAAGTCAGAATGGAGGTGTGTGAAGTCATAGAATGGAGGTGTGTGAAGTCAGAATGGAGATCTGTGAAGTCATAGAATGGAGGTGTGTGAAGTCACAATGGAGGTGTGTGAAGTCATAGAATGGAGGTGTGTGAAGTCACAGAATGGAGGTGTGTGAAGGCATAGATGAAGCTGTGTGAAGTCAGATTGGAGGTGTGTGAAGTCACAGAATGGAGGTGTGTGAACTCAGAATGGAGGTGTGTGAAGTCACAGAATGGAGGTGTGTGAAGTCATAGAATGGAGGTGTGTGAAGTCACAGAATAGATGTGTGTGAAGTCATAAGGAGGTGTGTGAAGTCTCAGAGTTGAGTTGTGTGAAGTCATAGGATGGAGGTGTGTGAAGTCATAGAATGGATGTTTGTTAAGTAAGAATGAAGGCGTGTTAAGTCATAGAATGGTGGTGTGTGAAGTCACAGAATTGAGGTGTGTGAAGTCAGGATGGAGGTGTGTGACGTCAGAATGGAGGTGGGTGAAGTCATAGAATGGAGGTGTGTGAATTCACAATGCATTTGTGTGAACTCATATAATGGAGGTGTGTGAAGTCACAATGTAGGTGTGTGAAGTCACAGAATGGAGGTGTGTGAAATCATAGAATGGAGGTGTGTGAAGTCAGAATGGAGTTGTGTGAAGTCATAGAATGTAGGTGTGTGAAGTCAGAATGGAGGTGTGTGAAGTCATAGAATGGAGGTGTGTGAAGTCAGAATGGAGGTGTGTGAACTCAGAGAACTTAGGTGTGTGAAGTCACAATGGAGGTGTGTGAAGCCATAGAATCTAGGTGTGTGAAGTCACAGAATGGAGCTGTGTGAAGTCATAGAATGGAGCTGTGGGAAGTCAGATTGGAGGTGTGTGAAGTCACAGAATGGAGGTGTGTGAACTCAGAATGGAGGTGTGTGAAGTCACAGAATGGAGGTGTGTGAAGTCATAGAATGGAGGTGTGTGAAGTCATAGAATGGATGTGTGTGAAGTCATAATGGAGGTGTGTGAAGTCACAGAATTGAGGTGTGTGAAGTCACAGAATGGAGGTGTGTGAAGTCATAGAATGGAAGTGTGTGAAGTGACAGAATGGAGGTGTGTGAAGTCATTTTATGGAGCTGTGTGAAGTCAGAATGGAGGTGTGTGAAATCATAGAATGGAGGTGTGTGAAGTCACAGAATTGAGGTGTGTGAAGTCAGAATGGAGGTGTGTGAAGTCTGAATGGAGGTGGGTGAAGTCATAGAATGGAGGTGTGTGAATTCACATTGCATTTGTGTGAACTCATAGAATGGAGGTGTGTGAAGTCACAATGTAGGTGTGTGAAGTCACAGAATGGAGGTGTGTGAAGTCATAGAATGGAGGTGTGTGAAGTCAGAATGGAGTTGTGTGAAGTCATAGAATGGAGGTGTGTGAAGTCAGAATGGAGGTGTGTGAACTCATAGAACTTAGGTGTGTGAAGTCACAATGGAGGTGTGTGAAGCCATAGAATGGAGGTGTGTGAAGTCACAGAATGGAGCTGTGTGAAGTCATAGAATGGAGCTGTGTGAAGTCAGATTGGAGGTGTGTGAAGTCACAGAATGGAGGTGTGTGAACTCAGAATGGACGTGTGTGAAGTCACAGAATGGAGGTGTGTGAAGTCATAGAATGGAGGTGTGTGAAGTCATAGAATGGATGTGTGTGAAGTCATAATGGAGGTGTGTGAAGTCACAGAATTGAGGTGTGTGAAGTCACAGAATGGAGGTGTGTGAAGTCATAGAATGAAAGTGTGTGAAGTGACAGAATGGAGGTGTGTGAAGTCATTTTATGGAGCTGTGTGAAGTCAGAATGGAGGTGAGGGACGTCATAGAATGGAGGTGTGTGAAGTCATTTTATGGAGCTGTGTGAAGTCAGAATGGAGGTGTGTGAAGTCACAGAATGGAGGTGTGTAAACTCAGAATGGAGGTGTGTGAAGTCACAGAATGGAGGTGTGTGAAGTCATAGAATGGAGGTGTGTGAAGTCATAAAATGGATGTGTGTGAAGTCATAAGGAGGTGTGTGAAGTCTCAGAATTGAGGTGTGTGAAGTCACAGAATCGAGATGTGTGAAGTCATAGAATGGAAGTGTGTGAAGTCATAGAATGGAGGTGTGTGAAGTCATAGAATGGATGTTTGTTAAGTAAGAATGAAGGTGTGTTAAGTCATAGAATGGAGGTGTGTGAAGGCACAGAATGGAGGTGTGTGAAGTCATAGAATGGAGCTGTGTGAAGTCAGAATGGAGGTGTGTGAAATCATGGAATGGAGGTGTGTGAAGTCACAGAATTGAGGTGTGTGAAGTCAGAATGGAGGTGTGTGAAGTCAGAATGGAGGTGTGTGAAGTCATAGAATGGAGGTGTGTGAAGTCACAGAATGGAGCTGTGTGAAGTCATAGAATGGAGCTGTGTGAAGTCAGATTGGAGGTGTGTGAAGTCACAGAATGGAGGTGTGTGAACTCAGAATGGAGGTGTGTGAAGTCACAGAATGGAGGTGTGTGAAGTCATAGAATGGAGGTGTGTGAAGTCATAGAATGGATGTGTGTGAAGTCATAATGGAGGTGTGTGAAGTCACAGAATGGAGGTGTGTGAACTCAGAATGGAGGTGTGTGAAGTCATAGAATGGAGGTGTGTGAAGTCATAGAATGGAGGTGTATGAAGTCATAGAATGGATGTTTGTTAAGTAAGAATGAAGGTGTGTTAAGTCATAGAATGGAGGTGTGTGAAGGCACAGAATAGAGGTGTGTGAAGTCATAGAATGGATCTGTGTGAAGTCAGAATGGAGGTGTGTGAAGTCATAGAATGGAGGTGTGTTAACTCAGAATGGAGGTGTGTGAATTCACAGAATGGAGGTGTGTTAAGTCACAGAATGGAGGTGTTTGAACTCAGAATGGAGGTGTGTGAAGTCACAGAATGGAGGTGTGTGAAGTCATAGACTGGAGGTCTGTGAAATCATAGAATGGAGGTGTGGGAAGTCAGAAAATGGAGCTGTGTGAAGTCATAATGGAGGTGTGCAAAGTCACTGAATGGAGGTGTGTGAAGTCATTTTAGGGGGCTGAGTGAACTCAGAATGGAGGTGTGTGAAGTCACAGAATGGAGGTGTTTGAACTCAGAATGGAGGTTGTGAAGTCACAGAATCTAGGTGTGTGAAGTCAAAGAATGGAGGTGTGTGAAGTCCTAGAATGGAGGTGTGTTAAGTCATAATGGAGGCGTGTGAAGTCACAGAATTGAGGTGTGTGAAGTCACAGAACGGAGGTGTGTGAATTCACAGAATCTAGGTGTGGGAAGTCAAAGAATGCAGGTGTGTGAAGTCATAGAATGGAGGTGTGTGAAGTCACAGAATGGATGTGTGTGAAGTCATAAGGAGGTGTGTGAAGTCTCAGAATTGAGTTGTGTGAAGTCATAGAATGGAGGTGTGTGAAGTCATAGAATGGATGTTTGTTAAGTAAGAATGAAGGCGTGTTAAGTCATAGAATGGAGGTGTGTGAAGGCACAGAATGGTGGTGTGTGA
Source organism: Megascapheus bottae (assembly GCA_024803745.1). Classification (NCBI taxonomy): domain Eukaryota; kingdom Metazoa; phylum Chordata; class Mammalia; order Rodentia; family Geomyidae; genus Megascapheus; species Megascapheus bottae. The sequence continues at coordinate 131,013 of JANJXV010000464.1, forward strand.
AGTCATAGAATTGAGGTGTGTGAAGTCAGAATGGAGGTGTGTGACGTCAGAATGGAGGTGGGTGAAGTCATAGAATGGAGGTGTGTGAATTCACAATGCATTTGTGTGAACTCATATAATGGAGGTGTGTGAAGTCACAATGTAGGTGTGTGAAGTCACAGAATGGAGGTGTGTGAAGTCATAGAATGGAGCTGTGTGAAGTCAGAATGGAGGTGTGTGAAGTCCGAGAATGGAGGTGTGTTAACTCAGAATGGAGGTGTGTGAATTCACAGAATGGAGGTGTGTTAAGTCACAGAATGGAGGTGTTTGAACTCAGAATGGAGGTGTGTGAAGTCACAGAATGGAGGTGTGTGAAGTCATAGACTGGAGGTCTGTGAAATCATAGAATGGAGGTGTGGGAAGTCAGAAAATGGAGCTGTGTGAAGTCATAATGGAGGTGTGCGAAGTCACAGAATGGAGGTGTGTGAAGTCATTTTATGGAGCTGAGTGAAGTCAGAATGGAGGTGTGTGAAGTCACAGAATGGAGGTGTTTGAACTCAGAATGGAGGTTGTGAAGTCACAGAATCTAGGTGTGTGAAGTCAAAAAATGGAGGTGTGTGAAGTCCTAGAATGGAGGTGTGTTAAGTCATAATGGAGGCGTGTGAAGTCACAGAATTGAGGTGTGTGAAGTCACAGAACGGAGGTGTGTGAATTCACAGAATCTAGGTGTGGGAAGTCAAAGAATGCAGGTGTGTGAAGTCATAGAATGGAGGTGTGTGAAGTCATAATGGAGGCATGAGAAGTCACAGAACTGAGGTGTGTGAAATCACAGAATGGAGGTGTGTGAAGTCATAGAATGGAGGTGCGTGAAGTCAGAACGGAGGTGTGTGAACCCAGATTGGAGGTGTGGGAAGTCACAATGGAGGTGTGTGAATTTATACAATGGAGGTGTGTGAAGTCACAGAATGGAGGGGTGTGAAGTCAAAAAATGGAGGTGTGTGAAGTCATAGAATGGAGGTGTGTGAAGTCAGAATGGAGGTGTGTGAAGTCATAGAATGGAGGTGTGTGAAGTCAGAATGGAGATCTGTGAAGTCATAGAATGGAGGTGTGTGAAGTCACAATGGAGGTGTGTGAAGTCATAGAATGGAGGTGTGTGAAGTCACAGAATGGAGGTGTGTGAAGGCATAGATGAAGCTGTGTGAAGTCAGATTGGAGGTGTGTGAAGTCACAGAATGGAGGTGTGTGAACTCAGAATGGAGGTGTGTGAAGTCACAGAATGGAGGTGTGTGAAGTCATAGAATGGAGGTGTGTGAAGTCACAGAATAGATGTGTGTGAAGTCATAAGGAGGTGTGTGAAGTCTCAGAATTGAGTTGTGTGAAGTCATAGGATGGAGGTGTGTGAAGTCATAGAATGGATGTTTGTTAAGTAAGAATGAAGGCGTGTTAAGTCATAGAATGGTGGTGTGTGAAGTCACAGAATTGAGGTGTGTGAAGTCAGGATGGAGGTGTGTGACGTCAGAATGGAGGTGGGTGAAGTCATAGAATGGAGGTGTGTGAATTCACAATGCATTTGTGTGAACTCATATAATGGAGGTGTGTGAAGTCACAATGTAGGTGTGTGAAGTCACAGAATGGAGGTGTGTGAAATCATAGAATGGAGGTGTGTGAAGTCAGAATGGAGTTGTGTGAAGTCATAGAATGTAGGTGTGTGAAGTCAGAATGGAGGTGTGTGAAGTCATAGAATGGAGGTGTGTGAAGTCAGAATGGAGGTGTGTGAACTCAGAGAACTTAGGTGTGTGAAGTCACAATGGAGGTGTGTGAAGCCATAGAATCTAGGTGTGTGAAGTCACAGAATGGAGCTGTGTGAAGTCATAGAATGGAGCTGTGGGAAGTCAGATTGGAGGTGTGTGAAGTCACAGAATGGAGGTGTGTGAACTCAGAATGGAGGTGTGTGAAGTCACAGAATGGAGGTGTGTGAAGTCATAGAATGGAGGTGTGTGAAGTCATAGAATGGATGTGTGTGAAGTCATAATGGAGGTGTGTGAAGTCACAGAATTGAGGTGTGTGAAGTCACAGAATGGAGGTGTGTGAAGTCATAGAATGGAAGTGTGTGAAGTGACAGAATGGAGGTGTGTGAAGTCATTTTATGGAGCTGTGTGAAGTCAGAATGGAGGTGTGGGAAGTCACAGAATGGAGGTGTGTGAAGTCATTTTATGGAGCTGTGTGAAGTCAGAATGGAGGTGTGTGAAGTCACAGAATGGAGGTGTTTGAACTCAGAATGGAGGTTGTGAAGTCACAGAATCTAGGTGTGTGAAGTCATAGAATGGAGGTGTGTAAAGTCATAGAATGGAGGTGTGTGAAGTCATAATGGAGCCGTGTGAAGTCACAGAATTGAGGTGTGTGAAGTCACAGAATGGAGGTGGGTGAAGTCATAGAATGGAGGTGTGTGAAGTCAGAACGGAGGTGTGTGAATTCAGATTGGAGGTGTGGGAAGTCACAATGGAGTTGTGTGAAGTCATAGAATGGAGTTGTGTGAAGTCACAGAATGGAGGTGTGTGAAGTCACAGAATGGAGGTGTGTGAAGTCATAGAATGGAGGTGTGTGAAATCATAGAATGGATGTGTGTGAAGTCATAAGGAGGTGTGTGAAGTCTCAGAATTGAGGTGTGTGAAGTCACAGAATCGAGGTGTGTGAAGTCATAGAATGGAGGTGTGTGAAGTCATAGAATGGAGGTGTGTGAAGTCATAGAATGGATGTTTGTTAAGAAAGAATGAAGGTGTGTTAGTTCATAGAATGGAGGTGTGTGAAGGCACAGAATGGTGGTGTGTGAAGTCATAGAATGGAGCTGTGTGAAGTCAGAATGGAGGTGTGTGAAATCATAGAATGGAGGTGTGTGAAGTCACAGAATTGAGGTGTGTGAAGTCAGAATGGAGGTGTGTGAAGTCAGAATGGAGGTGGGTGAAGTCATAGAATGGAGGTGTGTGAATTCACAATGCATTTGTGTGAACTCATAGAATGGAGGTGTGTGAAGTCACAATGTAGGTGTGTGAAGTCACAGAATGGAGGTGTGTGAAGTCATAGAATGGAGGTGTGTGAAGTCTGAATTGACTTGTGTGAAGTCATAGAATGGAGGTGTGTGAAGTCAGAATGGAGGTGTGTGAAGTCATAGAATGGAGGTGTGTGATGTCAGAATGGAGGTGTGTGAACTCATAGAACTTAGGTGTGTGAAGTCACAATGGAGGTGTGTGAAGCCATAGAATGGAGGTGTGTGAAGTCACAGAATAGAGCTGTGTGAAGTCATAGAATGGAGCTGTGTGAAGTCAGATTGGAGGTGTGTGAAGTCACAGAATGGAGGTGTGTGAACTCAGAATGGACGTGTGTGAAGTCACAGAATGGAGGTGTGTGAAGTCATAGAATGGAGGTGTGTGAAGTCATAGAATGGATGTGTGTGAAGTCATAATGGAGGTCTGTGAAGTCACAGAATTGAGGTGTGTGAAGTCACAGAATGGAGGTGTGTGAAGTCATAGAATGGAAGTGTGTGAAGTGACAGAATGGAGGTGTGTGAAGTCATTTTATGGAGCTGTGTGAAGTCAGAATGGAGGTGTGGGAAGTCATAGAATGGAGGTGTGTGAAGTCATTTTATGGAGCTGTGTGAAGTCAGAATGGAGGTGTGTGAAGTCACAGAATGGAGGTGTGTAAACTCAGAATGGAGGTGTGTGAAGTCACAGAATGGAGGTGTGTGAAGTCATATAATGGATGTGTGTGAAGTCATAAGGAGGTGTGTGAAGTCTCAGAATTGAGGTGTGTGAAGTCACAGAATCGAGATGTGTGAAGTCATAGAATGGAAGTGTGTTAAGTCATAGAATGGAGGTGTGTGAAGTCATAGAATGGATGTTTGTTAAGTAAGAATGAAGGTGTGTTAAGTCATAGAATGGAGGTGTGTGAAGGCACAGAATGGAGGTGTGTGAAGTCATAGAATGGAGCTGTGTGAAGTTAGAATGGAGGTGTGTGAAATCATGTAATGGAGGTGTGTGAAGTCACAGAATTGAGGTGTGTGAAGTCAGAATGGAGGTGTGTGAAGTCAGAATGGAGGTGGGTGAAGTCATAGAATGGAGGTGTGTGAATTCACAATGCATTTGTGTGAACTCATAGAATGGAGGTGTGTGAAGTCACAATGTAGGTGTGTGAAGTCACAGAGTGGAGGTGTGTGAAGTCATAGAATGGAGGTGTGTGAAGTCACAGAATGGGGGTGTGTGAAGTCATATAATGGAGGTGTGTGAAGTCACAGAATGGAGGTGTGTGAAGTCAGAATGGAGTTGTGTGAAGTCATAGAATGGAGCTGTGTGAAGTCAGAATGGAGGTGTGTGAAGTCATAGAATGGAGGTATGTGAAGTCAGAATGGAGGTGTGTGAACTCAGAGAATTTAGGTGTGTGAAGTCACAATGGAGGTGTGTGAAGTCATAGAATGGAGGTGTGTGAAGTCAATGAATGGAGCTGTGTGAAGTCATAGAATGGTGCTGTGTGAAGTCAGATTGGAGGTGTGTGAAGTCACAGAATGGAGGTGTGTGAAATCAGAATGGAGGTGTGTGAAGTCACAGAATGGACGTGTGTGAAGTCATAGAATGGAGGTGTGTGAAGTCATAGAATGGATGTGTGTGAAGTCATAATGGAGGTGTGTGAAGTCACAGAATGGAGGTGTGTGAACTCAGAATGGAGGTGTGTGAAGTCATAGAATGGAGGTGTGTGAAGTCATAGAATGGATGTTTGTTAAGTAAGAATGAAGGTGTGTTAAGTCATAGAATGGAGGTGTGTGAAGGCACAGAATGGTGGTGTGTGAAGTCATAGAATGGAGCTGTGTGAAGTCAGAATGGAGGTGTGTGAAATCATAGAATGGAGGTGTGTGAAGTCACAGAATTGAGGTGTGTGAAGTCAGAATGGAGGTGTGTGACGTCAGAATGGAGGTGGGTGAAGTCATAGAATGGAGGTGTGTGAAGTCACAATGTAGGTGTGTGAAGTCACAGAATGGAGGTGTGTGAAGTCATAGAATGGAGGTGTGTGAAGTCAGAATGGAGTTGTTTGAAGTCATAGAATGGAGGTGTGTGAAGTCAGAATGGAGGTGTGTGAAGTCATAGAATGGAGGTGTGTGAAGTCAGAATGGAGGTGTGTGAACTCATAGAACTTAGGTGTGTGAAGTCACAATGGAGGTGTGTGAAGCCAGAGAATGGAGGTGTATGAAGTCACAGAATGGAGCTGTGTGAAGTCATAGAATGGAGCTGTGTGAAGTCAGATTGGAGGTGTGTGAAGTCACAGAATGGAGGTGTGTGAACTCAGAATGGAGGTGTGTGAAGTCACAGAATGGAGGTGTGTGAAGTCATAGATGGAGGTGTGTGAAGTCATAGAATGGATGTGTGTGAAGTCATAATGGAGGTGTGTGAAGTCACAGAACTGAGGTGTGTGAAGTCACAGAATGGAGGTGTGTGAAGTCATAGAATGGAAGTGTGTGAAGTGACAGAATGGAGGTGTGTGAAGTCATTTTATGGAGCTGTGTGAAGTCAGAATGGAGGTGTGGGAAGTCACAGAATGGAGGTGTGTGAAGTCATTTTATGGAGCTGTGTGAAGTCAGAATGGAGGTGTGTGAAGTCACAGAATGGAGGTTTTTGAACTCAGAATGGAGGTTGTGAAGTCACAGAATCTAGGTGAGTGAAGTCATAGAATGGAGGTGTGTGAAGTCATAGAATGGAGGTGTGTTAAGTCATAATGGAGGCGTGTGAAGTCACAGAATTGAGGTGTGTGAAGTCACAGAATGGAGGTGTGTGAAGTCATAGAATGGAGGTGTGTGAAGTCAGAACGGAGGTGTGTGAACTCAGATTGGAGGTGTGGAAAGTCACAATGGAGGTGTGTGAAGTTATAGAATGGAGGTGTGTGAAGTCACAGAATGGAGGGGTGTGAAGTCAAAGACTGGAGGTGTGTGAAGTCATAGAATGGAGGTGTGTGAAGTCATAGAATGGATGTTTGTTAAGTAAGAATGAAGGTGTGTTAAGTCATAGAATGGAGGTGTGTGAAGGCACAGAATGGAGGTGTGTGAAGTCATAGAATGGAGCTGTGTGAAGTCAGAATGGAGGTGTGTGAAATCATGGAATGGAGGTGTGTGAAGTCACAGAATTGAGGTGTGTGAAGTCAGAATGGAGGTGTGTGAAGTCAGAATGGAGGTGTGTGAAGTCATAGAATGGAGGTGTGTGAAGTCACAGAATGGAGCTGTGTGAAGTCATAGAATGGAGCTGTGTGAAGTCAGATTGGAGGTGTGTGAAGTCACAGAATGGAGGTGTGTGAACTCAGAATGGAGGTGTGTGAAGTCACAGAATGGAGGTGTGTGAAGTCATAGAATGGAGGTGTGTGAAGTCATAGAATGGATGTGTGTGAAGTCATAATGGAGGTGTGTGAAGTCACAGAATGGAGGTGTGTGAACTCAGAATGGAGGTGTGTGAAGTCATAGAATGGAGGTGTGTGAAGTCATAGAATGGAGGTGTATGAAGTCATAGAATGGATGTTTGTTAAGTAAGAATGAAGGTGTGTTAAGTCATAGAATGGAGGTGTGTGAAGGCACAGAATAGAGGTGTGTGAAGTCATAGAATGGATCTGTGTGAAGTCAGAATGGAGGTGTGTGAAGTCATAGAATGGAGGTGTGTTAACTCAGAATGGAGGTGTGTGAATTCACAGAATGGAGGTGTGTTAAGTCACAGAATGGAGGTGTTTGAACTCAGAATGGAGGTGTGTGAAGTCACAGAATGGAGGTGTGTGAAGTCATAGACTGGAGGTCTGTGAAATCATAGAATGGAGGTGTGGGAAGTCAGAAAATGGAGCTGTGTGAAGTCATAATGGAGGTGTGCAAAGTCACTGAATGGAGGTGTGTGAAGTCATTTTAGGGGGCTGAGTGAACTCAGAATGGAGGTGTGTGAAGTCACAGAATGGAGGTGTTTGAACTCAGAATGGAGGTTGTGAAGTCACAGAATCTAGGTGTGTGAAGTCAAAGAATGGAGGTGTGTGAAGTCCTAGAATGGAGGTGTGTTAAGTCATAATGGAGGCGTGTGAAGTCACAGAATTGAGGTGTGTGAAGTCACAGAACGGAGGTGTGTGAATTCACAGAATCTAGGTGTGGGAAGTCAAAGAATGCAGGTGTGTGAAGTCATAGAATGGAGGTGTGTGAAGTCACAGAATGGATGTGTGTGAAGTCATAAGGAGGTGTGTGAAGTCTCAGAATTGAGTTGTGTGAAGTCATAGAATGGAGGTGTGTGAAGTCATAGAATGGATGTTTGTTAAGTAAGAATGAAGGCGTGTTAAGTCATAGAATGGAGGTGTGTGAAGGCACAGAATGGTGGTGTGTGAAGTCATAGAATTGAGGTGTGTGAAGTCAGAATGGAGGTGTGTGACGTCAGAATGGAGGTGGGTGAAGTCATAGAATGGAGGTGTGTGAATTCACAATGCATTTGTGTGAACTCATATAATGGAGGTGTGTGAAGTCACAATGTAGGTGTGTGAAGTCACAGAATGGAGGTGTGTGAAGTCATAGAATGGAGCTGTGTGAAGTCAGAATGGAGGTGTGTGAAGTCCGAGAATTGAGGTGTGTTAACTCAGAATGGAGGTGTGTGAATTCACAGAATGGAGGTGTGTTAAGTCACAGAATGGAGGTGTTTGAACTCAGAATGGAGGTGTGTGAAGTCACAGAATGGAGGTGTGTGAAGTCATAGACTGGAGGTCTGTGAAATCATAGAATGGAGGTGTGGGAAGTCAGAAAATGGAGCTGTGTGAAGTCATAATGGAGGTGTGCGAAGTCACAGAATGGAGGTGTGTGAAGTCATTTTATGGAGCTGAGTGAAGTCAGAATGGAGGTGTGTGAAGTCACAGAATGGAGGTGTTTGAACTCAGAATGGAGGTTGTGAAGTCACAGAATCTAGGTGTGTGAAGTCAAAAAATGGAGGTGTGTGAAGTCCTAGAATGGAGGTGTGTTAAGTCATAATGGAGGCGTGTGAAGTCACAGAATTGAGGTGTGTGAAGTCACAGAACGGAGGTGTGTGAATTCACAGAATCTAGGTGTGGGAAGTCAAAGAATGCAGGTGTGTGAAGTCATAGAATGGAGGTGTGTGAAGTCATAATGGAGGCATGAGAAGTCACAGAACTGAGGTGTGTGAAATCACAGAATGGAGGTGTGTGAAGTCATAGAATGGAGGTGCGTGAAGTCAGAACGGAGGTGTGTGAACCCAGATTGGAGGTGTGGGAAGTCACAATGGAGGTGTGTGAATTTATACAATGGAGGTGTGTGAAGTCACAGAATGGAGGGGTGTGAAGTCAAAAAATGGAGGTGTGTGAAGTCATAGAATGGAGGTGTGTGAAGTCAGAATGGAGGTGTGTGAAGTCATAGAATGGAGGTGTGTGAAGTCAGAATGGAGATCTGTGAAGTCATAGAATGGAGGTGTGTGAAGTCACAATGGAGGTGTGTGAAGTCATAGAATGGAGGTGTGTGAAGTCACAGAATGGAGGTGTGTGAAGGCATAGATGAAGCTGTGTGAAGTCAGATTGGAGGTGTGTGAAGTCACAGAATGGAGGTGTGTGAACTCAGAATGGAGGTGTGTGAAGTCACAGAATGGAGGTGTGTGAAGTCATAGAATGGAGGTGTGTGAAGTCACAGAATAGATGTGTGTGAAGTCATAAGGAGGTGTGTGAAGTCTCAGAATTGAGTTGTGTGAAGTCATAGGATGGAGGTGTGTGAAGTCATAGAATGGATGTTTGTTAAGTAAGAATGAAGGCGTGTTAAGTCATAGAATGGTGGTGTGTGAAGTCACAGAATTGAGGTGTGTGAAGTCAGGATGGAGGTGTGTGACGTCAGAATGGAGGTGGGTGAAGTCATAGAATGGAGGTGTGTGAATTCACAATGCATTTGTGTGAACTCATATAATGGAGGTGTGTGAAGTCACAATGTAGGTGTGTGAAGTCACAGAATGGAGGTGTGTGAAATCATAGAATGGAGGTGTGTGAAGTCAGAATGGAGTTGTGTGAAGTCATAGAATGTAGGTGTGTGAAGTCAGAATGGAGGTGTGTGAAGTCATAGAATGGAGGTGTGTGAAGTCAGAATGGAGGTGTGTGAACTCAGAGAACTTAGGTGTGTGAAGTCACAATGGAGGTGTGTGAAGCCATAGAATCTAGGTGTGTGAAGTCACAGAATGGAGCTGTGTGAAGTCATAGAATGGAGCTGTGGGAAGTCAGATTGGAGGTGTGTGAAGTCACAGAATGGAGGTGTGTGAACTCAGAATGGAGGTGTGTGAAGTCACAGAATGGAGGTGTGTGAAGTCATAGAATGGAGGTGTGTGAAGTCATAGAATGGATGTGTGTGAAGTCATAATGGAGGTGTGTGAAGTCACAGAATTGAGGTGTGTGAAGTCACAGAATGGAGGTGTGTGAAGTCATAGAATGGAAGTGTGTGAAGTGACAGAATGGAGGTGTGTGAAGTCATTTTATGGAGCTGTGTGAAGTCAGAATGGAGGTGTGGGAAGTCACAGAATGGAGGTGTGTGAAGTCATTTTATGGAGCTGTGTGAAGTCAGAATGGAGGTGTGTGAAGTCACAGAATGGAGGTGTTTGAACTCAGAATGGAGGTTGTGAAGTCACAGAATCTAGGTGTGTGAAGTCATAGAATGGAGGTGTGTAAAGTCATAGAATGGAGGTGTGTGAAGTCATAATGGAGCCGTGTGAAGTCACAGAATTGAGGTGTGTGAAGTCACAGAATGGAGGTGGGTGAAGTCATAGAATGGAGGTGTGTGAAGTCAGAACGGAGGTGTGTGAATTCAGATTGGAGGTGTGGGAAGTCACAATGGAGTTGTGTGAAGTCATAGAATGGAGTTGTGTGAAGTCACAGAATGGAGGTGTGTGAAGTCACAGAATGGAGGTGTGTGAAGTCATAGAATGGAGGTGTGTGAAATCATAGAATGGATGTGTGTGAAGTCATAAGGAGGTGTGTGAAGTCTCAGAATTGAGGTGTGTGAAGTCACAGAATCGAGGTGTGTGAAGTCATAGAATGGAGGTGTGTGAAGTCATAGAATGGAGGTGTGTGAAGTCATAGAATGGATGTTTGTTAAGAAAGAATGAAGGTGTGTTAGTTCATAGAATGGAGGTGTGTGAAGGCACAGAATGGTGGTGTGTGAAGTCATAGAATGGAGCTGTGTGAAGTCAGAATGGAGGTGTGTGAAATCATAGAATGGAGGTGTGTGAAGTCACAGAATTGAGGTGTGTGAAGTCAGAATGGAGGTGTGTGAAGTCAGAATGGAGGTGGGTGAAGTCATAGAATGGAGGTGTGTGAATTCACAATGCATTTGTGTGAACTCATAGAATGGAGGTGTGTGAAGTCACAATGTAGGTGTGTGAAGTCACAGAATGGAGGTGTGTGAAGTCATAGAATGGAGGTGTGTGAAGTCTGAATTGACTTGTGTGAAGTCATAGAATGGAGGTGTGTGAAGTCAGAATGGAGGTGTGTGAAGTCATAGAATGGAGGTGTGTGATGTCAGAATGGAGGTGTGTGAACTCATAGAACTTAGGTGTGTGAAGTCACAATGGAGGTGTGTGAAGCCATAGAATGGAGGTGTGTGAAGTCACAGAATAGAGCTGTGTGAAGTCATAGAATGGAGCTGTGTGAAGTCAGATTGGAGGTGTGTGAAGTCACAGAATGGAGGTGTGTGAACTCAGAATGGACGTGTGTGAAGTCACAGAATGGAGGTGTGTGAAGTCATAGAATGGAGGTGTGTGAAGTCATAGAATGGATGTGTGTGAAGTCATAATGGAGGTCTGTGAAGTCACAGAATTGAGGTGTGTGAAGTCACAGAATGGAGGTGTGTGAAGTCATAGAATGGAAGTGTGTGAAGTGACAGAATGGAGGTGTGTGAAGTCATTTTATGGAGCTGTGTGAAGTCAGAATGGAGGTGTGGGAAGTCATAGAATGGAGGTGTGTGAAGTCATTTTATGGAGCTGTGTGAAGTCAGAATGGAGGTGTGTGAAGTCACAGAATGGAGGTGTGTAAACTCAGAATGGAGGTGTGTGAAGTCACAGAATGGAGGTGTGTGAAGTCATATAATGGATGTGTGTGAAGTCATAAGGAGGTGTGTGAAGTCTCAGAATTGAGGTGTGTGAAGTCACAGAATCGAGATGTGTGAAGTCATAGAATGGAAGTGTGTTAAGTCATAGAATGGAGGTGTGTGAAGTCATAGAATGGATGTTTGTTAAGTAAGAATGAAGGTGTGTTAAGTCATAGAATGGAGGTGTGTGAAGGCACAGAATGGAGGTGTGTGAAGTCATAGAATGGAGCTGTGTGAAGTTAGAATGGAGGTGTGTGAAATCATGTAATGGAGGTGTGTGAAGTCACAGAATTGAGGTGTGTGAAGTCAGAATGGAGGTGTGTGAAGTCAGAATGGAGGTGGGTGAAGTCATAGAATGGAGGTGTGTGAATTCACAATGCATTTGTGTGAACTCATAGAATGGAGGTGTGTGAAGTCACAATGTAGGTGTGTGAAGTCACAGAGTGGAGGTGTGTGAAGTCATAGAATGGAGGTGTGTGAAGTCACAGAATGGGGGTGTGTGAAGTCATATAATGGAGGTGTGTGAAGTCACAGAATGGAGGTGTGTGAAGTCAGAATGGAGTTGTGTGAAGTCATAGAATGGAGCTGTGTGAAGTCAGAATGGAGGTGTGTGAAGTCATAGAATGGAGGTATGTGAAGTCAGAATGGAGGTGTGTGAACTCAGAGAATTTAGGTGTGTGAAGTCACAATGGAGGTGTGTGAAGTCATAGAATGGAGGTGTGTGAAGTCAATGAATGGAGCTGTGTGAAGTCATAGAATGGTGCTGTGTGAAGTCAGATTGGAGGTGTGTGAAGTCACAGAATGGAGGTGTGTGAAATCAGAATGGAGGTGTGTGAAGTCACAGAATGGACGTGTGTGAAGTCATAGAATGGAGGTGTGTGAAGTCATAGAATGGATGTGTGTGAAGTCATAATGGAGGTGTGTGAAGTCACAGAATGGAGGTGTGTGAACTCAGAATGGAGGTGTGTGAAGTCATAGAATGGAGGTGTGTGAAGTCATAGAATGGATGTTTGTTAAGTAAGAATGAAGGTGTGTTAAGTCATAGAATGGAGGTGTGTGAAGGCACAGAATGGTGGTGTGTGAAGTCATAGAATGGAGCTGTGTGAAGTCAGAATGGAGGTGTGTGAAATCATAGAATGGAGGTGTGTGAAGTCACAGAATTGAGGTGTGTGAAGTCAGAATGGAGGTGTGTGACGTCAGAATGGAGGTGGGTGAAGTCATAGAATGGAGGTGTGTGAAGTCACAATGTAGGTGTGTGAAGTCACAGAATGGAGGTGTGTGAAGTCATAGAATGGAGGTGTGTGAAGTCAGAATGGAGTTGTGTGAAGTCATAGAATGGAGGTGTGTGAAGTCAGAATGGAGGTGTGTGAAGTCATAGAATGGAGGTGTGTGAAGTCAGAATGGAGGTGTGTGAACTCATAGAACTTAGGTGTGTGAAGTCACAATGGAGGTGTGTGAAGCCAGAGAATGGAGGTGTATGAAGTCACAGAATGGAGCTGTGTGAAGTCATAGAATGGAGCTGTGTGAAGTCAGATTGGAGGTGTGTGAAGTCACAGAATGGAGGTGTGTGAACTCAGAATGGAGGTGTGTGAAGTCACAGAATGGAGGTGTGTGAAGTCATAGATGGAGGTGTGTGAAGTCATAGAATGGATGTGTGTGAAGTCATAATGGAGGTGTGTGAAGTCACAGAACTGAGGTGTGTGAAGTCACAGAATGGAGGTGTGTGAAGTCATAGAATGGAAGTGTGTGAAGTGACAGAATGGAGGTGTGTGAAGTCATTTTATGGAGCTGTGTGAAGTCAGAATGGAGGTGTGGGAAGTCACAGAATGGAGGTGTGTGAAGTCATTTTATGGAGCTGTGTGAAATCAGAATGGAGGTGTGTGAAGTCACAGAATGGAGGTTTTTGAACTCAGAATGGAGGTTGTGAAGTCACAGAATCTAGGTGAGTGAAGTCATAGAATGGAGGTGTGTGAAGTCATAGAATGGAGGTGTGTTAAGTCATAATGGAGGCGTGTGAAGTCACAGAATTGAGGTGTGTGAAGTCACAGAATGGAGGTGTGTGAAGTCATAGAATGGAGGTGTGTGAAGTCAGAACGGAGGTGTGTGAACTCAGATTGGAGGTGTGGAAAGTCACAATGGAGGTGTGTGAAGTTATAGAATGGAGGTGTGTGAAGTCACAGAATGGAGGGGTGTGAAGTCAAAGACTGGAGGTGTGTGAAGTCATAGAATGGAGGTGTGTGAAGTCATAGAATGGAAGTGTGTGAAATCATAGAATGGAGGTGTGTGAAGTCACACAATGAAGGTGCGTTAAGTCACAGAATCGAGGTTTGTGAACTCAGAATGGAGGTGTGTGAAGTCACAGAATGGAGGTGTGGGAAGTTATAAAATGGAGTTGTGTGAAGTCACAGAATGGAGATGTGTGAATTAATAGAATGGAGGTGTGAGAAATCATAGAATGGAGGTGTGTGAAGTCACAGAATGGAGGTGTGTGAAGTCACAGAATGGAGGTGTGTGAAGTCACAGAATGGAGGTGTGTGAACTCACAATGGAGGTGTGTGAAGTCAAAGAATGGAGGTGTGTGAAGTCATACAATGGAATTGTGTGAAGTTATAGAATGGAGGTGTGTGAAGTGAGAATTGAGGTGTGTGAAGTCACGGTATTGAGGTGTGTGAACTCAGAATGGAGGTGTGTGAAGTCACAGAATGGAGGTTTGTGAAGTCATAGAATGGAGGTGTGTGAAGTCATAGAATGGATGTTTCTGAAGTAGAATGAAGGTGTGTGAAGTCATAGAATGGAGGTGTGTGAAGTCAAAATGGAGGTGTTTGAACTCATAAAATGGAGATGTGTGAAGTCATGGAATGGAGATGTGTAAAGTCCAAGAATATAGGTGTGTGAAGTGAAACAATGGTGGTGTGTGAAGTCACAGAATGCAGGTGTGTTAAGTCAAAGAATGGAAGTGTGTGAAGTCAAAATGGAGGTGTGTGAAGTCACAGAATGGAGTTGTGTGAAGTCATAGAATGGAGGTGTGTGAAGTCATAGAATGGATGTTTCTGAAGTAAGAATGAAGGTGTGTTAAGTCATAGAATGGAGGTGTGTGAAGGCACAGAATGGAGGTGTGTGAAGTCATAGAATGGAGCTGTGTGAAGTCAGAATGGAGGTGTGTGTAGTCACAGAATGGAGGTGTGTGAACTTAGAATGGAGGTGTGTGAAGTCACAGAATTGAGGTGTGTTAAGTCACAGAACGGAGGTGTTTGAACTCAGAATGGAGGTGTGTGAAGTCACAGAATGGAGGTGTGTGAAGTCATAGAATGGACGTGTGTGAAATCATAGAATGGAGGTGTGGGAAGTCAGAAAAGGGAGCTGTGTGAAGACAGAATGGAGGTGTGCGAAGTCACATAATGGAGGTGTGTGAAGTCATTTTATGGAGCTGTGTGAAGTCAGAATGGAGGTGTGTGAAGTCACAGAATGGAGGTGTTTGAACTCAGAATGGAGGTTGTGAAGTCACAGAATCTAGGTGTGTGGAATCATAGAATGGAGGTGTGTGAAGTCATAGAATGGAGGTGTGTTAAGTCATAGTGGAGGCGTGTGAAGTCACAGAATTGAGGTGTGTGAAGTCACAGAATGGAGGTGTGTGAAGTCATGGAAAGGAGGTGTGTGAAGTCACAGAATGGAGGTATGTGAAGTCAGAAAGGATTTGTGTGAAGTCATAGAATGGAGGTGTGTGAAGTCAGAATAGAGGTGTGTGAAGTCATAGAATGGAGGTGTGTGAAGCCAGAATGGAAGTCTGTGAACTCATAGAATGGAGGTGTGTGAAGTCACAATGGAGGTGTGTGAAGTCAGAGAATGGAGGTGTGTGAAGTCACAGAATGGAGGTGTGTGAAGTCATAGAATGAAGCTGTGTGAAGTCAGATTGGAGGTGTGTGAAGTCACAGAATGGAGGTGTGTGAAGTCATAGAATGGAGGTGTGTGAAGTCATAGAATGGATGTTTGTTAAGTAAGAATGAAGGTGTGTTTAGTCATAGAATGTAGGTGTGTGAAGGCAGAGAATAGAGGTGTGTGAAGTCATAGAATGGAGCTATGTGAAGTCAGAATGGAGGTGTGTGAAATCATAGAATGGAGGTGTGTGAAGTCACAGAATTGAGGTGTGTGAAATCAGAATGCAGGTGTGTGAAGTCAGAATGGAGGTGGGTGAAGTCATAGAATCGAGGTGTGTGAATTCACAATGCATTTGTGTGAACTCATAGAATGGAGGTCTGTGAAGTCACAATGTAGGTGTGTGAAGTCACAGAATGGAGGTGTGTGAAGTCATAGAAAGGAGGTGTGTCAAGTCACAGAATGTTGGTGTGTGAAGTCATATAATGGAGGTGTGTGAAGTCACAGAATGGAGGTGTGTGAAGTCAGAATGGAGTTGTGTGAAGTCATAGAATTGAGCTGCGTGAAGTCAGAATGGAGGTGTGTGAAGTCATAGAATGGAGGTGTGTGAAGTCAGAATGGAGGTGTGTGAACTCATAGAATGGAGGTGTGTGAAGTCACAATGGAGGTGTGTGAAGTCATAGAATGGAGGTGCTTGAAGTCACAGAATGGAGGTGTGTGAAGTCATAGAATGGAGCTGTGTGAAGTCAGATTGGAGGTGTGTGAAGTCACAGAATTGAGGTGTGTGAAGTCACAGAATGGAGGTGTGTGAAGTCATAGAATGGAGCTGTGTGAAGTCACAATGGAGGTGTGTGAAGTCATAGAATGGAGGTGTGTGAACTCAGAATGGAGGTGTGTGAAATCACAGAATGGAGGTGTGTTAAGTCACAGAACGGAGGTGTTTGAACTCAGAATGGAGGTGTGTGAAGTTACCGAATGGAGGTGTGTGAAGTCATAGAATGGAGGTGTGTGAAATCATAGAATGGAGATATGGGAAGTCAGAGAATGGAGCTGTGTGAAGTCAGAATGGAGGTGTTCGAAGTCACAGAATGGAGGTGTGTGAAGTCATTTTACGGAGCTGTGTGAAGTCAGAATGGATGTGTGTGAAGTCACAGAATGGAGGTGTGTGAACTCAGAATGGAGGTGTGTGAAGTCACAGAATCTAGGTGTGTGAAGTCATAGAATGGAGCTGTGTGAAGTCATAGAATGAAGGTGTGTGAAGTCATAATGTAGGCGTGTGAAGTCACAGAATTGAGGTGTGTGAAGTCACAGAATGGAGGTGTGTGAAGTCATAGAATGGAGGTGTGTGAAGCCAGAACGGAGGTGTATGAACTCAGATTGGAGGTGTGGGAAGTCACAATGGAGTAGTGTGAAGTTATAGAATGGAGGTGTGTGAAGTCACAGAATGGAGGGGTGTGAAGTCAAAGACTGGAGGTGTGTGAAGTCGTAGAATGGAGGTGTGTGAAGACATAGAATGGAGGTGTGTGAAGTCATAGAATGGAGGTATGTGAAGTCACACAATGAAGGAGCGTTAAGTCAAAGAATCGAGGTTTGTGAACTCAGAATGGAGGTGTGTGAAGTCACAGAATGGAGGCGTGGGAAGTTATAGAATGGAGTTGTGTGAAGTCACAGAATGGAGGTGTGTGAATTAATAGAATGGAGGTGTGAGAAATCATAGAATGGAGGTGTGTGAAGTCACAGAATGGAGGTGTGTGAAGTCACAGAATGGAGGTGTGTGAAGTCACAGAATGGAGGTGTGTGAACTCACAATGGAGGTGTGTGAAGTCATAGAATGGAATTGTGTGAAGTCATAGAATGGAGGTGTGTGAAGTGAGAATTGAGGTGTGTGAAGTCACGGAATTGTGGTGTGTGAACTCAGAATGGAGGTGTGTGAAGTCACAGAATGGAGGTTTGTGAAGTCATAGAATGGAGGTGTGTGAAGTCATAGAATGGATGTTTCTGAAGTAGAATGAAGGTGTGTGAAGTCATAGAATGGAGGTGTGTGAAGTCAAAATGGAGGTGTTTGAACTCATAAAATGGAGATGTGTGAAGTCATGGAATGGAGGTGTGTGAAGTCCACCAATATAGGTGGGTGAAGTCAAAAAATGGTGGTGTGTGAAGTCAGAGAATGCAGGTGTGTAAAGTCAAAGAATGGAAGTGTGTGAAGTCAAAATGGAGGTGTGTGAAGTCACAGAACGGAGGTGTTTGAACTCAGAATGGAGGTGTGTGAAGTCACAGAATGGAGGTGTGTGAAGTCATAGAATGGAGGTGTGTGAACTCATAGAATGCAGTGTGTGAAGTCACAATGGGGGTGTGTGAAGTCATAGAATGGGGGTTTGTGAGGTCAAATTGGAGGTGTGTGAATACACAGAATGGAGGTGTGTCAACTCAGAAATGAGGTGTGTGAAGTCATAGAATGGAAGTGCGTGAAGTCATAGAATGGATGTTTCTGAAGTAAGAATGAAGGTGTGTGAAGTCATAGAATGGAGGTGTGTGAAGTCAAAATGGAGGTGTGTGAACTCATAGAATGGAGGTGTGTGAACTCATAGAATGGAGGTGTGTGAAGTCATGGAATGGAGGTGTGTTAAGTCAAAGAATGGAGGTGTGTGAATCAAAAAATAAAGGTGTGTGACGTCACAGAATGGAGGTGTGTGAAATCACAGAATGGAGGTGTGTGAAGTCAAAAAGGTGGTGTGTAGAGTCACAAATGGAGGTGTGTGAACTCATATAATGGAGGTGTGTAAAGTCAAAGAATGGAGGTGTGTGAAGTCATCGAATGGAGTTGTGTGAAACCATGGAATGGAGGTGTGTGAAGTCACAGAATGGAGGTGTGTGAAGTCAGAATGGAGTTGTGTCAAGTCATAGAATGGAGGTGTGTGAAGTCAGAATGGAGGTGTGAGAAGTCATAGAATGGAGGTCTGTGAAGTCAGAATGGAGATATGTGAACTCATAGAATGGAGGTGTGTGAAGTCACAATGGAGGAGTATGAAGTCATAGAATGGAGGTGTGTGAAGTCACAGAATGGAGGTGTGTGAAGTCATAGAATTGAGCTGTGTGAAGTCAGATTGGAGGTGTGTGAAGTCACAGAATTGAGGTGTGTGAACTCAAAATGGAGGTGTGTGAAATCACAGAATGGAGATGTGTGAAGTCATAGAATGGAGGTGTGTGAAGTCATAGAATGGAGGTGTGTGAAGTCATAGAATGGATGTTTGTTAAGTAAGAATGAAGGTGTGTTAAGTCAAAGAATGGAGGTGTGTGAAGGCACAGAATGGAAGTGTGTGAAGTCAAAGAATGGAGCTGTGTGAAGTCTGAATGGAGGTGTGTGAAGTCACAGAATGGAGGTGTGTCAACTGAGAATGGAGGTGTGTGAAGTCACAGAATGGAGGTGTGTTAAGTCACAGAACGGAGGTGTTTGAACTCAGAATGGAGGTGTGTGAAGTCACAGAATGGAGGTGTGTGAAGTCATAGAATGGAGGTGTGTGAAATCATAGAATGGAGGTGTGGGAAGTCAGAGAATGGAGCTGTGTGAAGTCAGAATGGAGGTGTGCGAAGTCACAGAATGGAGGTGTGTGAAGTCATAGAATGGAGGTGTATGAAGTCACAGAATGGAGGTGTGTGAAGTCATAGAATGGAGCTGTGTGAAGACAGATAGGAGGTGTGTGAAGTCACAGAATGGAGGTGTGTGAACTCAGAATGGAGGTGTGTGAAGTCACAGAATTGAGGTGTGTGAAGTCATAAAATGGAGGTGTGTGAAGTCATAGAATGGATGTGTGTGAAGTTATAATGGAGGTGTGTGAAGTCACAGAATTGAGGTGTATGAAGTAACAGAATGGAGGTGTGTGAAGTCATAGAATGGAGGTGTGTGAAATCATAGAATGGAGGTGTGTGAAGTCACAGAATGGATGTTTGTTAAGTAAGAATGGAGGTGTGTTAAGTCATAGAATGGAGATGTGTGAAGGCACAGAATGGAGGTGTGTGAAGTCATAGAATGGAACTTTGTGAAGTCAGAATGGAGGTGTGTGAAGTCACAGAATGGAGGTGTGTGAACTCAGAATGGAGGTGTGTGAAGTGACAGAATGGAGATGCGTTAAGTCACAGAATGGAGGTGTGTGAACTCAGAATGGAGGTTTGTGAAGTCACAGAATGGAGGTGTGTGAAGTCATAGAATGGAGGTGTGTGAAGTCATAGAATGGAGGTGTGTGAAGTCATAGAATGGATGTTTGTTAAGTAAGAATGAAGGTGTGTTAAGTCAAAGAATGGAGGTGTGTGAAGGCACAGAATTGAGGTGTGTGAAGTCAAAGAATGGAGCTGTGTGAAGTCTGAATGGAGGTGTGTGAAGTCACAGAATATAGGTGTGTCAACTCAGAATGGAGGTGTGTGAAGTCACAGAATTGAGGTGTGTTAAGTCACAGAACGTAGGTGTTTGAACTTAGAATGGAGGTGTGTGAAGTCACAGAATGGAGGTGTGTGAAGTCATAGAATGGAGGTGTGTGAAATCATAGAATGGAGGTGTGGGAAGTAAGAGAATGGAGCTGTGTGAAGTCAGAATGGAGGTGTGCGAAGTCACAGAATGGAGGTGTGTGAAGTCATAGAATGGAGGTGTGTGAAGTCACAGAATGGAGGTGTGTGAAGTCATAGAATGGAGCTGTGTGAAGACAGATTGGAGGTGTGTGAAGTCACAGAATGGAGGTGTGTGAACTCAGAATGGAGTTGTGTGAAGTCACAGAATTGAGGTGTGTGAATTCATAAAATGGAGGTGTGTGAAGTCATAGAATGGATGTGTGTGAAGTCATAATGGATGTGTGTGAAGTCACAGAATTGAGGTGTGTGAAGTAACAGAATGGAGGTGTGTGAAGTCATAGAATGGAGGTGTGTGAAATCATAGAATGGAGGTGTATGAAGTCAAAGAATGGATGTTTGTTAAGTAAGAATGAAGGTGTGTTAAGTCATAGAATGGAGGAGTGTGAAGGCACAGAATGGAGGTGTGTGAAGTCATAGAATGGAGCTTTGTGAAGTCAGAATGGAGGTGTGTGAACTCACATTGGAAGTGTGGGAAGTCACAATGGAGGTGTGTGAAGTTATAGAATGGAGGTGTGTGAAGTCACAGAATGGAGGGGTGTGAAGTAAAAGACTGGAGGTGTGTGAAGTCATAGAATGGAGGTGTGTGAACTCATAGAATGGAGGTGTGGGAAGTCACAGAATGAAGGTGCGTTAAGTCACAGAATGGAGGTGTGTGGACACAGAATGGAGGTGTGTGAAGTCACAGAATGGTGGTGTGGGAAGTTATAGAATGGAGTGTGTGAAGTCACAATGGGGCTGCGTGAAGTCATAGAATGGGGGTGTGTGAAGTCAAATTGTAGGTGTGTGAAATCACAGAATGGAGGTGTGTCAAATCAGAAATGAGGTGTGTGAAGTCATAGAATGGAGGTGTGTGAATTCACAGAATGGAAGTGTGTGAAATCATAGAATGGAGGTGTGTGAAGTCAAAGATTTGAGGTTTGTGAATTCAGAATGGAGGTGTGTGAAGTCAGGATGGAGGTGGGTGAAGTCACAGAATGGAGGTGTGGGAACTCAGAATGGAGGTGTGTGGTCACAGAACGGAGGTTTGTGAAGTCATAGAATGGAGGTGCGTGAAGTCATAGAATGGATGTTTCTGAAGTGAGAATGAAGGTGAATGAAGTCAAAGAATGGAGGTGTGTGAAGTCAAAATGGAGTTGTGTGAACTCATAGAATAGAGGTGTGTGAACTCATAGAATGGAGGTGTGTGAAGTCATGGAATGGAGGTGTGTGAAGTCCAAGAATGGAGGTGTGTGAAGTAAAATAATAAAGGTGTGTGAAGTCACAGAATGGAGGTGTGTGAACTCATAGAATGGAGGTGCATGAAGTCAAAGAATGGAGGTGTGTGAATTCATCGAATGGAGGTGTGTGAAGTCATGGAATGGAGGTGTGTGAAGTCAGATGGAGTTGGGTGAAGTCATAGAATGGAGGTGTGTGTAGTCAGAATGGAGGTGTGTGAAGTCATAGAATGGAGGTGTGTGAAGTCAGATGGAGTTGGGTGAAGTCATAGAATGGAGGTGTGTGTAGTCAGAATGCAGGTGTGCGAAGTCATAGAATGGAGGTGTGTGAGGTCATAGATTGGAGGTGTGTGAAGTCACAGAATGGAGGTGTGTGAAGTGATAGAATGGAGGTGTGTGAAATCATAGAATGTTCTTGTGTGAAGTCACAGAATGGAGGTGTTTGACGTCAGAGAATGGAGGTGTGTGAAATCAGAATGGAGGTGTATGAAGTCACAGAATGGAGGTGTGTGAAGTCAGAATAGATGTGTGCGAAGTCATAGAATGGAGCTGTGTGAAGTCAGAATGGAGCTGTGTGAAGCCATAGAATGGAGGTGAGTGAAGTCAGAATGGCGGTGTGTGAACTCATAGAATGATGGTGTGTGAAGTCACAATGGAGGTGTGTGAAGTCATAGAATGGAGGTTTTTGAAGTCACAGAATGGAAGTGTGTGAAGTTATAGAATGGAGGTGTGGGAAGTCAGATTGGAGGTGTGTGAAGTCATAGAATGGAGGTGTGTCAACTCAGAAAGGAGGTGTGTGAAGTCATACAGTGGAGATGTGTGAAGTCATAGATTGGAGGTGTGTGAAATCATAGAATGGAGGTGTGTGAAGTCACAGAATTGAGGTGTGTGAAGTCAGAATGGAGGTGTGTGAAGTCAGAATGGAGGTGGGTGAAGTCATAGAATGGAGGTGTGTGAATTCACAATGCATTTGTGTGAACTCATAGAATGGAGGTCTGTGAAGTCACAATTTAGGTGTGTGAAGTCACAGAATGGAGGTGTGTGAAGTCATAGAATGGAGGTGTGTGAAGTCACCGAATGGAGGTGTGTGAAGTCATATAATGGAGGTGTGTGAAGTCACAGAATGGAGGTGTGTGAAGTCAGAATGGAGTTGTGTGAAGTCATAGAATGGAGGTGTGTGAAGTCAGAATGGAGGTGTGTGAAATCATAGAATGGAGGTGTGTGAAGTCAGAATGGAGGTGTGTGAACTCATAGAATGGAGGTGAGTGAAGTCACAATGGAGCTGTGTGAAGTCATAGAATGGAGGTGTGTGAAGTCACAGAATGGAGGTGTGTGAAGACATAGAATGGAGCTGTGTGAAGTCAGATTGGAGGTGTGTGAAGTCACAGAATGGAGGTGTGTGAACTCAGAATGGAGGTGTGTGAAGTCACAGAATGGAGGTGTGTGAAGTCATAGAATGAAGGTGTGTGAAGTCATAGAATGGAGGTGTGTGAAGTCATAGAATGGATGTTTGTTAAGTAAGAATGAAGGTGTGTTAAGTCGTAGAATGGAGGTGTGTGAAGTCACAGAATGGACGTGTGTGAAGTCATAGAATGGAGCTGTGTGAAGTCAGAATGGAGGTGTGTGAAGTCACAGAATGGAGGTGTGTGAGCTCAGAATGGAGGTGTGTGAAGTCACAGAATCTAGGTGTGTGAAGTCATAGAATGGAGGTGTGTGAAGTCATAGAATGGAGGTGTGTGAAGTCATAATGGAGTCGTGTGAAGTCACAGTATTGAGGTGTGTGAAGTCACAGAATGGAGGTGTGTGAAGTCATCGAATGGAAGTGTGTGAAGTCAGAACGGAGGTGTGTGAACTCACATTGGAGGTGTGGGAAGTCACAATGGAGGTGTGTGAAGTCATAGAATGGAGGTGTGTGAACTCATAGAATGGAGGTGTGTGAAGTCACAGAATGAAGGTGCGTTAAGTCACAGAATGGAGGTTTGTGAACTAGAATGGAGTTGTGTGAAGTCACAGAATGGTGGTGAGGGAAGTCATAGAATGGAGTGTGTGAAGTCACAATGGGGCTGTGTGAAGTCATAGGATGGGGGTGTGTGAAGTCAAATTGGAGGTGTGTGAAATCACGGAGTGGAGGTGTGTCAACTCAGAAATGAGGTGTGTGAAGTCATAGAATGGAGGTGTGTGAATTCACAGAATGGAAGTGTGTGAAATCATAGAATGGAGGTGTGTGAAGTCAAAGAATTGAGGTTTGTGAAGTCAGAATGGAGGTGTGTGAAGTCAGGATGGAGGTGGGTGAAGTCACAGAATGGAGGTGTGGGACCTCAGAATGGAGGTGTGTGGTCACAGAACGGAGGTTTCTAAAGTCATAGAATGGAGGTGCGTGAAGTCATAGAAGGGACGTTTCTGAAGTGAGAATGAAGGTGTATGAAGTCAAAGAATGGAGGTGTGTGAAGTCAAAATGGAGGTGTGTGAACTCATAGAATAGAGGTGTGTGAACTCATAGAATGGAGGTGTGTGAAGTCATGGAATGGAGGTGTGTGAAGTCAAAGAATGGAGGTGTGTGAAGTAAAATAATAAAGGTGTGTGAAGTCACAGAATGGAGGTGTGTGAACTCATAGAATGGAGGTGCATGAAGTCAAAGAATGGAGGTGTGTGAATTCATCGAATGGAGGTGTGTGAAGTCATGGAATGGAGGTGTGTGAAGTCAGATGGAATTGTGTGAAGTCATAGAATGGAGGTGTGTGAAGTCAGAATGGAGGTGTGTGAAGTCATAGAATGGAGGTGTGTGAAGTCAGAATGGAGGTGTGTGAAGTCATAGAATGGAGGTGTGTGAAGTCAGAATGGAGGTATGTGAACTCATAGAATGGAGGTGTGTGAAGTCACAATGGAGGTGTGTGAAGTCATAGAATGGAGGTGTGTGAAGTCACAGAATGGAGGTGTGTGAAGTCATAGAATGGAGGTGTGTGAAGTCATAGAATGGAGGTGTGTGAAGTCATAGAATGGATGTTTGTTAAGTAAGAATGAAGGTGTGTTAAGTCATGGAATGGAGGTGTGTGAAGGCAAAGAATGGAGGTGTGTGAACTCAGAATGGAGGTGTGTGAAGTCACAGAATGGAGGTGTGTGAAGTCATAGAATGGAGGTGTGTGAAGTCATAGAATGGAGGTGTGTGAAGTCATAGAATGGATGTTTGTTAAGTAAGAATGAAGGTGTGTTAAGTCATAGAATGGAGGTGTGTGAAGGCACAGAATGGAGGTGTGTGCAGTCATAGAATGGAGCTGTGTGAAGACAGATTGGAGGTGTGTGAAGTCACAGAATGGAGGTGTGTGAACTCAGAATGGAGGTGTGTGAAGTCACAGAATTGATGTGTGTGAAGTCATAAAATGGAGGTGTGTGAAGTCATAGAATGGATGTGTGTGAAGTCATAATGGAGGTGTGTGAAGTCATAGAAAGGAGGTGTGTGAAGTCAGAATGGAGGTGTGTCAACTCACAGAATGGAGGTGTGTGAAGTCACAATGGAGGAGTGTGAAGTCATAGAATGGAGGTGTGTGAAGTCACAGAATGGAGGTGTGTGTAGTCATAGAATGGAGCTGTGTGAAGTCAGATTGGAGGTGTGTGAAGTCACAGAATGGAGGTGTGGGAACTCAGAATGGAGGTGTGTGAAGTCACAGAATGGAGGTGTGTGAAGTCATAGAATGGAGGTGTGTGAAGTCATAGAATGGAGGTGTGAGAAGTCATAGAATGGATGTTTGTTAAGTAAGAATGAAGGTGTGTGAAGTCATAGAATGGAGGTTTTTGAAGTCACAGAATGGAAGTGTGTGAAGTCATAGAATGGAGGTGTGTGAAGTCAGATTGGAGGTGTGTGAAGTCATAGAATGGAGGTGTGACAACTCAGAAAGGAGGTGTGTGAAGTCATAGAATGGAGAAGTGTGAAGTCATCGATTGGAGGTGTGTGAAATCATAGAATGGAGGTGTGTGAAGTCACAGAATTGAGGTGTGTGAAGTCAGAATGGAGGTGTGTGAAGTCAGAATGGAGGTGGGTGAAGTCATAGAATGGAGGTGTGTGAATTCACAATGCATTTGTGTGAACTCATAGAATGGAGGTCTGTGAAGTCACAATGTAGGTGTGTGAAGTCATAGAATGGAGGTGTGTGAACTCATCGAATGGAGGTGTGTGAAGTCACAGAATGAAGGTGCGTTAAGTCACAGAATGGAGGTTTGTGAACTCAGAATGGAGGTGTTTGAAGTCACAGAATGGTGGTGTGGGAAGTCATAGAATGGAGTGTGTGAAGTCACAATGGGGCTGTGTGAAGTCATAGGATGGGGGTGTGTGAAGTCAAATTGGAGGTGTGTGAAATCACGGAATGGCGGTGTGTCAACTCAGAAATGAGGTGTGTGAAGTCATAGAATGGAGGTGTGTGAAGTCAAAGAATTGAGGTTTGTGAAGTCAGAATGGAGGTGTGTGAAGTCAGGATGGAGGTGGGTGAAGTCACAGAATGGAGGTGTGGGAACTCAGAATGGAGGTGTGTGGTCACAGAACGGAGGTTTATGAAGTCATAGAATGGAGGTGCGTGAAGTCATAGAATGGATGTTTCTGAAGTGAGAATGAAGGTGTATGAAGTCAAAAAATGGAGGTGTGTGAAGTCAAAATGGAGGTGTGTGAACTCATAGAATAGAGGTGTGTGAACTCATAGAATGGAGGTGTGTGAAGTCATGGAATGGAGGTGAGTGAAGTCAAAGAATGGAGGTGTGTGAAGTCAAATAATAAAGGTGTGTGAAGTCACAGAATGGAGGTGTGTGAACTCATAGAATGGAGGTGCATGAAGTCAAGGAATGGAGGTGTGTGAATTCATCGAATGGAGGTGTGTGAAGTCATAGAATGGAGGTGTGTGAAGTCAGATGGAGTTGTGTGAAGTCATAGAATGGAGGTGTGTGAAGTCATAGAATGGATGTTTGTTAAGTAAGAATGAAGGTGTGTGAAGTCATAGAATGGAGGTTTTTGAAGTCACAGAATGGAAGTGTGTGAAGTCATAGAATGGAGGTGTGTGAAGTCAGATTGCAGGTGTGTGAAGTCATAGAATGGAGGTGTGTCAACTCAGAAAGGAGGTGTGTGAAGTCATAGAATGGAGAAGTGTGAAGTCATAGATAGGAGGTGTGTGAAATCATAGAATGGAGGTGTGTGAATTCACAATGCATTTGTGTGAACTCATAGAATGGAGGTCTGTGAAGTCACAATGTAGGTGTGTGAAGTCACAGAATGGAGGTGTGTGAAGTCATAGAATGGAGGTTTGTGAAGTCACAGAATGGAGGTGTCTGAAGTCATATAATGGAGGTGTGTGAAGTCACAGAATGGAGGTGTGTGAAGTCACAATGGAGTTGTGTGAAGTCATAGAATGGAGGTGTGTGAAGTCAGAATGGAGGTGTGTGAAATCATAGAATGGAGGTGTGTGAAGTCAGAATGGAGGTGTGTGAACTCATAGAATGGAGGTGTGTGAAGTCACAGAATGGAGGTGTGTGAAGTCATAGAATGGAGGTGTGTGAAGTCACAGAATGGAGGTGTGTGAAGACATAGAATGGAGCTGTGTGAAGTCAGATTGGAGGTGTGTGAAGTCACAGAATGGAGGTGTGTGAAGTCATAGAATGGAGGTGTGTTAAGTCATAGAATGGATGTGTGTGAAGTCATAATGGAGGTGTGTGAAGTCACAGAATTGAGGTGTGTGAAGTCACAGAATGGAGGTGTGTGAAGTCATAGAATGGAGGTGTCTGAAGTCATAGAATGGAGGTGTGTGAAGTCATAGAATGGATGTTTGTTAAGTAAGAATGAAGGTGTGTTAACTCATAGAATGGAGGTGTGTGAAGTCACAGAATGAAGGTGTGTGAAGTCATAGAATGGAGCTGTGTGAGGTCAGAATGGAGGTGTGTGAAGTCACAGAATGGAGGTGTGTGAACTCAGAATGGAGGTGTGTGAAGTCACAGAATCTAGGTGTGTGAAGTCATAGAATGGAGGTGTGTGAAGTCATAGAATGGAGGTGTGTGAAGTCATAATGGAGTCGTGTGAAGTCACAGTATTGAGGTGTGTGAAGTCACAGAATGGAGATGTGTGAAGTCATAGAATGGAAGTGTGAGAAGTCAGAGCGGAGGTGTGTGAACTCACATTGGAGGTGTGGGAAGTCACAATGGAATAGTTTGAAGTTATAGAATGGAGGTGTGTGAAGTCACAGAATGGAGGGGTGTGAAGTCAAAGACTGGAGGTGTGTGAAGTCATAGAATGGAGGTGTGTGAACTCATAGAATGGAGGTGTGTGAAGTCACAGAATGAAGGTGCGTTAAGTCACAGAATGGAGGTTTGTGAACTCAGAATGGAGGTGTTTGAAGTCACAGAATGGTGGTGTGCGAAGTCATAGAATGGAGTGTGTGAAGTCACAATGGGGCTGTGTGAAGTCATAGGATGGGGGTGTGTGAAGTCAAATTGGAGGTGTGTGAAATCACGGAATGGCAGTGTGTCAACTCAGAAATGAGGTGTGTGAAGTCATAGAATGGAGGTGTGTGAATTCACAGAATGGAAGTGTGTGAAATCATAGAATGGGGGTGTGTGAAGTCAAAGAATTGAGGTTTTTGAAGTCAGAATGGAGGTGTGTGAAGTCAGGATGGAGGTGGGTGAAGTCACAGAATGGAGGTGTGGGAACTCAGAATGGAGGTGTGTGGTCACAGAACGGAGGTTTGTGAAGTCATAGAATGGAGGTGCGTGAAGTCATAGAATGGATGTTTCTGAAGTGAGAATGAAGGTGTATGAAGTCAAAGAATGGAGGTGTGTGAAGTCAAAATGGAGGTGTGTGAACTCATAGAATAGAGGTGTGTGAACTCATAGAATGGAGGTGTGTGAAGTCATGGAATGGAGGTGTGTGAAGTCAAAGAATGGAGGTGTGTGAAGTCAAATAATAAAGGTGTGTGAAGTCACAGAATGGAGGTGTGTGAACTCATAGAATGGAGGTGCATGAAGTCAAGGAATGGAGGTGTGTGAATTCATCGAATGGAGGTGTGTGAAGTCAGAATTGAGGTGTGTGAAGTCATAGAATGGAGGTGTGTGAAGTCAGAATGGACGTGTGTGAAGTCATACAATGGAGGTGTGTGAAGTCAGAATGGAGGTGTGTGAACTCATAGAATGGAGGTGTGTGAAGTCACAATGGAGGTGTGTGAAGTCATAGAATGGAGGTGTGTGAAGTCACAGAATGGAGGTGTGTGAAGTCATAGAATTGAGCTGTGTGAAGTCAGATTGGAGGTGTGTGAAGTCACAGAATTGAGGTGTGTGAACTCAGAATGGAGTTGTGTGAAGTCACAGAATGGAGGTGTGTGAAGTCATAGAATGGAGGTGTGTGAAGTCATAGAATGGAGGTGTGTGAAGTCATAGAATGGATGTTTGTTAAGTAAGAATGAAGGTGTGTTAAGTCATAGAATGGAGGTGTGTGAAGGCACAGAATGGAGGTGTGTGCAGTCATACAATGGAGCTGTGTGAAGACAGATTGGAGGTGTGTGAAGTCACAGAATGGAGGTGTGTGAACTCAGAATGGAGGTGTGTGAAGTCACAGAATTGAGGTGTGTGAAATCATAAAATGGAGGTGTGTGAAGTCATAGAATGGATGTGTGTGAAGTCATAATGGAGGTGTGTGAAGTCATAGAATGGCGGTGTGTGAAGTCAGAATAGAGGTGTGTGAAATCATAGAATGGAGGTGTGTGAAGTCACAATGGAGGTGTGTGAAGTCATAGAATGGAGGTGTATGAAGTCACAGAATGGAGGTGTGTGTAGTCATAGAATGGAGCTGTGTGAAGTCAGATTGGAGGTGTGTGAAGTCACAGAATGGAGGTGTGGGAACTCAGAATGGAGGTGTGTGTAGTCACAGAATGGAGGTGTGTGAAGTCATAGAATGGAGGTGTGTGAAGTCATAGAATGGAGGTGTGGGAAGTCATAGAATGGATGTTTGTTAAGTAAGAATGAAGGTGTGTTAAGTCATAGAATGGAGGTGTGTTAAGTGACAGAACGGAGGTGTTTGAACTCAGAATGGAGGTGTGTGAAGTCACAGAATGGAGGTGTGTGAACTCAGAATGGAGGTGTGTGAAGTCACAGAATGGAGGTGTGTTAAGTGACAGAACGGAGGTGTTTGAACTCAGAATGGAGGTGTGTGAAGTCACAGAATGGAGGTGTGTGAAGTCATAGAATGGAGGTGTGTGAAGTCATAGAATGGAGGTTTGTGAAGTCATAGAATGGATGTGTGTGAAGTCATAATGGAGGTGTGTGAAGTCACAGAATGGAGGTGTGTAAAGTCATAGAATGGAGCTGTCTGAAGTCATTTTGGAAGTGTGTGAAGTCACAGAATGGAGGTGTGTTAAGTCACAGAACGGAGGTGTTTGAACTCAGAATGGAGGTGTGTGAAGTCACAGAATGGAGGTGTGTGAAGTCATAGAATGGAGCTGTGTGAAGTCAGATTGGAGGTGTGTGAAGTCACAGAATGGATGTGTGTGAACTCAGAATGGAGGTGTGTGAAGTCACAGAATTGAGATGTGTGAAGTCACAGAATGGAGGTGTGTGAAGTCATAGAATGGAGGTGTGTGAAATCACAGAATGGAGGTGTGTGAAGTCAAAAATGTGGTGTGTAGAGTCACAAATGGAGGTGTGTGAAGTTATAGAATGGAGGTGTGTGAAGTCAAAGAATGGAGGTGTGTGAAGTCATCGAATGGATGTGTGTGAATTCATGGAAAGGAGTTGTGTGAAGTCACAGAATGGAGGTGTGTGAAATCAGAAAGGATTTGTGTGAAGTCATAGAATGGAGGTGTGTGAAGTCAGAATGGAGGTGTGTGAAGGCATAGAATGGAGGTGTGTGAAGTCAGAATGGAGGTCTGTGAACTCATAGAATGGAAGTGTGTGAAGTCACAATGGAGGTGTGTGAAGTAATAGAATGGAGGTGTCTGAAGTCACAGAATGGAGGTGTGTGATGTCATAGAATGAAGCTGTGTGAAGTCAGATTGGAGGTGTGTGAAGTCACAGAATGGAGGTGTGTGAACTCAGAATGGAGGTGTGTGAAGTCACAGAATGGAGGTGTGTGAAGTCACAGAATGGAGGTGTGTGAAGTCATAGAATGGATGTGTGTGAAGTCCTAAGGAGGTGTGTGAAGTCACAGAATTGAGGTGTGTGAAGTCACAGAAACGAGGTGTGTGAAGTCATAGAATGGATGTGTGTGAAGTCATAGAGTGGAGGTGTGTGAAGTCATAGAATGGATTTTTGTTAAGTAAGAATGAAGGTGTGTTAAGTCATAGACTGGATGTGTGTGAAGGCACAGAATGGAGGTGTGTGAAGTCATAGAATGGAGCTGTGTGAAGTCAGAATGGAGGTGTGTGAAATCATAGAATGGAGGTGTGTGAAGTCACAGAATTGAGGTGTGTGAAATCAGAATGGAGGTGTGTGAAATCAGAATGGAGGTGGGTGAATTCATAGAATGGAGGTGTGTGAATTCACAATGCATTAGTGTGAACTCATAGAATGGAGGTCTGTGAAGTCACAATGTAGGTGTGTGAAGTCACAGAATGGAGGTGTGTGAAGTCACAGAATGGAGGTGTGTGAAGTCACAGAATGTTGGCGTGTGAAGTCATATAATGGAGGTGTGTGAAGTCACAGAATGGAGGTGTGTGAAGTCAGAATGGAGTTGTGTGAAGTCATAAAATGGAGGTGCGTGAAGTCAGAATGGAGGTGTGTGAAGTCATAGAATGGAGGTGTGTGAAGTCAGAATGGAGGTGTGTGAACTCATAGAATGGAGGTGTGTGAAGTCACAATGGAGGTGTGTGAAGTCATAGAGTGGAGGTGCGTGAAGTCACATAATGGAGGTGTGTGAAGTCATAGAATGGAGCTGTGTGAAGTCAGATTGGAGGTGTGTGAAGTCACAGAATGGAGGTGTGTGAACTCAGAATGGAGGTGTGTGAAGTCACAGAATGGAGTTGTGTGAAGTCATAGAATGGAGGTGTGTGAAGTCATAGAATGGATGTGTGTGAAGTCATAATGGAGGTGTGTGAAGTCACAGAATTGAGGTGTGTGAAGTCACAGAATGGAGGTGTGTGAAGTCATAGAATGGAGGTGTGTGAAGTCATAGAATGGAGGTGTGTGAAGTCATAGAATGGATGTTTGTTAAGTAAGAATGAAGGTGTGTTAAGTCATAGAATGGAGGTGTGTGAAGGCACAGAATGGAGGTGTGTGAAGTCATAGAATGGAGCTGTGTGAAGTCAGAATGGAGGTGTGTGAAGTCACAGAATGGAGGTGTGTGAACTCAGAATGGAGGTGTGTGAAGTCACAGAATGGAGGTGTGTTAAGTCACAGAACGGAGGAGTTGGAACTCATAATGGAGGTGTGTGAAGTTACCGAATGGTGGTGTGTGAAGTCATAGAATGGAGGTGTGTGAAATCATAGAATGGAGGTGGGGGAAGTCAGGGAATGGAGCTGTGTGAAGTCAGAATGGAGGTGTGTGAAGTCACAGAATGGAGCTGTGTGAAGTCATTTTATGGAGCTGAGTGAAGTCAGAATGGAGGTGTGTGAAGTCACAGAATGGAGGTGTGTGAACTCAGAATGGAGGTGTGTGAAGTCACAGAATCTAGGTGTGTGAAGTCATAGAATGGAGGTGTGTGAAGTCATAGAATGGAGGTGTGTGAAGTCATAATGGAGGCGTGTGGAGTCACAGAATTGAGGTGTGTGAAGTCACAGAATGGAGGTGTGTGAAGTCATAGAATGGAGGTGTGTGAAGTCAGAACGGAGGTGTGTGAACTCAGATTGGAGGTGTGGGAAGTCACAATGGAGGTGTGTGAAATTATAGAATGGAGGTGTGTCAAGTCACAGAATGGAGGGGTGTGAAGTCAAAGCCTGGAGGTGTGTGAAGTCGTAGAATGGAGGTGTGTGAAGTCATAGAATGGAGGTGTGTGAAGTCATAGAATGGAGCTGTGTGAAGTCACACAATGAAGGTGCGTTAAGTCACAGAAT
Source organism: Megascapheus bottae (assembly GCA_024803745.1). Taxonomy (NCBI): domain Eukaryota; kingdom Metazoa; phylum Chordata; class Mammalia; order Rodentia; family Geomyidae; genus Megascapheus; species Megascapheus bottae. The sequence continues at coordinate 162,822 of JANJXV010000464.1, forward strand.
CGAGGTTTGTGAACTCAGAATGGAGGTGTGTGAAGTCACAGAATGGAGGTGTGGGAAGTTATAGAATGGAGTTGTGTGAAGTCACAGAATGGAGGTATGTGAATTAATAGAATGGAGGTGAGAGAAATCATAGAATGGAGGTGTGTGAAGTCACAGAATGGAGGTGTGTGAAGTCACAGAATGGAGGTGTGTGAAGTCATAGAATGGAGGTGTGTGAAGTCACAGAATGGAGGTGTGTGTAGTCATAGAATGGAGCTGTGTGAAGTCAGATTGGAGGTGTGTGAAGTCACAGAATGGAGGTGTGGGAACTCAGAATGGAGGTGTGTGAAGTCACAGAATGGAGGTGTGTGAAGTCATAGAATGGAGGTGTGTGAAGTCATAGAATGGAGGTGTGTGAAGTCATAGAATGGATGTTTGTTAAATAAGAATGAAGGTGTGTTAAGTCATAGAATGGAGGTGTGTGAAGGCACAGAATGGAGGTGTGTGAAGTCATAGAATGGAGCTGTGTGAAGTCAGAATGGAGGTGTGTGAAGACACAGAATGTAGGTGTGTGAACACAGAATGGAGGTGTGTGAAGTCACAGAATGGAGGTGTGTGAAGTCACAGAATGGACTTGTGTGAAGTCATAGAATGGAGGTGTGTGAAGTCATAGAATGGAGGTTTGTGAAGTCATAGAATGGAGGTGTGTGAAGTCATAGAATGGAGGTTTGTGAAGTCATAGAATGGATGTGTGTGAAGTCATAATGGAGGTGTGTGAAGTCACAGAATGGAGGTGTGTAAAGTCATAGAATGCAGCTGTCTGAAGTCATATTGGAAGTGTGTGAAGTCACAGAATGGAGGTGTGTTAAGTCACAGAACGGAGGTGTTTGAACTCAGAATGGAGGTGTGTGAAGTCACAGAATGGAGGTGTGTGAAGTGATAGAATGGAGCTGTGTGAAGTCGGATTGGAGGTGTGTGAAGTCACAGAATGGAGGTGTGTGAACTCAGAAAAGAGGTGTGTGAAGTCACAGAATTGAGGTGTGTGAAGTCATAAAATGGAGGTGTGTGAAGTCATAGAATGGATGTGTGTGAAGTCATAATGGAGGTGTGTGAAGTCACAGAATTGAGATGTGTGAAGTCACAGAATGGAGGTGTGTGAAGTCATAGAATGGAGGTGTGTGAAATCACAGAATGGAGGTGTGTGAAGTCAAAAATGTGGTGTGTAGAGTCACAAATGGAGGTGTGTGAACTTATAGAATGGAGGTGTGTGAAGTCAAAGAATGGAGGTGTGTGAAGTCATCGAATGGATGTGTGTGAAGTCATGGAAAGGAGTTGTGTGAAGTCAGAATGGAGGTGTGTGAAGGCATAGAATGGAGGTGTGTGAAGTCAGAATGGAGGTCTGTGAACTCATAGAATGGAGGTGTGTGAAGTCACAATGGAGGTGTGTGAAGTAATAGAATGGAGGTGTGTGAAGTCACAGAATGGAGGTGTGTGAAGTCATAGAATGAAGCTGTGTGAAGTCAGATTGAAGGTGTGTGAAGTACCAGAATGGAGGTGTGTGAACTCAGAATGGAGGTGTGTGAAGTCACAGAATGGAGGTGTGTGAAGTCACAGAATGGAGGTGTGTGAAGTCATAGAATGGATGTGTGTGAAGTCATAAGGAGGTGTGTGAAGTCACAGAATTGAGGTGTGTGAAGTCACAGAATCGAGGTGTGTGAAGTCATAGAATGGAGGTGTGTGAAGTCATAGAATGGAGGTGTGTGAAGTCATAGAATGGATGTTTGTTAAGTAAGAATGTAGGTGTGTTAAGTCATAGAATGGATGTGTGTGAAGGCACAGAATGGAGGTGTGTGAAGTCACAGAATTGAGGTGTGTGAAATCAGAATGGAGGTGTGTGAAATCAGAATGGAGGTGGGTGAAGTCATAGAATGGAGGTGTGTGAATTCACAATGCATTAGTGTGAACTCATAGAATGGAGGACTGTGAAGTCACAATGTAGGTGTTTGAAGTCACATAATGGAGGTGTGTGAAGTCACAGAATGGAGGTGTGTGAAGTCACAGAATGTTGGTGTGTGAAGTCATATAATGGAGGTGTGTGAAGTCACAGAATGGAGGTGTGTGTAGTCAGAATGGAGTTGTGTGAAGTCATAAAATGGAGGTGCGTGAAGTCAGAATGGAGGTGTGTGAAGTCATAGAATGGAGATGTGTGAAGTCAGAATGGAGGTGTGTGAACTCATAGAATGGTGGTTTGTGAAGTCACAATGGAGGTGTGTGAAGTCATAGAATGGAGGTGCGTGAAGTCACAGAATGGAGGTGTGTGATGTCATAGAATGGAGCTGTGTGAAGTCAGATTGGAGGTGTGTGAAGTCACAGAATGGAGGTCTGTGAACTCAGAATGGAGGTGTGTGAAGTCACAGAATGGAGGTGTGTGAAGTCATAGAATGGAGGTGTGTGAAGTCATAGAATGGATGTGTGTGAAGTCATAAGGAGGTGTGTGAAGTCACAGAATTGAGGTGTGTGAAGTCACAGAATCGAGGTATGTGAAGTCATAGAATGGAGGTGTGTGAAGTCATAGAATGGAGGTGTGTGAAGTCATAGAATGGATGTTTGTTAAGTAAGATTGAAGGTGTGTTAAGTCATAGAATGGAGGTGTGTGAAGGCACAGAATGGAGGTGTGTGAAGTCATAGAATGGAGCTGTGTGACGTCAGAATGGAGGTGTGTGAAATCATAGAATGGAGGTGTGTGAAGTCACAGAATTGGGGTGTGTGAAATCAGAATGGAGGTGTGTGAAGTCATAGAATGGAGGTGCGTGAAGTCAGAATTGAGGTGTGTGAAGTCATAGAATGGAGGTGTGTGAAGTCAGAATGGAGGAGTGTGAAGTCATAGAATGGATGTGTGTGAAGTCATAGAATGGATGTGTGTGAAGTCATAATGGAGGTGTGTGAAGTCACAGAATTGAGGTGTGTGAAGTCACAGAATGGAGGTGTGTGAAGTCATAGAATGGAGGTGTGTGAAGTCATAGAATGGAGGTGTGAAGTCATAGAATGGATGTTTGTTAAGTAAGAATGAAGGTGTGTTAAGTCACAGAACGGAGGAGTTTGAACTCATAATGGAGGTGTGTGAAGTTACCGAATGGAGGAGTGTGAAGTCATAGAATGGAGGTGTGTGAAATCATAGAATGAAGGTGTGGTAAGTCAGAGAATGGAGCTGTGTGAAGTCAGAATGGAGGTGTGTGAAGTCACAGAATGGAGGTGTGTGAACTCAGAATGGAGGTGTGTGAAGTCACAGAATCTAGGTGTGTGAAGTCATAGAATGGAGGTGTGTGAAGTCATAGAATGGAGGTGTGTGAAGTCATAATGGAGGCGTGTGGAGTCACAGAATTGAGGTGTGTGAAGTCACAGAATGGAGGTGTGTGAAGTCATAGAATGGAGGTGTGTGAAGTCAGAACGGAGGTGTGTGAACTCAGATTGGAGGTGTGGGAAGTCACAATGGAGGTGTGTGAAATTATAGAATGGAGGTGTGTCAAGTCACAGAATGGAGGGGTGTGAAGTCAAAGCGTGGAGGTGTGTGAAGTCGTAGAATGGAGGTGTGTGAAGTCATAGAATGGAGGTGTGTGAAGTCATAGAATGGAGCTGTGTGAAGTCACACAATGAAGGTGCGTTAAGTCACAGAATCGAGGTTTGTGAACTCAGAATGGAGGTGTGTGAAGTCACAGAATGGAGGTGTGGGAAGTTATAGAATGGAGTTGTGTGAAGTCACAGAATGGAGGTATGTGAATTAATAGAATGGAGGTGTGAGAAATCATAGAATGGAGGTGTGTGAAGTCACAGAATGGAGGTGTGTGAAGTCACAGAATGGAGGTGTGTGAAGTCATAGAATGGAGGTGTGTGAAGTCACAGAATGGAGGTGTGTGTAGTCATAGAATGGAGCTGTGTGAAGTCAGATTGGAGGTGTGTGAAGTCACAGAATGGAGGTGTGGGAACTCAGAATGGAGGTGTGTGAAGTCACAGAATGGAGGTGTGTGAAGTCATAGAATGGAGGTGTGTGAAGTCATAGAATGGAGGTGTGTGAAGTCATAGAATGGGTGTTTGTTAAATAAGAATGAAGGTGTGTTAAGTCATAGAATGGAGGTGTGTGAAGGCACAGAATGGAGGTGTGTGAAGTCATAGAATGGAGCTGTGTGAAGTCAGAATGGAGGTGTGTGAAGACACAGAATGTAGGTGTGTGAACTCAGAATGGAAGTGTGTGAAGTCACAGAATGGAGGTGTGTTAAGTGACAGAACGGTGGTGTTTGAACTCAGAATGGAGGTGTGTGAAGTCACAGAATGGACTTGTGTGAAGTCATAGAATGGAGGTGTGTGAAGTCATAGAATGGAGGTTTGTGAAGTCATAGAATGGATGTGTGTGAAGTCATAATGGAGGTGTGTGAAGTCACGGAATGGAGGTGTGTAAAGTCATAGAATGCAGCTGTCTGAAGTCATATTGGAAGTGTGTGAAGTCACAGAATGGAGGTGTGTTAAGTCACAGAACGGAGGTGTTTGAACTCAGAATGGAGGTGTGTGAAGTCACAGAATGGAGGTGTGTGAAGTGATAGAATGGAGCTGTGTGAAGTCGGATTGGAGGTGTGTGAAGTCACAGAATGGAGGTGTGTGAACTCAGAATGGAGGTGTGTGAAGTCACAGAATTGAGGTGTGTGAAGTCATAAAATGGAGGTGTGTGAAGTCATAGAATGGATGTGTGTGAAGTCATAATGGAGGTGTGTGAAGTCACAGAATTGAGATGTGTGAAGTCACAGAATGGAGGTGTGTGAAGTCATAGAATGGAGGTGTGTGAAATCACAGAATGGAGGTGTGTGAAGTCAAAAATGTGGTGTGTAGAGTCACAAATGGAGGTGTGTGAACTTATAGAATGGAGGTGTGTGAAGTCAAAGAATGGAGGTGTGTGAAGTCATCGAATGGATGTGTGTGAAGTCATGGAAAGGAGTTGTGTGAAGTCAGAATGGAGGCGTGTGAAGGCATAGAATGGAGGTGTGTGAAGTCAGAATGGAGGTCTGTGAACTCATAGAATGGAGGAGTGTGAAGTCACAATGGAGGTGTGTGAAGTAATAGAATGGAGGTGTGTGAAGTCACAGAATGGAGGTGTGTGAAGTCATAGAATGAAGCTGTGTGAAGTCAGATTGGAGGTGTGTGAAGTCACAGAATGGAGGTGTGTGAACTCAGAATGGAGGTGTGTGAAGTCACAGAATGGAGGTGTGTGAAGTCACAGAATGGAGGTGTGTGAAGTCATAGAATGGATGTGTGTGAAGTCATAAGGAGGTGTGTGAAGTCACAGAATTGAGGTGTGTGAAGTCACAGAATCGAGGTGTGTGAAGTCATAGAATGGAGGTGTGTGAAGTCATAGAATGGAGGTGTGTGAAGTCATAGAATGGATGTTTGTTAAGTAAGAATGAAGGTGTTTTAAGTCATAGAATGGATGTGTGTGAAGGCACAGAATGGAGGTGTGTGAAGTCACAGAATTGAGGTGTGTGAAATCAGAATGGAGGTGTGTGAAATCAGAATGGAGGTGGGTGAAGTCATAGAATGGAGGTGTGTGAATTCACAATGCATTAGTGTGAACTCATAGAATGGAGGACTGTGAAGTCACAATGTAGGTGTTTGAAGTCACATAATGGAGGTGTGTGAAGTCACAGAATGGAGGTGTGTGAAGTCACAGAATGTTGGTGTGTGAAGTCATATAATGGAGGTGTGTGAAGTCACAGAATGGAGGTGTGTGAAGTCAGAATGGAGTTGTGTGAAGTCATAAAATGGAGGTGCGTGAAGTCAGAATGGAGGTGTGTGAAGTCATAGAATGGTGATGTGTGAAGTCAGAATGGAGGTGTGTGAACTCATAGAATGGTGGTTTGTGAAGTCACAATGGAGGTGTGTGAAGTCATAGAATGGAGGTGCGTGAAGTCACAGAATGGAGGTGTGTGATGTCATAGAATGGAGCTGTGTGAAGTCAGATTGGAGGTGTGTGAAGTCACAGAATGGAGGTCTGTGAACTCAGAATGGAGGTGTGTGAAGTCACAGAATGGAGGTGTGTGAAGTCATAGAATGGAGGTGTGTGAAGTCATAGAATGGATGTGTGTGAAGTCATAAGGAGGTGTGTGAAGTCACAGAATTGAGGTGTGTGAAGTCACAGAATCGAGGTGTGTGAAGTCATAGAATGGAGGTGTGTGAAGTCATAGAATGGAGGTGTGTGAAATCATAGAATGGATGTTTGTTAAGTAAGATTGAAGGTGTGTTAAGTCATAGAATGGAGGTGTGTGAAGGCACAGAATGGAGGTGTGTGAAGTCATAGAATGGAGCTGTGTGACGTCAGAATGGAGGTGTGTGAAATCATAGAATGGAGGTGTGTGAAGTCACAGAATTGAGGCGTGTGAAATCAGAATGGAGTTGTGTGAAGTCAGAATGGAGGTGGGTGAAGTCATAGAATGACGGTGTGTGAATTCACAATTCATTAGTGTGAACTCATAGAATGGAGGTCTGTGAAGTCACAATGTAGGTGTGTGAAGTCACAGAATGGATGTGTGTGAAGTCACAGAATGGAGGTGTGTGAAGTCACAGAATGTTGGTGTGTGAAGTCATATAATGGAGATGTGTGAAGTCACAGAATGGAGGTGTGTGAAGTCAGAATGGAGTTGTGTGAAGTCATAGAATGGAGGTGCGTGAAGTCAGAATGGAGGTGTGTGAAGTCATAGAATGGAGGTGTGTGAAGTCAGAATGGAGGAGTGTGAACTAAAGAATGGACGTGTGTGAAGTCACAATGGAGGTGTGTGAAGTCATAGAATGGAGGTGCGTGAAGTCACATAATGGAGGTGTGTGAAGTCATAGAATGGAGCTGTGTGAAGTCAGATTGGAGGTGTGTGAAGTCACAGAATGGAGGTGTGTGAACTCAGAATGGAGGTGTGTGAAGTCACAGAATGGAGTTGTGTGAAGTCATAGAATGGAGGTGTGTGAAGTCATAGAATGGATGTGTGTGAAGTCATAATGGAGGTGTGTGAAGTCACAGAATTGAGGTGTGTGAAGTCACAGAATGGAGGTGTGTGAAGTCATAGAATGGAGGTGTGTGAAGTCATAGAATGGAGGTGTGTGAAGTCATAGAATGGATGTTTGTTAAGTAAGAATGAAGGTGTGTTAAGTCACAGAACGGAGGAGTTTGAACTCATAATGGAGGTGTGTGAAGTTACCGAATGGAGGAGTGTGAAGTCATAGAATGGAGGTGTATGAAATCATAGAATGAAGGTGTGGTAAGTCAGAGAATGGAGCTGTGTGAAGTCAGAATGGAGGTGTGTGAAGTCACAGAATGGAGGTGTGTGAACTCAGAATGGAGGTGTGTGAAGTCACAGAATCTAGGTGTGTGAAGTCATAGAATGGAGGTGTGTGAATTCATAGAATGGAGGTGTGTGAAGTCATAATGGAGGCGTGTGGAGTCACAGAATTGAGGTGTGTGAAGTCACAGAATGGAGGTGTGTGAAGTCATAGAATGGAGGTGTGTGAAGTCAGATTGGAGGTGTGGGAAGTCACAATGGAGGTGTGTGAAGTTATAGAATGGAGGTGTGTCAAGTAACAGAATGGAGGGGTGTGAAGTCAAAGCCTGGAGGTGTGTGAAGGCGTAGAATGGAGGTGTGTGAAGTCATAGAATGGAGGTGTGTGAAGTCATAGAATGGAGGTGTGTGAAGTCACACAATGAAGGTGCGTTAAGTCACAGAATCGAGGTTTGTGAACTCAGAATGGAGGTGTGTGAAGTCACAGAATGGAGGTGTGGGAAGTTATAGAATGGAGTTGTGTGAAGTCACAGAATGGAGGTGTGTGAATTAATAGAATGGAGGTGTGAGAAATCATAGAATGGAGGTGTGTGAAGTCACAGAATGGAGGTGTGTGAAGTCACAGAATGGAAGTGCGTGAAGTCACAGAATGGAGGTGTGTGAACTCACAATGGAGGTGTGTGAAGTCAAAGAATGGAGGTGTGTGAAGTCATAGAATGGAATTGTGTGAAGTCATAGAATGGAGGTGTGTGAAGTGAGAATTGAGGTGTGTGAAGTCACGGAATGGAGGTGTGTGAACTCAGAATGGAGGTGTGTGAAATCACAGAATGGAGGTTTGTGAAGTCATAGAATAGAGGTGTGTGAAGTCATAGAATGGATGTTTCTGAAGTAGATTGAAGGTGTGTGAAGTCATAGAATTGAGGTGTGTGAAGTCCAAGAATATAGGTGTGTGAAGTCAAAAAATGGTGGTGTGTGAAGTCACAGAATGAAGGTGTTTGAAGTCAAAATTGTGGTGTGTGAAGTCCTAAATGGAGGTGTCTGACGTCAGAATGCAGCTGTGTGAAGTCATAGGATGGAGATGTGTGAAGTCAGAATGGAGGTATGTGAAGTCAAAGAATGGGGGTGTGTGAGGTCAAATTGGAGGTGTGTGAATTCACAGAATGGAGGTGTGTCAACTCAGAAATGAGGTGTGTGAAGTCATAGAATGGAAGTGCGTGAAGTCATAGAATGGAGGTGTGTGAACTCATAGAATGGAGGTGTGTGAAATCATGGAATGGAGGTGTGTTAAGTCAAAGAATGGAGGTGTGTGAAGTCAAACAATAAAGGTTTGTGAAGTCACAGAACGGAGGTGTGTGAAATCACAGAATGAAGGTGTGTGAAGTCAAAAAGGTGGTGTGTAGAGTCACAAATGGAGGTGTGTGAACTCATAGAATGGAGGTGTGTAAAGTCAAAGAATGGAGGTGTGTGAAGTCATCGAATGGAGGTGTGTGAAGCCATGGAATGGAGGTGTGTGAAGTCACAGATTGGAGGTGTGTGAAGTCAGAATTGAGTTGTGTCAAGTCATAGAATGGAGGTGTGTTAAGTCAGAATGGAGGTGTGTGAAGTCATAGAATGGAGGTGTGTGAAGTCAGAATGGAGGTGTGTCAAGTCATAGAATGGAGGTGTGTGAAGTCAGAATGGAGGTGTGTGAACTCATAGAATGGAGGTGTGTGAAGTCACAATGGAGGTGTGTGAAGTCATAGAATGGAGGTGTGTGAAGTCACAGAATGGAGGTGTGTGAAGTCATATAATTGAGCTGTGTGAAGTCAGATTGGAGGTGTGTGAAGTCACAGAATTGAGGTGTGTGAACTCAGAATGGAGGTGTGTGAAGTAACATAATGGAGGTGTGTGAAGTCCTAGAATGGAGGTGTGTGAAGTCATAGAATGGAGGTGTGTGAAGTCATAGAAAGGATGTTTGTTAAGTAAGAATGAAGTTGTGTTAAGTCATAGAATGGAGGTGTGTGAAGGCACAGAATGGAGGTGTGTGAAGTCATAGAATGTAGCTGTGTGACGTCTGAATGGAGGTGTGTGAAGTCACAGAATGGAGGTGTGTCAACTCAGAATGGAGGTGTGTGAAGTCACAGAATGGAGGTGTGTTAATTCACAGAACGGATTGTTTGAACTCAGAATGGAGTTGTGTGAAGTCACAGAATGGAGGTGTGTGAAGTCAAAGAATGGAGGTGTGTGAAATCATAGAATGGAGGTGTGGGAAGTCAGAGAATGGAGCTGTGTGAAGTCAGAAGGGAGGTGTTCGAAGTCACAGAATGGAGGTGTGTGAAGTCACAGAATGGAGGTGTTTGAAGTTACAGAATGGAGGTGTGTGAAGTCATAGAATGGAGCTGTGTGAAGACAGATTGGAGGTGTGTGAAGTCACAGGATGGAGGTGTGTGAACTCAGAATGGTGGTGTGTGAAGTCACAGAATTGAGGTGTGTGAAGTCATAAAATGGAGGTGTGTGAAGTCATAGAATGGATGTGTGTGAAGTCATAATGGAGGTGTGTGAAGTCACAGAATTGAGGTGTGTGAAGTCACAGAATGGAGGTGTGTGAAGTCATAGAATGGAGGTGTGTGAAATCATAGAATGGAGGAGTGTGAAGTCACAGAATTGATGTTTGTTAAGTAAGAATGAAGGTGTGTTAAGTCATAGAATGGAGGTGTGTGAAGGCACAGAGTGGAGGTGTGTGAAGTCATAGAATGGAGCTGTGTGAAGTCAGAATGGAGGTGTGTGAAGTCACAGAATGGAGGTGTGTGAACTCAGAATGGAGGTGTGTGAAGTCACAGAATGGAGGTGTGTTAAGTCACAGAATGGAGGTGTTTGAACTCAGAATGGAGGTGTGTGAAGTCACAGAATGGAGGTGTGTGAAGTCATAGAATGGAGTTGTGTGAAGTCATAGAATGGAGGTGTGTGAAGTCATAATGGAGTCGTGTGAAGTCACAGAATTGAGGTGTGTGATGTCACAGAATGGAGGTGTGTGAAGTCATAGAATGGAAGTGTGTGAAGTCAGAACGGAGGTGTGTGAAGTCACAGAATGGAGGGATGTGAAGTCAAAGATTGGAGGTGTGTGAAGTCATAGAATGGAGGTGTGTGAACTCATAGAATGGAGGTGTGTGAAGGCACAGAATGAAGGTGCGTTAAGTCACAGAATGGAGGTTTGTGAACACAGAATGGAGGTGTGTGAAGTCACAGAATGCTGGTGTGGGAAGTCATAGAATGGAGTGTGTGAAGTCACAATGGGGCTGTGTGAAGTCAAATTGGAGGTGTGTGAAATCACAGAATGGAGGTGTGTCAACTCAGAAATGAGGTTTGTGAAGTCATAGAATGGAGGTGTGTGAATTCACAGAATGGAAGTGTGTGAAATCATAGAATGGAGGTGTGTGAAGTCAAAGAATTGAGGTTTGTGAAGTCAGAATGGAGGTGTGTGAAGTCAGGATGGAGGTGGGTGTAGTCACAGAATGGAGGTGTGGGGACTCAGAAGGGAGGTGTGTGGTCACAGAACGGAGGTTTCTGAAGTCATAGAATGGATGTTTCTGAAGTGAGAATGAAGGTGTATAAAGTCAAAAAATGGAGGTGTGTGAAGTCAAAATGGAGGTGTGTGAACTCATAGAATAGAGGTGTGTGAACCCATAGAATGGAGGTGTGAAGTCATGGAATGGAGGTGTGAAGTCAAAGAATGGAGGTGTGTGAAGTCAAATAATAAAGGTGTGTGAAGTCACAGAATGGAGGTGTGTGAACTCATAGAATGGAGGTGCATGAAGTCAAAGAATGGAGGTGTGTGAATTCATTGAATGGAGGTGTGTGAAATCATGGAATGGAGGTGTGTGAAATCAGATGGAGTTGTGTGAAGTCATAGAATGGAGGTGTGTGAAGTCAGAATGGAGGTGTGTGAAGTCATAGAATGGAGGTGTGTGACGTCAGAATGGACTTGTGTGAACTCATAGAATGGAAGAGTGTGAAGTCACAATGCAGGTGTGCGAAGTCACAGAATGGAGGTGTGTGAGGTCATAGAATGGAGGTGTGTGAAGTCACAGAATGGAGGTGTGTGAAGTCATAGAATTGAGGTGTGTGAGGTCACAGAATGGAGATGTGTGAAGTCATAGAATGGAGGTTTGTGAAGTCATAGAATTTAGGTGTGTGAAGTCATAGAATGGAGGTGTGTGAAGGCACAGAATGGAGGTGTGTGAAATCACAAAATGGAGGTGTGTGAACTCAGAATGGAGGTGTGTGAAGTCACAGAATGGAGGTGTGTGAAGTCATGGAATGGAGCTGTGTGAAGACAGATTGGAGGTGTGTGAAGTCACAGGATGGAGGTGTGTGAACTCAGAATGGTGGTGTGTGAAGTCACAGAATTGAGGTGTGTGAAGTCATAAAATGGAGGTGTGTGAAGTCATAGAATGGATGTGTGTGAAGTCATAATGGAGGTGTGTGAAGTCACAGAATTGAGGTGTGTGAAGTCACAGAATGGAGGTGTGTGAAGTCATAGAATGGAGGTGTGTGAAATCATAGAATGGAGTTGTGTGAATTCACAGAATTGATGTTTGTTAAGTAAGAATGAAGGTGTGTTAAGTCATAGAATGGAGGTGTGTGAAGGCACAGAGTGGAAGTGTGTGAAGTCATAGAATGGAGCTGTGTGAAGTCAGAATGGAGGTGTGTGAAGTCACAGAATGGAGGTGTGTGAACTCAGAATGGAGGTGTGTGAAGTCACAGAATGGAGGTGTGTGAAGTCAGAATGGAGGTGTGTGAAATCATAGAATGGAGGTGTGTGAAGTCAGAATGGAGGTGTGTGAAGTCATAGAATGGAGGTGTGTGAAGTCATAGAATGGAGGTGTGTGAAGTCATAATGGAGTCGTGTGAAGTCACAGAATTGAGGTGTGTGATGTCACAGAATGGAGGTGTGTGAAGTCATAGAATGGAAGTGTGTGAAGTCAGAACGGAGGTGTGTGAACTCACATTGGAAGTGTGGGAAGTCACAATGGAGGTGTGTGAAGTTATAGAATGGAGGTGTGTGAAGTCACAGAATGGAGGGATCTGAAGTCAAAGACTGGAGGTGTGTGAAGTCATAGAATGGAGGTGTGTGAACTCATAGAATGGAGGTGTGTGAAGGCACAGAATGAAGGTGCGTTAAGTCACAGAATGGAGGTTTGTGAACACAGAATGGAGGTGTGTGAAGTCACAGAATGCTGGTGTGGGAAGTCATAGAATGGAGTGTGTGAAGTCACAATGGGGCTGTGTGAAGTCAAATTGGAGGTGTGTGAAATCACAGAATGGAGGTGTGTCAACTCAGAAATGAGGTGTGTGAAGTCATAGAATGGATGTGTGTGAATTCACAGAATGGAAGTGTGTGAAATCATAGAATGGAGGTGTGTGAAGTCAAAGAATTGAGGTTTGTGAAGTCAGAATGGAGGTGTGTGAAGTCAGGATGGAGGTGGGTGTAGGCACAGAATGGAGGTGTGGGGACTCAGAATGGAGGTGTGTGGTCACAGAACGGAGGTTTCTGAAGTCATAGAATGGAGGTGCGTGAAGTCATAGAATGGATGTTTCTGAAGTGATAATGAAGGTGTATAAAGTCAAAAAATGGAGGTGTGTGAAGTCAAAATGGAGGTGTGTGAACTCATAGAATAGAGGTGTGTGAACCCATAGAATGGAGGTGTGTGAAGTCATGGAATGGAGGTGTGTGAAGTCAAAGAATGGAGGTGTGTGAAGTCAAATAATAAAGGTGTGTGAAGTCACAGAATGGAGGTGTGTGAACTCATAGAATGGAGGTGCATGAAGTCAAAGAATGGAGGTGTGTGAATTCATTGAATGGAGGTGTGTGAAGTCATGGAATGGAGGTGTGTGAAGTCAGATGGAGTTGTGTGAAGTCATAGAATGGAGGTGTGTGAAGTCAGAATGAGGGGTGTGAAGTCATAGAATGGAGGTGTGTGACGTCAGAATGGACTTGTGTGAACTCATAGAATATAAGTGTGTGAAGTCACAATGCAGGTGTGCGAAGTCACAGAATGGAGGTGTGTGAGGTCATAGAATGGAGGTGTGTGAAGTCACAGAATGGAGGTGTGTGAAGTCATAGAATGGAGGTGTGTGAATTCACAGAATGGAGGTGTGTGAAGTCATAGAATGGAGGTTTGTGAAGTCATAGAATTTAGGTGTGTGAAGTCATAGAATGGAGGTGTGGGAAGGCACAGAATGGAGGTGTGTGAAATCACAAAATGGAGGTGTGTGAACTCAGAATGGAGGTGTGTGAAGTCACAGAATGGAGGTGTGTGAAGTCATAGAATGGAGGTGTGTGAAATCATAGAATGGGGGTGTGTGAAGTCACAGAATGGAGGTGTTTGACGTCAGAGAATGGAGGTGTGTGAAATCAGAATGGAGGTGTGTGAACTCACAAAATGGAGGTGTGTGAAGTCAGAATAGATGTGTGCGAAGTCATAGAATGGAGCTGTGTGAAGTCAGAATGGAGCTGTGTGAAGCCATAGAATGGAGGTGAGTGAAGTCAGAATGGCGGTGTGTTTACTCATAGAATGATGGTGTGTGAAGTCACAATGGAGGTGTGTGAACTCATAGAATGGAGGTTTTTGAAGTCACAGAGTGGAAGTGTGTGAAGTCATAGAATGGAGATGTGTGAAGTCATAGAGTGGAGGTGTGTGAAATCATAGAATGGAGGTGTGTGAAGTAACAGAATTGAGGTGTGTGAAGTCAGAATGGAGGTGTGTGAAATCAGAATGGAGGTGGGTGAAGTCATAGAATGGAGGTGTGTGAATTCACAATGCATTTGTGTGAACTCATAGAATGGAGGTCTGTGAAGTCACAATGTAGGTGTGTGAAGTCACAGAATGGAGGTGTGTGAGGTCATAGAATGGAAGTGTGTGAAGTCACAGAATGGAGATGTGTGAAGTCATATAATGGAGGTGTGTGAAGTCACAGAATGGAGGTGTGTGAAGTCAGAATGGAGTTATGTGAAGTCATAGAATGGAGGTGTGTAAAGTCAGAATGGAGGTGTGTGAACTCATAGAATGGAGGTGTGTGAAGTCAGAATGGAGGTGTGTGAACTCATAGAATGGAGGTGTGTGAAGTCACAATGGAGGTGTGTGAAGTCATAGAATGGAGGTGTGGGAAGTCACAGAATGGTGGTGTGTGAAGACATAGAATGGATGTGTGTGAAGTCATAATGGAGGTGTGTGAAGTCACAGAATTGAGGTGTGTGAAGTCCCAGAATGGAGGTGTGTGAAGTCATAGAATGGAGGTGTGTGAAGTTATAGAATGGAAGTTTGTTAAGTAAGAATGAAGGTGTGTTAAGTCATAGAATGGAGGTGTGTGAAGTCACAGAATGGAGGTGTGTGAAGTCATAGAATGGAGCTGTGTGAAGTCAGAATGGAGGTGTGTGAAGTCACAGAATGGAGGTTTGTGAACTCAGAATGGAGGTGTGTGAAGTCACAGAATCTAGGTGTGTGAAGTCATAGAATGGAGGTGTGTGAAGTCATAGAATGGAGGTGGGTGAAGTCATAATGGAGACGTGTGAAGTCACAGAATTGAGGTGTGTGAAGTCACAGAATGGAGGTGTGTGAAGCCATAGAATGGAAGTGTGTGAAGTCAGAACGGAGGTGTATGAACTCACATTGGAGGTGTGGGAAGTCACAATGGAGGTGTGTGAAGTTATAGAATGGAGGTGTGTGAAGTCACAGAATGGAGGGGTGTGAAGTCAAAGACTGGAAGTGTGTGAAGTCATGGAATTGAGGTGTGTGAACTCATAGAATGGAGGTGTGTGAAGTCACAGAATGAAGGTGCGTTAAGTCACAGAATGGAGGTTTGTGAACTCAGAATGGAGGTGTGTGAAGTCACAGAATGGTGTTGTGGGAAGTCATAGAATGGAGTGTGTGAAGTCACTATGGGGCTGTGTGAAGTCATAGAATGGGGGTGTGTGAAGTCAAATTGGAGGTGTGTGAAATCACAGAATGGAGGTGTGTCAACACAGAAATGAGGTGTGTGAAGTCATAGAATGGAGGTGTGTGAATTCACAGAATGGAAGTGTGTGAAATCATAGAATGGAGGTGTGTGAAGTCAAAGAATTGAGGTTTGTGAAGTCAGAATGGAGGTGTGTGAAGTCAGGATGGATGTGGGTGAAGTCACAGAATGGAGGTGTGGGAACTCAGAATGGAGGTGTGTGGTCACAGAACGGAGGTTTCTGAAGTCACAGAATGGAGGTGCGTGAAGTCATAGAATGGATGTTTCTGAAGTGAGAATGAAGGTGTATGAAGTCAAAGAATGGAGGTGTGTGAAGTCAAAATGGAGGTGTGTGAACTCATTGAATAGAGGTGTGTGAACTCATAGAATGGAGGTGTGTGAAGTCAAAGAATGGAGGTGTGTGAAGTCAAATAATAAAGGTGTGTGAAGTCACAGAATGGAGGTGTGTGAACTCATAGAATGGAGGTGCATGAAGTCAAAGAATGGAGGTGTGTGAATTCATCGAATGGAGGTGTGTGAAGTCATGGAATGGAGGTGTGAAGTCAGATGGAGTTGTGTGAAGTCATAGAATGGAGGTGTGTGAAGTGAGAATGGAGGTGTGTGAAGTCATAGAATGGAGGTGTGTGAAGTGAGAATGGAGGTGTGTGAACTCATAGAATGGAGGTGTGTGAAGTCACAATGGAGGTGTGTGAAGTCATAGAATGTAGGTTTTTGAAGTCACAGAATGAAAGTGTGTGAAGTCATAGAATGGAGGTGTGTGAAGTCAGATTGGAGGTGTGTGAAGTCATAGAATGGAGGTGTGTCAACTCAGAAAGGAGGTGTGTGAAGTCATAGAATGGAGATGTGTGAAGTCATAGATTGGAGGTGTGTGAAAGCATAGAATGGAGGTGTGTGAAGTCACAGAATTGAGGTGTGTGAAGTCAGAATGGAGGTGTGTGAAGTCAGAATGTAGGTGGGTGAAGTCATAGAATGGAGGTGTGTGAATTCACAATGCATTTGTGTGAACTCATAGAATGGAGGTCTGTGAAGTCACAATGTAGGTGTGTGAAGTCACAGAATGGAGGTGTGTGAAGTCATAGAATGGAGGTGTGTGAAGTCACAGAATGGAGGTGTGTGAAGTCATAAAATGGAGCGGTGTGAAGTCACAGAATGGAGGTGTGTGAAGTCAGAATGGAGTTGTGTGAAGTCATAGAATGGAGGTGTGTGAAGTCAGAATGGAGGTGTGTGAAATCAGAGAATGGAGGTGTGTGAAGTCAGAATAGAGGTGTGTAAACTCATAGAATGGAGGTGTGTGTAGTCACAATGGAGGTGTGTGATGTCATAGAATGGAGGTGTGTGAAGTCACGGAATGGAGGTGTGTGAAGACATAGAATGGACCTGTGTGAAGTCAGATTGGAGGTATGTGAAGTCACAGAATGGAGGTGTGTGAACTCAGAATGGAGGTGTGTGAAGTCACAGAATGGAGGTGTGTGAAGTCATAGAATGGAGGTGTGTTAAGTCATAGAATGGATGTGTGTGAAGTCATAATGGAGGTGTGTGAAGTCACAGAATTGAGGTGTGTGAAGTCACAGAATGGAGGTGTGTGAAGTCATAGAATGGAAGTCTGTGTAGTAAGAACGGAGGTGTATGAACTCACATTGGAGGTGTGGGAAGTCACAATGGAGGTGTGTGAAGTTATAGAATGGAGGTGTGTGAAGTCACAGAATGGAGGGGTGTGAAGTCAAAGACTGGAGGTGTGTGAAGTCATAGAATGGAGGTGTGTGAACTCATCGAATGGAGGTGTGTGAAGTCACAGAATGAAGGTGCGTTAAGTCACAGAATGGAGGTTTGTGAACTCAGAATGGAGGTGTGTGAAGTCACAGAACGGTGGTGTGGGAAGTCATAGAATGGAGTGTGTGAAGTCACTATGGGGCTGTGTGAAGTCATAGAATGGGGGTGTGTGAAGTCAAATTGGAGGTGTGTGAAATCACAGAATGGAGGTGTGTCAACTCAGAAATGAGGTGTGTGAAGTCATAGAATGGAGGTGTGTGAATTCACAGAATGGAAGTGTGTGAAATCATAGAATGGAGGTGTGTGAAGTCAAAGAATTGAGGTTTGTGAAGTCAGAATGGAGGTGTGTGAAGTCAGGATGGAGGTGGGTGAAGTCACAGAATGGAGGTGTGGGAACTCAGAATGGAGGTGTGTGGTCACAGAACGGAGGGTTCTGAAGTCACAGAATGGGGGTGCGTGAAGTCATAGAATGGATGTTTCTGAAGTGAGAATGAAGGTGTATGAAGTCAAAGAATGGAGGTGTGAGAAGTCAAAATGGAGGAGTGTGAACTCATAGAATAGAGGTGTGTGAACTCATAGAATGGAGGTGTGTGAAGTCATGGAATGGAGGTGTGTGAAGTCAAAGAATGGAGGTGTGTGAAGTCAAATAATAAAGGTGTGTGAAGTCACAGAATGGAGGTGTGTGAACTCATAAAATGGAGGTGCATGAAGTCAAAGAATGGAGGTGTGTGAACTCATCGAATGGAGGTGTGTGAAGTCATGGAATGGAGGTGTGTGAAGTCAGATGGAGTTGTGTGAAGTCATAGAATGGAGGTGTGTGAAGTCAGAATGGAGGTGTGTGAAGTCATAGAATGGAGGTGTGTGAAGTCAGAATGGAGGTGTGTGAACTCATAGAATGGAGGTGTGTGAAGTCACAATGGAGGTGTGTGAAGTCATAGAATGGAGGTTTTTGAAGTCAAAGAATGGAAGTGTGTGAAGTCATAGAATGGAGGTGTGTGAAGTCAGATTGGAGGTGTGTGAAGTCATAGAATGGAGGTGTGTCAACTCAGAAAGGAGGTGTGTGAAGTCATAGAATGGAGATGTGTGAAGTCACAGATTGGAGGTGTGTGAAATCATACAATGGAGGTTTGTGAAGTCAGAATGGAGGTGTGTGAACTCATAGAATGGAGGTGTGTGAAGTCACAATGCAGGTGTACGAAGTCATAGAATGGAGGTGTGTGAGGTCATAGAATGGAGGTGTGTGAAGTCACAGAATGGAGGTGTGTGAAGTCATAGAATGGAGGTGTGTGAAGTCACAGAATGGAGGTGTGTGAAGTCATAGAATGGAGGTTTGTGAAGTCATAGAATTTAGGTGTGTGAAGTCATAGAATGGAGGTGTGTGAAATCACAGAATTGAGGTGTGTGAAAGCACAAAGTGGAGGTGTGTGAACTCAGAATGGAAGTGTGTGAAGTCACAGAATGGAGGTGTGTGAAGTCATAGAATGGAAGTGTGTGAAATCATAGAATGGGGGTGTGTGAAGTCACAGAACGGAGGTGTTTGACGTCAGAGAATGGAGGTGTGTGAAATCAGAATGGAGTTGTGTGAAGTGACAGAATGGAGGTGTGTGAAGTCTGAATAGATGTGTGCGAAGTCACAGAATGGAGCTGTGTGAAGTCAGAATGGAGCTGTGTGAAGCCATAGAATGGAGGTGAGTGAAGTCAGAATGGCGGTGTGTGAAGTCATAGAATGGAGGTTTTTGAAGTCACAGAATGGAAGTGTGTGAAGTCATAGAATGGAGGTGTGTGAAGTCAGATTGGAGGTGTGTGAAGTCATAGAATGGAGGTGTGTCAACTCAGAAAGGAGGTGTGTGAAGTCATAGAACGGAAATGTGTGAAGTCATAGATTGGAGGTGTGTGAAATCATAGAATGGAGGTGTGTGAAGTCACAGAATTGAGGTGTGTGAAGTCAGAATGGAGGTGTGTGAAGTCAGAATGGAGGTGGGTGAAGTCATAGAATGGAGGTGTGTGAAATCACAAAGCATTTGTGTGAACTCATTGAATGGAGGTCTGTGAAGTCACAGAATGGAGGTGTGTGAAGTCACAGAATGGAGGTGTGTGAAGTCACAGAATGGAGGTGTGTGAAGTCATATAATGGAGGTGTGTGAAGTCACAGAATGGAGGTGTGTGAAGTCAGAATGGAGTTGTGTGAAGTCATAGAATGGAGGTGTGTGAAGTCAGAATGGAGGTGTGTGAAATCATAGAATGGAGGTGTGTGAAGTCAGAATGGAGGTGTGTGAACTCATAGAATGGAGGTGTGTGAAGTCACAATGGAGGTGTGTGAAGTCCTAGAATGGAGGTGTGTGAAGTCACAGAATGGAGGTGTGTGAAGACATAGAATGGAGCTGTGTGAAGTCAGATTGGAGGTGTGTGAAGTCACAGAATGGAGGTGTGTGAACTCAGAATGGAGGTGTGTGAAGTCACAGAATGGAGGTGTGTGAAGTCATATAATGGAGGTGTGTTAAGTCATAGAATGGATGTGTGTGAAGTCATAATGGAGGTGTGTGAAGTCACAGAATTGAGGTGCGTGAAGTCACAGAATGGAGGTGTGTGAAGTCATAGAATGGAGGTGTGTGAAGTCATAGAATGGAGGTGTGTGAAGTCATAGAATGGATGTTTGTTAAGTAAGAATGAAGGTGTGTTAAGTCATAGAATGGAGGTGTGTGAATTTACAGAATGGAGGTGTGTGAAGTCATAGAATGGAGCTGTGTGAAGTCAGAGTGGAGGTGTGTGAAGTCACAGAATGGAGGTGTGTGAACTCAGAATGGAGGTGTGTGAAGTCACAGAATGGAGGTGTGTTAAGTCACAGAATGGAGGTGTTTGAACTCAGAATGGAGGTGTGTGAAGTCACAGAATGGAGGTGTGTGAAGTCATAGAATGGAGGTGTGTGAAATCATAGAATGGAGGTTTGGGAAGTCAGAGAATGGAGCTTTGTGAAGTCAGAATGGAGGTGTGCGAAGTCACAGAATGGTGGTGTGTGAAGTCACAGAATGGAGGTTTGTGAACTCAGAATGGTGTTGTGTGAAGTCACAGAATGGAGGTGTGTGAACTCAGAATGGAGGTGTGTGAAGTCACAGAATCTAGGTGTGTGAAGTCATAGAATGGAGGTGTGTGAAGTCATAATGGAGGCGTGTGAAGTCACAGAATTGAAGTGTGTGAAGTCACAGAATGGAGGTGTGTGAAGTCATAGAATGGAGGTGTGTGAAGTCAGAACGGAGGTGTGTGAACTCAGATTGGAGGTGTGGGACGTCACAATGGAGGTGTGTGAAGATATAGAATGGAGGTGTGTGAAGTCACAGAATGGAGGGGTGTGAAGTCAAAGACTGGAGGTGTGTGAAGTCATAGAATGGAGGTGTGTGAAGTCATAGAATGGAGGTGTGTGAAGTCAAAATGGAGGTGTGTGAAGTCACAGAATGGAGGTGTGTGAAGACACAGAATGAAGGTGTTTGAAGTCAAAATTGTGGTGTGTGAAGTCACAAATGGAGGTGTCTGAAGTCAGAATGCAGCTGTGTGAACTCATAGAATGGAGTGTGTGAAGTCAAAATGGGGGTGTGTGAAGTCATAGAATGGGGGTGTGTGAGGTCAAATTGGAAGTGTGTGAAATCACAGAATGGAGGTGTGTCAATTCAGAAATGAGGTGTGTGAAGTCATAGAAAGGAACGGCGTAAAGTCATAGAATGGATGTTTCTGAAGAAAGAATGAAGGTGTGTGAAGTCATAGAATGGAGGTGTGTGAAGTCAAAATGGAGGTGTGTGAACTCATAGAATGCAGGTGTGTGAACTCATAGAATGGAGGTGTGTGAAGTCATGGAATGGAGGTGTGTGAAGTCAAAGAATGGAGGTGTGTGAAGTCAAACAATAAAGGTGTGTGAAACCACAGAATGGAGGTGAGTGAAGTCAAAAAGGTGGTGTGTAGAGTCACAAATTGAGGTGTGTGAACTCAGAGAATGGAGGTGTGTAAAGTCAACGAATGGAGGTGTGTGAAGTCATCGAATTGAGGTGTGTGAAGTCATGGAATGGAGGTGTGTGAAGTCACAGAATGGAGGTGTGTGAAGTCAGAAGGGAGTTGTGTGAAGTCATAGAATGGAGGTGTGTGAAGTCAGAATGGAGGTGTGTGAACTCATAGAGTGGAGGTGTGTGAAGTCACAATGGAGGTGTGTGAAATCACAGAATGGAGGTGCGTGAAGTCATAGAATGGAGGTGTGTGAAGTCATAGAATGGATGTGTGTGAAATCATAATGGAGGTGTGTGAAGTCACAGAATTGAGGTGTCTGAAGTCAGAGAATTGAGGTGTGTTAAGTCATAGAATGGAGGTGTGTGAAGGCATAGAATGGAGGTGTGTGAAGTCATAGAAGGGAGCTGTGTGAAGTGAGAATGGAGGTGTGTGAAGTCACAGAATGGAGGTGTGTTAAGTCACAGAACGGAGGTGTTTGAACTCAGAATGGAGGTGTGTGAAGTCACAGAATGGAGGTGTGGGAAGTCATAGAATGGAGGTGTGTGAAATCATAGAATGGTGGTGTGGGAAGTCAGAGAATGGAGCTGTGTGAAGACAAAATGGAGGTGTGCGAAGTCACAGAATGGAGGTGTGTGAAGTCATAGAATGGAGGTGTGTGAAGTCATAGAATGGATGTGTGTGAAGTCATAATGGAGGTGTGTGAAGTCACAGAACGGAGGTGTGAAGTCATAGAATGGAGCTGTCTGAAGTCAGATTGGAGGTGTGTGAAGTCACAGAATGGAGGTGTGTTAAGTCACAAAACGGAGGTGTTTGAACTCAGAATGGAGGTGTGTGAAGTCACAGAATGGAGGTGTGTGAAGTAATAGAATGTAGCTGTGTGAAGTCAGATTGGAGGTGTGTGAAGTCACAGAATGGAGGTGTGTGAACTCAGAATGGAGGTGTGTGAAATCACAGAATGGAGGTGTGTGAAGTCATAGAATGGAGGTGTGTGAAGTCATAGAATGGAGGTGTGTGAAGTCATAATGGAGGTGTGTGAAGTCACAGAATTGATGTGTGTGAAGTCACAGAATGAAGGTGTGTGAAGTCATAGAATGGAGGTGTGTGAAGACATAGAATGGAGGTGTGTGAAGTCAGATTGGAGGTGTGGGAAGTCACAATGGAGGTGTGTGAAGTTATAGAATGGAGGTGTGTGAAGTCACAGAATGGAGGGGTGTGAAGTCAAAGACTGGAGTTGTGTGAAGTCATAGAATGGAGGTGTCTGAACTCATAGAATGGAGGTGTGTGAAGTCACAGAATGAAGGTGCGTTAAGTCACAGAATGGAGGTGTGTGAACTCAGAATGGAGGTGTGTGAAGTCACAGAATGGAGGTGTGGGAAATCATAGAATGGAGTTGTGTGAAGTCACAGAATGGAGTTGTGTGAAGTCACAGAATGGAGGTGTGTGAAGTCACAGAATGGAGGTGTGTGAACTCACAATGGAGGTGTGTGGAGTCAAAGAATGGAGGTGTGAGAATTAATAGAATGGAGGTGTGAGAAATCATAGAATGGAGGTGTGTGAAGTCACAGAATGGAGTTGTGTGAAGTCACAGAATGGAGTTGTGTGAAGTCACAGAATGGAGGTGTGTGAAGTCACAGAATGGAGGTGTGTGAATTCACAATGGAGGTGTGTGAAGTCAAAGAATGGAGGTGTGTGAAGTCATAGAATGGAATTGTGTGAAGTCATAAAATGGAGGTGTGTGAAGTGAGAATGGAGGTGTGTGAAGTCACAGAATGGAGGTTTGTGAAGTCATGGAATGGAGGTGTGTGAAGTCATAGAATGGATGTTTCTGAAGTAGAATGAAGGTGTGTGAAGTCATAGAATGGAGGTGTGTGAAGTCAAAATGGAGGTGTGTGAACTCATAAAATGGAGATGTGTGAAGTCATGGAATGGTGGTGTGTGAAGTCCAAGGATATAGGTGTGTGAATCAAACAATGGTGGTGTGTGAAGTCACAGAATGCAGGTGTGTTAAGTCAAAGAATGGAAGTGTGTGAAGTCAAAATGGAGGTGTGTGAAGTCAGAGAATGGTGGTGTGTGAAGTCACAGAATGAAGGTGTCTGAAGTCAGAATGCAGCTGTGTGAAGCCATAGAATCGAGGTGTGTGAAGTCAGAATGGAGGTGTGTGAACTCATAGAATGGAGCTGTGTGAAGTCAGATTGGAGGTGTGTGAAGTCACAGAATGGAGGTGTGTGAACTCAGAATGGAGGTGTGTGAAGTCACAGAATGGAGGTGCGTGAAGTCATAGAATGGAGGTTTGTGAAGTCACAGAATGGAGGTGTGTGAAGTCATAGAATGGAGCTGTGTGAAGTCAGATTGGAGGTGTGTGAAGGCACAGAATGGAGGTGCGTGAACTCAGAATGGAGGTGTGTGAAGTCACAGAATGGAGGTGTGTGTAGTCATAGAATGGAGGTGTGTGAAGTCATAGAATGGATGTGTGTGAAGTCATAATGGAGGTGTGTGAAGTCACAGAATTGAGGTGTGTGAAGTCACAGAATGGAGGTGTGTGAAGTCATAGAATGGAGGTGTGTGAAGTCATAGAATGGAGGTGTGTGAAGTCATAGAATGGATGTTTGCTAAGTAAGAATGAAGGTGTGTTAAGTCATAGAATGCAGGTGTGTGAAGGCACAGAATGGAGGTGTGTGAAGTCATAGAATGGAGCTGTGTGAAGTCAGATTGGAGGTGTGTGAAGTCACAGAATGGAGGTGTGTGAACTCAGAATGGAGGTGTGTGAAATCACAGAATGGAGGTGTGTGAAGTCATAAAATGGAGGTGTGTGAAGTCATAGAATGGATGTCTGTGAAGTCATAATGGAGGTGTGTGAAGTCACAGAATTGAGGTGTGTGAAGTCACAGAATGGAGGTGTGTGAAGTCATAGAATGGAGGTGTGTGAAGTCATAGAATGGAGGTGTGTGAAGTCACAGAATGGAGGTGTGTTAAGTCACAGAACGGAGGTGTTTGAACTCAGAATGGAGGTGTGTGAAGTCACAGAATGGAGGTTTGTGAAGTCATAGAATGGAGGTGTGTGAAATCATAGAATGGAGGTATGTGAAGTCAGAGAATGGAGCTGTGTGAAATCAGAAGTGAGGTGTGCGAAGTCACAGAATTGAGGTGTGTGAAGTCATTTTATGGAGCTGTGTGAAGTCAGAATGGAGGTGTGTGACGTCACAGAATGGAGGTGTGTGAACTCAGAATGGAGGTGTGTGAAGTCACAGAATCTAGGTGTGTGAAGTCATAGAATGGAGGTGTGTGAAGTCATAGAATGGAGGTGTGTGAAGTCATAATGGAGGCATGTGAAGTCACAGAATTGAGGTGTGTGAAGTCACAGAATGGAGGTTTGTGAAGTCATAGAATGGAGGTGTGTGAAATCATAGAATGGAGGTTTGGGAAGTCAGAGAATGGAGCTTTGTGAAGTCAGAATGGAGGTGTGCGAAGTCACAGAATGGAGGTGTGTGACCTCAGAATGGAGGTGTGTGAAGTCACAGAATCTAGGTGTGTGAAGTCATAGAATGGAGGTGTGTGAAGTCATAGAATGGAGGTGTGTGAAGTCATAATGGAGGCGTGTGAAGTCACAGAATTGAGGTGTGTGAAGTCACAGAATGGAGGTGTGTGAAGTCATAGAATGGAGGTGTGTGAAGTCAAAACGGAGGTGTGTGAACTCAGATTGGAGGTGTGGGACTTCACAATGGAGGTGTGTGAAGATATAGAATGGAGGTGTGTGAAGTCACAGAATGGAGGGGTGTGAAGTCAAAGACTGGAGGTGTGTGAAGTCATAGAATGGAGGTGTGTGAAGTCATAGAATGGAGGTGTGTGAAGTCAAAATGGAGGTGTGTGAACTCATAAAATGGTGATGTGTGAAGTCATGGAATGGAGGTGTGTGAAGTCCAAGAATATAGGTGTGTGAAGTCAAACAATGGTGGTGTGTGAATTCACAGAATGCAGGTGTGTTAAGTCAAAGAATGGAAGTGTGTGAAGTCAAAATGGAGGTGTGTGAAGTCACAGAATGGAGGTGTGTGAAGTCACAGAATGAAGGTGTTTGAAGTCAAAATTGTGGTGTGTGAAGTCACAAATGAAGGTGTCTGAAGTCAGAATGCAGCTGTGTGAAGTCATAGAATGGAGGTGTGTGAAGTCAGAATGGAGGTTTGTGAACTCATAGAATGGAGTGTGTGAAGTCACAATGGGGGTGTGTGAAGTCATAGAATGGGGGTGTGTGAGATCAAATTGGAGGTGTGTGAAATCACAGAATGGAGGTGTGTCAACTCAGAAATGAGGTGTGTGAAGTCATAGAATGGAAGTGCGTGAAGTCATAGAATGGATGTTTCTGAAGTAAGAATGACGGTGTGTGAAGTCATAGAATGGAGGTGTGTGAAGTCAAAATGGAGGTGTATGAACTCATAGAATGGAGGTGTGTGAACTCCTAGAATGGAGGTGTGTGAAGTCATGGAATGGAGGTGTGTGAAGTCAAAGAATGGAGGTGTGTGAAGTCAAACAATAAAGGTGTGTGAAGTCACAGAGTGGAGGTGTGTGAAATCACAGAATGTAGGTGTGTGAAGTCAATAAGGTGGTGTGTAGAGTCACAAATTGAGGTGTGTGAACTCATAGAATGGATTCGTGTAAAGTCAAAGAATGGAGGTGTGTGAAGTCATCGAATTGAGGTGTGTGAACTCATGGAATGGAGGTGTGTGAAGTCACAGAATGGAGGTGTGTGAAGTCAAAATGGAGTTGTGTGAAGTCATAGAATGGAGGTGTGTGAAATCAGAATGGAGGTGTGTGAAGTCATAGAGTGGAGGTGTGTGAAGTCACAATGGAGGTGTGTGAAGTCATAGAATGGAGGTGTGTGAAGTCACAGAATGGAGGTGTGTGAAGTCATAGAATGGAGCTGTGTGAAGTCAGATTGGAGGTGTGTGAAGTCACAGAATGGAGGTGTGTGAACTCAGAATGGAGGTGTGTGAAATCACAGAATGGAGGTGTGTGAAGTCATAGAATGGAGGTGTGTGAAGTCATAGAATGGATGTGTGTGAAATCATAATGGAGGTGTGTGAAGTCACAGAATTGACGTGTGTGAAGTCACAGAATGGAGGTGTGTGAAGTCATAGAATGGATGTTTGTTAAGTAAGAATGAAGGTGTGTTAAGTAATAGAATGGAGGTGTGTGAAGGCACAGAATGGAGGTGTGTGAAGTCATAGAATGGAGCTGTGTGAAGTCAGAATGGAGGTGTGTGAACTCAGAATGGAGGTGTGTGAAGTCACAGAATGGAGGTGTGTGAAGTCATAGAATGGAGGTGTGTGAAGTCATAGAATGGAGGTGTGTGAAGTCACAGAATGGAGGTGTGTTAAGTCACAGAACGGAGGTGTTTGAACTCAGAATGGAGGTGTGTGAAGTCACAGAATGGAGGTTTGTGAAGTCATAGAATGGAGGTGTGTGAAATCATAGAATGGAGGTGTGTGAAGTCAGAGAATGGAGCTGTGTGAAATCAGAAGTGAGGTGTGCGAAGTCACAGAATTGAGGTGTGTGAAGTCATTTTATGGAGCTGTGTGAAGTCAGAATGGAGGTGTGTGAAGTCACAGAATGGAGGTGTGTGAACTCAGAATGGAGGTGTGTGAAGTCACAGAATCTAGGTGTGTGAAGTCATAGAATGGAGGTGTGTGAAGTCATAGAATGGAGGTGTGTGAAGTCATAATGGAGGCATGTGAAGTCACAGAATTGAGGTGTGTGAAGTCACAGAATGGAGGTGTGTGAAGTCATAGAATGGAGGTGTGTGAAATCATAGAATGGAGGTTTGGGAAGTCAGGGAATGGAGCTTTGTGAAGTCAGAATGGAGGTGTGCGAAGTCACAGAATGGAGGTGTGTGACCTCAGAATGGAGGTGTGTGAAGTCACAGAATCTAGGTGTGTGAAGTCATAGAATGGAGGTGTGTGAAGTCATAGAATGGAGGTGTGTGAAGTCATAATGGAGGCGTGTGAAGTCACAGAATTGAGGTGTGTGAAGTCACAGAATGGAGGTGTGTGAAGTCATAGAATGGAGGTGTGTGAAGTCAGAACGGAGGTGTGTGAACTCAGATTGGGGGTGTGGGACTTCACAATGGAGGTGTGTGAAGATATAGAATGGAGGTGTGTGAAGTCACAGAATGGAGGGGTGTGAAGTCAAAGACTGGAGGTGTGTGAAGTCATAGAATGGAGGTGTGTGAAGTCATAGAATGGAGGTGTGTCAACTCAGAAAGCAGGTGTGTGAAGTCATAGAATGGAAATGTGTGAAGTCATAGATTGGAGGTGTGTGAAATCATAGAATGGAGGTGTGTGAAGTCACAGAATGGAGGTGAGTGAAGTCAGAATGGCGGTGTGTGAAGTCATAGAATGGAGGTTTTTGAAGTCACAGAATGGAAGTGTGTGAAGTCATAGAATGGAGGTGTGTGAAGTCAGATTGGAGGTGTGTGAAGTCATAGAATGGAGGTGTGTCAACTCAGAAAGGAGGTGTGTGAAGTCATAGAATGGAAATGTGTGAAGTCATAGATTGGAGGTGTGTGAAATCATAGAATGGAGGTGTGTGAAGTCACAGAATTGAGGTGTGTGAAGTCAGAATGGAGGTGTGTGAAGTCAGAATGGAGGTGGGTGAAGTCATAGAATGGAGGTGTGTGAAATCACAAAGCATTTGTGTGAACTCATTGAATGGAGGTCTGTGAAGTCACAATGTAGGTGTGTGAAGTCACAGAATGGAGGTGTGTGAAGTCACAGAATGGAGGTGTGTGAAGTCACAGAATGGAGGTGTGTGAAGTCATATAATGGAGGTGTGTGAAGTCACAGAATGGAGGTGTGTGAAGTCAGAATGGAGTTGTGTGAAGTCATAGAATGGAGGTGTGTGAAGTCAGAATGGAGGTGTGTGAAATCATAGAATGGAGGTGTGTGAAGTCAGAATGGAGGTGTGTGAACTCATAGAATGGAGGTGTGTGAAGTCACAATGGAGGTGTGTGAAGTCCTAGAATGGAGGTGTGTGAAGTCACAGAATGGAGGTGTGTGAAGACATAGAATGGAGCTGTGTGAAGTCAGATTGGAGGTGTGTGAAGTCACAGAATGGAGGTGTGTGAACTCAGAATGGAGGTGTGTGAAGTCACAGAATGGAGGTGTGTGAAGTCATATAATGGAGGTGTGTTAAGTCATAGAATGGATGTGTGTGAAGTCATAATGGAGGTGTGTGAAGTCACAGAATTGAGGTGCGTGAAGTCACAGAATGGAGGTGTGTGAAGTCATAGAATGGAGGTGTGTGAAGTCATAGAATGGAGGTGTGTGAAGTCATAGAATGGATGTTTGTTAAGTAAGAATGAAGGTGTGTTAAGTCATAGAATGGAGGTGTGTGAATTTACAGAATGGAGGTGTGTGAAGTCATAGAATGGAGCTGTGTGAAGTCAGAGTGGAGGTGTGTGAAGTCACAGAATGGAGGTGTGTGAACTCAGAATGGAGGTGTGTGAAGTCACAGAATGGAGGTGTGTTAAGTCACAGAATGGAGGTGTTTGAACTCAGAATGGAGGTGTGTGAAGTCACAGAATGGAGGTGTGTGAAGTCATAGAATGGAGGTGTGTGAAATCATAGAATGGATGTGTGGGAAGTCAGAGAATGGAGCTTTGTGAAGTCAGAATGGAGGTGTGCGAAGTCACAGAATGGAGGTGTGTGACCTCAGAATGGAGGTGTGTGAAGTCACAGAATCTAGGTGTGTGAAGTCATAGAATGGAGGTGTGTGAAGTCATAGAATGGAGGTGTGTGAAGTCATAATGGAGGCATGTGAAGTCACAGAATTGAGGTGTGTGAAGTCACAGAATGGAGGTGTGTGAAGTCATAGAATGGAGGTGTGTGAAATCATAGAATGGAGGTTTGGGAAGTCAGAGAATGGAGCTTTGTGAAGTCAGAATGGAGGTGTGCGAAGTCACAGAATGGAGGTGTGTGACCTCAGAATGGAGGTGTGTGAAGTCACAGAATCTAGGTGTGTGAAGTCATAGAATGGAGGTGTGTGAAGTCATAGAATGGAGGTGTGTGAAGTCATAATGGAGGCGTGTGAAGTCACAGAATTGAGGTGTGTGAAGTCACAGAATGGAGGTGTGTGAAGTCATAGAATGGAGGTGTGTGAAGTCAGAACGGAGGTGTGTGAACTCAGATTGGGGGTGTGGGACTTCACAATGGAGGTGTGTGAAGATATAGAATGGAGGTGTGTGAAGTCACAGAATGGAGGGGTGTGAAGTCAAAGACTGGAGGTGTGTGAAGTCATAGAATGGAGGTGTGTGAAGTCATAGAATGGAGGTGTGTCAACTCAGAAAGCAGGTGTGTGAAGTCATAGAATGGAAATGTGTGCAGTCATAGATTGGAGGTGTGTGAAATCATAGAATGGAGGTGTGTGAAGTCACAGAATGGAGGTGAGTGAAGTCAGAATGGCGGTGTGTGAAGTCATAGAATGGAGGTTTTTGAAGTCACAGAATGGAAGTGTGTGAAGTCATAGAATGGAGGTGTGTGAAGTCAGATTGGAGGTGTGTGAAGTCATAGAATGGAGGTGTGTCAACTCAGAAAGGAGGTGTGTGAAGTCATAGAATGGAAATGTGTGAAGTCATAGATTGGAGGTGTGTGAAATCATAGAATGGAGGTGTGTGAAGTCACAGAATTGAGGTGTGTGAAGTCAGAATGGAGGTGTGTGAAGTCAGAATGGAGGTGGGTGAAGTCATAGAATGGAGGTGTGTGAAATCACAAAGCATTTGTGTGAACTCATTGAATGGAGGTCTGTGAAGTCACAATGTAGGTGTGTGAAGTCACAGAATGGAGGTGTGTGAAGTCACAGAATGGAGGTGTGTGAAGTCACAGAATGGAGGTGTGTGAAGTCATATAATGGAGGTGTGTGAAGTCACAGAATGGAGGTGTGTGAAGTCAGAATGGAGTTGTGTGAAGTCATAGAATGGAGGTGTGTGAAGTCAGAATGGAGGTGTGTGAAATCATAGAATCTAGGTGTGTGAAGTCAGAATGGAGGTGTGTGAACTCATAGAATGGAGGTGTGTGAAGTCACAATGGAGGTGTGTGAAGTCCTAGAATGGAGGTGTGTGAAGTCACAGAATGGAGGTGTGTGAAGACATAGAATGGAGCTGTGTGAAGTCAGATTGGAGGTGTGTGAAGTCACAGAATGGAGGTGTGTGAACTCAGAATGGAGGTGTGTGAAGTCACAGAATGGAGGTGTGTGAAGTCATATAATGGAGGTGTGTTAAGTCATAGAATGGATGTGTGTGAAGTCATAATGGAGGTGTGTGAAGTTACAGAATTGAGGTGCGTGAAGTCACAGAATGGAGGTGTGTGAAGTCATAGAATGGAGGTGTGTGAAGTCATAGAATGGAGGTGTGTGAAGTCATAGAATGGATGTTTGTTAAGTAAGAATGAAGGTGTGTTAAGTCATAGAATGGAGGTGTGTGAATTTACAGAATGGAGGTGTGTGAAGTCATAGAATGGAGCTGTGTGAAGTCAGAGTGGAGGTGTGTGAAGTCACAGAATGGAGGTGTGTGAACTCAGAATGGAGGTGTGTGAAGTCACAGAATGGAGGTGTGTTAAGTCACAGAATGGAGGTGTTTGAACTCAGAATGGAGGTGTGTGAAGTCACAGAATGGAGGTGTGTGAAGTCATAGAATGGAGGTGTGTGAAATCATAGAATGGAGGTTTGGGAAGTCAGAGAATGGAGCTTTGTGAAGTCAGAATGGAGGTGTGCGAAGTCACAGAATGGTGGTGTGTGAAGTCACAGAATGGAGGTTTGTGAACTCAGAATGGTGTTGTGTGAAGTCACAGAATGGAGGTGTGTGAACTCAGAATGGAGGTGTGTGAAGTCACAGAATCTAGGTGTGTGAAGTCATAGAATGGAGGTGTGTGAAGTCATAATGGAGGCGTGTGAAGTCACAGAATTGAAGTGTGTGAAGTCACAGAATGGAGGTGTGTGAAGTCATAGAATGGAGGTGTGTGAAGTCAGAACGGAGGTGTGTGAACTCAGATTGGAGGTGTGGGACGTCACAATGGAGGTGTGTGAAGATATAGAATGGAGGTGTGTGAAGTCACAGAATGGAGGGGTGTGAAGTCAAAGACTGGAGGTGTGTGAAGTCATAGAATGGAGGTGTGTGAAGTCATAGAATGGAGGTGTGTGAAGTCAAAATGGAGGTGTGTGAAGTCACAGAATGGAGGTGTGTGAAGACACAGAATGAAGGTGTTTGAAGTCAAAATTGTGGTGTGTGAAGTCACAAATGGAGGTGTCTGAAGTCAGAATGCAGCTGTGTGAACTCATAGAATGGAGTGTGTGAAGTCAAAATGGGGGTGTGTGAAGTCATAGAATGGGGGTGTGTGAGGTCAAATTGGAAGTGTGTGAAATCACAGAATGGAGGTGTGTCAATTCAGAAATGAGGTGTGTGAAGTCATAGAAAGAAACGGCGTAAAGTCATAGAATGGATGTTTCTGAAGAAAGAATGAAGGTGTGTGAAGTCATAGAATGGAGGTGTGTGAAGTCAAAATGGAGGTGTGTGAACTCATAGAATGCAGGTGTGTGAACTCATAGAATGGAGGTGTGTGAAGTCATGGAATGGAGGTGTGTGAAGTCAAAGAATGGAGGTGTGTGAAGTCAAAAAATAAAGGTGTGTGAAACCACAGAATGGAGGTGAGTGAAGTCAAAAAGGTGGTGTGTAGAGTCACAAATTGAGGTGTGTGAACTCAGAGAATGGAGGTGTGTAAAGTCAACGAATGGAGGTGTGTGAAGTCATCGAATTGAGGTGTGTGAAGTCATGGATGGAGGTGTGTGAAGTCACAGAATGGAGGTGTGTGAAGTCAGAAGGGAGTTGTGTGAAGTCATAGAATGGAGGTGTGTGAAGTCAGAATGGAGGTGTGTGAACTCATAGAGTGGAGGTGTGTGAAGTCACAATGGAGGTGTGTGAAATCACAGAATGGAGGTGCGTGAAGTCATAGAATGGAGGTGTGTGAAGTCATAGAATGGATGTGTGTGAAATCATAATGGAGGTGTGTGAAGTCACAGAATTGAGGTGTCTGAAGTCAGAGAATTGAGGTGTGTTAAGTCATAGAATGGAGGTGTGTGAAGGCATAGAATGGAGGTGTGTGAAGTCATAGAAGGGAGCTGTGTGAAGTGAGAATGGAGGTGTGTGAAGTCACAGAATGGAGGTGTGTGAAGTAATAGAATGTAGCTGTGTGAAGTCAGATTGGAGGTGTGTGAAGTCACAGAATGGAGGTGTGTGAACTCAGAATGGAGGTGTGTGAAATCACAGAATGGAGGTGTGTGAAGTCATAGAATGGAGGTGTGTGAAGTCATAGAATGGAGGTGTGTGAAGTCATAATGGAGGTGTGTGAAGTCACAGAATTGATGTGTGTGAAGTCACAGAATGAAGGTGTGTGAAGTCATAGAATGGAGGTGTCTGAACTCATAGAATGGAGGTGTGTGAAGTCACAGAATGAAGGTGCGTTAAGTCACAGAATGGAGGTGTGTGAACTCAGAATGGAGGTGTGTGAAGTCACAGAATGGAGGTGTGGGAAATCATAGAATGGAGTTGTGTGAAGTCACAGAATGGAGTTGTGTGAAGTCACAGAATGGAGGTGTGTGAAGTCACAGAATGGAGGTGTGTGAACTCACAATGGAGGTGTGTGGAGTCAAAGAATGGAGGTGTGAGAATTAATAGAATGGAGGTGTGAGAAATCATAGAATGGAGGTGTGTGAAGTCACAGAATGGAGTTGTGTGAAGTCACAGAATGGAGTTGTGTGAAGTCACAGAATGGAGGTGTGTGAAGTCACAGAATGGAGGTGTGTGAATTCACAATGGAGGTGTGTGAAGTCAAAGAATGGAGGTGTGTGAAGTCATAGAATGGAATTGTGTGAAGTCATAAAATGGAGGTGTGTGAAGTGAGAATGGAGGTGTGTGAAGTCACAGAATGGAGGTTTGTGAAGTCATGGAATGGAGGTGTGTGAAGTCATAGAATGGATGTTTCTGAAGTAGAATGAAGGTGTGTGAAGTCATAGAATGGAGGTGTGTGAAGTCAAAATGGAGGTGTGTGAACTCATAAAATGGAGATGTGTGAAGTCATGGAATGGTGGTGTGTGAAGTCCAAGGATATAGGTGTGTGAATCAAACAATGGTGGTGTGTGAAGTCACAGAATGCAGGTGTGTTAAGTCAAAGAATGGAAGTGTGTGAAGTCAAAATGGAGGTGTGTGAAGTCAGAGAATGGTGGTGTGTGAAGTCACAGAATGAAGGTGTCTGAAGTCAGAATGCAGCTGTGTGAAGCCATAGAATCGAGGTGTGTGAAGTCAGAATGGAGGTGTGTGAACTCATAGAATGGAGCTGTGTGAAGTCAGATTGGAGGTGTGTGAAGTCACAGAATGGAGGTGTGTGAACTCAGAATGGAGGTGTGTGAAGTCACAGAATGGAGGTGCGTGAAGTCATAGAATGGAGGTTTGTGAAGTCACAGAATGGAGGTGTGTGAAGTCATAGAATGGAGCTGTGTGAAGTCAGATTGGAGGTGTGTGAAGGCACAGAATGGAGGTGCGTGAACTCAGAATGGAGGTGTGTGAAGTCACAGAATCGAGGTGTGTGTAGTCATAGAATGGAGGTGTGTGAAGTCATAGAATGGATGTGTGTGAAGTCATAATGGAGGTGTGTGAAGTCACAGAATTGAGGTGTGTGAAGTCACAGAATGGAGGTGTGTGAAGTCATAGAATGGAGGTGTGTGAAGTCATAGAATGGAGGTGTGTGAAGTCATAGAATGGATGTTTGCTAAGTAAGAATGAAGGTGTGTTAAGTCATAGAATGCAGGTGTGTGAAGGCACAGAATGGAGGTGTGTGAAGTCATAGAATGGAGCTGTGTGAAGTCAGATTGGAGGTGTGTGAAGTCACAGAATGGAGGTGTGTGAACTCAGAATGGAGGTGTGTGAAATCACAGAATGGAGGTGTGTGAAGTCATAAAATGGAGGTGTGTGAAGTCATAGAATGGATGTCTGTGAAGTCATAATGGAGGTGTGTGAAGTCACAGAATTGAGGTGTGTGAAGTCACAGAATGGAGGTGTGTGAAGTCATAGAATGGAGGTGTGTGAAGTCATAGAATGGAGGTGTGTGAAGTCACAGAATGGAGGTGTGTTAAGTCACAGAACGGAGGTGTTTGAACTCAGAATGGAGGTGTGTGAAGTCACAGAATGGAGGTTTGTGAAGTCATAGAATGGAGGTGTGTGAAATCATAGAATGGAGGTGTGTGAAGTCAGAGAATGGAGCTGTGTGAAATCAGAAGTGAGGTGTGCGAAGTCACAGAATTGAGGTGTGTGAAGTCATTTTATGGAGCTGTGTGAAGTCAGAATGGAGGTGTGTGAAGTCACAGAATGGAGGTGTGTGAACTCAGAATGGAGGTGTGTGAAGTCACAGAATCTAGGTGTGTGAAGTCATAGAATGGAGGTGTGTGAAGTCATAGAATGGAGGTGTGTGAAGTCATAATGGAGGCATGTGAAGTCACAGAATTGAGGTGTGTGAAGTCACAGAATGGAGGTGTGTGAAGTCATAGAATGGAGGTGTGTGAAATCATAGAATGGAGGTTTGGGAAGTCAGAGAATGGAGCTTTGTGAAGTCAGAATGGAGGTGTGCGAAGTCACAGAATGGAGGTGTGTGACCTCAGAATGGAGGTGTGTGAAGTCATAATGGAGGCATGTGAAGTCACAGAATTGAGGTGTGTGAAGTCACAGAATGGAGGTGTGTGAAGTCATAGAATGGAGGTGTGTGAAGTCAGAATGGAGGTGTGTGAACTCAGATTGGAGGTGTGGGACTTCACAATGGAGGTGTGTGAAGATATAGAATGGAGGTGTGTGAAGTCACAGAATGGAGGGGTGTGAAGTCAAAGACTGGAGGTGTGTGAAGTCATAGAAAGGAGGTGTGTGAAGTCATAGAATGGAGGTGTGTGAAGTCAAAATGGAGGTGTGTGAACTCATAAAATGGTGATGTGTGAAGTCATGGAATGGAGGTGTGTGAAGTCCAAGAATATAGGTGTGTGAAGTCAAACAATGGTGGTGTGTGAATTCACAGAATGCAGGTGTGTTAAGTCAAAGAATGGAAGTGTGTGAAGTCAAAATGGAGGTGTGTGAAGTCACAGAATGGAGGTGTGTGAAGTCACAGAATGAAGGTGTTTGAAGTCAAAATTGTGGTGTGTGAAGTCACAAATGAAGGTGTCTGAAGTCAGAATGCAGCTGTGTGAAGTCATAGAATGGAGGTGTGTGAAGTCAGAATGGAGGTTTGTGAACTCATAGAATGGAGTGTGTGAAGTCACAATGGGGGTGTGTGAAGTCATAGAATGGGGGTGTGTGAGATCAAATTGGAGGTGTGTGAAATCACAGAATGGAGGTGTGTCAACTCAGAAATGAGGTGTGTGAAGTCATAGAATGGAAGTGCGTGAAGTCATAGAATGGATGTTTCTGAAGTAAGAATGACGGTGTGTGAAGTCATAGAATGGAGGTGTGTGAAGTCAAAATGGAGGTGTATGAACTCATAGAATGGAGGTGTGTGAACTCCTAGAATGGAGGTGTGTGAAGTCATGGAATGGAGGTGTGTGAAGTCAAAGAATGGAGGTGTGTGAAGTCAAACAATAAAGGTGTGTGAAGTCACAGAGTGGAGGTGTGTGAAATCACAGAATGTAGGTGTGTGAAGTCAATAAGGTGGTGTGTAGAGTCACAAATTGAGGTGTGTGAACTCATAGAATGGATTCGTGTAAAGTCAAAGAATGGAGGTGTGTGAAGTCATCGAATTGAGGTGTGTGAACTCATGGAATGGAGGTGTGTGAAGTCACAGAATGGAGGTGTGTGAAGTCAAAATGGAGTTGTGTGAAGTCATAGAATGGAGGTGTGTGAAATCAGAATGGAGGTGTGTGAAGTCATAGAGTGGAGGTGTGTGAAATCACAATGGAGGTGTGTGAAGTCATAGAATGGAGGTGTGTGAAGTCACAGAATGGAGGTGTGTGAAGTCATAGAATGGAGCTGTGTGAAGTCAGATTGGAGGTGTGTGAAGTCACAGAATGGAGGTGTGTGAACTCAGAATGGAGGTGTGTGAAATCACAGAATGGAGGTGTGTGAAGTCATAGAATGGAGGTGTGTGAAGTCATAGAATGGATGTGTGTGAAATCATAATGGAGGTGTGTGAAGTCACAGAATTGAGGTGTGTGAAGTCACAGAATGGAGGTGTGTGAAGTCATAGAATGGATGTTTGTTAAGTAAGAAAGAAGGTGTGTTAAGTAATAGAATGGAGGTGTGTGAAGGCACAGAATGGAGGTGTGTGAAGTCATAGAATGGAGCTGTGTGAAGTCAGAATGGAGGTGTGTGAACTCAGAATGGAGGTGTGTGAAGTCACAGAATGGAGGTGTGTGAAGTCATAGAATGGAGGTGTGTGAAGTCATAGAATGGAGGTGTGTGAAGTCACAGAATGGAGGTGTGTTAAGTCACAGAACGGAGGTGTTTGAACTCAGAATGGAGGTGTGTGAAGTCACAGAATGGAGGTTTGTGAAGTCATAGAATGGAGGTGTGTGAAATCATAGAATGGAGGTGTGTGAAGTCAGAGAATGGAGCTGTGTGAAATCAGAAGTGAGGTGTGCGAAGTCACAGAATTGAGGTGTGTGAAGTCATTTTATGGAGCTGTGTGAAGTCAGAATGGAGGTGTGTGAAGTCACAGAATGGAGGTGTGTGAACTCAGAATGGAGGTGTGTGAAGTCACAGAATCTAGGTGTGTGAAGTCATAGAATGGAGGTGTGTGAAGTCATAGAATGGAGGTGTGTGAAGTCATAATGGAGGCATGTGAAGTCACAGAATTGAGGTGTGTGAAGTCACAGAATGGAGGTGTGTGAAGTCATAGAATGGAGGTGTGTGAAATCATAGAATGGAGGTTTGGGAAGTCAGAGAATGGAGCTTTGTGAAGTCAGAATGGAGGTGTGCGAAGTCACAGAATGGAGGTGTGTGACCTCAGAATGGAGGTGTGTGAAGTCACAGAATCTAGGTGTGTGAAGTCATAGAATGGAGGTGTGTGAAGTCATAGAATGGAGGTGTGTGAAGTCATAATGGAGGCGTGTGAAGTCACAGAATTGAGGTGTGTGAAGTCACAGAATGGAGGTGTGTGAAGTCATAGAATGGAGGTGTGTGAAGTCAGAACGGAGGTGTGTGAACTCAGATTGGAGGTGTGGGACTTCACAATGGAGGTGTGTGAAGATATAGAATGGAGGTGTGTGAAGTCACAGAATGGAGGGGTGTGAAGTCAAAGACTGGAGGTGTGTGAAGTCATAGAATGGAGGTGTGTGAAGTCATAGAATGGAGGTGTGTGAAGTCAAAATGGAGGTGTGTGAACTCATAAAATGGTGATGTGTGAAGTCATGGAATGGAGGTGTGTGAAGTCCAAGAATATAGGTGTGTGAAGTCAAACAATGGTGGTGTGTGAATTCACAGAATGCAGGTGTGTTAAGTCAAAGAATGGAAGTGTGTGAAGTCAAAATGGAGGTGTGTGAAGTCACAGAATGGAGGTGTGTGAAGTCACAGAATGAAGGTGTTTGAAGTCAAAATTGTGGTGTGTGAAGTCACAAATGAAGGTGTCTGAAGTCAGAATGCAGCTGTGTGAAGTCATAGAATGGAGGTGTGTGAAGTCAGAATGGAGGTTTGTGAACTCATAGAATGGAGTGTGTGAAGTCACAATGGGGGTGTGTGAAGTCATAGAATGGGGGTGTGTGAGATCAAATTGGAGGTGTGTGAAATCACAGAATGGAGGTGTGTCAACTCAGAAATGAGGTGTGTGAAGTCATAGAATGGAAGTGCGTGAAGTCATAGAATGGATGTTTCTGAAGTAAGAATGACGGTGTGTGAAGTCATAGAATGGAGGTGTGTGAAGTCAAAATGGAGGTGTATGAACTCATAGAATGGAGGTGTGTGAACTCCTAGAATGGAGGTGTGTGAAGTCATGGAATGGAGGTGTGTGAAGTCAAAGAATGGAGGTGTGTGAAGTCAAACAATAAAGGTGTGTGAAGTCACAGAGTGGAGGTGTGTGAAATCACAGAATGTAGGTGTGTGAAGTCAATAAGGTGGTGTGTAGAGTCACAAATTGAGGTGTGTGAACTCATAGAATGGATTCGTGTAAAGTCAAAGAATGGAGGTGTGTGAAGTCACAGAATTGAGGTGTCTGAAGTCAGAGAATTGAGGTGTGTTAAGTCATAGAATGGAGGTGTGTGAAGGCATAGAATGGAGGTGTGTGAAGTCATAGAAGGGAGCTGTGTGAAGTGAGAATGGAGGTGTGTGAAGTCACAGAATGGAGGTGTGTTAAGTCACAGAACGGAGGTGTTTGAACTCAGAATGGAGGTGTGTGAAGTCACAGAATGGAGGTGTGGGAAGTCATAGAATGGAGGTGTGTGAAATCATAGAATGGTGGTGTGGGAAGTCAGAGAATGGAGCTGTGTGAAGACAAAATGGAGGTGTGCGAAGTCACAGAATGGAGGTGTGTGAAGTCATAGAATGGAGGTGTGTGAAGTCATAGAATGGATGTGTGTGAAGTCATAATGGAGGTGTGTGAAGTCACAGAATCGAGGTGTGAAGTCATAGAATGGAGCTGTCTGAAGTCAGATTGGAGGTGTGTGAAGTCACAGAATGGAGGTGTGTTAAGTCACAAAACGGAGGTGTTTGAACTCAGAATGGAGGTGTGTGAAGTCACAGAATGGAGGTGTGTGAAGTAATAGAATGTAGCTGTGTGAAGTCAGATTGCAGGTGTGTGAAGTCATAGAATGGAGGTGTGTGAACTCAGAATGGAGGTGTGTGAAATCACAGAATGGAGGTGTGTGAAGTCATAGAATGGAGGTGTGTGAAGTCATAGAATGGAGGTGTGTGAAGTCATAATGGAGGTGTGTGAAGTCACAGAATTGATGTGTGTGAAGTCACAGAATGAAGGTGTGTGAAGTCATAGAATGGAGGTGTCTGAACTCATAGAATGGAGGTGTGTGAAGTCACAGAATGAAGGTGCATTAAGTCACAGAATGGAGGTGTGTGAACTCAGAATGGAGGTGTGTGAAGTCACAGAATGGAGGTGTGGGAAATCATAGAATGGAGTTGTGTGAAGTCACAGAATGGAGTTGTGTGAAGTCACAGAATGGAGGTGTGTGAAGTCACAGAATGGAGGTGTGTGAACTCACAATGGAGGTGTGTGGAGTCAAAGAATGGAGGTGTGAGAATTAATAGAATGGAGGTGTGAGAAATCATAGAATGGAGGTGTGTAAAGTCACAGAATGGAGTTGTGTGAAGTCACAGAATGGAGTTGTGTGAAGTCACAGAATGGAGGTGTGTGAAGTCACAGAATGGAGGTGTGTGAATTCACAATGGATGTGTGTGAAGTCAAAGAATGGAGGTGTGTGAAGTCATAGAATGGAATTGTGTGAAGTCATAAAATGGAGGTGTGTGAAGTGAGAATGGAGGTGTGTGAAGTCACAGAATGGAGGTTTGTGAAGTCATGGAATGGAGGTGTGTGAAGTCATAGAATGGATGTTTCTGAAGTAGAATGAAGGTGTGTGAAGTCATAGAATGGAGGTGTGTGAAGTCAAAATGGAGGTGTGTGAACTCATAAAATGGAGATGTGTGAAGTCATGGAATGGTGGTGTGTGAAGTCCAAGGATATAGGTGTGTGAATCAAACAATGGTGGTGTGTGAAGTCACAGAATGCAGGTGTGTTAAGTCAAAGAATGGAAGTGTGTGAAGTCAAAATGGAGGTGTGTGAAGACAGAGAATGGTGGTGTGTGAAGTCACAGAATGAAGGTGTCTGAAGTCAGAATGCAGCTGTGTGAAGCCATAGAATCGAGGTGTGTGAAGTCAGAATGGAGGTGTGTGAACTCATAGAATGGAGCTGTGTGAAGTCAGATTGGAGGTGTGTGAAGTCACAGAATGGAGGTGTGTGAACTCAGAATGGAGGTGTGTGAAGTCACAGAATGGAGGTGCGTGAAGTCATAGAATGGAGGTTTGTGAAGTCACAGAATGGAGGTGTGTGAAGTCATAGAATGGAGCTGTGTGAAGTCAGATTGGAGGTGTGTGAAGGCACAGAATGGAGGTGCGTGAACTCAGAATGGAGGTGTGTGAAGTCACAGAATGGAGGTGTGTGTAGTCATAGAATGGAGGTGTGTGAAGTCATAGAATGGATGTGTGTGAAGTCATAATGGAGGTGTGTGAAGTCACAGAATTGAGGTGTGTGAAGTCACAGAATGGAGGTGTGTGAAGTCATAGAATGGAGGTGTGTGAAGTCATAGAATGGAGGTGTGTGAAGTCATAGAATGGATGTTTGCTAAGTAAGAATGAAGGTGTGTTAAGTCATAGAATGCAGGTGTGTGAAGGCACAGAATGGAGGTGTGTGAAGTCATAGAATGGAGCTGTGTGAAGTCAGATTGGAGGTGTGTGAAGTCACAGAATGGAGGTGTGTGAACTCAGAATGGAGGTGTGTGAAATCACAGAATGGAGGTGTGTGAAGTCATAAAATGGAGGTGTGTGAAGTCATAGAATGGATGTCTGTGAAGTCATAATGGAGGTGTGTGAAGTCACAGAATTGAGGTGTGTGAAGTCACAGAATGGAGGTGTGTGAAGTCATAGAATGGAGGTGTGTGAAGTCATAGAATGGAGGTGTGTGAAGTCACAGAATGGAGGTGTGTTAAGTCACAGAACGGAGGTGTTTGAACTCAGAATGGAGGTGTGTGAAGTCACAGAATGGAGGTTTGTGAAGTCATAGAATGGAGGTGTGTGAAATCATAGAATGGAGGTGTGTGAAGTCAGAGAATGGAGCTGTGTGAAATCAGAAGTGAGGTGTGCGAAGTCACAGAATTGAGGTGTGTGAAGTCATTTTATGGAGCTGTGTGAAGTCAGAATGGAGGTGTGTGAAGTCACAGAATGGAGGTGTGTGAACTCAGAATGGAGGTGTGTGAAGTCACAGAATCTAGGTGTGTGAAGTCATAGAATGGAGGTGTGTGAAGTCATAGAATGGAGGTGTGTGAAGTCATAATGGAGGCATGTGAAGTCACAGAATTGAGGTGTGTGAAGTCACAGAATGGAGGTGTGTGAAGTCATAGAATGGAGGTGTGTGAAATCATAGAATGGAGGTTTGGGAAGTCAGAGAATGGAGCTTTGTGAAGTCAGAATGGAGGTGTGCGAAGTCACAGAATGGAGGTGTGTGACCTCAGAATGGAGGTGTGTGAAGTCATAATGGAGGCGTGTGAAGTCACAGAATTGAGGTGTGTGAAGTCACAGAATGGAGGTGTGTGAAGTCATAGAATGGAGGTGTGTGAAGTCAGAATGGAGGTGTGTGAACTCAGATTGGAGGTGTGGGACTTCACAATGGAGGTGTGTGAAGATATAGAATGGAGGTGTGTGAAGTCACAGAATGGAGGGGTGTGAAGTCAAAGACTGGAGGTGTGTGAAGTCATAGAATGGAGGTGTGTGAAGTCATAGAATGGAGGTGTGTGAAGTCAAAATGGAGGTGTGTGAACTCATAAAATGGTGATGTGTGAAGTCATGGAATGGAGGTGTGTGAAGTCCAAGAATATAGGTGTGTGAAGTCAAACAATGGTGGTGTGTGAATTCACAGAATGCAGGTGTGTTAAGTCAAAGAATGGAAGTGTGTGAAGTCAAAATGGAGGTGTGTGAAGTCACAGAATGGAGGTGTGTGAAGTCACAGAATGAAGGTGTTTGAAGTCAAAATTGTGGTGTGTGAAGTCACAAATGAAGGTGTCTGAAGTCAGAATGCAGCTGTGTGAAGTCATAGAATGGAGGTGTGTGAAGTCAGAATGGAGGTTTGTGAACTCATAGAATGGAGTGTGTGAAGTCACAATGGGGGTGTGTGAAGTCATAGAATGGGGGTGTGTGAGATCAAATTGGAGGTGTGTGAAATCACAGAATGGAGGTGTGTCAACTCAGAAATGAGGTGTGTGAAGTCATAGAATGGAAGTGCGTGAAGTCATAGAATGGATGTTTCTGAAGTAAGAATGACGGTGTGTGAAGTCATAAAATGGAGGTGTGTGAAGTCAAAATGGAGGTGTATGAACTCATAGAATGGAGGTGTGTGAACTCCTAGAATGGAGGTGTGTGAAGTCATGGAATGGAGGTGTGTGAAGTCAAAGAATGGAGGTGTGTGAAGTCAAACAATAAAGGTGTGTGAAGTCACAGAGTGGAGGTGTGTGAAATCACAGAATGTAGGTGTGTGAAGTCAATAAGGTGGTGTGTAGAGTCACAAATTGAGGTGTGTGAACTCATAGAATGGATTCGTGTAAAGTCAAAGAATGGAGGTGTGTGAAGTCATCGAATTGAGGTGTGTGAACTCATGGAATGGAGGTGTGTGAAGTCACAGAATGGAGGTGTGTGAAGTCAAAATGGAGTTGTGTGAAGTCATAGAATGGAGGTGTGTGAAATCAGAATGGAGGTGTGTGAAGTCATAGAGTGGAGGTGTGTGAAGTCACAATGGAGGTGTGTGAAGTCATAGAATGGAGGTGTGTGAAGTCACAGAATGGAGGTGTGTGAAGTCATAGAATGGAGCTGTGTGAAGTCAGATTGGAGGTGTGTGAAGTCACAGAATGGAGGTGTGTGAACTCAGAATGGAGGTGTGTGAAATCACAGAATGGAGGTGTGTGAAGTCATAGAATGGAGGTGTGTGAAGTCATAGAATGGATGTGTGTGAAATCATAATGGAGGTGTGTGAAGTCACAGAATTGAGGTGTGTGAAGTCACAGAATGGAGGTGTGTGAAGTCATAGAATGGATGTTTGTTAAGTAAGAAAGAAGGTGTGTTAAGTAATAGAATGGAGGTGTGTGAAGGCACAGAATGGAGGTGTGTGAAGTCATAGAATGGAGCTGTGTGAAGTCAGAATGGAGGTGTGTGAACTCAGAATGGAGGTGTGTGAAGTCACAGAATGGAGGTGTGTGAAGTCATAGAATGGAGGTGTGTGAAGTCATAGAATGGAGGTGTGTGAAGTCACAGAATGGAGGTGTGTTAAGTCACAGAACGGAGGTGTTTGAACTCAGAATGGAGGTGTGTGAAGTCACAGAATGGAGGTTTGTGAAGTCATAGAATGGAGGTGTGTGAAATCATAGAATGGAGGTGTGTGAAGTCAGAGAATGGAGCTGTGTGAAATCAGAAGTGAGGTGTGCGAAGTCACAGAATTGAGGTGTGTGAAGTCATTTTATGGAGCTGTGTGAAGTCAGAATGGAGGTGTGTGAAGTCACAGAATGGAGGTGTGTGAACTCAGAATGGAGGTGTGTGAAGTCACAGAATCTAGGTGTGTGAAGTCATAGAATGGAGGTGTGTGAAGTCATAGAATGGAGGTGTGTGAAGTCATAATGGAGGCATGTGAAGTCACAGAATTGAGGTGTGTGAAGTCACAGAATGGAGGTGTGTGAAGTCATAGAATGGAGGTGTGTGAAATCATAGAATGGAGGTTTGGGAAGTCAGAGAATGGAGCTT
Organism: Megascapheus bottae; assembly: GCA_024803745.1. Classification (NCBI taxonomy): domain Eukaryota; kingdom Metazoa; phylum Chordata; class Mammalia; order Rodentia; family Geomyidae; genus Megascapheus; species Megascapheus bottae. The sequence continues at coordinate 206,370 of JANJXV010000464.1, forward strand.
TGTGAAGTCAGAATGGAGGTGTGCGAAGTCACAGAATGGAGGTGTGTGACCTCAGAATGGAGGTGTGTGAAGTCACAGAATCTAGGTGTGTGAAGTCATAGAATGGAGGTGTGTGAAGTCATAGAATGGAGGTGTGTGAAGTCATAATGGAGGCGTGTGAAGTCACAGAATTGAGGTGTGTGAAGTCACAGAATGGAGGTGTGTGAAGTCATAGAATGGAGGTGTGTGAAGTCAGAACGGAGGTGTGTGAACTCAGATTGGAGGTGTGGGACTTCACAATGGAGGTGTGTGAAGATATAGAATGGAGGTGTGTGAAGTCACAGAATGGAGGGGTGTGAAGTCAAAGACTGGAGGTGTGTGAAGTCATAGAATGGAGGTGTGTGAAGTCATAGAATGGAGGTGTGTGAAGTCAAAATGGAGGTGTGTGAACTCATAAAATGGTGATGTGTGAAGTCATGGAATGGAGGTGTGTGAAGTCCAAGAATATAGGTGTGTGAAGTCAAACAATGGTGGTGTGTGAATTCACAGAATGCAGGTGTGTTAAGTCAAAGAATGGAAGTGTGTGAAGTCAAAATGGAGGTGTGTGAAGTCACAGAATGGAGGTGTGTGAAGTCACAGAATGAAGGTGTTTGAAGTCAAAATTGTGGTGTGTGAAGTCACAAATGAAGGTGTCTGAAGTCAGAATGCAGCTGTGTGAAGTCATAGAATGGAGGTGTGTGAAGTCAGAATGGAGGTTTGTGAACTCATAGAATGGAGTGTGTGAAGTCACAATGGGGGTGTGTGAAGTCATAGAATGGGGGTGTGTGAGATCAAATTGGAGGTGTGTGAAATCACAGAATGGAGGTGTGTCAACTCAGAAATGAGGTGTGTGAAGTCATAGAATGGAAGTGCGTGAAGTCATAGAATGGATGTTTCTGAAGTAAGAATGACGGTGTGTGAAGTCATAGAATGGAGGTGTGTGAAGTCAAAACGGAGGTGTATGAACTCATAGAATGGAGGTGTGTGAACTCCTAGAATGGAGGTGTGTGAAGTCATGGAATGGAGGTGTGTGAAGTCAAAGAATGGAGGTGTGTGAAGTCAAACAATAAAGGTGTGTGAAGTCACAGAGTGGAGGTGTGTGAAATCACAGAATGTAGGTGTGTGAAGTCAATAAGGTGGTGTGTAGAGTCACAAATTGAGGTGTGTGAACTCATAGAATGGATTCGTGTAAAGTCAAAGAATGGAGGTGTGTGAAGTCATCGAATTGAGGTGTGTGAACTCATGGAATGGAGGTGTGTGAAGTCACAGAATGGAGGTGTGTGAAGTCAAAATGGAGTTGTGTGAAGTCATAGAATGGAGGTGTGTGAAATCAGAATGGAGGTGTGTGAAGTCATAGAGTGGAGGTGTGTGAAGTCACAATGGAGGTGTGTGAAGTCATAGAATGGAGGTGTGTGAAGTCACAGAATGGAGGTGTGTGAAGTCATAGAATGGAGCTGTGTGAAGTCAGATTGGAGGTGTGTGAAGTCACAGAATGGAGGTGTGTGAACTCAGAATGGAGGTGTGTGAAATCACAGAATGGAGGTGTGTGAAGTCATAGAATGGAGGTGTGTGAAGTCATAGAATGGATGTGTGTGAAATCATAATGGAGGTGTGTGAAGTCACAGAATTGAGGTGTGTGAAGTCACAGAATGGAGGTGTGTGAAGTCATAGAATGGATGTTTGTTAAGTAAGAATGAAGGTGTGTTAAGTAATAGAATGGAGGTGTGTGAAGGCACAGAATGGAGGTGTGTGAAGTCATAGAATGGAGCTGTGTGAAGTCAGAATGGAGGTGTGTGAACTCAGAATGGAGGTGTGTGAAGTCACAGAATGGAGGTGTGGGAAGTCATAGAATGGAGTTGTGTGAAGTCACAGAATGGAGGTGTGTGAATTAATAGAATGGAGTTTGAGAAATCATAGAATGGAGGTGTGTGAAGTCACAGAATGGAGGTGTGTGAAGTCATAGAATGGAGGTGTGTGAAGTCATAGAATGGATATTTGTTAAGTAAGAATGAAGGTGTGTGAAGTCACAGAATGGAGGTGCGTGAAGACATAGAATGGAGGTGTGTGAAGTCACAGAATGGAGGTCTGTGAAGTCATAGAATGGAGCTGTGTGAAGTCAGATTGGAGGTGTGTGAAGTCACAGAATGGAGGTGTGTGAACTCAGGATGGAGGTGTGTGAAGTCACAGAATGGAGGTGCGTGAAGACATAGAATGGAGGTGTGTGAAGTCACAGAATGGAGGTCTGTGAAGTCATAGAATGGAGCTGTGTGAAGTCAGATTAGAGGTGTGTGAAGGCACAGAATGGAGGTGCGTGAACTCAGAATGGAGGTGTGTGAAGTCACAGAATGGAGGTGTGTGAAGTCATAGAATGGAGGTGTGTGAAGTCATAGAATGGATGTGTGTGAAGTCATAATGGAGGTGTGTGAAGTCACAGAATTGAGGTGTGTGAAGTCACAGAATGGAGGTGTGTGAAGTCATAGAATGGAGGTGTGTGAAGTCATAGAATGGAGGTGTGCGAAGTCAAAGAATGGATGTTTGTTAAGTAAGAATGAAGGTGTGTTAAGTCATAGAATGGAGGTGTGTGAAGGCACAGAATGGAGGTGTGTGAAGTCATAGAATGGAGCTGTGTGAAGTCAGATTTTAGGTGTGTGAAGTCACAGAATGGAGGTGTGTGAACTCAGAATGGAGGTGTGTGAAGTCACAGAATGGAGGTGTGTTAAGTCACAGAACGGAGGTTTTTGAACTCAGAATGGAGGTGTGTGAAGTCACAGAATGGAGGTGTGTGAAGTCATAGAATGGAGGTGTGTGAAATCATAGAATGGAGGTGTGGGAAGTCAGAGAATGGAGCTGTGTGAAGTCAGAATGGAGGTGTGCGAAGTCACAGAATGGAGGTGTGTGAACTCAGAATGGAGGTGTGTGAAAACACAGAATCTAGGTGTGTGAAGTCATAGAATGGAGGTGTGTGAAGTGATAGAATGGAGGTGTGTGAAGTCATAATGGAGGCATGTGAAGTCACAGAATTGAGGAGTGTGAAGTCACAGAATGGAGGTGTGTGAAGTCATAGAATGGAGGTGTGTGAAATCACAGAATGGAGGTGTGTCAACTCAGAAATGAGGTGTGTGAAGTCATAGAATGGAAGTGCGTGAAGTCATAGAATGGATGTTTCTGAAGTAAGAATGAAGGTGTGTGAAGTCATAGAATGGAGGTGTGTGAAGTCAAAATGGAGGTGTGTGAACTCATAGAATGGAGGTGTGTGAACTCATAGAATGGAGGTGTGTGAAGTCATGGAATGGAGGTGTGAGAAGTCAAAGAATGGAAGTGTGTGAAGTCAAACAGTAAAGGTGTGTGAAGTCACAGAGTGGAGGTGTGTGAAATCACAGAATGTAGGTGTGTGAAGTCAATAAGGTGGTGTGTAGAGTCACAAATTGAGGTGTGTGAACTCATAGAATGGATTTGTGCAAAGTCAAAGAATGGAGGTGTGTGAAGTCATCGAATTGAGGTGTGTGAAATCATGGAATGGAGGTGTGTGAAGTTACAGAATGGAGGTGTGTGAAGACAGAATGGAGTTGTGTGAAGATATAGAATGGAGGTGTGTGAAGTCACAGAATGGAGGGGTGTGAAGTCAAAGACTGGAGGTGTGTGAAGTCATAGAATGGAGGTGTGTGAAGTCATAGAATGGAGGTGTGTGAAGTCAAAATGGAGGTGTGTGAACTCATAAAATGGTGATGTGTGAAGTCATGGAATGGAGGTGTGTGAAGTCCAAGAATATAGGTGTGTGAAGTCAAACAATGGTGGTGTGTGAATTCACAGAATGCAGGTGTGTTAAGTCAAAGAATGGAAGTGTGTGAAGTCAAAATGGAGGTGTGTGAAGTCACAGAATGGAGGTGTGTGAAGTCACAGAATGAAGGTGTTTGAAGTCAAAATTGTGGTGTGTGAAGTCACAAATGAAGGTGTCTGAAGTCAGAATGCAGCTGTGTGAAGTCATAGAATGGAGGTGTGTGAAGTCAGAATGGAGGTTTGTGAACTCATAGAATGGAGTGTGTGAAGTCACAATGGGGGTGTGTGAAGTCATAGAATGGGGGTGTGTGAGATCAAATTGGAGGTGTGTGAAATCACAGAATGGAGGTGTGTGAACTCATAGAATGGAGGTGTGTGAAGTCATGGAATGGAGGTGTGTGAAGTCAAAGAATGGAAGTGTGTGAAGTCAAACAGTAAAGGTGTGTGAAGTCACAGAGTGGAGGTGTGTGAAATCACAGAATGTAGGTGTGTGAAGTCAATAAGGTGGTGTGTAGAGTCACAAATTGAGGTGTGTGAACTCATAGAATGGATTTGTGCAAAGTCAAAGAATGGAGGTGTGTGAAGTCATCGAATTGAGGTGTGTGAAATCATGGAATGGAGGTGTGTGAAGTCACAGAATGGAGGTGTGTGAAGACAGAATGGAGTTGTGTGAAGATATAGAATGGAGGTGTGTGAAGTCACAGAATGGAGGGGTGTGAAGTCAAAGACTGGAGGTGTGTGAAGTCATAGAATGGAGGTGTGTGAAGTCATAGAATGGAGGTGTGTGAAGTCAAAATGGAGGTGTGTGAACTCATAAAATGGTGATGTGTGAAGTCATGGAATGGAGGTGTGTGAAGTCCAAGAATATAGGTGTGTGAAGTCAAACAATGGTGGTGTGTGAATTCACAGAATGCAGGTGTGTTAAGTCAAAGAATGGAAGTGTGTGAAGTCAAAATGGAGGTGTGTGAAGTCACAGAATGGAGGTGTGTGAAGTCACAGAATGAAGGTGTTTGAAGTCAAAATTGTGGTGTGTGAAGTCACAAATGAAGGTGTCTGAAGTCAGAATGCAGCTGTGTGAAGTCATAGAATGGAGGTGTGTGAAGTCAGAATGGAGGTTTGTGAACTCATAGAATGGAGTGTGTGAAGTCACAATGGGGGTGTGTGAAGTCATAGAATGGGGGTGTGTGAGATCAAATTGGAGGTGTGTGAAATCACAGAATGGAGGTGTGTCAACTCAGAAATGAGGTGTGTGAAGTCATAGAATGGAAGTGCGTGAAGTCATAGAATGGATGTTTCTGAAGTAAGAATGACGGTGTGTGAAGTCATAGAATGGAGGTGTGTGAAGTCAAAATGGAGGTGTATGAACTCATAGAATGGAGGTGTGTGAACTCCTAGAATGGAGGTGTGTGAAGTCATGGAATGGAGGTGTGTGAAGTCAAAGAATGGAGGTGTGTGAAGTCAAAAAATAAAGGTGTGTGAAGTCACAGAGTGGAGGTGTGTGAAATCACAGAATGTAGGTGTGTGAAGTCAATAAGGTGGTGTGTAGAGTCACAAATTGAGGTGTGTGAACTCATAGAATGGATTCGTGTAAAGTCAAAGAATGGAGGTGTGTGAAGTCATCGAATTGAGGTGTGTGAACTCATGGAATGGAGGTGTGTGAAGTCACAGAATGGAGGTGTGTGAAGTCAAAATGGAGTTGTGTGAAGTCATAGAATGGAGGTGTGTGAAATCAGAATGGAGGTGTGTGAAGTCATAGAGTGGAGGTGTGTGAAGTCACAATGGAGGTGTGTGAAGTCATAGAATGGAGGTGTGTGAAGTCACAGAATGGAGGTGTGTGAAGTCATAGAATGGAGCTGTGTGAAGTCAGATTGGAGGTGTGTGAAGTCACAGAATGGAGGTGTGTGAACTCAGAATGGAGGTGTGTGAAATCACAGAATGGAGGTGTGTGAGTCATAGAATGGAGGTGTGTGAAGTCATAGAATGGATGTGTGTGAAATCATAATGGAGGTGTGTGAAGTCACAGAATTGAGGTGTGTGAAGTCACAGAATGGAGGTGTGTGAAGTCATAGAATGGATGTTTGTTAAGTAAGAATGAAGGTGTGTTAAGTAATAGAATGGAGGTGTGTGAAGGCACAGAATAGAGGTGTGTGAAGTCATAGAATGGAGCTGTGTGAAGTCAGAATGCAGGTGTGTGAACTCAGAATGGAGGTGTGTGAAGTCACAGAATGGAGGTGTGGGAAGTCATAGAATGGAGGTGTGTGAAGTCATAGAATGGAGGTGTGTGAAGTCATAGAATGGATATTTGTTAAGTAAGAATGAAGGTGTGTGAAGTCACAGAATGGAGGTGCGTGAAGACATAGAATGGAGGTGTGTGAAGTCACAGAATGGAGGTCTGTGAAGTCATAGAATGGAGCTGTGTGAAGTCAGATTGGAGGTGTGTGAAGTCACAGAATGGAGGTGTGTGAACTCAGAATGGAGGTGTGTGAAGTCACAGAATGGAGGTGCGTGAAGACATAGAATGGAGGTGTGTGAAGTCACAGAATGGAGGTCTGTTAAGTCATAGAATGGAGCTGTGTGAAGTCAGATTAGAGGTGTGTGAAGGCACAGAATGGAGGTGCGTGAACTCAGAATGGAGGTGTGTGAAGTCACAGAATGGAGGTGTGTGAAGTCATAGAATGGAGGTGTGTGAAGTCATAGAATGGATGTGTGTGAAGTCATAATGGAGGTGTGTGAAGTCACAGAATTGAGGTGTGTGAAGTCACAGAATGGAGGTGTGTGAAGTCATAGAATGGAGGTGTGTGAAGTCATAGAATGGAGGTGTGCGAAGTCAAAGAATGGATGTTTGTTAAGTAAGAATGAAGGTGTGTTAAGTCATAGAATGGAGGTGTGTGAAGGCACAGAATGGAGCTGTGTGAAGTCATAGAATGGAGGTGTGTGAAGTCAGAATGGAGGTTTGTGAACTCATAGAATGGAGTGTGTGAAGTCACAATGGGGGTGTGTGAAGTCATAGAATGGGGGTGTGTGAGATCAAATTGGAGGTGTGTGAAATCACAGAATGGAGGTGTGTCAACTCAGAAATGAGGTGTGTGAAGTCATAGAATGGAAGTGCGTGAAGTCATAGAATGGATGTTTCTGAAGTAAGAATGACGGTGTGTGAAGTCATAGAATGGAGGTGTGTGAAGTCAAAATGGAGGTGTATGAACTCATAGAATGGAGGTGTGTGAACTCCTAGAATGGAGGTGTGTGAAGTCATGGAATGGAGGTGTGTGAAGTCAAAGAATGGAGGTGTGTGAAGTCAAAAAATAAAGGTGTGTGAAGTCACAGAGTGGAGGTGTGTGAAATCACAGAATGTAGGTGTGTGAAGTCAATAAGGTGGTGTGTAGAGTCACAAATTGAGGTGTGTGAACTCATAGAATGGATTCGTGTAAAGTCAAAGAATGGAGGTGTGTGAAGTCATCGAATTGAGGTGTGTGAACTCATGGAATGGAGGTGTGTGAAGTCACAGAATGGAGGTGTGTGAAGTCAAAATGGAGTTGTGTGAAGTCATAGAATGGAGGTGTGTGAAATCAGAATGGAGGTGTGTGAAGTCATAGAGTGGAGGTGTGTGAAGTCACAATGGAGGTGTGTGAAGTCATAGAATGGAGGTGTGTGAAGTCACAGAATGGAGGTGTGTGAAGTCATAGAATGGAGCTGTGTGAAGTCAGATTGGAGGTGTGTGAAGTCACAGAATGGAGGTGTGTGAACTCAGAATGGAGGTGTGTGAAATCACAGAATGGAGGTGTGTGAGTCATAGAATGGAGGTGTGTGAAGTCATAGAATGGATGTGTGTGAAATCATAATGGAGGTGTGTGAAGTCACAGAATTGAGGTGTGTGAAGTCACAGAATGGAGGTGTGTGAAGTCATAGAATGGATGTTTGTTAAGTAAGAATGAAGGTGTGTTAAGTAATAGAATGGAGGTGTGTGAAGGCACAGAATAGAGGTGTGTGAAGTCATAGAATGGAGCTGTGTGAAGTCAGAATGCAGGTGTGTGAACTCAGAATGGAGGTGTGTGAAGTCACAGAATGGAGGTGTGGGAAGTCATAGAATGGAGTTGTGTGAAGTCACAGAATGGAGGTGTGTGAATTAATAGAATGGAGTTTGAGAAATCATAGAATGGAGGTGTGTGAAGTCACAGAATGGAGGTGTGTGAAGTCATAGAATGGAGGTGTGTGAAGTCATAGAATGGATATTTGTTAAGTAAGAATGAAGGTGTGTGAAGTCACAGAATGGAGGTGCGTGAAGACATAGAATGGAGGTGTGTGAAGTCACAGAATGGAGGTCTGTGAAGTCATAGAATGGAGCTGTGTGAAGTCAGATTGGAGGTGTGTGAAGTCACAGAATGGAGGTGTGTGAACTCAGAATGGAGGTGTGTGAAGTCACAGAATGGAGGTGCGTGAAGACATAGAATGGAGGTGTGTGAAGTCACAGAATGGAGGTCTGTTAAGTCATAGAATGGAGCTGTGTGAAGTCAGATTAGAGGTGTGTGAAGGCACAGAATGGAGGTGCGTGAACTCAGAATGGAGGTGTGTGAAGTCACAGAATGGAGGTGTGTGAAGTCATAGAATGGAGGTGTGTGAAGTCATAGAATGGATGTGTGTGAAGTCATAATGGAGGTGTGTGAAGTCACAGAATTGAGGTGTGTGAAGTCACAGAATGGAGGTGTGTGAAGTCATAGAATGGAGGTGTGTGAAGTCATAGAATGGAGGTGTGCGAAGTCAAAGAATGGATGTTTGTTAAGTAAGAATGAAGGTGTGTTAAGTCATAGAATGGAGGTGTGTGAAGGCACAGAATGGAGGTGTGTGAAGTCATAGAATGGAGCTGTGTGAAGTCAGATTTTAGGTGTGTGAAGTCACAGAATGTAGGTGTGTGAACTCAGAATGGAGGTGTGTGAAGTCACAGAATGGAGGTGTGTTAAGTCACAGAACGGAGGTTTTTGAACTCAGAATGGAGGTGTGTGAAGTCACAGAATGGAGGTGTGTGAAGTCATAGAATGGAGGTGTGTGAAATCATAGAATGGAGGTGTGGGAAGTCAGAGAATGGAGCTGTGTGAAGTCAGAATGGAGGTGTGCGAAGTCACAGAATGGAGGTGTGTGAACTCAGAATGGAGGTGTGTGAAGTCACAGAATCTAGGTGTGTGAAGTCATAGAATGGAGGTGTGTGAAGTGATAGAATGGAGGTGTGTGAAGTCATAATGGAGGCATGTGAAGTCACAGAATTGAGGAGTGTGAAGTCACAGAATGGAGGTGTGTGAAGTCATAGAATGGAGGTGTGTGAAATCACAGAATGGAGGTGTGTCAACTCAGAAATGAGGTGTGTGAAGTCATAGAATGGAGGTGCGTGAAGTCATAGAATGGATGTTTCTGAAGTAAGAATGAAGGTGTGTGAAGTCATAGAATGGAGGTGTGTGAAGTCAAAATGGAGGTGTGTGAACTCATAGAATGGAGGTGTGTGAACTCATAGAATGGAGGTGTGTGAAGTCATGGAATGGAGGTGTGTGAAGTCAAAGAATGGAGGTGTGTGAAGTCAAACAATAAAGGTGTGTGAAGTCACAGAGTGGAGGTGTGTGAAATCACAGAATGTAGGTGTGTGAAGTCAATAAGGTGGTGTGTAGAGTCACAAATTGAGGTGTGTGAACTCATAGAATGGATTTGTGCAAAGTCAAAGAATGGAGGTGTGTGAAGTCATCGAATTGAGGTGTGTGAAATCATGGAATGGAGGTGTGTGAAGTCACAGAATGGAGGTGTGTGAAGACAGAATGGAGTTGTGTGAAGTCATAGAATGGAGGTGTGTGAAGTCAGAATGGAGGTGTGTTAAGTAATAGAATGGAGGTGTGTGAAGGCACAGAATGGAGGTGTGTGAAGTCATAGGATGGAGCTGTGTGAAGTCAGAATGGAGGTGTGTGAACTCAGAATGGAGGTGTGTGAAGTCACAGAATGGAGGTGTGTGAATTAATAGAATGGAGATGTGAGAAATCATAGAATGGAGGTGTATGAAGTCACAGAATGGAGGTGTGTGAAGTCATAGAATGGAGGTGTGTGAAGTCATAGAATGGATGTTTGTTAAGTAAGAATGAAGGTGTGTTAAGTAATAGAATGGAGGTGTGTGAAGTCACAGAATGGAGGTGCGTGAAGACATAGAATGGAGGTGTGTGAAGTCACAGAATGGAGGTCTGTGAAGTCATAGAATGGAGCTGTGTGAAGTCAGATTGGAGGTGTGTGAAGGCACAGAATGGAGGTGCGTGAACTCAGAATGGAGGTGTGTGAAGTCACAGAATGGAGGTGTGTGAAGTCATAGAATGGAGGTGTGTGAAGTCATAGAATGGATGTGTGTGAAGTCATAATGGAGGTGTGTGAAGTCACAGAATTGAGGTGTGTGAAGTCACAGAATGGAGGTGTGTGAAGTCATAGAATGGAGGTGTGTGAAGTCATAGAATGGAGGTGTGTGAAGTCATAGAATGGATGTTTGTTAAGTAAGAATGAAGGTGTGTTAAGTCATAGAATGGAGGTGTGTGAAGGCAGAGAATGGAGGTGTGTGAAGTCATAGAATGGAGCTGTGTGAAGTCAGATTTTAGGTGTGTGAAGTCACAGAATGGAGGTGTGTGAACTCAGAATAGAGGTGTGTGAAGTCACAGAATGGAGGTGTGTGAAGTCATAGAATGGAGGTGTGTGAAGTCATAGAATGGATGTGTGTGAAGTCATAATGGAGGTGTGTGAAGTCACAGAATTGAGGTGTGTGAAGTCACAGAATGGAGGTGTGTGAAGTCATAGAATGGTGGTGTGTGAAATCATAGAATTTAGGTGTGTGAAGTCATAGAATGGATGTTTGTTAAGTAAGAATGAAGGTGTGTTAAGTCATAGAATGGAGGTGTGTGAAGGCACAGAATGGAGGTGTGTGAAGTCATAGAATGGAGCTGTGTGAAGTCATAATGGAGGTGTGTGAAGTCACAGAATGGAGGTGTGTGAACTCAGAATGGAGGTGTGTGAAGACACAGAATGGAGGTGTGTTAAGTCACAGAACGGAGGTGTTTGAACTCAGAATGGAGGTGTGTGAAGTCACAGAATGGAGGTGTGTGAAGTCATAGAATGGAGGTGTGTGAAATCATAGAATGGATGTGTGGGAAGTCAGAGAATGGAGCTGTGTGAAGTCAGAATGGAGGTGTGTGAAGTCACACAATGGAGGTGTGTGAACTCAGAATGGAGGTGTGTGAAGTCACAGAATCTAGGTGTGTGAAGTCATAGAATGGAGGTGTGTGAAGTCATAGAATGGAGCTCTGTGAAGTCAGATTGGAGGTGTGTGAAGTCACAGAATGGAGGTGTGTGAACTCAGAATGGAGGTGTGTGAAGTCACAGAATGGAGGTGCGTGAAGACATAGAATGGAGGTGTGTGAAGTCACAGAATGGAGGTCTGTGAAGTCATAGAATGGAGCTGTGTGAAGTCAGATTGGAGGTTTGTGAAGGCACAGAATGTAGGTGCGTGAACTCAGAATGGAGGTGTGTGAAGTCACAGAATGGAGGTGTGTGAAGTCATAGAATGGAGGTGTGTGAAGTCATAGAATGGATGTGTGTGAAGTCATAATGGAGGTGTGTGAAGTCACAGAATTGAGGTGTGTGAAGTCACAGAATGGAGGTGTGTGAAGTCATAGAATGGAGGTGTGTGAAGTCATAGAATGGAGGTGTGTGAAGTCATAGAATGGATGTTTGTTAAGTAAGAATGAAGGTGTGTTAAGTCATAGAATGGAGGTGTGTGAAGGCACAGAATGGAGGTGTGTGAAGTCATAGAATGGAGCTGTGTGAAGTCAGATTTTAGGTGTGTGAAGTCACAGAATGGAGGTTGTGAACTCAGAATAGAGGTGTGTGAAGTCACAGAATGGAGGTGTGTGAAGTCATAGAATGGAGGTGTGTGAAGTCATAGAATGGATGTGTGTGAAGTCATAATGGAGGTGTGTGAAGTCACAGAATTGAGGTGTGTGAAGTCACAGAATGGAGGTGTGTGAAGTCATAGAATGGTGGTGTGTGAAATCATAGAATTTAGGTGTGTGAAGTCATAGAATGGATGTTTGTTAAGTAAGAATGAAGGTGTGTTAAGTCATAGAATGGAGGTGTGTGAAGGCACAGAATGGAGGTGTGTGAAGTCATAGAATGGAGCTGTGTGAAGTCATAATGGAGGTGTGTGAAGTCACAGAATGGAGGTGTGTGAACTCAGAATGGAGGTGTGTGAAGACACAGAATGGAGGTGTGTTAAGTCACAGAACGGAGGTGTTTGAACTCAGAATGGAGGTGTGTGAAGTCACAGAATGGAGGTGTGTGAAGTCATAGAATGGAGGTGTGTGAAATCATAGAATGGATGTGTGGGAAGTCAGAGAATGGAGCTGTGTGAAGTCAGAATGGAGGTGTGTGAAGTCACACAATGGAGGTGTGTGAACTCAGAATGGAGGTGTTTGAAGTCACAGAATCTAGGTGTGTGAAGTCATAGAATGGAGGTGTGTGAAGTCATAGAATGGAGCTCTGTTAAATCAGATTGGAGGTGTGTGAAGTCACAGAATGGAGGTGTGTGAACTCAGAATGGAGGTGTGTGAAGTCACAGAATGGAGGTGAGTGAAGACATAGAATGGAGGTGTGTGAAGTCACAGAATGGAGGTCTGTGAAGTCATAGAATGGAGCTGTGTGAAGTCAGATTGGAGGTTTGTGAAGGCACAGAATGGAGGTGCGTGAACTCAGAATGCAGGTGTGTGAAGTCACAGAATGGAGGTGTGTGAAGTCATAGAATGGAGGTGTGTGAAGTCATAGAATGGATGTGTGTGAAGTCATAATGGAGGTGTGTGAAGTCACAGAATTGAGGTGTGTGAAGTCACAGAATGGAGGTGTGTGAAGTCATAGAATGGAGGTGTGTGAAGTCATAGAATGGAGGTGTGTGAAGTAATAGAATGGATGTTTGTTAAGTAAGAATGAAGGTGTGTTAAGTCATAGAATGGAGGTGTGTGAAGGCACAGAATGGAGGTGTGTGAAGTCAAAGAATGGAGCTGTGTGAAGTCAGATTTTAGGTGTGTGAAGTCACAGAATGGAGGTGTGTGAACTCAGAATAGAGGTGTGTGAAGTCACAGAATGGAGGTGTGTGAAGTCATAGAATGGAGGTGTGTGAAGTCATAGAATGGATGTGTGTGAAGTCATAATGGAGGTGTGTGAAGTCACAGAATTGAGGTGTGTGAAGTCACAGAATGGAGGTGTGTGAAGTCATAGAATGGTGGTGTGTGAAATCATAGAATTTAGGTGTGTGAAGTCATAGAATGCATGTTTGTTAAGTAAGAATGAAGGTGTGTTAAGTCATAGAATGGAGGTGTGTGAAGGCACAGAATGGACGTGTGTGAAGTCATAGAATGGAGCTGTGTGAACTCATAATGGAGGTGTGTGAAGTCACAGAATGGAGGTGTGTGAACTCAGAATGGAGGTGTGTGAAGTCACAGAATGGAGGTGTGTTAAGTCACAGAACGGAGGTGTTTGAACTCAGAATGGAGGTGTGTGAAGTCACAGAATGGAGGTGTGTGAAGTCATAGAATGGAGGTGTGTGAAATCATAGAATGGATGTGTGGGAAGTCAGAGAATGGAGCTGTGTGAAGTCAGAATAGAGGTGTGTGAAGTAACACAATGGAGGTGTGTGAACTCAGAATGGAGGTGTGTGAAGTCACAGAGTCTAGGTGTGTGAAGTCATAGAATGGAGGTGTGTGATGTCATAGAATGGAGGTGTGTGAAGTCATAATGGAGGCATGTGAAGTCACAGAATTGAGGTTTGTGAAGTCACAGAATGGAGGTGTGTGAAGTCATAGAATGGAGGTGTGTGAAATCATAGAATGGAGGTTTGGGAATCAGATAATGGAACTTTGTGAAGTCAGAATGGAGGTGTGCGAAGTCACAGAATGGAGGTGTGTGAAGTCATTTTATGGAGCTGTGTGAAGTCAGAATGGAGGTGTGTGAAATCACAGAATGGAGGTGTGTGACCTCAGAATGGAGGTGTGTGAAGTCACAGAATCTAGGTGTGTGAAGTCATAGAATGGAGGTGTGTGAAGTCATAGAATGGAGGTGTGTGAAGTCATAATGGAGGAGTGTGAAGTCACAGAATTGAGGTGGGTGAAGTCACAGAATGGAGGTGTGTGAAGTCATAGAATGGAGGTGTGTGAAGTCATAGAATGGAGGTGTGTGAAGTCATAATGGAGGAATGTGAAGTCACAGAATTTAGGTGTGTGAAGTCACAGAATGGAGGTGTGTGAAGTCATAGAATGGAGGTGTGTGAAGTCATAGAATGGAGCTGTGTGAAGTCAGATTTTAGGTGTGTGAAGTCACAGAATGGAGGTGTGTGAACTCAGAATAGAGGTGTGTGAAGTCACAGAATGGAGGTGTGTGAAGTCATAGAATGGAGGTGTGTGAAGTCATAGAATGGATGTGTGTGAAGTCATAATGGAGGTGTGTGAAGTCACAGAATTGAGGTGTGTGAAGTCACAGAATGGAGGTGTGTGAAGTCATAGAATGGTGGTGTGTGAAATCATAGAATTTAGGTGTGTGAAGTCATAGAATGCATGTTTGTTAAGTAAGAATGAAGGTGTGTTAAGTCATAGAATGGAGGTGTGTGAAGGCACAGAATGGAGGTGTGAAGTCATAGAATGGAGCTGTGTGAAGTCATAATGGAGGTGTGTGAAGTCACAGAATGGAGGTGTGTGAACTCAGAATAGAGGTGTGTGAAGTCACAGAATGGAGGTGTGTGAAGTCATAGAATGGAGGTGTGTGAAGTCATAGAATGGATGTGTGTGAAGTCATAATGGAGGTGTGTGAAGTCACAGAATTGAGGTGTGTGAAGTCACAGAATGGAGGTGTGTGAAGTCATAGAATGGTGGTGTGTGAAATCATAGAATTTAGGTGTGTGAAGTCATAGAATGGATGTTTGTTAAGTAAGAATGAAGGTGTGTTAAGTCATATAATGGAGGTGTGTGAAGGCACAGAATGGAGGTGTGTGAAGTCATAGAATGGAGCTGTGTGAAGTCATAATGGAGGTGTGTGAAGTCACAGAATGGAGGTGTGTGAACTCAGAATGGAGGTGTGTGAAGACACAGAATGGAGGTGTGTTAAGTCACAGAACGGAGGTGTTTGAACTCAGAATGGAGGTGTGTGAAGTCACAGAATGGAGGTGTGTGAAGTCATAGAATGGAGGTGTGTGAAATCATAGAATGGATGTGTGGGAAGTCAGAGAATGGAGCTGTGTGAAGTCAGAATGGAGGTGTGTGAAGTCACACAATGGAGGTGTGTGAACTCAGAATGGAGGTGTGTGAAGTCACAGAATCTAGGTGTGTGAAGTCATAGAATGGAGGTGTGTGAAGTCATAGAATGGAGCTCTGTTAAATCAGATTGGAGGTGTGTGAAGTCACAGAATGGAGGTGTGTGAACTCAGAATGGAGGTGTGTGAAGTCACAGAATGGAGGTGAGTGAAGACATAGAATGGAGGTGTGTGAAGTCACAGAATGGAGGTCTGTGAAGTCATAGAATGGAGCTGTGTGAAGTCAGATTGGAGGTTTGTGAAGGCACAGAATGGAGGTGCGTGAACTCAGAATGCAGGTGTGTGAAGTCACAGAATGGAGGTGTGTGAAGTCATAGAATGGAGGTGTGTGAAGTCATAGAATGGATGTGTGTGAAGTCATAATGGAGGTGTGTGAAGTCACAGAATTGAGGTGTGTGAAGTCACAGAATGGAGGTGTGTGAAGTCATAGAATGGAGGTGTGTGAAGTCATAGAATGGAGGTGTGTGAAGTAATAGAATGGATGTTTGTTAAGTAAGAATGAAGGTGTGTTAAGTCATAGAATGGAGGTGTGTGAAGGCACAGAATGGAGGTGTGTGAAGTCATAGAATGGAGCTGTGTGAAGTCAGATTTTAGGAGTGTGAAGTCACAGAATGGAGGTGTGTGAACTCAGAATAGAGGTGTGTGAAGTCACAGAATGGAGGTGTGTGAAGTCATAGAATGGAGGTGTGTGAAGTCATAGAATGGATGTGTGTGAAGTCATAATGGAGGTGTGTGAAGTCACAGAATTGAGGTGTGTGAAGTCACAGAATGGAGGTGTGTGAAGTCATAGAATGGTGGTGTGTGAAATCATAGAATTTAGGTGTGTGAAGTCATAGAATGCATGTTTGTTAAGTAAGAATGAAGGTGTGTTAAGTCATAGAATGGAGGTGTGTGAAGGCACAGAATGGACGTGTGTGAAGTCATAGAATGGAGCTGTGTGAACTCATAATGGAGGTGTGTGAAGTCACAGAATGGAGGTGTGTGAACTCAGAATGGAGGTGTGTGAAGTCACAGAATGGAGGTGTGTTAAGTCACAGAACGGAGGTGTTTGAACTCAGAATGGAGGTGTGTGAAGTCACAGAATGGAGGTGTGTGAAGTCATAGAATGGAGGTGTGTGAAATCATAGAATGGATGTGTGGGAAGTCAGAGAATGGAGCTGTGTGAAGTCAGAATAGAGGTGTGTGAAGTAACACAATGGAGGTGTGTGAACTCAGAATGGAGGTGTGTGAAGTCACAGAGTCTAGGTGTGTGAAGTCATAGAATGGAGGTGTGTGATGTCATAGAATGGAGGTGTGTGAAGTCATAATGGAGGCATGTGAAGTCACAGAATTGAGGTTTGTGAAGTCACAGAATGGAGGTGTGTGAAGTCATAGAATGGAGGTGTGTGAAATCATAGAATGGAGGTTTGGGAAGTCAGATAATGGAACTTTGTGAAGTCAGAATGGAGGTGTGCGAAGTCACAGAATGGAGGTGTGTGAAGTCATTTTATGGAGCTGTGTGAAGTCAGAATGGAGGTGTGTGAAATCACAGAATGGAGGTGTGTGACCTCAGAATGGAGGTGTGTGAAGTCACAGAATCTAGGTGTGTGAAGTCATAGAATGGAGGTGTGTGAAGTCATAGAATGGAGGTGTGTGAAGTCATAATGGAGGAGTGTGAAGTCACAGAATTGAGGTGTGTGAAGTCACAGAATGGAGGTGTGTGAAGTCATAGAATGGAGGTGTGTGAAGTCATAGAATGGAGGTGTGTGAAGTCATAGAATGGAGGTGTGTGAAGTCATAATGGAGGAGTGTGAAGTCACAGAATTTAGGTGTGTGAAGTCACAGAATGGAGGTGTGTGAAGTCATAGAATGGAGGTGTGTGAAGTCATAGAATGGAGCTGTGTGAAGTCAGATTTTAGGTGTGTGAAGTCACAGAATGGAGGTGTGTGAACTCAGAATAGAGGTGTGTGAAGTCACAGAATGGAGGTGTGTGAAGTCATAGAATGGAGGTGTGTGAAGTCATAGAATGGATGTGTGTGAAGTCATAATGGAGGTGTGTGAAGTCACAGAATTGAGGTGTGTGAAGTCACAGAATGGAGGTGTGTGAAGTCATAGAATGGTGGTGTGTGAAATCATAGAATTTAGGTGTGTGAAGTCATAGAATGCATGTTTGTTAAGTAAGAATGAAGGTGTGTTAAGTCATAGAATGGAGGTGTGTGAAGGCACAGAATGGAGGTGTGTGAAGTCATAGAATGGAGCTGTGTGAAGTCATAATGGAGGTGTGTGAAGTCACAGAATGGAGGTGTGTGAACTCAGAATGGAGGTGTGTGAAGTCACAGAATGGAGGTGTGTTAAGTCACAGAACGGAGGTGTTTGAACTCAGAATGGAGGTGTGTGAAGTCACAGAATGGAGGTGTGTGAAGTCATAGAATGGAGGTGTGTGAAATCATAGAATGGATGTGTGGGAAGTCAGAGAATGGAGCTGTGTGAAGTCAGAATGGAGGTGTGTGAAGTAACACAATGGAGGTGTGTGAACTCAGAATGGATGTGTGTGAAGTCACAGAATCTAGGTGTGTGAAGTCATAGAATGGAGGTGTGTGATGTCATAGAATGGAGGTGTGTGAAGTCATAATGGAGGCATGTGAAGTCACAGAATTGAGGTTTGTGAAGTCACAGAATGGAGGTGTGTGAAGTCATAGAATGGAGGTGTGTGAAATCATAGAATGGAGGTTTGGGAAGTCAGAGAATGGAACTTTGTGAAGTCAGAATGGAGGTGTGCGAAGTCACAGAATGGAGGTGTGTGAAGTCATTTTATGGAGCTGTGTGAAGTCAGAATGGAGGTGTGTGAAATCACAGAATGGAGGTGTGTGACCTCAGAATGGAGGTGTGTGAAGTCACAGAATCTAGGTGTGTGAAGTCATAGAATGGAGGTGTGTGGAGTCATAGAATGGAGGTGTGTGAAGTCATAATGGAGGAGTGTGAAGTCACAGAATTGAGGTGTGTGAAGTCACAGAATTGAGGTGTGTGAAGTCATAGAATGGAGGTGTGTGAAATCACAGAATTGAGGTGTGTGAAATCACAGAATGGAGGTGTGTGAAGTCATAGAATAGAGGTGTGTGAAGTCATAGAATGGAGGTGTGTGAAGTCATAGAATGGATGTTTGTTAAGTAATAATGAAGGTGTGTTAAGTCATAGAATGGAGGTGTGTGAAGGCACAGAATGGAGGTGTGTGAAGTCAAAGAATGGAGCTGTGTGAAGTCAGATTGGAGGTGTGTGAAGTCACAGAATGGAGGTGTGTGAACTCAGAATGGAGGTGTGTGAAGTCACAGAATGGAGGTGTGTGTAGTGATAGAATGGAGGTGTGTGAAGTCATAGAATGGATGTGTGTGAAGTCATAATGGAGGTGTGTGAAGTCACAGAATTGAGGTGTGTGAAGTCACAGAATGGAGGTGTGTGAAGTCATAGAATGGAGGTGTGTGAAGTCATAGAATGGAGGTGTGTGAAGTCATAGAATGGATGTTTGTTATGTAAGAATGAAGGTGTGTTAAGTCATAGAATGGAGGTGTGTGAAGGCACAGAATGGAGGTGTGGGAAGTCACAGAATGGAGCTGTGTGAAGTCATAATGGAGGTGTGTGAAGTCACAGAATGGAGGTGTGTGAACGCAGAATGGAGGTGTGTGAAGTTACAGAATGGAGGTGTGTTATGTCACAGAACGGAGGTGTTTGAACTCAGAATGGAGGTGTGTGAAGTCACAGAATGGAGGTGTGTGAAGTCATAGAATGGAGGTGTGTGAAATCATAGAATAGAGGTGTGGGAAGTCACAGAATGGAGGTGTGTGAAGTCATTTTATGGAACTGTGTGAAGTCAGAATGGAGGTGTGTGAAGTCACAGAATGGAGGTGTGTGAACTCAGAATGGAGGTGTGTGAAGTCACAGAATCTAGGTGTGTGAAGTCATAGAATGGAGGTGTGTGAAGTCATAGAATGGAGGTGTGTGAAGTCATAATGGAGGCATGTGAAGTCACAGAATTGAGGTGTGTGAAGTCACAGAATGGAGGTGTGTGAAGTCATAGAATGGAGGTCTGTGAAATCATAGAATGGAGGTTTGGGAAATCAGAGAATGGAGCTTTGTGAAGTCAGAATGGAGGTGTGCGAAGTCACAGAATGGAGGTGTGTGAAGTCATTTTATGGAGCTGTGTGAAGTCAGAATGGAGGTGTGTGAAATCACAGAATGGAGGTGTGTGACCTCAGAATGGAGGTGTGTGAAGTCACAGAATCTAGGTGTGTGAAGTCATAGAATGGAGGTGTGTGAAGTCATAGAATGGAGGTGTGTGAAGTCATAATGGAGGCGTGTGAAGTCACAGAATTGAGGTGTGTGAAATCACAGAATGGAGGTGTGTGAAGTCATAGAATGGAGGTGTGTGAAGTCAGAACGGAGGTGTGTGAACTCAGATTGCAGGTGTGGGACGTCACAATGGAGGTGTGTGAAGATATAGAATGGAGGTGTGTGAAGTCACAGAATGGAGGGTTTTGAAGTCAAAGACTGGAGGTGTGTGAAGTCATAGAATGCAGGTGTGTGAAGTCATAGAATGGAGGTGTGTGAAGTCAAAATGGAGGTGTGTGTACTCATAAAATTGAGATGTGTGAAGTCATGGAATGGAGGTGTGTGAAGTCCAAGAATATAGGTGTGTGAAGTCAAACAATGGTGGTGTGTGAAGTCACAGAATGCAGGTGTGTTAAGTCAAAGAATGGAAGTGTGTGAAGTCAAAATGGAGGTGTGTGAAGTCACAGAATGGAGGTGTGTGAAGTCACAGAATGAAGGTGTTTGAAGTCAAAATTGTGGTGTGTGAAGTCACAAATGAAGGTGTCTGAAGTCAGAATGCAGCTGTGTGAAGTCATAGAATGGAGGTGTGTGAAGTCAGAATGGAGGTTTGTGAACTCATAGAATGGAGTGTGTGAAGTCACAATGGGGGTGTGTGAAGTCATAGAATTGGGGTGTGTGAGATCAAATTGGAGGTGTGTGAAATCACAGAATGGAGGTGTGTGAACTCAGAAATGAGGTGTGTGAAGTCATAGAATGGAAGTGCGTGAAGTCATAGAATTGATGTTTCTGAAGTAAGAATGAAGGTGTGTGAAGTCATAGAATGGAGGTGTGTGAAGTCAAAATGGAGGTGTGTGAACTCATAGAATGGAGGTGTGTGAACTCCTAGAATGGAGGTGTGTGAAGTCATGGAATGGAGGTGTGTGAAGTCAAAGAATGGAGGTGTGTGAAGTCAAACAATAAAGGTGTGTGAAGTCACAGAGTGGAGGTGTGTGAAATCACAGAATGGAGGTGTGTGAAGTCAATAAGGTGGTGTGTAGAGTCACAAATTGAGGTGTGTGAACTCATAGAATGGATTCGTGTAAAGTCAAAGAATGGAGGTGTGTGAAGTCATCGAATTGAGGTGTGTGAAGTCATGGAATGGAGGTGTGTGAAGTCACAGAATGGAGGTGTGTGAAGTCAGAATGGAGTTGTGTGAAGTCATAGAATGGAGGTGTGTGAAGTCATAGAATGGATGTTTATTAAGTAAGAATGAAGGTGTGTTAAGTAATAGAATGGAGGTGGGTGAAGGCACAGAATGGAGGTGTGGGAAGTCATAGAATGGAGTTGTGTGAAGTCACAGAATGGAGGTGTGTGAAGTCATAGAATGGAGGTGTGTGAAGTCATAGAATGGATGTTTGTTAAGTAAGAATGGAGGTGTGTTAAGTAATAGAATGGAGGTGTGAAGGCACAGAATGTAGGTGTGTGAAGTCATAGAATGGAGCTATGTGAAGTCAGAATGGAGGTGTGTGAAGTCACAGAATGGGGTGTGTGAAGTCACAGAATGGAGGTGTGTGAAGTCATAGAATGGAGGTGTGTGAAATCATAGAATGGAGGTGTGGGAAGTCAGAGAATGGAGCTGTGTGAAGTCAGAATGGACATGTGCGAAGTCACAGAATGGAGGTGTGTGAAGTCATTTTATGGAGCTGTGTGAAGTCAGAATGGAGGTGTGTGAAGTCACAGAATGGAGGTGTGTGAACTCAGAATGGAGGTGTGTGAAGTCACAGAATCTAGGTGTGTGAAGTCATAGAATGGAGGTGTGTGAAGTCATAGAATGGAGGTGTGTGAAGTCATAATGGAGGCATGTGAAGTCACAGAATTGAGGTGTGTGAAGTCTCAGAATGGAGGTGTGTGAAGTTACAGAATGGAGGTGTGTTATGTCACAGAACGGAGGTTTGGGAAGTCAGAGAATGGAGCTTTGTGAAGTCAGAATGGAGGTGTGCGAAGTCACAGAATGGAGGTGTGTGAAGTCATTTTATGGAGCTGTGTGAAGTCAGAATGGAGGTGTGTGAAATCACAGAATGGAGGTGTGTGAAGTCATAATGGAGGCGTGTGAAGTCACAGAATTGAGGTGTGTGAAGTCACAGAATTGAGGTGTGTGAAGTCATAGAATGGAGGTATGTGAAGTCAGAACGGAGGTGTGTGAACTCAGATTGGAGGTGTGGGACGTCACAATGGAGGTGTGTGAAGATATAGAATGGAGGTGTGTGAAGTTACAGAATGGAGGGGTGTGAAGTCAAAGACTGGAGGTGTGTGAAGTCATAGAATGGAGGTGTGTGAAGTCATAGAATGGAGGTGTGTGAAGTCAAAGAATGGAGGTGTGTGAAGTCAAACAATAAAGGTGTGTGAAGTCACAGAGTGGAGGTGTGTGAAATCACAGAATGTAGGTGTGTGAAGTCAATAAGGTGGTGTGTAGAGTCACAAATTGAGGTGTGTGAACTCATAGAATGGATTCGTGTAAAGTCAAAGAATGGAGGTGTGTGAAGTCATCGAATTGAGGTGTGTGAACTCATGGAATGGAGGTGTGTGAAGTCACAGAATGGAGGTGTGTGAAGTGAGAATGGAGTTGTCTGAAGTCATAGAATGGAGGTGTGTGAAGTCATAGAATGGATGTTTGTTAAGTAAGAATGAAGGTGTGTTAAGTAATAGAATGGAGGTGTGTGAAGGCACAGAATGGAGGTGTGTGAAGTCATAGAATGGAGCTGTGTGAAGTCAGAATGGACGTGTGTGAACTCAGAATGGAAGTGTGTGAAGTCACAGAATGGAGGTGTGGGAACTCATAGAATGGAGTTGTGTGAAGTCACAGAATGGAGGTGTGTGAAGTCATAGAATGGAGGTGTGTGAAGTCATAGAATGGATGTTTGTTAAGTAAGAATGGAGGTGTGTTAAGTAATAGAATGGAGGTGTGAAGGCACAGAATGGAGGTGTGTGAAGTCAAAGAATGGAGCTATGTGAAGTCAGAATGGAGGTGTGTGAAGTCACAGAATGGAGGTGTGTGAAGTCACAGAATGGAGGTGTGTGAAGTCATAGAATGAATGTGTGTGAAGTCATAGAATGGAGGTGTGTGAAGTCATAGAATGGATGTTTGTTAAGTGAGAATGAAGGTGTGTTAAGTCATAGAATGTAGGTGTGTGATTGCACAGAATGGATCTGTGTGAAGTCAGAATGGAGGTGTGTGAAGTCACAGAATGGAGGTGTGTGAACTCAGAATGGAGGTGTGTGAAGTCACAGAATGGAGGTGTGTTAAGTCACAGAATGGAGGTGTGTGAAGTCATAGAATGGAGGTGTGTGAAGTCATAGAATGGAGGTGTGTGACGTCATAGAATGGATGTTTGTTAAGTAAGAATGAAGGTGTGTTAAGTCATAGAATGGAGGTGTGTGAAGGCACAGAATGGAGGTGTGTGAAGTCATAGAATGAAGCTGTGTGAAGTCAGATTGGAGGTGTGTGAAGTCACAGAATGGAGGTGTGTGAACTCAGAATGGGGCTGTGTGATGTCACAGAATGGAGGTGTGTGAAGTCATAGAATGGAGGTGTGTGAAGTCATAGAATGGATGTGTGTGAATTCATAATGGAGGTGTGTGAAGTCACAGAATTGAGGTGTGTGAAGTCACAGAATGGAGGTGTGTGAAGTCATAGAATGGAGGTGTGTGAATTCATAGAATGGAGGTGTGTGAAGTCATAGAATGGATGTTTGTTAAGTAAGAATGAAAGTGTGTTAAGTCATAGAATGGAGGTGTGTGAAGGCACAGAATGGAGGTGTTTGAACTCAGAATGGAGGTGTGTGAAGTCACAGAATGGAGGTATGTCAAGTCATAGAATGGAGGTGTGTGAAATCATAGAATTGAGGTGTGGGAAGTCAGAGAATGGAGCTGTGTGAAGTCAGAATGGACATGTGCGAAGTCACAGAATGGAGGTGTGTGAAGTCATTTTATGGAGCTGTGTGAAGTCAGAATGGAGGTGTGTGAAGTCACACAATGGAGGTGTGTGAACTCAGAATGGAGGTGTGTGAAGTCACAGAATCTAGGTGTGTGAAGTCACAGAATGGAGGTGTGTGAAGTCATAGAATGGAGGTGTGTGAAATCATAGAATGGAGGTTTGGGAAGTCAGAGAATGGAGCTTTGTGAAGTCAGAATGGAGGTGTGCGAAGTCAAAGAATGGAGGTGTGTGAAGTCATTTTATGGAGCTGTGTGAAGTCAGAATGGAGGTGTGTGAAATCACAGAATGGAGGTGTGTGAACTCAGAATGGAGGTGTGTGAAGTCACAGAATCTAGGTGTGTGAAGTCATAGAATGGAGGTGTGTGAAGTCATAGAATGGAGGTGTGTGAAGTCATAATGGAGGTGTGTGAAGTCACAGAATTGAGGTGTGTGAAGTCACAGAATGGAGGTGTGTGAAGTCATAGAATGGAGGTGTATGAAGTCAGAACGGAGGTGTGTGAACTCAGATTGGAGGTGTGGGAAGTCACAATGGAGGTGTGTGAAGATATAGAATGGAGGTCTGTGAAGTCACAGAATGGAGGGGTGTGAAGTCAAAGACTGGAGGTGTGTGAAGTCATAGAATGGCGGTGTGTGAAGTCATAGAATGGAGGTGTGTGAAGTCAAAATGGAGGTGTGTGAACTCATAAAATGGAGATGTTTGAAGTCATGGAATGGAGGTGTGTGAAGTCCAAGAATATAGGTGTGTGAAGTCAAACAATGGTGGTGTGTGAAGTCACAGAATGCAGGTGTGTTAAGTCAAAGAATGGAAGTGTGTGAAGTCAAAATGGAGGTGTGTGAAGTCACAGAATGGAGGTGTGTGAAGTCACAGAATGAAGGTGTTTGAAGTCAAAATTGTGGTGTGTGAAGTCACAAATGAAGGTGTCTGAAGTCAGAATGCAGCTGTGTGAAATCATAGAGTGGAGGTGTGTGAAGTCAGAATGGAGGTTTGTGAACTCATAGAATGGAGTGTGTGAAGTCACAATGGGGGTGTGTGAAGTCATAGAATTGGGGTGTGTGAGATCAAATTGGAGGTGTGTGAAATCACAGAATGGAGGTGTGTCAACTCAGAAATGAGGTGTGTGAAGTCATAGAATGGAAGTGCGTGAAGTCATAGAATGGATGTTTCTGAAGTAAGAATGAAGGTGTGTGAAGTCATAGGATGGAGGTGTGTGAAGTCAAAATGGAGGTGTGTGAACTCATAGAATGGAGGTGTGTGAACTCATAGAATGGAGGTGTGTGAAGTCATGGAATGGAGGTGTGTGAAGTCAAAGAATGGAGGTGTGTGAAGTCAAACAATAAAGGTGTGTGAAGTCACAGAGTGGAGGTGTGTGAAATCACAGAATGTAGGTGTGTGAAGTCAATAAGGTGGTGTGTAGAATCACAAATTGAGGTGTGTGAACTTTTAGAATGGATTCGTGTAAAGTCAAAGAATGGAGGTGTGTGAAGTCATCGAATTGAGGTGTGTGAAGTCATGGATTGGAGGTGTGTGAAGTCACAGAATGGAGGTGTGTGAAGTCAGAATGGAGTTGTGTGAAGTCATAGAATGGATGTGTGTGAAGTCAGAATGGAGGTGTGTGAAGTCATAGAGTGGAGGTGTGTGAAGTCACAATGGAGGTGTGTAAAGTCATAGAATGGAGGTGTGTGAAGTCACAGAATGGAGGTGTGTGAAGTCATAGAATGGAGCTGTGTGAAGTCAGATTGGAGGTGTGTGAAGTCACAGAATGGAGGTGTGTGAACTCAGAATGGAGGTGTGTGAAATCACAGAATGGAGGTGTGTGAAGTCATAGAAATGAGGTGTGTGAAGTCATAGAATGGATGTGTGTGAAATCATAATGGAGGTGTGTGAAGTCACAGAATTGAGGTGTGTGAAGTCACAGAATGGAGGTGTGTGAAGTCATAGAATGGAGGTATGTGAAGTCATAGAATGGATGTTTGTTAAGTAAGAAAGAAGGTGTGTTAAGTAATAGAACGAAGGTGTATGAAGGCACAGAGTGGAGGTGTGTGAAGACATAGAAGGAGCTGTGTGAAGTCAGAATGGAGGTGTGTGAACTCAGAATGGAGGTGTGTGAAGTCACAGAATGGAGGTGTGGGAAGTCATAGAATGGAGTTTTGTGAAGTCACAGAATGGAGGTGTGTGAACTCAGAATGGAGGTGTGTGAAGTCACAGAATGGAGGGGTGTGAATTAATAGAATGGAGGTGTGAGAAATCATAGAATGGAGGTGTGTGAAGTCACAGAATGGAGGTGTGTGAAGTCATAGAATGGAGGTGTGTGAAGTCATAGAATGGATGTTTGTTAAGTAAGAATGGAGGTGTGTTAAGTAATAGAATGGAGGTGTGAAGGCACAGAATGGAGGTGTGTGAAGTCATAGAATGGAGCTATGTGAAGTCAGAATGGAGGTGTGTGAAGTCACAGAATGGAGGTGTGTGAAGTCACAGAATGGAGGTGTGTGAAGTCATAGAATGGATGTGTGTGAAGTCATAGAATGGATGTTTGTTAAGTGAGAATGAAGGTGTGTTAAGTCATAGAATGTAGGTGTGTGAAGGAACAGAATGGAGCTGTGTGAAGTCAGAATGGAGGTGTGTGAAGTCACAGAATGGAGGGGTGTGAAGTCAAAGACTGGAGGTGTGTGAAGTCATAGAATGGAGGTGTGTGAAGTCATAGAATGGAGGTGTGTGAAGTCAAAATGGAGGTGTGTGAACTCATAAAATGGAGATGTGTGAAGTCATGGAATGGAGGTGTGTGAAGTCCAAGAATATAGGTGTGTGAAGTCAAACAATGGTGGTGTGTGAAGTCACAGAATGCAGGTGTGTTAAGTGAAAGAATGGAAGTGTGTGAAGTCAAAATGGAGGTGTGTGAAGTCACAGAATGGAGGTGTGTGACGTCACAGAATGAAGGTGTTTGAAGTCAAAATTGTGGTGTGCGAAGTCACAAATGAAGGTGTCTGAAGTCAGAATGCAGCTGTGTGAAGTCATAGAGTGGAGGTGTGTGAAGTCAGAATGGAGGTTTGTGAACTCATAGAATGGAGTGTGTGAAGTCACAATGGGGGTGTGTGAAGTCATAGAATTGGGGTGTGTGAGATCAAATTGGAGGTGTGTGAAATCACAGAATGGAGGTGTGTCAACTCAGAAATGAGGTGTGTGAAGTCATAGAATGGAAGTGCGTGAAGTCATAGAATGGATGTTTCTGAAGTAAGAATGAAGGTGTGTGAAGTCATAGGATGGAGGTGTGTGAAGTCAAAATGGAGGTGTGTGAACTCATAGAATGGAGGTGTGTGAACTCATAGAATGGAGGTGTGTGAAGTCATGGAATGGAGGTGTGTGAAGTCAAAGAATGGAGGTGTGTGAAGTCAAACAATAAAGGTGTGTGAAGTCACAGAGTGGAGGTGTGTGAAATCACAGAATGGAGGTGTGTGAAGTCAATAAGGTGGTGTGTAGAGTCCCAAATTGAGGTGTGTGAACTCATAGAATGGATTCGTGTAAAGTCAAAGAATGGAGGTGTGTGAAGTCATCGAATTGAGGTGTGTGAAGTCATGGAATGGAGGTGTGTGAAGTCACAGAATGGAGGTGTGTGAAGTCAGAATGGAGTTGTGTGAAGTCATAGAATGGATGTGTGTGAAGTCAGAATGGAGATGTGTGAAGTCATAGAGTGGAGGTGTGTGAAGTCACAATGGAGGTGTGTAAAGTCATAGAATGGAGGTGTGTGAAGTCACAGAATGGAGGTGTGTGAAGTCACAAAATGGAGGTGTGTGAAGTCATAGAATGGAGTTTTGTGAAGTCACAGAATGGAGGTGTGTGAACTCAGAATGGAGGTGTGTGAAGTCACAGAATGGAGGTGTGGGAAGTCATAGAATGGAGTTTTGTGAAGTCACAGAATGGAGGTGTGTGAACTCAGAATGGAGGTGTGTGAAGTCACAGAATGGAGGGGTGTGAATTAATAGAATGGAGGTGTGAGAAATCATAGAATGGAGGTGTGTGAAGTCACAGAATGGAGGTGTGTGAAGTCATAGAATGGAGGTGTGTGAAGTCATAGAATGGATGTTTGTTAAGTAAGAATGGAGGTGTGTTAAGTAATAGAATGGAGGTGTGAAGGCACAGAATGGAGGTGTGTGAAGTCATAGAATGGAGCTATGTGAAGTCAGAATGGAGGTGTGTGAAGTCACAGAATGGAGGTGTGTGAAGTCACAGAATGGAGGTGTGTGAAGTCATAGAATGGATGTGTGTGAAGTCATAGAATGGATGTTTGTTAAGTGAGAATGAAGGTGTGTTAAGTCATAGAATGTAGGTGTGTGAAGGAACAGAATGGAGCTGTGTGAAGTCAGAATGGAGGTGTGTGAAGTCACAGAATGGAGGGGTGTGAAGTCAAAGACTGGAGGTGTGTGAAGTCATAGAATGGAGGTGTGTGAAGTCATAGAATGGAGGTGTGTGAAGTCAAAATGGAGGTGTGTGAACTCATAAAATGGAGATGTGTGAAGTCATGGAATGGAGGTGTGTGAAGTCCAAGAATATAGGTGTGTGAAGTCAAACAATGGTGGTGTGTGAAGTCACAGAATGCAGGTGTGTTAAGTGAAAGAATGGAAGTGTGTGAAGTCAAAATGGAGGTGTGTGAAGTCACAGAATGGAGGTGTGTGACGTCACAGAATGAAGGTGTTTGAAGTCAAAATTGTGGTGTGCGAAGTCACAAATGAAGGTGTCTGAAGTCAGAATGCAGCTGTGTGAAGTCATAGAGTGGAGGTGTGTGAAGTCAGAATGGAGGTTTGTGAACTCATAGAATGGAGTGTGTGAAGTCACAATGGGGGTGTGTGAAGTCATAGAATTGGGGTGTGTGAGATCAAATTGGAGGTGTGTGAAATCACAGAATGGAGGTGTGTCAACTCAGAAATGAGGTGTGTGAAGTCATAGAATGGAAGTGCGTGAAGTCATAGAATGGATGTTTCTGAAGTAAGAATGAAGGTGTGTGAAGTCATAGGATGGAGGTGTGTGAAGTCAAAATGGAGGTGTGTGAACTCATAGAATGGAGGTGTGTGAACTCATAGAATGGAGGTGTGTGAAGTCATGGAATGGAGGTGTGTGAAGTCAAAGAATGGAGGTGTGTGAAGTCAAACAATAAAGGTGTGTGAAGTCACAGAGTGGAGGTGTGTGAAATCACAGAATGGAGGTGTGTGAAGTCAATAAGGTGGTGTGTAGAGTCACAAATTGAGGTGTGTGAACTCATAGAATGGATTCGTGTAAAGTCAAAGAATGGAGGTGTGTGAAGTCATCGAATTGAGGTGTGTGAAGTCATGGAATGGAGGTGTGTGAAGTCACAGAATGGAGGTGTGTGAAGTCAGAATGGAGTTGTGTGAAGTCATAGAATGGATGTGTGTGAAGTCAGAATGGAGATGTGTGAAGTCATAGAGTGGAGGTGTGTGAAGTCACAATGGAGGTGTGTAAAGTCATAGAATGGAGGTGTGTGAAGTCACAGAATGGAGGTGTGTGAAGTCATAGAATGGAGCTGTGTGAAGTCAGATTGGAGGTGTGTGAAGTCACAGAATGGAGGTGTGTGAACGCAGAATGGAGGTGTGTGAAATCACAGAATGGAGATGTGTGAAGTCATAGAATGGAGGTGTGTGAAGTCATAGAATGGATGTGTGTGAAATCATAATGGAGGTGTGTGAAGTCACAGAATTGAGGTGTGTGAAGTCACAGAATGGAGGTGTGTGAACTCATAGAATGGAGGTATGTGAAGTCATAGAATGGAGGTGTGTGAAGTCATAGAATGGATGTTTGTTAAGTAAGAATGAAGGTTTGTTAAGTAATAGAATGGAGGTGTGTGAAGGCACAGAATGGAGGTGTGTGAAGTCATAGAATTGAGCTGTGTGAAGTCAGAATGGAGGTGTGTGAACTCAGAATGGAGGTGTGTGAAGTCACAGAATGGAGGTGTGGGAAGTCATAGAATGGAGTTTTGTGAAGTCACAGAATGGAGGTGTGTGAATTAATAGAATGGAGGTGTGAGAAATCATAGAGTGGAGGTGTGTGCAGTCACAGAATGGAGGTGTGTGAAGTCATAGAATGGAGGTGTGTGAAGTCATAGAATGGATGTTTGTTAAGTAAGAATGGGGGTGTGTTAAGTAATAGAATGGAGGTGTGAAGGCACAGAATGGAGGTGTGTGAAGTCATAGAATGGAGCTATGTGAAGTCAGAATGGAGGTGTGTGAAGTCACAGAATGGAGGTGTGTGAAGTCACAGAATGGAGGTGTGTGAAGTCATAGAATGGATGTGTGTGAAGTCATAGAATGGAGGTGTGTGAAGTCATAGAATGGATGTTTGTTAAGTGAGAATGAAGGTGTGTTAAGTCATAGAATATAGGTGTGTGAAGGCACAGAATGGAGCTGTGTGAAGTCAGAATAGAGGTGTGTGAAGTCACAGAATGGAGGTGTGTGAACTCACAAAGGAGGTGTGTGAAGTCACAGAATGGAGGTGTGTTAAGTCACAGAACGGAGGTGTTTGAACTCAGAATGGAGGTGTGTGAAGTCACAGAATGGAGGTGTGTGAAGTCATAGAATGGAGGTGTGTGAAATCATAGAATGGAGGTGTGTGAAGTCAGAGAATGGAGCTGTGTGAAGTCAGAATGGAGATGTGCGAAGTCACAGAATGGAGGTGTGTGAAGTCATTTTATGGAGCTGTGTGAAGTCAGAATGGAGGTGTGTGAAGTCACAGAATGGAGGTGTGTGAACTCAGAATTAAGGTGTGTGAAGTCACAGAATCTAGGTGTGTGAAGTCATAGAATGGAGGTGTGTGAAGTCATAGAATGGAGGTGTGTGAAGTCATAATGGAGGCATGTGAAGTCACAGAATTGAGGTGTGTGAAGTCACAGAATGGAGGTGTGTGAAGTCATAGAATGGAGGTGTGTGAAATCATAGAATGGAGGTTTTGGAAGTCAGAGAATGGAGCTTTGTGAAGTCAGAATGGAGGTGTGCGAAGTCACAGAATGGAGGTGTGTGAAGTCATTTTATGGAGCTGTGTGAAGTCAGAATGAAGGTGTGTGAAATCACAGAATGGAGGTGTGTGAACTCAGAATGGAGGTGTGTGAAGTCACAGAATCTAGGTGTGTGAAGTCATAGAATGGAGGTGTGTGAAGTCATAGAATGGAGGTGTGTGAAGTCATAATGGAGGCGTGTGAAGTCACAGAATTGAGGTGTGTGAAGTCACAGAATGGAGGTGTGTGAAGTCATAGAATGGAGGTGTGTGAAGTCAGAACGGAGGTGTGTGAACTCAGATTGGAGGTGTGGGAAGTCACAATGGAGGTGTGTGAAGATATAGAATGGAGGTGTGTGAAGTCACAGAATGGAGGGGTGTGAAGTCAAAGACTGGAGGTGTGTGAAGTCATAGAATGGCGGTGTGTGAAGTCATAGAATGGAGGTGTGTGAAGTCAAAATGGAGGTGTGTGAACTCATAAAATGGAGATGTGTGAAGTCATGGAATGGAGGTGTGTGAAGTCTAAGAATATAGGTGTGTGAAATCAAACAATGGTGGTGTGTGAAGTCACAGAATGCAGGTGTGTTAACTCAAAGAATGGAAGTGTGTGAAGTCAAAATGGAGGTGTGTGAAGTCACAGAATGGAGGTGTGTGAAGTCACAGAATGAAGGTGTTTGAAGTCAAAATTGTGGTGTGTGAAGTCACAAATGAAGGTGTCTGAAGTCAGAATGCAGCTGTGTGAAGTCATAGAATGGAGGTGTGTGAAGTCAGAATGGAGGTTTGTGAACTCATAGAATGGAGTGTGTGAAGTCACAATGGGGGTGTGTGAAGTCATAGAATTGGGGTGTGTGAGATCAAATTGGAGGTGTGTGAAATCACAGAATGGAGGTGTGTCAACTCAGAAATGAGGTGTGTGAAGTCATAGAATGGAAGTGCGTGAAGTCATAGAATGGATGTTTCTGAAGTAAGAATGAAGGTGTGTGAAGTCATAGAATGGAGGTGTGTGAAGTCAAAATGGAGGTGTGTGAACTCATAGAATGGTGGTGTGTGAACTCATAGAATGGAGGTGTGTGAAGTCATGGAATGGAGGTGTGTGAAGTCAAAGAATGGAGGTGTGTGAAGTCAAACAATAAAGGTGTGTGAAGTCACAGAGTGGAGGTGTGTGAAATCACAGAATGTAGGTGTGTGAAGTCAATAAGGTGGTGTGTAGAATCAAAAATTGAGGTGTGTGAACTTATAGAATGGATTCGTGTAAAGTCAAAGAATGGAGGTGTGTGAAGTCATCGAATTGAGGTGTGTGAAGTCATGGAATGGAGGTGTGTGAAGTCACAGAATGGAGGTGTGTGAAGTCAGAATGGAGTTGTGTGAAGTCATAGAATGGATGTGTGTGAAGTCAGAATGGAGGTGTGTGAAGTCATAGAGTGGAGGTGTGTGAAGTCACAATGGAGGTGTGTGAAGTCATAGAATGGAGGTGTGTGAAGTCACAGAATGGAGGTGTGTGAAGTCATAGAATGGAGCTGTGTGAAGTCACAGAATGGAGGTGTGTGAAGTCATAGAATTGTGGTTTTTGATGTCAAAGAATGGAGGTGTGTGAAGTCATAGACAGGAGGTGTGTGAACTCAGATTGGAGGTGTGTGAAATCACAGAAAGCAGGTGTGTCAACTCAGAAACGAGGTGTGTGAAGTCATAATGGAAATGTGTGAAGTCATAGAATGGTGGTTTTTGAAGTCACAGAATGGAGGTGTGTGAAGTCATAGAATGGAGGTGTGTGAAGTTACATTAGAGGTATGTGAAGTCACAAAATGGAGGTGTGTCAACTCAGAAATGAGGTATGTGAAGTCATAGAATGGAGGTGTGTGAAGTCACAGAATTGAGGTGTGTGAAGTCAGAATGGAGGTGTGTGAATTCACAATGAAGGTGTGTGAAGTCAGAGAATGGAGGTGTGTGAAGTCATAGAATGGAGGTGTGTGAAGTCACAAAATGGAGGTTTGTGAAGTCATATAATGGAGGTGTGTGAAGTCACAGAATGGAGGTGCGTGAACTCAAAATGGAGGTGTGTGAAGTCACAGAATGGAGGTGTGTGAAAACATAGAATGGAGATGTGTTAAGTCACAGAATGGAGGTGTGTGAAATCGTTGAATGGAGGTGTGTGAAGTCAAAGAATCAAGGTGTGTGAAGTCACAGAATGGAGGTGTGTGAAGTCACAGAATGGAGGTGTGTGAAGGCAAACAATGGAAGTGTGTGAAGGCATAGAATGGAAGTGTGTGAAGTCAAAATGGAAGTGTGTGAAGTCAGAGAATGGAGGTGTGTGAAGTCAAAGAATGGACGTGTGTGAAGTCAAAATTGTGATGTGTGAAATCACAAATGCAGGTGTGTGAAGTCCCAAAATGGAGGTGGGTGAAATCGTAGAATGGAGGTGTGTGAAGTCCAAGAATGGAGGTGTGTGAAGTCAAACAATGGAGGTGTGAAGTCACAGAATGGAGGTGTGTGAAGTCACAGAATGGAGGTGTGTGAAGTCACAGAATGGAGGTGTGTGAAATCACAGAATGGAGGTGTGTGAAGTCAAAATGGTGGTGTGTGAATTCACAAATGGAGGTGTGTGAAGTCACAGAATGGAGGTGTGTGAAGTCACAGAATGGAGGTGGGTGAGGGCAGAATGGAAGTGTGTGAACTCGTAGAATGGAGGTGTGTGAAGTCAAAATGGAGGTGTGTGAAGTCATAGAATGGTGGTTTTTGGTGTCAAAGAATGGAGGTGTGTGAAGTCATAGACTGGAGATGTGTGAACTCAGATTGGAGGTGCGTAAAATCACAGAAAGCAGGTGTGTCAACTCAGAAACGAGGTGTGTGAAGTCATAGAATTGAGGTGGTGAAGTGACAGAATGGAGGTGTGTGAAGTCATAGAATGGAGGTGTGTGAAGTCACAAAATGGTGGTGTGTGAAGTCATAGAATGGAGAGGTGTGAATAATAGCATGGAGGTGTGGACGTCACAGAATGGAGGTGTGTGAAGTCACAGAATGGAGGTGTGTGAACTGAGAATGGAGGTGTGTGAAGTCACAGAATGGAGGTGTGTGAAGTCATACAATGGAGGTGTGTGAAGTCACAGAAGGGAGGGGTGTGAATTCATAGAATGGAGGTGTGTGAAGTCATAGAATGGAGGTGTGTGAAGTCACACAATGGAGGTGTGTGAAGTCAAAGAATGGAAGTGAGTGAACTCACAATGGAGGTGTGTGAAGTCACAGAATGGAGGTGTGTGAATTCATAGAAGGGAGGTGTGTGAAGTCATAGAATGGAGGTGTGTGAAGTCACAGAATGGAAGTGTGTGAAGTCAAAATGGAGGTGTGTGAAATCAGAGAATGGAGGTGTGTGAAGTCAATGAATGGACTGGTGTGAAGTCAAAATTGTGGTGTGAAGTCAAAGAATGGATGTGTGTGAAGTCACAGAATGGAGGTGTGTGAAGTCAAAATGGAGGTGTGTAAAGTCAAAGAATGGATGTGTGTGAAGTCATAGAATGGAGGTGTATGAAGTCATGGAATGGAGGTTTGTGTAGTCAAACATTGGAAGTGTGTGAAGTTACAGAATGGAGGTGTGTGAAGTCATAGAATGGAGGTGTGTGAAGTCAGAGAATGGAGGTGTGTGAAGTCAGATTGCAGGTGTGTGAAGTCATAGAATGGAGGTGTGTGAAGTCATAGAATGGAGGTGTGTGAAGTCATTGATTGGAAGTGTGTGAAGTCATAGATTGGAGGTGTGTGAAGTCACAGAGGGAGGTGTGTGAAGTCATAGAATGGAGCTGTGTGAAGTCACAGAATGGAGGTGTGTGAAGTCATAGAATTGTGGTTTTTGATGTCAAAGAATGGAGGTGTGTGAAGTCATAGACAGGAGGTGTGTGAACTCAGATTGGAGGTGTGTGAAATCACAGAAAGCAGGTGTGTCAACTCAGAAACGAGGTGTGTGAAGTCATAAAATGGAGGTGTGTGAAGTCATAGAATCGAAGTTTGTGAAATCATAGAATGGAGGTGTGTGAAGTCATAATGGAAATGTGTGAAGTCATAGAATGGTGGTTTTTGAAGTCACAGAATGGAGGTGTGTGAAGTCATAGAATGGAGGTGTGTGAAGTTACATTAGAGGTATGTGAAGTCACAAAATGGAGGTGTGTCAACTCAGAAATGAGGTATGTGAAGTCATAGAATGGAGGTGTGTGAAGTCACAGAATTGAGGTGTGTGAAGTCAGAATGGAGGTGTGTGAATTCACAATGAAGGTGTGTGAAGTCAGAGAATGGAGGTGTGTGAAGTCATAGAATGGAGGTGTGTGAAGTCACAAAATGGAGGTTTGTGAAGTCATATAATGGAGGTGTGTGAAGTCACAGAATGGAGGTGCGTGAACTCAAAATGGAGGTGTGTGAAGTCACAGAATGGAGGTGTGTGAAAACATAGAATGGAGATGTGTTAAGTCACAGAATGGAGGTGTGTGAAATCGTTGAATGGAGGTGTGTGAAGTCAAAGAATCAAGGTGTGTGAAGTCACAGAATGGAGGTGTGTGAAGTCACAGAATGGAGGTGTGTGAAGGCAAACAATGGAAGTGTGTGAAGGCATAGAATGGAAGTGTGTGAAGTCAAAATGGAAGTGTGTGAAGTCAGAGAATGGAGGTGTGTGAAGTCAAAGAATGGACGTGTGTGAAGTCAAAATTGTGATGTGTGAAATCACAAATGCAGGTGTGTGAAGTCCCAAAATGGAGGTGGGTGAAATCGTAGAATGGAGGTGTGTGAAGTCCAAGAATGGAGGTGTGTGAAGTCAAACAATGGAGGTGTGAAGTCACAGAATGGAGGTGTGTGAAGTCACAGAATGGAGGTGTGTGAAGTCACA
The DNA here is from genome assembly GCA_024803745.1 of Megascapheus bottae. Classification (NCBI taxonomy): domain Eukaryota; kingdom Metazoa; phylum Chordata; class Mammalia; order Rodentia; family Geomyidae; genus Megascapheus; species Megascapheus bottae. The sequence goes on from JANJXV010000464.1 coordinate 241,654, forward strand.
GAATGGAGGTGTGTGAAATCACAGAATGGAGGTGTGTGAAGTCAAAATGGTGGTGTGTGAATTCACAAATGGAGGTGTGTGAAGTCACAGAATGGAGGTGTGTGAAGTCACAGAATGGAGGTGGGTGAGGGCAGAATGGAAGTGTGTGAACTCGTAGAATGGAGGTGTGTGAAGTCAAAATGGAGGTGTGTGAAGTCATAGAATGGTGGTTTTTGGTGTCAAAGAATGGAGGTGTGTGAAGTCATAGACTGGAGATGTGTGAACTCAGATTGGAGGTGCGTAAAATCACAGAAAGCAGGTGTGTCAACTCAGAAACGAGGTGTGTGAAGTCATAGAATTGAGGTGGTGAAGTGACAGAATGGAGGTGTGTGAAGTCATAGAATGGAGGTGTGTGAAGTCACAAAATGGTGGTGTGTGAAGTCATAGAATGGAGAGGTGTGAATAATAGCATGGAGGTGTGGACGTCACAGAATGGAGGTGTGTGAAGTCACAGAATGGAGGTGTGTGAACTGAGAATGGAGGTGTGTGAAGTCACAGAATGGAGGTGTGTGAAGTCATACAATGGAGGTGTGTGAAGTCACAGAAGGGAGGGGTGTGAATTCATAGAATGGAGGTGTGTGAAGTCATAGAATGGAGGTGTGTGAAGTCACACAATGGAGGTGTGTGAAGTCAAAGAATGGAAGTGAGTGAACTCACAATGGAGGTGTGTGAAGTCACAGAATGGAGGTGTGTGAATTCATAGAAGGGAGGTGTGTGAAGTCATAGAATGGAGGTGTGTGAAGTCACAGAATGGAAGTGTGTGAAGTCAAAATGGAGGTGTGTGAAATCAGAGAATGGAGGTGTGTGAAGTCAATGAATGGACTGGTGTGAAGTCAAAATTGTGGTGTGAAGTCAAAGAATGGATGTGTGTGAAGTCACAGAATGGAGGTGTGTGAAGTCAAAATGGAGGTGTGTAAAGTCAAAGAATGGATGTGTGTGAAGTCATAGAATGGAGGTGTATGAAGTCATGGAATGGAGGTTTGTGTAGTCAAACATTGGAAGTGTGTGAAGTTACAGAATGGAGGTGTGTGAAGTCATAGAATGGAGGTGTGTGAAGTCAGAGAATGGAGGTGTGTGAAGTCAGATTGCAGGTGTGTGAAGTCATAGAATGGAGGTGTGTGAAGTCATAGAATGGAGGTGTGTGAAGTCATTGATTGGAAGTGTGTGAAGTCATAGATTGGAGGTGTGTGAAGTCACAGAGGGAGGTGTGTGAAGTCACAGAATGGAGTTCTGTGAAGTCACAGTGGAGGTGGGTGAAGTCATAGAATGGAGGTGTGTGAAGTCATAGAATGGAGGTGTCTGAAGTCACAGCACGAAGGTGTGTGAAGTCAGAATTGAGATGTGTGACGTCATAGAATGGAGGTGTGTGAAGTCACAAAGCAGGTGTGTGAACTCATAGAATGGAGGTGGGTGAAGTCACAATGCAGGTGTGTGAAGTCATAGAATGAAGTTGTGTGAACTCAGAAAGGAGGTGTGTGAAGTCACAGAATAGAGGTGTGTGAAGTCATACAATGGAGGTGTGTGAAGTCACAGAATGGAGGTGTGTGAATTCATAGAATGGAGGTGTGTGAAGTCATAGAATGGAGGTGTGTGAAGTCACAGAATGGAAGTGTGTGAAGTAACAGAATGGAGGTGTGTGAAGTCACAGAATGGAAGTGGGTGAACTCACAATGGAGGTGTGTGAAGTCACAGAACGGAGGTGTGTGAAGTCAGAAGGGAGGTGTGTGAAGTCACAGAATGGAGATGTGTGAAGTCAGAATGGAGGTGTGGGAAGTCAGAGAATGGAGGTTTGTGAAGTCATAGAATGGAGGTGTGTAAGGTCATAGAATGGATGTTTCTGAAGTAAGAATGAAGGTTTGTGAAGTCATAGAATGGAGGTGTGTGAAGCCATAGAAGGGAGGTGTGTGAAGTCACAGAATGGAGGTGTGTGAAGTCAGAATGGAGGTGTGAAGTCATAGAATAGAGGTGAGTGAAGGCATAGAAAAGAGTTGTGGGAAGTCATAGAATAGAGGAGTGTGAAGTCACAGAATGGAGGTGTGTGAACTCAGAATGGAGGTGTTTGAAGTCATAGATGGATCTGTGTGAAGTCACAGTATGGAGGTGTGTGAAATCATAGAATATAATTTTGTGAAGTCACAGAATGAAGTGGGTGAACTCAGAATGTAGGTGTGTGAAGTCACAGAATGGAGGTGTGTGATGTCCTAGAATGGAAGTGTGTGAAGTCATAGAATGGAGGTGTGTGAAGTAAGAATGGAGATGTGTGAAGTCAGAGAATGGAGGTGTTTGAAGTCATAGAATGGAAGTGTGTGAAGTCATAGAATGGAGGTGTGTGAGGTCACAGAATGGAGGTGTGTGAACTCAGAATTGAGGTGTGTGAAGTCATAGATGGAGGTGTGTGAAGTCATAGTATGGAGTTGTGTGAAATCATAGAATGGAGTTTTGTGAATTCACAGAATGGAGGAGTGTGAAGTCAGAATGGCGGAGTGTGAAGTCATAGAATGCAGGTGTGTGAAGTTAGAATGGAGGTGTGTGAACTCATAGAATGGAGGTGTGTGAAGTCATAATGGAGGTGTGTGAAGACATAGAATGGAGGTGTGTGAAATCACAGAATGGAGGTGTGTGAAGTCATAGAATGGAGGTGTGTGAAGTCATAGAATGGATGTTTGTGAAGTAAGAATGGAGGTGTGTGAAGTCATTGAATGGAAGTGTGTGAAGTCACAGAATGGGGGTGTGTGACGTCATAGAATGGAGCTGTGTGAATTCAGAATGGAGGTGTGTGAAGTCATAGAATGGAGGTGTGTGCAGTCATAGAATGGATGTTTCTGAAGTAGGAATTAAGGTGTGTGAAGTCATAGAATGGAGGTGTGTGAAGTCAAAATGGAGGTTTGTGCACTCAAAGAATGGAGGTGTGTGAAGTCATGGAATGGAGGTGTGTGAAGTCCAAGAATGGAGGTTTGTGAAGTCAAACAATGGAGGTGTGTGAAGTCAAAGAATGGAGGTGTGTGAAGTCACAGAATGGAGGTGTGTGAAGTCACAGAATGGAGGTGTGTGAAGTCACAGAATGGAGGTGTGTGAAGTCACAGAATGGAGGTGTTTGAAGTCAAAATTGTGGTGTGTGAATTCACAAATGGAGGTGTGTGAAGTCAGAATGGAGCTGAGTGAAGTCATAGAATGCAGGTGGGTGAAGGCAGAATGGAAGTGTGTGAACTCGTAGAAGGGAGGTGTGTGAAGTCAAAATGAAGGTGTGTGAAGTCATAGAATGGTGGTTTTTGATGTCAACGAATGGAGGTGTGTGAAGTCATAGAATGGAGGTGTGTGAACTCAGATTGGAGGTGTGTGAAATCACAGAATGGAGGTGTGTGAAGTCATAGAATGGAAGTGTGTGAAGTCATAGAATGGAGGTGTGTGAAGTCAGAATGGAGGTGTGTGAAGTCACAGAATGGAGGTGTGTGAACCCAGAATGGAGGTGTGTGAAGTCACAGAATGGAGGTTTGTGAAGTAATAGAATGGAGGTGTGTGAAGTCATAGAATGGAGGTGTGTGAAGTCATAGATTGGAGGTGTGTGAAGTCACAGAATGGAGGTGTGTGAAGTCACGGAATGGAGGTGTGTGAACTCAGAATGGAGGTGTGAGAAGTCACAGAATGGAGGTGTGTGAAGTCCTAGAATGGAAGTGTGTGAAGTCATAGAATGGAGGTTTGTGTAGTAAGAATGGAGGTGTGTGAAGTCACCGAATGGAGTTTTGTGAACTCAGAATGGAGGTGTGTGAATTCACTGAATGGAAGTTTGTGAAGTCATAGAATGGAGTTGTGTGAGGTCATAGAATGGATATTTCTGAAGTAAGAATGAAGGTGTGTGAAGTCATAGAATGGAGGTGTGTGAAGTCATAGAATGGAGGTGTGTGAAGTCACAGAATGAAGGTTTGTGAAGTCATAGAAAGAGGTGTCTGAAGTCACAGAATGGAGGTGTGTGAAGACACAGAATGGTGGTGTGTGAACTCAGAGAGGAGGTGTGTGAAGTCACAGAATGGAGGTGTGTGAAGTCATAGATTGGAAGTGTGTGAAGTCATAGAATGGAGGTGTGTGAAGTCAGAATGGAGGTGTGTGAAGTCACAGAATGGAGGTGTGTGAAGTAACAGAATGGAGGTGTGTGAAGTCACAGAATGGAAGTGGGTGAACTCACAATGAAGGTGTGTGAAGTCACAGAACGGAGGTGTGTGAAGTAAGAAGGTAGGTGTGTGAGGTCACAGAATGGGCATGTGTGAACTCAGAATGGAGGTGTGGGAAGTCACAGAATGGAGGTTTGTGAAGTCATAGAATGGAGGTGTGTGAGGTCATAGAATGGATGTTTCTGAAGTAAGAATGAAGGTGTGTGAAGTCATAGAATGGAGGTGTGTGAAGTCATAGAAGGGAGGTGTGTGAAGTCACAGAATGGAGGTCTGTGAAGTCAGAATGGAGGTGTGAAGTCATAGAATAGAGGTGAGTGAAGGCATAGAAAAGAGTTGTGGGAAGTCATAGAATAGAGGAGTGTGAAGTCACAGAATGGAGGTGAGTGAACTCAGAATTGAGGTGTTTGAAGTCATAGATGGATCTGTGTGAAGTCACAGTATGGAGGTGTGTGAAATCATAGAATATAATTTTGTGAAGTCACAGAATGGAGGTGGGTGAACTCAGAATGGAGGTGTGTGAAGTCACAGAATGGAGGTGTGTGAAGTCCTAGAATGGAAGTGTGTGAAGTCATAGAATGGAGGTGTGTGAAGTAAGAATGGAGATGTGTGAAGTCAGAGAATGGAGGTGTTTGAAGTCATAGAATGGAAGTGTGTGAAGTCATAGAATGGAGGTGTGTGAGGTCACAGAATGGAGGTGTGTGAACTCAAACTAGAGGTGTGTGAAGTCATAGATGGAGGTGTGTGAAGTCATAGTATGGAGTTGTGTGAAATCATAGAATGGAGTTTTGTGAATTCACAGAATGGAGGAGTGTGAAGTCAGAATGGCGGAGTGTGAAGTCATAGAATGCAGGTGTGTGAAGTTAGAATGGAGGTGTGTGAACTCATAGAATGGAGGTGTGTGAAGTCATAATGGAGGTGTTTGAAGACATAGAATGGAGGTGTGTGAAGTCACAGAATGGAGGTGTGTGACGTCATAGAATGGAGCTGTGTGAATTCAGAATGGAGGTGTGTGAAGTCATAGAATGGAGGTGTGTGCAGTCATAGAATGGATGTTTCTGAAGTAGGAATTAAGGTGTGTGAAGTCATAGAATGGAGGTGTGTGAAGTCAAAATGGAGGTTTGTGAACTAAAAGAATGGAGGTGTGTGAAATCACAGAAAGCAGGTGTGTCAACTCAGAAACGAGGTGTGTGAAGTCATAGAATGGAGGTGTGTGAAGTCATAAATCGAAGTGTGTGAAATCATAGAATGGAGGTGTGTGAAGTCAGAATGGAGATGTGTGAAGTCATAGAATGGAGGTGTGTGAAGTCACAATGCAGGTGTGTGAAATCATAGAATTGAGGTGGGTGAAGTCAAAATGTAGGTGTGTGAAGTCATAGAATGGAGGTGTGTGAAGTCATAGAATGGAGGTGGTGAAGTCATAGAATGGAGGTGTGTGAAGTCATAGAATGGAGGTGTGTGAAGTCACAGAATGGTGGGGTGTGAAGTCATAGAATGGAGGGGTGTGAAGTCATAGAATGTAGGTGTGTTAAGTCATAGAATGGAGGTGTGGAAGTCACAGAATGGAGGTGTGTGCAGTCACAGAATGGAGGTGTGTGACCTGAGAATGGAGGTGTGTGAAGTCACAGAATGGAGGTGTGTGAAGTCCTAGAATGGAGGTGTGTGAAGTCATAGCATGGAGGTGTGTGAAGTCAGAATGGAGATGTGTGAAGTCATAGAAGGGAGGTGTGTGAAGTCACAATGCAGGTGTGTGAACTCATAGAATGGTGGTGGGTGAAGTCATAATGCAGGAGTGTAAAATCATAGAATGGAGTTGTGTGAACTCAGAAAGGAGGTGTGTGAAGTCACAGAATAGAGGTGTGTGAAGTCATACAATGGAGGTGTGTGAAGTCACAGAATGGAGGTGTGTGAATTCATAGAATGGAGGTGTGTGAAGTCATAGAATGGAGGTGTGTGAAGTCACAGAATGGAGGTGTGTGAAGTAACAGAATGGAGGTGTGTGAAGTCACAGAATGGAAGTGGGTGAACTCACAATGGAGGTGTGTGAAGTCACAGAAGGGAGGTGTGTGAAGTCAGAAGGGAGGTGTGTGAAGTCACAGAATGGAGATGTGTGAACTCAGAATGGAGGTGAGGGAAGTCACAGAATGGAGGTTTGTGAAGTCATAGAATGGAGGTGTGTGAGGTCATAGAATGGATGTTTCTGAAGTAAGAATGAAGGTGTGTGAAGTCATAGAATGGAGGTGTGTGAACTCATAGAATGGAGGTGTGTGTAGTCAGAGAATGGAGGTGTGTGAAGTCAGAATGGAGGTGTGAAGTCATAGAATAGAGGTGGGTGAAGTCATAGAAAGGAGTTGTGGGAAGTCATAGAATAGAGGAGTGTGAAGTCATAGAATGGAGGTGAGTAAAGTCACAGATTCAAGGTTTGTGAAGTCATAGAATGGAGCTGTGTGATGCCAGAATTGAGGAGTGTGAAGTCCTAGAATGGACGTGTGTGAACTCATAGAATGGAGGTGTGTGACGTCACAATGGAAGTGTGTGAAGTCACAGAATGGAGGTGTGTGAAGTCATATATTGGAGGTGTGTGAAGTCAGAATGGAGGTGTGTGAAGTCACAGAATGGAGGTGTGTGAACTCAGAATGGAGGTGTTTGAAGTCATAGATGGAGGTGTGTGAAGTCACAGTATGGAGGTGTGTGAAATCATAGAATGGAATTTTGTGAATTCACAGAATGGAGCTGTGTGAAGTCAGAATGCAGGAGTGTGAAGTCATAGAATGGAGGTGTGTGAAGTCAGAATGGAGGTGTGTGAACTCATAGAATGGACGTGTGTGAAGTCACAATGGAGGTGTGTGAAGACATAGAATGGAGGTGTGTGAAGTCACAGAATAGAGGTGTGTGAAGTCATAGAATGGAGGTGTGTGAAGTCATAGAATGGAGGTGTGTGAAGTCATAGAATGGATGTTTCTGAAGTAAGAATAAAGGTGTGTGAAGTCATAGAATGGAGGTGTGTGAAGTCAAAATGGAGGTGTGTGAACTCATAGAATGGAGGTGTGTGAAGTCACAGAATGCAGGTGTGTGAAGTCAGAATGGAGGTGTGAAGTCATAGAATGGGGGTGGGTGAAGTCATGGAAAGGAGGTGTGGGAAGTCATAGAATGGAGAAGTGTGAAGTCATAGAGTGGAGGTGAGTGAAGTCACATATTCAAAGTCTGTGAAGTCATAGAATGCAGGTTTGTGAAGTCAGAATGGAGGTGTGTGTACTCATAGAATGGAGGTGTGTGAAGTCACAATGGAGGTGTGTGAAGTCATAGAATGGAGGTGTTTGAAGTCATAGAATGGAGGTGTGTGAAGTCCCAATGGAGGTGTGTGAAGTCACAGAATGGAGGTGTGTGAAGTCACAGAATGGAGGTGTGTGAAGTCAGGGAATGAAGGTGTGTGAAGTCACAGAATGGAGGTGTGTGAACTCACAATGAAGGTGTGTGAAGTCACAGAATGGAGGTGTGTGAAGTCCTAGAATGGAAGTGTGTGAAGTCATAGAATGGAAGTGTGTGAAGTAAGAATGGAGGTGTTTGAAGTCAGAGAATGGAGGTGTGTGAAGTCATAGAATGGAGGTGTGTGAAGTCATAGAATGGAGGTGTGTGAAGTCACAGAATGGAGGTGTGTGAAGTCACGGAATGGAGGTGTGTGAAGTCACAGAATGGAGGTGTGTGAACTCAGAATGGAGGTGTGAGAAGTCACAGAATGGAGGTGTGTGAAGTCATAGAATGGAAATGTGTGAAGTCATAGAAAGGAGGTTTTTGAAGTAAGAATGGAGGTGTGTGAAGTCACCGAATGGAGTTGTGTGAACTCAGAATGGAGGTGTGTGAATTCACAGAATGGAGGTTTGTGAAGTCATAGAATGGAGTTGTGTGAGGTCATAGAATGGATGTTATTGAAGTAAGAATGAAGGTGTGTGAAGTCATAGAATGGAGGTGTGTGAAGTCATAGAATGGAGGTGTGTGAATTCACAGAATGTAGGTATCTGAAGTCAGAATGGAGGTGTGAAGTCATCTAATAGAGGTGGGTGAAGTCATAAAAAGGAGGTGTGGGAAGTCATAGAATGGAGCAGTGTGAAGTCATAAAGTGGAGGTGAGTGAAGTCACAGATTCGAGGTCTGTGAAGTCATAGAATAGAGGTGTGTGAAGTCAGAATGGAGGTGTGTGAAGTCATAGAATGGAGGTATGTGAACTCATAGAATGGAGGTGTGTGATGTCACAATGGAAGTGTGTGAAGTCACAGAATGGAGGTGTGTGAAGTCACAGAAGGGAGGTGTGTGAAGTCACAGAATGGAGGTCTGTAAAGTCACAGAGTGGAGGTGTGTGAAGGCACAGAATGGAGGGGTGTGAAGTCAAAGAATGGAGGAATGTGAAGTCCCAGAATGGAGATGTGTGAAGTGAGAATAGAGGTGTGCGAAGTCATAGAATGGAGGTGTGTGAGGTCAGAATGGAGCTGTGTGAACTCATAGAATGGAGGTGTGTGAAGTCACAATGGAGATGTGTGAAGTCATAGAATGGTGGTTTTTGAAGTCACAGAATGGAGGTGTGTGAAGTCGTAGAATGGAGGTGTGTGAAGTTAGATTAGAGGTATGTGAAGTCACAAAATGGAGGTGTGTCAACTCAGAAATGAGGTATGTGAAGTCATAGAATGGAGGTGTGTGAAGTCACAGAATGGAAGTGGGTGAACTCACAATGGAGGTGTGTGAAGTCACAGAATGGATGTGTGTGAATTCTTAGAAGGGAGGTGTGTGAAGTCATAGAATGGAGGTGTGTGAAGTCAGAGAATGGAGGTGTGTGAAGTCAGAATGCAGGTGTGTGAAGTCATAGAATGGAGGTTTTTGAAGTCATAGAATGGAGGTGTGTGAAGTCATAGATTGCAAGTGTGTGAAGTCATAGAATGGAGGTGTGTGAAGTAAGAATGGAGGTGTGTGACCTCATAGAATGGAGGTGTGTGACGTCACAATGGAAGTGTGTGAATTCACAGAATGGAGGTGTGTGAAGTCATACATTGGTGTGTGAAGTCAGAATGGAGGTGTGTGAAGTCACAGAATTGAGGTGTGTGAACTCAGAATAGAGGTGCGTGAAGTCATAGATGGAGGTGTGTGAAGTCATAGTATGGAGGTGTGTGAAATCATAGAATGGAGTTTTATGAATTCACAGAATGGAGGAATGTGAAGTCAGAATGGCGGAGTGTGAAGTCATAGAATGCAGGTGTGTGAAGTTAGAATGGAGGTGTGTGAACTCATAGAATGGAGGTGTGTGAAGTCATAGAATGGATGTTTGTGAAGTAAGAATTAAGGTGTGTGAAGTCATAGAATGGAAGTGTGTGAAGTCACAGAATGGAGGTGTGTGAAGTCATAGAATGGAGCTGTGTGAATTCAGAATGGAGGTGTGTGCAGTCATAGAATGGATGTTTCTGAAGTAGGAATAAAGGTGTGTGAAGTCATAGAATGGAGGTGTGTGAACTCATAGAATGGAGGTGTGTGTAGTCAGAGAATGGAGGTGTGTGAAGTCAGAATGGAGGTGTGAAGTCATAGAATAGAGGTGGGTGAAGTCATAGAAAGGAGTTGTGGGAAGTCATAGAATAGAGGAGTGTGAAGTCATAGAATGGAGGTGAGTAAAGTCACAGATTCAAGGTTTGTGAAGTCATAGAATGAAGCTGTGTGATGCCAGAATTGAGGAGTGTGAAGTCCTAGAATGGACGTGTGTGAACTCATAGAATGGAGGTGTGTGACGTCACAATGGAAGTGTGTGAAGTCACAGAATGGAGGTGTGTGAAGTCATATATTGGAGGTGTGTGAAGTCAGAATGGAGGTGTGTGAAGTCACAGAATGGAGGTGTGTGAACTCAGAATGGAGGTGTTTGAAGTCATAGATGGAGGTGTGTGAAGTCACAGTATGGAGGTGTGTGAAATCATAGAATGGAATTTTGTGAATTCACAGAATGGAGCTGTGTGAAGTCAGAATGCAGGAGTGTGAAGTCATAGAATGGAGGTGTGTGAAGTCAGAATGGAGGTGTGTGAACTCATAGAATGGACGTGTGTGAAGTCACAATGGAGGTGTGTGAAGACATAGAATGGAGGTGTGTGAAGTCACAGAATAGAGGTGTGTGAAGTCATAGAATGGAGGTGTGTGAAGTCATAGAATGGAGGTGTGTGAAGTCATAGAATGGATGTTTCTGAAGTAAGAATAAAGGTGTGTGAAGTCATAGAATGGAGGTGTGTGAAGTCAAAATGGAGGTGTGTGAACTCATAGAATGGAGGTGTGTGAAGTCACAGAATGCAGGTGTGTGAAGTCAGAATGGAGGTGTGAAGTCATAGAATGGGGGTGGGTGAAGTCATGGAAAGGAGGTGTGGGAAGTCATAGAATGGAGAAGTGTGAAGTCATAGAGTGGAGGTGAGTGAAGTCACATATTCAAAGTCTGTGAAGTCATAGAATGCAGGTTTGTGAAGTCAGAATGGAGGTGTGTGTACTCATAGAATGGAGGTGTGTGAAGTCACAATGGAGGTGTGTGAAGTCATAGAATGGAGGTGTTTGAAGTCATAGAATGGAGGTGTGTGAAGTCCCAATGGAGGTGTGTGAAGTCACAGAATGGAGGTGTGTGAAGTCACAGAATGGAGGTGTGTGAAGTCAGGGAATGAAGGTGTGTGAAGTCACAGAATGGAGGTGTGTGAACTCACAATGAAGGTGTGTGAAGTCACAGAATGGAGGTGTGTGAAGTCCTAGAATGGAAGTGTGTGAAGTCATAGAATGGAAGTGTGTGAAGTAAGAATGGAGGTGTTTGAAGTCAGAGAATGGAGGTGTGTGAAGTCATAGAATGGAGGTGTGTGAAGTCATAGAATGGAGGTGTGTGAAGTCACAGAATGGAGGTGTGTGAAGTCACGGAATGGAGGTGTGTGAAGTCACAGAATGGAGGTGTGTGAACTCAGAATGGAGGTGTGAGAAGTCACAGAATGGAGGTGTGTGAAGTCATAGAATGGAAATGTGTGAAGTCATAGAAAGGAGGTTTTTGAAGTAAGAATGGAGGTGTGTGAAGTCACCGAATGGAGTTGTGTGAACTCAGAATGGAGGTGTGTGAATTCACAGAATGGAGGTTTGTGAAGTCATAGAATGGAGTTGTGTGAGGTCATAGAATGGATGTTATTGAAGTAAGAATGAAGGTGTGTGAAGTCATAGAATGGAGGTGTGTGAAGTCATAGAATGGAGGTGTGTGAATTCACAGAATGTAGGTATCTGAAGTCAGAATGGAGGTGTGAAGTCATCTAATAGAGGTGGGTGAAGTCATAAAAAGGAGGTGTGGGAAGTCATAGAATGGAGCAGTGTGAAGTCATAAAGTGGAGGTGAGTGAAGTCACAGATTCGAGGTCTGTGAAGTCATAGAATAGAGGTGTGTGAAGTCAGAATGGAGGTGTGTGAAGTCATAGAATGGAGGTATGTGAACTCATAGAATGGAGGTGTGTGATGTCACAATGGAAGTGTGTGAAGTCACAGAATGGAGGTGTGTGAAGTCACAGAAGGGAGGTGTGTGAAGTCACAGAATGGAGGTCTGTAAAGTCACAGAGTGGAGGTGTGTGAAGGCACAGAATGGAGGGGTGTGAAGTCAAAGAATGGAGGAATGTGAAGTCCCAGAATGGAGATGTGTGAAGTGAGAATAGAGGTGTGCGAAGTCATAGAATGGAGGTGTGTGAGGTCAGAATGGAGCTGTGTGAACTCATAGAATGGAGGTGTGTGAAGTCACAATGGAGATGTGTGAAGTCATAGAATGGTGGTTTTTGAAGTCACAGAATGGAGGTGTGTGAAGTCGTAGAATGGAGGTGTGTGAAGTTAGATTAGAGGTATGTGAAGTCACAAAGTGGAGGTGTGTCAACTCAGAAATGAGGTATGTGAAGTCATAGAATGGAGGTGTGTGAAGTCACAGAATGGAAGTGGGTGAACTCACAATGGAGGTGTGTGAAGTCACAGAATGGATGTGTGTGAATTCTTAGAAGGGAGGTGTGTGAAGTCATAGAATGGAGGTGTGTGAAGTCAGAGAATGGAGGTGTGTGAAGTCAGAATGCAGGTGTGTGAAGTCATAGAATGGAGGTTTTTGAAGTCATAGAATGGAGGTGTGTGAAGTCATAGATTGCAAGTGTGTGAAGTCATAGAATGGAGGTGTGTGAAGTAAGAATGGAGGTGTGTGACCTCATAGAATGGAGGTGTGTGACGTCACAATGGAAGTGTGTGAATTCACAGAATGGAGGTGTGTGAAGTCATACATTGGTGTGTGAAGTCAGAATGGAGGTGTGTGAAGTCACAGAATTGAGGTGTGTGAACTCAGAATAGAGGTGCGTGAAGTCATAGATGGAGGTGTGTGAAGTCATAGTATGGAGGTGTGTGAAATCATAGAATGGAGTTTTATGAATTCACAGAATGGAGGAATGTGAAGTCAGAATGGCGGAGTGTGAAGTCATAGAATGCAGGTGTGTGAAGTTAGAATGGAGGTGTGTGAACTCATAGAATGGAGGTGTGTGAAGTCATAGAATGGATGTTTGTGAAGTAAGAATTAAGGTGTGTGAAGTCATAGAATGGAAGTGTGTGAAGTCACAGAATGGAGGTGTGTGAAGTCATAGAATGGAGCTGTGTGAATTCAGAATGGAGGTGTGTGCAGTCATAGAATGGATGTTTCTGAAGTAGGAATAAAGGTGTGTGAAGTCATAGAATGGAGGTGTGTGAATTCAAAATGGAGGTGTGTGAACTGAAAGAATGGAGGTTTGTGAACTCATAGAATGGAGGTGTGTGAAGTCATGGAATGGACGTGTGTGAAGTCCAAGAATGGAGGTGTGTGAAGTCAAAAAATGGATTTGTGTGAAGTCACAGAATGGAGGTGCTTGAAGTCACAGAATGGAGATGTGTGAATTCACAGAATGGAGGTGTGTGAAGTCAAAATGGTGGTGTGTGAATTCACAAATGGAGGTGTGTGAAGTCAGAAGGCAGCTGAGTGAAGTCATAGAATGGAGGTGGGTGAGGGCAGAATGGAAGTGTGTGAACTCGTAGAATGGAGGTGTGTGAAGTCATAATGGAGGTGTGTGAAGTCATAGAATGGTGGTTTTTGATGTCAAAGAATGGAGGTGTGTGAAGTCATAGACTGGAGATGTGTGAACTCAGATTGGAGGTGTGTGAAATCACAGAAAGCAGGTGTGTCAACTCAGAAACGAGGTTTGTGAAGTCATAGAATGGAGGTGTGTGAAGTCATAGAATCGAAGTGTGTGAAATCATTGAATGGAGGTGTGTGAAGTCAGAATGGAGATGTGTGAAGTCATAGAATGGAGGTGTGTGAAGTCACAATGCAGGTGTGTAAACTCATAGAATTGAGGTGGGTGAATTCACAATGCAGGTGTTTGAAGTCATAGAATGGAGGTGTGTGAAGTCATAGAACTGAGGTGGTGAAGTGACAGAATGGAGGTGTGTGAAGTCATAGAATGGAGGTGTGTGAAGTCACAGAATGGTGGTGTGTGAAGTCATAGAATGGAGGGGTATGAAGTCATAGAATGGAGGTGTGTGAAGTAATAGAATGGAGGTGTGGAAGTCACAGAATGGAGGTGTGTGAAGTCACAGAATGGAGGTGTGTGAACTGAGAATGGAGGTGTGTGAAGTCACAGAATGGAGGTGTGTGAAGTCATACAATGGAGGTGTGTGAAGTCACAGAATGGAGGGGTGTGAATTCATAGAAGGGAGGTGTGTGAAGTCATAGAATGGAGGTGTGTGAAGTCACACAATGGAGGTGTGTGAAGTCGCAGAATGGAGGTGTGTGAAGTCAAAGAATGGAAGTGAGTGAACTCACAATGGAGGTGTGTGAAGTCACAGAATGGAGGTGTGTGAATTCATAGAAGGGAGGTGTGTGAAGTCATAGAATGGAGGTGTGTGAAGTCACAGAATGGAAGTGTGTGAAGTCAAAATGGAGGTGTGTGAAGTCAGAGAATGGAGGTGTGTGAAGTCAATGAATGGACTTGTGTGAAGTCAAAATTGTGGTGTGTGAAGTCAAAGAATGGATGTGTGTGAAGTCAAAGAATGGAGGTGTGTGAAGTCAAAATGTAGGTGTGTGAAGTCAAAGAATGGATGTGTGTGAAGTCATAGAATGGAGGTGTGTGAAGACATGGAATGGAGGTTTGTGTAGTCAAACATTGGAAGTGTGTGAAGTTACAGATTGGAGGTGTGTGAAGTCAGAGAATGGAGGTGTGTGAAGTCAGAGAATGGAGGTGTGTGAAGTCAGAATGCAGGTGTGTGAAGTCATAGAATGGAGGTGTGTGAAGTCATTGATTGGAAGTGTGTGAAGTCATAGATTGGAGGTGAGTGAATTCACCGAGGGAGGTGTGTGAAGTCACAGAATGGAGTTCTGTGAAGTCACAGTGGAGGTGTGTGAAGTCATAGAATGGAGGTGTGTGAAGTCAAAGAATGGAGGTGTGTGAAGTCATAGAATGGAGGTGTGTGAAGTCACAGAATGGATGTGTGTGAAGTAACAGAATGGAGGTGTGTGAAGTCACAGAATGGAAGTGGGTGAACTCACAATGGAGGTGTGTGAAGTCACAGAAGGGAGGTGTGTCAACACAGAATGGAGGTGTGAGAAGTCACAGAATGGAGGTGTGTGAAGTCATAGAATGGAAGTGTGTGAAGTCATAGAATGGAGGTTTGTGAAGTAAGAATGGAGGTGTGTGAAGTCATAGAATGGAGGTGTGTGAAGTCATAGAATGGAGGTGTGTGAAGTCACAGAATGGAGGTGTGTGAAGTCACGGAATGGAGGTGTGTGAAGTCACAGAATGGACGTGTGTGAACTCAGAATGGAGGTGTGAGAAGTCACAGAATGGAGGTGTGTGAAGTCATAGAATGGAAGTGTGTGAAGTCATAGAATGGAGGTTTGTGAAGTAAGAATGGAGGTGTGTGAAGTCACCGAATTGAGGTTTGTGAAGTCATAGAATGGAGTTGTGTGAGGTCATAGAATGGATGTTTCTGAAGTAAGAATGAAGGTGTGTGAAGTCATAGAATGGAGGTGGGTGAACTCATAGAAAGGAGATGTGGGAAGTCATAGAATGGAGCAGTGGGAAGTCATAGAGTGGAGGTGAGTGAAGTCACAGATTAGAGGTCTGTGAAGTCATAGAATAGAGGTGTGTGAAGTCAGAATGGAGGTGTGTGTAGTCATAGAATGGATGTATGTGAACTCATAGAATGGAGGTGTGTGATGTCACAATGGAAGTGTGTGAAGTCACAGAATGGAGGTGTGTGAAGTCATACATTGGTGTGTGAAGTCAGAATGGAGGTGTGTGAAGTCACAGAATGGAGGTGTGTCAACTCAGATTGGAGGTGTGTGAAGTCATAGATGGAGGTGTGTGAAGTCATTGTATGGAGTTGTATGAAATCATAGAATGGAGTTTTGTGAATTCACAGAATGGAGGAGTGTGAAGTCAGAATGGCGGAGTGTGAAGTCATATAATGCAGGTGTGTGAAGTTAAAATGGAGGTGTGTGAACTCATAAAATGGAGGTGTGTGAAGTCATAATGGAGGTGTGTGAAGACATAGAATGGAGGTGTGTGAAGGTACAGAATGGAGGTGTGTGAAGTCATAGAAGGGAGGTGTGTGAAGTCATAGAATGGATGTTTGTGAAGTAAGAATGAAGGTGTGTGAAGTCATAGAATGGAAGTGTGTGAAGTCACAGAATGGGGGTGTGTGACGTCATAGAATGGAGCTGTGTGAATTCAGAATGGAGGTGTGTGAAGTCATAGAATGGAGGTGTGTGCAGTCATAGAATGGATGTTTCTGCAGTAGGAATTAAGGTGTGTGAAGTCATAGAATGGAGGTGTGTGAAGTCAAAATAGAGGTTTGTGAACTAAAAGAATGGAGGTGTGTGAAGACATGGAATGGAGGTGTGTGAAGTCCAAGAATGGAGGTGTGTGAAGGCAAACAATGGAGGTGTGTGAAGTCACAGAATGGAGGTGTGTGAAGGCACAGAATGGAGGTGTGTGAACTGAGAATGGAGGTGTGTGAAGTCACAGAATGGAGGTGTGTGAAGTCATACAATGGAGGTGTGTGAAGTCACAGAATGGAGGGGTGTGAATTCATAGAAGGGAGGTGTGTGAAGTCATAGAATGGAGGTGTGTGAAGTCACACAATGGAGGTGTGTGAAGTCGCAGAATGGAGGTGTGTGAAGTCAAAGAATGGAAGTGGGTGAACTCACAATGGAGGTGTGTGAAGTCACAGAATGGAGGTGTGTGAATTCATAGAAGGGAGGTGTGTGAAGTCATAGAATGGAGGTGTGTGAAGTCACAAAATGGAAGTGTGTGAAGTCAAAATGGAGGTGTGTGAAGCCAGAGAATGGAGGTGTGTGAAGTCAATGAATGGACTTGTGTGAAGTCAAAATTGTGGTGTGTGAAGTCAAAGAATGGATGTGTGTGAAGTCACAGAATGGAGGTGTGTGAAGTCAAAATGTAGGTGTGTGAAGTCAAAGAATGGATGTGTGTGAAGTCATAGAATGGAGGTGTGGGAAGTCATGGAATGGAGGTTTGTGAAGTCAAACATTGGAAGTGTGTGAAGTTACAGATTGGATGTGTGTGAAGTCATAGAATGGAGGTGTGTGAAGTCAGAGAATGGAGGTGTGTGAAGTCAGAATGCAGGTGTGTGAAGTCATAGAATGGAGGTGTGTGAAGTCATAGAATGGAGGTGTGTGAAGTCATTGATTGGAAGTGTGTGAAGTCATAGATTGGAGGTGAGTGAATTCACAGAGGGAGGTGTCTGAAGTCACAGAATGGAGTTCTGTGAAGTCACCGTGGAGGTGTGTGAAGTCATAGAATGGAGGTGTGTGAAGTCAAAGAATGGAGGTGTGTGAAGTCATAGAATGGAGGTGTGTGAAGTCACAGAATGGATGTGTGTGAAGTAACAGATTGGAGGTGTGTGAAGTCAAAGAATGGAAGTGGGTGAACTCACAATGGAGGTGTGTGAAGTCACAGAAGGGAGGTGTGTCAACACAGAATGGAGGTGTGAGAAGTCACAGAACGGAGGTGTGTGAAGTCATAGAATGGAAGTGTGTGAAGTCATAGAATGGAGATTTGTGAAGTAAGAATGGAGGTGTGTGAAGTCATAGAATGGAGGTGTGTGAAGTCATAGAATGGAGGTGTGTGAAGTCACAGAATGGAGGTGTGTGAAGTCACGGAATGGAGGTGTGTGAAGTCACAGAATGGAGGTGTGTGAACTCAGAATGGAGGTGTGAGAAGTCACAGAATGGAGGTGTGTGAAGTCATAGAATGGAAGTGTGTGAAGTCATAGAATGGAGGTTTGTGAAGTAAGAATGGAGGTGTGTGAAGTCATAGAATGGAGGTGTGTGAAGTCACAGAATGGAGGTGTGTGAAGTCACGGAATGGAGGTGTGTGAAGTCACAGAATGGAGGTGTGTGAACTCAGAATGGAGGTGTGAGAAGTCACAGAATGGAGGTGTGTGAAGTCATAGAATGGAAGTGTGTGAAGTCACAGAATGGAGGTGTGTGAAGTCATAGAATGGAGCTGTGTGAATTCAGAATGGAGGTGTGTGCAGTCATAGAATGGATGTTTCTGAAGTAGGAATGTAGGTGTGTGAAGTCATAGAATGGAGGTGTGTGAATTCAAAGTGGAGGTGTGTGAACTGAAAGAATGGAGGTGTGTGAACTCATAGAATGGAGGTGTGTGAAGTCATGGAATGGACGTGTGTGAAGTCCAAGAATGGAGGTGTGTGAAGTCAAAAAATGGAGGTGTGTGAAGTCACAGAATGGAGGTGCTTGAAGTCACAGAATGGAGGTGTGTGAAGTCACAGGATGGAGGTGTGTGAAGTCACAGAATGGAGGTGTGTGAAGTCAAAATGGTGGTGTGTGAATTCACAAATGGAGGTGTGTGAAGTCAGAAGGCAGCTGAGTGAAGTCATAGAATGGAGGTGGGTGAGGGCAGAATGGAAGTGTGTGAACTCGTAGAATGGAGGTGTGTGAAGTCATAATGGAGGTGTGTGAAGTCATAGAATGGTGGTTTTTGATGTCAAAGAATGGAGGTGTGTGAAGTCATAGACTGGAGATGTGTGAACTCAGATTGGAGGTGTGTGAAATCACAGAAAGCAGGTGTGTCAACTCAGAAACGAGGTTTGTGAAGTCATAGAATGGAGGTGTGTGAAGTCATAGAATCGAAGTGTGTGAAATCATTGAATGGAGGTGTGTGAAGTCAGAATGGAGATGTGTGAAGTCATAGAATGGAGGTGTGTGAAGTCACAATGCAGGTGTGTAAACTCATAGAATTGAGGTGGGTGAATTCACAATGCAGGTGTTTGAAGTCATAGAATGGAGGTGTGTGAAGTCATAGAATTGAGGTGGTGAAGTGACAGAATGGAGGTGTGTGAAGTCATAGAATGGAGGTGTGTGAAGTCACAGAATGGTGGTGTGTGAAGTCATAGAATGGAGGGGTATGAAGTCATAGAATGGAGGTGTGTGAAGTAATAGAATGGAGGTGTGGAAGTCACAGAATGGAGGTGTGTGAAGTCACAGAATGGAGGTGTGTGAACTGAGAATGGCGGTGTGTGAAGTCACAGAATGGAGGTGTGTGAAGTCATACAATGGAGGTGTGTGAAGTCACAGAATGGAGGGGTGTGAATTCATAGAAGGGAGGTGTGTGAAGTCATAGAATGGAGGTGTGTGAAGTCACACAATGGAGGTGTGTGAAGTCGCAGAATGGAGGTGTGTGAAGTCAAAGAATGGAAGTGAGTGAACTCACAATGGAGGTGTGTGAAGTCACAGAATGGAGGTGTGTGAATTCATAGAAGGGAGGTGTGTGAAGTCATAGAATGGAGGTGTGTGAAGTCACAGAATGGAAGTGTGTGAAGTCAAAATGGAGGTGTGTGAAGTCAGAGAATGGAGGTGTGTGAAGTCAATGAATGGACTTTTGTGAAGTCAAAATTGTGGTGTGTGAAGTCAAAGAATGGATGTGTGTGAAGTCACAGAATGGAGGTGTGTGAAGTCAAAATGTAGGTGTGTGAAGTCAAAGAATGGATGTGTGTGAAGTCATAGAATGGAGGTGTGTGAAGTCATGGAATGGAGGTTTGTGTAGTCAAACATTGGAAGTGTGTGAAGTTACAGATTGGAGGTGTGTGAAGTCATAGAATGGAGGTGTGTGAAGTCAGAGAATGAAGGTGTGTGAAGTCAGAATGCAGGTGTGTGAAGTCATAGAATGGAGGTGTGTGAAGTCATTGATTGGAAGTGTGTGAAGTCATAGATTGGAGGTGAGTGAATTCACAGAGGGAGGTGTGTGAAGTCACAGAATGGAGTTCTGTGAAGTCACAGTGGAGGTGTGTGAAGTCATAGAATGGAGGTGTGTGAAGTCAAAAAATGGAGGTGTGTGAAGTCATAGAATGGAGGTGTGTGAAGTCACAGAATGGATGTGTGTGAAGTAACAGAATGGAGGTGTGTGAAGTCACAGAATGGAAGTGGGTGAACTCACAATGGAGGTGTGTGAAGTCACAGAAGGGAGGTGTGTCAACACAGAATGGAGGTGTGAGAAGTCACAGAATGGAGGTGTGTGAAGTCATAGAATGGAAGTGTGTGAAGTCATAGAATGGAGGTTTGTGAAGTAAGAATTGAGGTGTGTGAAGTCATAGAATGGAGGTGTGTGAAGTCATAGAATGGAGGTGAGTGAAGTCACAGAATGGAGGTGTGTGAAGTCACGGAATGGAGGTGTGTGAAGTCACAGAATGGAGGTGTGTGAACTCAGAATGGAGGTGTGAGAAGTCACAGAATGGAGGTGTGTGAAGTCATAGAATGGAAGTGTGTGAAGTCATAGAATGGAGGTTTGTGAAGTAAGAATGGAGGTGTGTGAAGTCACCGAATTGAGGTTTGTGAAGTCATAGAATGGAGTTGTGTGAGGTCATAGAATGGATGTTTCTGAAGTAAGAATGAAGGTGTGTGAAGTCATAGAATGGAGGTGGGTGAACTCATAGAAAGGAGATGTGGGAAGTCATAGAATGGAGCAGTGTGAAGTCATAGAGTGGAGGTGAATGAAGTCACAGATTAGAGGTCTGTGAAGTCATAGAATAGAGGTGTGTGAAGTCAGAATGGAGGTGTGTGTAGTCATAGAATGGAGGTATGTGAACTCATAGAATGGAGGTGTGTGATGTCACAATGGAAGTGTGTGAAGTCACAGAATGGAGGTGTGTGAAGTCATACATTGGTGTGTGAAGTCAGAATGGAGGTGTGTGAAGTCACAAAATGGAGGTGTGTCAACTCAGATTGGAGGTGTGTGAAGTCATAGATGGAGTTGTGTGAAGTCATAGTATGGAGTTGTATGAAATCATAGAATGGAGTTTTGTGAATTCACAGAATGGAGGAGTGTGAAGTCAGAATGGCGGAGTGTGAAGTCATATAATGCAGGTGTGGGAAGTTAGAATGGAGGTGTGTGAACTCATAGAATGGAGGTGTGTGAAGTCATAATGGAGGTGTGTGAAGACATAGAATGGAGGTGTGTGAAGGTACAGAATGGAGGTGTGTGAAGTCATAGAAGGGAGGTGTGTGAAGTCATAGAATGGATGTTTGTGAAGTAAGAATGAAGGTGTGTGAAGTCATAGAATGGAAGTGTGTGAAGTCACAGAATGGGGGTGTGTGACGTCATAGAATGGAGCTGTGTGAATTCAGAATGGAGGTGTGTGAAGTCATAGAATGGAGGTGTGTGCAGTCATAGAATGGATGTTTCTGCAGTAGGAATTAAGGTGTGTGAAGTCATAGAATGGAGGTGTGTGAAGTCAAAATGGAGGTTTGTGAACTAAAAGAATGGAGGTGTGTGAAGACATGGAATGGAGGTGTGTGAAGTCCAAGAATGGAGGTGTGTGAAGGCAAACAATGGAGGTGTGTGAAGTCACAGAATGGAGGTGTGTGAAGTCACAGAATGGAGGTGTGTGAACTGAGAATGGAGGTGTGTGAAATCACAGAATGGAGGTGTGTGAAGTCATACAATGGAGGTGTGTGAAGTCACAGAATGGAGGGGTGTGAATTCATAGAAGGGAGGTGTGTGAAGTCATAGAATGGAGGTGTGTGAAGTCACACAATGGAGGTGTGTGAAGTCGCAGAATGGAGGTGTGTGAAGTCAAAGAATGGAAGTGGGTGAACTCACAATGGAGGTGTGTGAAGTCACAGAATGGAGGTGTGTGAATTCATAGGAGGGAGGTGTGTGAAGTCATAGAATGGAGGTGTGTGAAGTCACAGAATGGAAGTGTGTGAAGTCAAAATGGAGGTGTGTGAAGCCAGAGAATGGAGGTGTGTGAAGTCAATGAATGGACTTGTGTGAAGTCAAAATTGTGGTGTGTGAAGTCAAAGAATGGATGTGTGTGAAGTCACAGAATGGAGGTGTGTGAAGTCAAAATGTAGGTGTGTGAAGTCAAAGAATGGATGTGTGTGAAGTCATAGAATGGAGGTGTGTGAAGTCATGGAATGGAGGTTTGTGAAGTCAAACAATGGAAGTGTGTGAAGTTACAGATTGGATGTGTGTGAAGTCATAGAATGGAGGTGTGTGAAGTCAGAGAATGCAGGTGTGTGAAGTCAAAGAATGGAAGTGGGTGAACTCACAATGGAGGTGTGTGAAGTCACAGAAGGGAGGTGTGTCAACACAGAATGGAGGTGTGAGAAGTCACAGAATGGAGGTGTGTGAAGTCATAGAATGGAAGTGTGTGAAGTCATAGAATGGAGATTTGTGAAGTAAGAATGGAGGTGTGTGAAGTCATAGAATGGAGGTGTGTGAAGTCATAGAATGGAGGTGTGTGAAGTCACAGAATGGAGGTGTGTGAAGTCACGGAATGGAGGTGTGTGAAGTCACAGAATGGAGGTGTGTGAACTCAGAATGGAGGTGTGAGAAGTCACAGAATGGAGGTGTGTGAAGTCATAGAATGGAAGTGTGTGAAGTCATAGAATGGAGGTTTGTGAAGTAAGAATGGAGGTGTGTGAAGTCATAGAATGGAGGTGTGTGAAGTCACAGAATGGAGGTGTGTGAAGTCACGGAATGGAGGTGTGTGAAGTCACAGAATGGAGGTGTGTGAACTCAGAATGGAGGTGTGAGAAGTCACAGAATGGAGGTGTGTGAAGTCATAGAATGGAAGTGTGTGAAGTCACAGAATGGAGGTGTGTGAAGTCATAGAATGGAGCTGTGTGAATTCAGAATGGAGGTGTGTGCAGTCATAGAATGGATGTTTCTGAAGTAGGAATGTAGGTGTGTGAAGTCATAGAATGGAGGTGTGTGAATTCAAAGTGGAGGTGTGTGAACTGAAAGAATGGAGGTGTGTGAACTCATAGAATGGAGGTGTGTGAAGTCATGGAATGGACGTGTGTGAAGTCCAAGAATGGAGGTGTGTGAAGTGAAAAAATGGAGGTGTGTGAAGTCACAGAATGGAGGTGCTTGAAGTCACAGAATGGAGGTGTGTGAAGTCACAGGATGGAGGTGTGTGAAGTCACAGAATGGAGGTGTGTGAAGTCAAAATGGTGGTGTGTGAATTCACAAATGGAGGTGTGTGAAGTCAGAAGGCAGCTGAGTGAAGTCATAGAATGGAGGTGGGTGAGGGCAGAATGGAAGTGTGTGAAGTCATAGAATGGTGGTTTTTGATGTCAAAGAATGGAGGTGTGTGAAGTCATAGACTGGAGATGTGTGAACTCAGATTGGAGGTGTGTGAAATCACAGAAAGCAGGTGTGTCAACTCAGAAACGAGGTTTGTGAAGTCATAGAATGGAGGTGTGTGAAGTCAGAAAGGATGTGTGTGAAGTCACAGAATAGAGGTGTGTGAAGTCATACAATGGAGGTGTGTGAAGTCATAGAATGGAGGTGTGTGAAGTCACAGAATGGTGGTGTGTGAAGTCACAGAATGGAAGTGTGTGAAGTCAAAATGGAGGTGTGTGAAGCCAGAGAATGGAGGTGTGTGAAGTCAATGAATGGACTTGTGTGAAGTCACAGAATGGAGGTGTGTGAAGTCAAAATGTAGGTGTGTGAAGTCAAAGAATGGATGTGTGTGAAGTCATAGAATGGAGGTGTGTGAAGTCATGGAATGGAGGTTTGTGAAGTCAAACATTGGAAGTGTGTGAAGTTACAGATTGGAGGTGTGTGAAGTCATAGAATGGAGGTGTGTGAAGTCAGAGAATGGAGGTGTGTGAAGTCAGAATGCAGGTGTGTGAAGTCATAGAATGGAGGTGTGTGAAGTCATAGAATGGAGGTGTGTGAAGTCATTGATTGGAAGTGTGTGAAGTCATAGATTGGAGGTGAGTGAATTCACAGAGGGAGGTGTCTGAAGTCACAGAATGGAGTTCTGTGAAGTCACCGTGGAGGTGTGTGAAGTCATAGAATGGAGGTGTGTGAAGTCAAAGAATGGAGGTGTGTGAAGTCATAGAATGGAGGTGTGTGAAGTCACAGAATGGATGTGTGTGAAGTAACAGAATGGACGTGTGTGAAGTCAAAGAATGGAAGTGGGTGAACTCACAATGGAGGTGTGTGAAGTCACAGAAGGCAGGTGTGTCAACACAGAATGGAGGTGTGAGAAGTCACAGAATGGAGGTGTGTGAAGTCATAGAATGGAAGTGTGTGAAGTCATAGAATGGAGGTTTGTGAAGTAAGAATGGAGGTGTGTGAAGTCATAGAATGGAGGTGTGTGAAGTCATAGAATGGAGGTGTGTGAAGTCACAGAATGGAGGTGTGTGAAGTCACGGAATGGAGGTGTGTGAAGTCACAGAATGGAGGTGTGTGAACTCAGAATGGAGGTGTGAGAAGTCACAGAATGGAGGTGTGTGAAGTCATAGAATGGAAGTGTGTGAAGTCATAGAATGGAGGTTTGTGAAGTAAGAATGGAGGTGTGTGAAGTCATAGAATGGAGGAGTGTGAAGTCATAGAATGGAGGTGTGTGAAGTCACAGAATGGAGGTGTGTGAAGTCACGGAATGCAGGTGTGTGAAGTCACAGAATGGAGGTGTGTGAACTCAGAATGGAGGTGTGAGAAGTCACAGAATGGAGGTGTGTGAAGTCATAGAATGGAAGTGTGTGAAGTCATAGAATGGAGGTTTGTGAAGTAAGAATGGAGGTGTGTGAAGTCACCGAATTGAGGTTTGTGAAGTCATAGAATGGAGTTGTGTGAGGTCATAGAATGGATGTTTCTGAAGTAAGAATGAAGGTGTGTGAAGTCATAGAATGGAGGTGGGTGAACTCATAGAAAGGAGATGTGGGAAGTCATAGAATGGAGCAGTGGGAAGTAATAGAGTGGAGGTGAGTGAAGTCACAGATTAGAGGTCTGTGAAGTCATAGAATAGAGGTGTGTGAAGTCAGAATGGAGGTGTGTGTAGTCATAGAATGGAGGTATGTGAACTCATAGAATGGAGGTGTGTGATGTCACAATGGAAGTGTGTGAAGTCACAGAATGGAGGTGTGTGAAGTCATACATTGGTGTGTGAAGTCAGAATGGAGGTGTGTGAAGTCACAGAATGGAGGTGTGTCAACTCAGATAAGAGGTGTGTGAAGTCATAGATGGAGGTGTGTGAAGTCATAGTATGGAGTTGTGTGAAATCATAGAATGGAGTTTTGTGAATTCACAGAATGGAGGAGTGTGAAGTCAGAATGGCGGAGTGTGAAGTCATAGAATGCAGGTGTGTGAAGTTAGAATGGAGGTGTGTGAACTCATAGAATGGAGGTGTGTGAAGTCATAATGGAGGTGTGTGAAGACATAGAATGGAGGTGTGTGAAGGTACAGAATGGAGGTGTGTGAAGTCATAGAAGGGAGGTGTGTGAAGTCATAGAATGGATGTTTGTGAAGTAAGAATGAAGGTGTGTGAAGTCATAGAATGGAAGTGTGTGAAGTCACAGAATGGGGGTGTGTGACGTCATAGAATAGAGCTGTGTGAATTCAGAATGCAGGTGTGTGAAGTCATCGAATGGAGGTGTGTGCAGTCATAGAATGGATGTTTCTGCAGTAGGAATTAAGGTGTGTGAAGTCATAGAATGGAGGTGTGTGAAGTCAAAATGGAGGTTTGTGAACTAAAAGAATGGAGGTGTGTGAAGACATGGAATGGAGGTGTGTGAAGTCCAAGAATGGAGGTGTGTGAAGGCAAACAATGGAGGTGTGTGAAGTCACAGAATGGAGGTGTGTGAAGTCACAGAATGGAGGTGTGTGAAGTCAAAATGGAGGTGTGTGAAGTCACAGAATGGAGGTGTGTGAAGTCACAGAATGGAGGTTTGTGAAGTCAAAATTGTGGTGTGTGAATTCACAAATGGAGGTGTGTGAAGTCAGAATGGAGCTGAGTGAAGTCATAGAATGGAGGTGGGTGAAGGCAGAATGGAAGTGTTTGAACTCGTAGAATGGAGGTGTGTGAAGTCATAGAATGGAGGTGTGTGAAGTCATAGAATGGAAGTGTGTGAAGTCATTGATTGGAAGTGTGTGAAGTCATAGATTGGAGGTGTGTGAATTCACAGAGGGAGGTGTGTGAAGTCACAGAATGGAGTTCTGTGAAGTCACAGTGGAGGTGTGTGAAGTCATAGAATGGAGGTGTGTGAGGTCAAAGAATGGAGGTGTGTGAAGTCATAGAATGGAGGTGTGTGAAGTCACAGCACGGAGGTGTGTGAAATCAGAATGGAGATGTGTGAAGTCATAGAATTGAGGTGTGTGAAGTCACAATGCAGGTGTGTGAACTCATAGAATGGAGGTGGGTGAAGTCACAATGCAGGTGTGTGAAGTCATAGAATGGAAGTGTGTGAAGTCACAGAATGGGGGTGTGTGACGTCATAGAATGGAGCTGTGTGAATTCAGAATGGAGGTGTGTGAAGTCATAGAATGGAGGTGTGTGCAGTCATAGAATGGATGTTTCTGAAGTAGGAATTAAGGTGTGTGAAGTCATAGAATGGAGGTGTGTGAAGTCAAAATGGAGGTTTGTGAACTAAAAGAATGGAGGTGTGTGAAGTCATAGAATGGAGGTGTGTGAAGTCCAAGAATGGAGTTGTGTGAAGGCAAACAATGGAGGTGTGTGAAGTCACAGAATGGAGGTGTGTGAAGTCACAGAATGGAGGTGTGTGAAGTCAAAATGGAGGTGTGTGAAGTCACAGAATGGGGGTGTGTGAAGTCACAGAATGGAGGTGTGTGAAGTCAAAATTGTGGTGTGTGAATTCACAAATGGAGGTGTGTGAAGTCAGAATGGAGCTGAGTGAAGTCATAGAATGGAGGTGGGTGAAGGCAGAATGGAAGTGTGTGAACTGTAGAATGGAGGTGTGTGAAGTCATAGAATGGAGGTGTGTGAAGACACAGAATGGAGGTGTGTGAACTCAGAGAGGAGGTGTGTGAAGTCACAGAATGGAGGTGTGTGAAGTCATAGAATGGAAGTGTGTGAAGTCATAGAATAGAGGTGTGTGAAGTCAGAATGGAGGTGTGTGAAGTCAAAGAATGGAGGTGTGTGAACCCAGAATGGCGGTGTGTGAAGTCACAGAAAGGAGGTTTGTGAAGTCATAGAATGGAGGTGTATGTAGTCATAGAATGGATGTTGGTGAAGTAAGAATGAAGGTGTGTGAACTCATAGAATGGAGGTGTATGAACTCATAGAATGGAGGTGTGTGAATTCATGGAACGGAGGTGTGTGAAGTCAAAGAATGGAGGTGTATGATGTCAAACAATGGAAGTGTGTGAAGTCATAGAATGGAGGTGTGTGAAGTCTGAGAATGGAGGTGTGTGAAGTCATAGAATGGAGGTGTGTGAAGTCACAGAAGGGAGGTGTGTGAAGTCACAGAATGAAGGTCTGTAAAGTGACAGATTGGAGGACTGTGAAGGCACAGAATGGAGGGGTGTGAAGTCAAAGAATGGAGGAATGTGAAGTCACAGAATGGAGATGTGTGAAGTGAGAATAGAGGTGTGCGAAGTCATAGAATGGAGGTGTGTGAAGTCAGAATGGAGCTGTGTGAACTCATAGAATTGAGGTGTGTGAAGTCACAATGGAGATGTGTGAAGTCATAGAATGGTGGTTTTTGAAGTCACAGAATGGAGGTGTGTGAAGTCATAGAATGGAGGTGTGTGAAGTTAGATTAGAGGTATGTGAAGTCACAAAATGGAGGTGTGTCAACTCAAATGAGGTATGTGAAGTCATAGAATGGAGGTGTGTGAAGTCACAGAATGGAAATGGGTGAACTCACAATGGAGGTGTGTGAAGTCACATAATGGAGGTGTGTGAATTCATAGGAGGGAGGTGTGTGAAGTCATAGAATGGAGGTGTGTGAAGTCACAGAATGGAAGTGTGTGAAGTCAAAATGGAGGTGTGTGAGGTCAGAGAATGGAGGTGTGTGAAGTCAATGAATGGATTTGTGTGAAGTCAAAATTGAGGTGTGTGAAGTCAAAGAATGGATGTGTGTGAAGTCAGAGAATGGAGGTGTGTGAAGTCAAAATGGAGGTGTGTGAAGTCAAAGAATGGATGTGTGTGAAGTCATAGAATTGAGGTATATGAAGTCATGGAATGGAGGTTTGTGAAGTCAAACATTGCAAGTATGTGAAGTTACAGAATGGAGGTGTGTGAAGTCATAGAATGGAGGTGTGTAAAGTCAGAGAATGCAGCTGTGTGAAGTCAGAATGCAGGTGTGTGAAGTCATAGAATGGAGGTGTGTGAAGTCATAGAATGGAGGTGTGTGAAGTCACAGAGGGAGGTGTGTGAAGTCAAAGAATGGAGGTGTGTGAAGTCATAGACTGGACGTGTGTGAAGTCACAGCATGGAGGTGTGTGAAGTCAAAATGGAGATGTGTGAAGTCATAGAATGGAGGTGTGTGAAGGCACAATGCAGGTGTGTGAACTCATAGAATGGAGGTGGGTGAAGTCATAATGCAGGTGTGTAAAGTCATAGAATGGAGTTGTGTGAACTCAGAAAGGAGGTGTGTGAAGTCACAGAAGAGAGGTGTGTGAAGTCATACAATGGAGGTGTGTGAAGTCACAGAATGTAGGTGTGTGAATTCATAGAATGGAGGTGTGTGAAGTCATAGAATGGAGGTGTGTGAAGTCACAGAATGGAGGTGTGTGAAGTAACAGAATGGAGGTGTGTGAAGTCACAGAATGGAAGTGGGTGAACTCACAATGGAGGTGTGTGAGGTCATAGAATGGATGTTTCTGAAGTAAGAAGGAAGGTGTGTGAAGTCATAGAATGGAGGTGTGTGAAGTCATAGAATGGAGGTGTGTGAAGTCATAGAATAGAGGTGGGTGAAGTCATAGAAAGGAGTTGTGGGAAGTCATAGAATAGAGGTGGGTGAAATCATAGAATGGAGTTGTGGGAAATCATAGAATAGAGGAATGTGAAGTCATAGAATGGAGGTGAGTGAAGTCACAGATTCGAGGTCTGTGAAGTCATAGAATGGAGCTGTGTGATGCCAGAATTGAGGAGTGTGAAGTCCTAGAATGGACGTGTGTGAACTCATAGAATGGAGGAGTGTGACGTCACAATGGAAGTGTGTGAAGTCAGAGAATGGAGGTGTGTGAAGTCATATATTGGAGGTGTGTGAAGTCAGAATGGAGGAGTGTGAAGTCACAGAATGGAGGTGTGTGAACTCAGAATGGAGTGTTTGAAGTCATAGATGGAGGTGTGTGAAGTCACAGTATGGAGGTTTGTGAAATCATAGAATGGAATTTTGTGAATTCACAGAATGGAGCTGTGTGAAGTCAGAATGGAGGAGTGTGAAGTCATAGAATGGAGGTGTGTGAAGTCAGAATGGAGGTGTGTGAACTCATAGAATGGATGTGTGTGAAGTCACAATGGAGGTGTGTGAAGACATAGAATGGAGGTGTGTGAAGTCACAGAATGGAGGTGTGTGAAGTCCTAGAATGGAGGTGTGTGAAGTCATAGAATGGAGGTGTGTGAAGTCATAGAATGGATGTTTCTGAAGTAAGAATGAAGGTGTGTGAAGTCATAGAATGGAGGTGTGTGAAGCCAAAATGGAGGTGTGTGAACTCATAGAATGGAGGTGTGTGAAGTCACAGAATGGAGGTGTGTGAAGTCAGAATGGAGGTGTGAAGTCATAGAATGGGTGTGGGTGAAGTCATGGAAAGGAGGTTTGGGAAGTCATAGAATGGGGAAGTATGAATTCATAGAGTGGAGGTGAGTGAAATCACATATTCAAAGCCTGTGAATTCATAGAATGGAGGTTTGTGAAGTCAGAATGGAGGTGTGTGAACTCATAGAATGGAGGTGTGTGAAGTCATAATGGAGGTGTGTGAAGTCATAGAATGAAGGTATTTGAAGTCACATAATGGAGGTGTGTGAAGTCATAGAATGGAGGTGTGTGAAGTCAGAATGGGGGTGTGTGAAGTCACAGAATGGAGGTGTGTGAAGTCAGGGAATGGAGGTGTGTGAAGTCACAGAATGGAAGTGGGTGAACTCACAATGGAGGTGTGTGAAGTCACAGAATGGAGGTGTGTGAATTCATAGAAGGGAGGTGTGTGAAGTCATAGAATGGAGGTGTATGAAGTCACAGAATGGAAGTGTGTGAAGTCAAAATGGGGGTGTGTGAAGTCAGAGAATGGAGGTGTGTGAACTCAATGAATGGACTTGTGTGAAGTCAAAATTGTGGTGTGTAAAGTCAAAGAATGGATGTGAGTGAAGTCAGAGAATGGAGGTGTGTGAAGTCAAAATGGAGGTGTGTGAAGTCAAAGAATGGATGTGTGTGAAGTCATAGAATGGAGGTGTATGAAGTCATGGAATGGAGGTTTGTGAAGTCAAACTTTGGAAGTGTGTGAAGTTACAGAATGGAGGTGTGTGAAGTCATAGAATGGAGGTGTGTGAAGTCATAGAATGGAGGTGTGTGAAGTCATAGATTGGAAGTGTGTGTAGTCATAGATTGGAGGTGTGTGAAGTCACAGAGGGAGGTGTGTGAAGTCACAGAATGGAGGTGTGTGAAGTCAGAATGGAGGTGTGAAGTCATAGAATGGGGGTGGGTGAAGTCATGGAAAGGAGGTGTGGGAAGTCATAGAATGGAGAAGTGTGAAGTCATAGAGTGGAGGTGAGTGAAGTCACATATTCAAAGTCTGTGAAGTCATAGAATGGAGGTATGTGAAGTCAGAATGGAGGTGTGTGAACTCATAGAATGGAGGTGTGTGAAGTCAAAATGGAGGTGTGTGAAGTCATAGAATGAAGGTATTTGAAGTCACATAATGGAGGTGTGTGAAGTCATAGAATGGAGGTGTGTGAAGTCAGAATGGAGGTGTGTGAAGTCACAGAATGGAGGTGTGTGAAGTCACAGAATGGAGGTGTGTTTACTCAGGGAATGGAGGTGTGTGAAGTCACAGAATGGAGGTGTGTGAACTCAGAATGAAGGTGTGTGAAGTCACAGAATGGAGGTGTGTGAAGTCCTAGAATGGAAGTGTGTGAAGCCATAGAATGGAGGTGTGTGAAGTAAGAATGGAGGTGTTTGAAGTCAGAGAATGGAGGTGGGTGAAGTCATCGAATGGAGGTGTGTGAAGTCATAGAATGGAGGTGTGTGAAGTAAGAGAATGGAGGTGTGTGAAGTCACGGAATGGAGGTGTGTGAAGTCACAGAATGGAGGTTTGTGAACTCAGAATAGAGGTGTGAGAAGTCACAGAATGGAGGTGTGTGAAGTCATAGAATGGAAATGTGTGAAGTCATAGAATGGAGTTTTGTGAAGTAAGAATGGAGGTGTGTGAAGTCACCGAATGGAGTTGTGTGAACTCATAATGGAGGTGTGTGAATTCACAGAATGGAGGTTTGTGAAGTCATAGAATGGAGTTGTGTGAGGTCATAGAATGGATGTTTCTGAAGTAAGAATGAAGGTGTGTGAAGTCATAGAATGGACATGTGTGAAGTCATAGAATGGAGGTGTGTGAAGTCACAGAATGGAGCAGTGTGAAGTCATAGAGTGGAGGTGAGTGAAGTCACAGATTCGAGGTCTGTGAAGTCATAGAATAGAGGTGTGTGAAGTCAGAATGGAGCTGTGTGAACTCATAGAATGGAGGTATGTGAACTCATAGAATGGAGGTGTGTGATGTCACAAAGGAAGTGTGTAAAGTCACAGAATGGAGGTGTGTGAAGTCACAGAAGGGAGGTGTGTGAAGTCACAGAATATAGGTCTGTAAAGTCACAGAGTGGAGGTGTGTGAAGGCACAGAGTGGAGGGGTGTGAAGTCAAAGAATGGAGGAATGTGAAGTCACATTATGGAGATGTGTGAAGTGAGAATAGAGGTGTGCGAAGTCATAGAATGGAGGTGTGTGAAGTCAGAATGGACGTGTGTGAACTCATAGAATGGAGGTGTGTGAAGTCACAATGGAGATGTGTGAAGTCATAGAATGGTGGTTTTTGAAGTCACAGAATGGAGGTGTGTGAAGTCATAGAATGGAGGTGTGTGAAGTTAGATTAGAGGTATGTGAAGTCACAAAATGGAGGTGTGTGAACTCAGAAATGAGGTATGTGAAGTCATAGAATGGAGGTGTGTGAAGTCACAGAATGGAAGTGTGTGAACTCACAATGGAGGTGTGTGAAGTCACAGAATGAACGTGTGTGATTTCATAGAAGGGAGGTGTGTGAAGTCATAGAATGGAGGTGTGTGAAGTCACAGAATGGAAGTGTTTGAAGTCAAAATGGAGGTGTGTGAAGTCAAAGAATGGATGTGTATGAAGTCATAGAATGGAGGTGTATGAAGTCATGGAATGGAGGTTTGTGAAGTCAAACATTGGAAGTGTGTAAAATTACAGAATGGAGGTGTGTGAAGTCATAGAATGGAGGTGTGTGATGTCAGAGAATGGAGGTGTGTGAAGTCATAGAATGGAGGTGTGTGAAGTCATAGATTGGAAGTGTGTGAAGTCATAGATTGGAGGTGTGTGAAGTCACAGAGGGAGGTGTGTGAAGTCACAGAATGGAGTTCTGTGAAATCACAGTGGAGGTGTGTGAAGTCATATAATGGAGGTGTGTCAAGTCAAAAATGGAGGTGTGTGAAGTCATAGAATGGAGGTGTGTGAAGTCACAGCATGGAGGTGTGTGAAGTCAGAATGGAGATGTGTGAAGTCATAGAATGGAGGTGTGTGAAGTCACAATGCAGGTGTGTGAACTCATAGAATGGAGGTGGGTGAAGTCACAATGCAGGGGTGTGAAGTCATAGAATGGAGTTGTGTGAACTCAGAAAGGAGTTGTGTGAAGTCACAGAAGGGAGATGTGTGAAGTCAGAAGGGAGGTGTGTGAAGTCACAGAATGGAGATGTGTGAACTCGGAATGGAGGTGTGGGAAGTCACAGAATGGAGGTTTGTGAAGTCATAGAATGGAGGTGTGTGTGTTCATAGAATGGATGTTTCTGAAGTAAGAAGGAAGGTGTGTGAAGTCATAGAATGGAGGTGTGTGAAGTCATAGAATGGAGGTGTGTGAAGTCAGAGAATGGAGGTGTGTGAAGTCAGAATGGAGGTGTGAAGTCATAGAATAGAGGTGGGTGAAGTCATAGAAAGGAGTTGTGGGAAGTCATAGAATAGAGGAGTGTGAAGTCATAGAATGGAGGTGAGTGAAGTGACAGATTCGAGGTCTGTGAAGTCATAGAATGGAGCTGTGTGATGCCAGAATTGAGGAGTGTGAAGTCCTAGAATGGACGTGTGTGAACTCATAGAATGGAGGTTTCTGACGTGACAATGGAAGTGTGTGAAGTCATAGAATGGAGGTGTGTGAAGTCACAGAATGGAGGTGTGTGAAGTCACGGAATGGAGGTGTGTGAAGTCACAGAATGGAGGTGTGTGAACTCAGAATGGACGTGTGAGAAGTCACAGAATGGAGGTGTGTGAAGTCATAGAATGGAAGTGTGTGAAGTCATAGAATGGAGGTTTGTGAAGTAAGAATGGAGGTGTGTGAAGTCACCGAATGGAGTTGTGTGAACTCAGAATGGAGGTGTGTGAATTCACAGAATGGAGGTTTGTGAAGTCATAGAATGGAGTTGTGTGAGGTCATAGAATGGATGTTTCTGAAGTAAGAATGAAGTTGTGTGAAGTCATAGAATGGAGGTGTGTGAAGTCATAGAATGGAGGTGTGTGAAGTCACAGAATGAAGGTATCTGAAGTCAGAATGGAGGTGTGAAGTCAAATAATAGAGCTGGGTGAAGTCACAGAATGGAGGTGTGTGAAGTCATAGAATGGAGGTGTGTGAAGTTAGATTAGAGGTATGTGAAGTCACAAAATGGAGGTGTGTCAACTCAGAAATGAGGTATGTGAAGTCATAGAATGAAGGTGTGTGAAGTCACAGAATTGAGGTGTGTGAAGTCAGAATGGAGGTGTGTGAAGTAAGAATGAAGGTGTGTGAAGTCAGAGAATGGAGGTGTGTGAAGTCACAATGCAGGTGTGTGAACTGATAGAACGTAGCTGTGTGAAGTCACAATGTAGGTGTGTGAAGTCATAGAATGGAGGTGTGTGAAGTCATAGAATGGAGGTGTGTGAAGTCACAAAATGGAGGTGTGAGAAGTCATATAATGGAGGTGTGTGAAGTCACAGAAAGGAGGTGTGTGAACTCAGAATGGAGGTGTGTGAAGTCACAGAATGGAGATGTGTTAAGTCACAGAATGGAGGTGTGTGAAATCGTAGAATGGAGGTGTGTGAAGTCAGAGAATCAAGGTGTGTGAAGTCACAGAATGGAGGTTTGTGAAGTCACAGAATGGAGGTGTGTGAACTCACAATGGAAGTGAGTGAAGTCACAGAATGGAGGTGTGTGAAGTCAAAGAATGGAAGTGTGTGAAGTCATAGAATGTAGGTGTGTGATGTCAGAATGGAGGTGTGTGAAGTCACAGAATGGAGGTGTGTGACGTCATAAATGTGGGTGTGTGAAGTCATAGAATGGAGGTGTGAAGTCATAGAATGGAGGTGTGAAGTCACAGAATGGAGGTGTGTGAAGTCACAGAAGGCAGGTGTGTGAAGTCACAGAATAGAGTTGTGTGAAGTCACAATGGAGGTGTGTGAATTCATAGAATGGAGGTGTGTGAAGGCAAACAATGGAAGTGTGTGAAGTCATAGAATGGAAGTGTGTGAAGTCAAAATGGAGGTGTGTGAAGTCAGAGAATGGAGGTGTGTGAAGTAAAAGAATGGACGTGTGTGAAGTCAAAATTGTGGTGTGTGAAATCACAAATGCAGGTGTGTGAAGTCACAGAATGGAGGTGTGTGAAGTCACAATGGAGGTGTGTGAAGTCAAAGAATGGATGTGTGTGAAGTCATAGACAGGAGGTGTATGAAGTCATGGAATGGAGGTTTGTGAAGTCAAACATTTGAAGCGTGTGAAGTTACAGAATGGAGGTGTGTGAAGTCATAGAATGGAGGTGTGTGAAATCAGAATGCAGGTGTGTGAAGTCATAGAATGGAGGTGTGTGAAGTCATAGAATGGAGGTGTGTGAAGTCATAGATTGGAAGTGTGTGAAGTCATAGATTGGAGGTGTGTGAAGTCACAGAGGGAGGTGTGTGAAGTCACAGAATGGAGTTCTGTGAAATCACAGTGGAGGTGTGTGAAGTCATAGAATGGAGGTGTGTCAAGTCAAAAATGGAGGTGTGTGAAGCCATAGAATGGAGGTGTGTGAAGTCACAGCATGGAGATGTGTGAAGTCAGAATGGAGATGTGTGAAGTCATAGAATGGAGGTGTGTGAAGTCACAATGCAGGTGTGTGAACTCATAGAATGGAGGTGGGTGAAGTCACAATGCAGGGGTGTGAAGTCATAGAATGGAGTTGTGTGAACTCAGAAAGGAGTTGTGTGAAGTCACAGAAGGGAGATGTGTGAAGTCAGAAGGGAGGTGTGTGAAGTCACAGAATGGAGATGTGTGAACTCGGAATGGAGGTGTGGGAAGTCACAGAATGGAGGTTTGTGAAGTCATAGAATGGAGGTGTGTGTGTTCATAGAATGGATGTTTCTGAAGTAAGAAGGAAGGTGTGTGAAGTCATAGAATGGAGGTGTGTGAAGTCATAGAATGGAGGTGTGTGAAGTCAGAGAATGGAGGTGTGTGAAGTCAGAATGGAGGTGTGAAGTCATAAAATAGAGGTGGGTGAAGTCATAGAAAGGAGTTGTGGGAAGTCATAGAATAGAGGAGTGTGAAGTCATAGAATGGAGGTGAGTGAAGTGACAGATTCGAGGTCTGTGAAGTCATAGAATGGAGCTGTGTGATGCCAGAATTGAGGAGTGTGAAGTCCTAGAATGGACGTGTGTGAACTCATAGAATGGAGGTTTCTGACGTGACAATGGAAGTGTGTGAAGTCACAGAATGGAGGTGTGTGAAGTCATATATTGGAGGTGTGTGCAGTCACAGAATGGAGGTGTGTGAACTCAGAATGGACGTGTGAGAAGTCACAGAATGGAGGTGTGTGAAGTCATAGAATGGAAGTGTGTGAAGTCATAGAATGGAGGTTTGTGAAGTAAGAATGGAGGTGTGTGAAGTCACCGAATGGAGTTGTGTGAACTCAGAATGGAGGTGTGTGAATTCACAGAATGGAGGTTTGTGAAGTCATAGAATGGAGTTGTGTGAGGTCATAGAATGGATGTTTCTGAAGTAAGAATGAAGTTGTGTGAAGTCATAGAATGGAGGTGTGTGAAGTCATAGAATGGAGGTGTGTGAAGTCACAGAATGAAGGTATCTGAAGTCAGAATGGAGGTGTGAAGTCAAATAATAGAGCTGGGTGAAGTCACAGAATGGAGGTGTGTGAAGTCATAGAATGGAGGTGTGTGAAGTTAGATTAGAGGTATGTGAAGTCACAAAATGGAGGTGTGTCAACTCAGAAATGAGGTATGTGAAGTCATAGAATGAAGGTGTGTGAAGTCACAGAATTGAGGTGTGTGAAGTCAGAATGGAGGTGTGTGAATTAAGAATGAAGGTGTGTGAAGTCAGAGAATGGAGGTGTGTGAAGTCACAATGCAGGTGTGTGAACTGATAGAACGTAGCTGTGTGAAGTCACAATGTAGGTATGTGAAGTCATAGAATGGAAGTGTGTGAAGTCATAGAATGGAGGTGTGTGAAGTCACAAAATGGAGGTGTGATAAGTCATATAATGGAGGTGTGTGAAGTCACAGAAAGGAGGTGTGTGAACTCAGAATGGAGGTGTGTGAAGTCACAGAATGGAGATGTGTTAAGTCACAGAATGGAGGTGTGTGAAATCGTAGAATGGAGGTGTGTGAAGTCAGAGAATCAAGGTGTGTGAAGTCACAGAATGGAGGTTTGTGAAGTCACAGAATGGAGGTGTGTGAACTCACAATGGAAGTGAGTGAAGTCACAGAATGGAGGTGTGTGAAGTCATAGAATGGAAGTGTGTGAAGTCATAGAATGTAGGTGTGTGATGTCAGAATGGAGGTGTGTGAAGTCACAGAAGGCAGGTGTGTGAAGTCACAGAATAGAGTTGTGTGAAGTCACAATGGAGGTGTGTGAATTCATAGAATGGAGGTGTGTGAAGGCAAACAATGGAAGTGTGTCAAGTCATAGAATGGAAGTGTGTGAAGTCAAAATGGAGGTGTGTGAAGTCAGAGAATGGAGGTGTGTGAAGTAAAAGAATGGACGTGTGTGAAGTCAAAATTGTGGTGTGTGAAATCACAAATGCAGGTGTGTGAAGTCACAGAATGGAGGTGTGTGAAGTCACAATGGAGGTGTGTGAAGTCAAAGAATGGATATGTGTGAAGTCATAGACTGGAGGTGTATGAAGTCATGGAATGGAGGTTTGTGAAGTCAAACATTGGAAGCGTGTGAAGTTACAGAATGGAGGTGTGTGAAGTCATAGAATGGAGGTGTGTGAAATCTGAGAATGGAGGTGTGTGAAGTCAGAATGCAGGTGTGTGAAGTCATAGAATGGAGGTGTGTGAAGTCATAGAATGGAGGTGTGTGAAGTCATAGATTGGAAGCGTGTGAAGTCATAGAATGGAGGTGTGTGAAGTCATAGATTGAAGGTGTGGGGAAGACATAGTATGGAGGTGTGTGAAGACACAGAATGGAGGTGTGTGAAGTCACAGAATGGAGTTGTGTGAAGTCACAATGGAGGTGTGTGAAGTCATAGGATGGAGGTGTGTGAAATCAAATAATGGAGGTTTGTGAAGTCATAGAATGGATTGTGTGTGAAATCAGAGAATGGAGGTGTGTGAAGTCAGAGAAGGGAGGTGTGTAAAGTCACAGAGTGGAGGTGTGTGAAGTCACAGAATGGAGGTTTTTGAAGTCATAGAATGGAGGTGTGTGAAGTCACAGAATGCAGGTGTGTGAAGTCAGAATAGAGGTGTGCGAAGTCATAGAATGGAGGTGTGTGAAGTCAGAATATAGGATGTGAAGTCACAGAATGGGTTTGTGTGAAGTGAGAATGGAGGTGTGTGAACTCATAGAATGGAGGTGTATGAAGTCACAATGGAGGTGTGTGAAGTCACAGAATGGATGTGTATGAACTCAGAAAGGAGGTGTGTGAAGTCATAGAATGGAGGTCTGTGAAGTCATAGAATGGAGGTGTGTGAAATCATAGAATGGAGGTGTGTGAAGTCACAGAATTGAGGTGTGTGAAGACAGAATGGAGGTGTGTGATGTCAGAATGGAGGTGTGTGAAGTCAGATAATGGAGGTGTGTGAAGTCACAATGCAGGTGTGTGAACTCATAGAATGGAGGTGTGTGAAGTATCAATGTAGGTTTCTGAAGTCATAGAATTGAGGTGTGTGAAGTCATAGAATGGAAGTTTGTGAAGTCATAGAATGGAGGATTGTGAAGTAAGAATGGAGGTGTGTGAAGTCACCGAATGGAGTTGTGTGAGCTCAGAATGGAGGTGTGTGAAGTCAGAGAATTGAGGTGTTTGAAGTCATAGAATGGAGATGTGTGAAGTCAAAGAATGGAGGTGTGTGAAGTCATAGAATGGAGCTGTGTGAATTCAGAATGGAGGTGTGTGCAGTCATAGAATGGATGTTTCTGAAGTAGGAATGAAGGTGTGTGAAGTCATAGAATGGACGTGTGTGAAGTCAAAATTGTGGTGTGTGAAATCACAAATGCAGGTGTGTGAAGTCACAGAATGGAGGTGTGTGAAGTCACAATGGAGGTGTGTGAAGTCAAAGAATGGATGTGTGTGAAGTCATAGACAGGAGGTGTATGAAGTCATGGAATGGAGGTTTGTGAAGTCAAACATTTGAAGCGTGTGAAGTTACAGAATGGAGGTGTGTGAAGTCATAGAATGGAGGTGTGTGAAATCAGAATGCAGGTGTGTGAAGTCATAGAATGGAGGTGTGTGAAGTCATAGAATGGAGGTGTGTGAAGTCATAGATTGGAAGTGTGTGAAGTCATAGATTGGAGGTGTGTGAAGTCACAGAGGGAGGTGTGTGAAGTCACAGAATGGAGTTCTGTGAAATCACAGTGGAGGTGTGTGAAGTCATAGAATGGAGGTGTGTCAAGTCAAAAATGGAGGTGTGTGAAGCCATAGAATGGAGGTGTGTGAAGTCACAGCATGGAGATGTGTGAAGTCAGAATGGAGATGTGTGAAGTCATAGAATGGAGGTGTGTGAAGTCACAATGCAGGTGTGTGAACTCATAGAATGGAGGTGGGTGAAGTCACAATGCAGGGGTGTGAAGTCATAGAATGGAGTTGTGTGAACTCAGAAAGGAGTTGTGTGAAGTCACAGAAGGGAGATGTGTGAAGTCAGAAGGGAGGTGTGTGAAGTCACAGAATGGAGATGTGTGAACTCGGAATGGAGGTGTGGGAAGTCACAGAATGGAGGTTTGTGAAGTCATAGAATGGAGGTGTGTGTGTTCATAGAATGGATGTTTCTGAAGTAAGAAGGAAGGTGTGTGAAGTCATAGAATGGAGGTGTGTGAAGTCATAGAATGGAGGTGTGTGAAGTCAGAGAATGGAGGTGTGTGAAGTCAGAATGGAGGTGTGAAGTCATAAAATAGAGGTGGGTGAAGTCATAGAAAGGAGTTGTGGGAAGTCATAGAATAGAGGAGTGTGAAGTCATAGAATGGAGGTGAGTGAAGTGACAGATTCGAGGTCTGTGAAGTCATAGAATGGAGCTGTGTGATGCCAGAATTGAGGAGTGTGAAGTCCTAGAATGGACGTGTGTGAACTCATAGAATGGAGGTTTCTGACGTGACAATGGAAGTGTGTGAAGTCACAGAATGGAGGTGTGTGAAGTCATATATTGGAGGTGTGTGCAGTCACAGAATGGAGGTGTGTGAACTCAGAATGGACGTGTGAGAAGTCACAGAATGGAGGTGTGTGAAGTCATAGAATGGAAGTGTGTGAAGTCATAGAATGGAGGTTTGTGAAGTAAGAATGGAGGTGTGTGAAGTCACCGAATGGAGTTGTGTGAACTCAGAATGGAGGTGTGTGAATTCACAGAATGGAGGTTTGTGAAGTCATAGAATGGAGTTGTGTGAGGTCATAGAATGGATGTTTCTGAAGTAAGAATGAAGTTGTGTGAAGTCATAGAATGGAGGTGTGTGAAGTCATAGAATGGAGGTGTGTGAAGTCACAGAATGAAGGTATCTGAAGTCAGAATGGAGGTGTGAAGTCAAATAATAGAGCTGGGTGAAGTCACAGAATGGAGGTGTGTGAAGTCATAGAATGGAGGTGTGTGAAGTTAGATTAGAGGTATGTGAAGTCACAAAATGGAGGTGTGTCAACTCAGAAATGAGGTATGTGAAGTCATAGAATGAAGGTGTGTGAAGTCACAGAATTGAGGTGTGTGAAGTCAGAATGGAGGTGTGTGAATTAAGAATGAAGGTGTGTGAAGTCAGAGAATGGAGGTGTGTGAAGTCACAATGCAGGTGTGTGAACTGATAGAACGTAGCTGTGTGAAGTCACAATGTAGGTATGTGAAGTCATAGAATGGAAGTGTGTGAAGTCATAGAATGGAGGTGTGTGAAGTCACAAAATGGAGGTGTGATAAGTCATATAATGGAGGTGTGTGAAGTCACAGAAAGGAGGTGTGTGAACTCAGAATGGAGGTGTGTGAAGTCACAGAATGGAGATGTGTTAAGTCACAGAATGGAGGTGTGTGAAATCGTAGAATGGAGGTGTGTGAAGTCAGAGAATCAAGGTGTGTGAAGTCACAGAATGGAGGTTTGTGAAGTCACAGAATGGAGGTGTGTGAACTCACAATGGAAGTGAGTGAAGTCACAGAATGGAGGTGTGTGAAGTCATAGAATGGAAGTGTGTGAAGTCATAGAATGTAGGTGTGTGATGTCAGAATGGAGGTGTGTGAAGTCACAGAAGGCAGGTGTGTGAAGTCACAGAATAGAGTTGTGTGAAGTCACAATGGAGGTGTGTGAATTCATAGAATGGAGGTGTGTGAAGGCAAACAATGGAAGTGTGTCAAGTCATAGAATGGAAGTGTGTGAAGTCAAAATGGAGGTGTGTGAAGTCAGAGAATGGAGGTGTGTGAAGTAAAAGAATGGACGTGTGTGAAGTCAAAATTGTGGTGTGTGAAATCACAAATGCAGGTGTGTGAAGTCACAGAATGGAGGTGTGTGAAGTCACAATGGAGGTGTGTGAAGTCAAAGAATGGATATGTGTGAAGTCATAGACTGGAGGTGTATGAAGTCATGGAATGGAGGTTTGTGAAGTCAAACATTGGAAGCGTGTGAAGTTACAGAATGGAGGTGTGTGAAGTCATAGAATGGAGGTGTGTGAAATCTGAGAATGGAGGTGTGTGAAGTCAGAATGCAGGTGTGTGAAGTCATAGAATGGAGGTGTGTGAAGTCATAGAATGGAGGTGTGTGAAGTCATAGATTGGAAGCGTGTGAAGTCATAGAATGGAGGTGTGTGAAGTCATAGATTGAAGGTGTGGGGAAGACATAGTATGGAGGTGTGTGAAGACACAGAATGGAGGTGTGTGAAGTCACAGAATGGAGTTGTGTGAAGTCACAATGGAGGTGTGTGAAGTCATAGGATGGAGGTGTGTGAAATCAAATAATGGAGGTTTGTGAAGTCATAGAATGGATTGTGTGTGAAATCAGAGAATGGAGGTGTGTGAAGTCAGAGAAGGGAGGTGTGTAAAGTCACAGAGTGGAGGTGTGTGAAGTCACAGAATGGAGGTTTTTGAAGTCATAGAATGGAGGTGTGTGAAGTCACAGAATGCAGGTGTGTGAAGTCAGAATAGAGGTGTGCGAAGTCATAGAATGGAGGTGTGTGAAGTCAGAATATAGGATGTGAAGTCACAGAATGGGTTTGTGTGAAGTGAGAATGGAGGTGTGTGAACTCATAGAATGGAGGTGTATGAAGTCACAATGGAGGTGTGTGAAGTCACAGAATGGATGTGTATGAACTCAGAAAGGAGGTGTGTGAAGTCATAGAATGGAGGTCTGTGAAGTCATAGAATGGAGGTGTGTGAAATCATAGAATGGAGGTGTGTGAAGTCACAGAATTGAGGTGTGTGAAGACAGAATGGAGGTGTGTGATGTCAGAATGGAGGTGTGTGAAGTCAGATAATGGAGGTGTGTGAAGTCACAATGCAGGTGTGTGAACTCATAGAATGGAGGTGTGTGAAGTATCAATGTAGGTTTCTGAAGTCATAGAATTGAGGTGTGTGAAGTCATAGAATGGAAGTTTGTGAAGTCATAGAATGGAGGATTGTGAAGTAAGAATGGAGGTGTGTGAAGTCACCGAATGGAGTTGTGTGAGCTCAGAATGGAGGTGTGTGAAGCAGAGAATTGAGGTGTTTGAAGTCATAGAATGGAGATGTGTGAAGTCAAAGAATGGAGGTGTGTGAAGTCATAGAATGGAGCTGTGTGAATTCAGAATGGAGGTGTGTGCAGTCATAGAATGGATGTTTCTGAAGTAGGAATGAAGGTGTGTGAAGTCATAGAATGGAGGTGTGTGAATTCAAAATGGAGGTGTGTGAACTCAAAGAATAGAGGTGTGTGAACTCATAGAATGGAGGTGTGTGGAGTCATGGAATGGAGGTGTGTGAAGTCCAAGAATGGAGCTGTGTGAAGTCAAACAATGGAGGTGTGTGAAGTCAAACAATGGAGGTGTGTGAACTCATAGAATGGAGGTGTATGAAGTCACAATGGAGGTGTGTGAAGTCACAGAATGGATGTGTATGAACTCAGAAAAGAGGTGTGTGAAGTCATAGAATGGAGGTCTGTGAAGTCATAGAATGGAGGTGTGTGAAATCATAGAATGGAGGTGTGTGAAGTCACAGAATTGAGGTGTGTGAAGACAGAATGGAGGTGTGTGAAGTCAGAAGGGAGGTGTGTGAAGTCAGATAAAGGAGGTGTGTGAAGTCACAATGCAGGTGCGTGAACTCATAGAATGTAGGTGTGTGAACTAACAATGTAGGTTTCTGAAGTCATAGAATTGAGGTGTGTGAAGTCATAGAATGAAGGTGTGTGAAGTCATAGAATGGAAGTGTGTGAAGTCATAGAATGTAGGTTTGTGAAGTAAGAATGGAGGTGTGTGAAGTCACCGAATGGAGTTGTGTGAGCTCAGAATGGAGATGTGTGAAGTCAGAGAATGGAGGTGTTTGAAGTCATAGAATGGAGGTGTGTGAAGTCACAGAATGGAGGTATCTGAAGTCAGAATCGAGGTGTGAAGTCATAGAATAGAGGTGGGTGAAGTCATAGAAAGGAGGTGTGGGAAGTCATAGAATGGAGCAGTGTGAAGTCATAGAATGGAGGTGAGTGAAGTCAGAGATTCGAGGTCTGTGAAGTCATAGAATGGAGGTGTGTGAAGTCAGAATGGAGGTGTGTGAAGTCATAGAATGGAGGTGTGTGAACTCATAGAATGGAGGTGTGTGACGTCACAACGGAAGTGTGTGAAGTCACAGAATGGAGGTGTGTGAAGTGATACATTGGTGTGTGAAGTCAGAATGGAGGTGTGTGAAGTCACAGAATTGAGGTGTGTGAACTCAGAATGGAGGTGTGTGAAGTCATAGATGGAGGTGTGTGAAGTCATAGTATGGAGGTGTGTGAAATCATAGAATGGAGTTTTGTGAATTCACAGAATGGAGGAGTGTGAAGTCAGAATGGCGGAATGTGAAGTCATACATTGGAGGTGTGTGAAGTTAGAATGGAGGGGTGTGAACTCATAGAATGTAGGTGTGTGAAGTCACAATGAAGGTGTGTGAAGACATAGAATGGAGGTGTGTGAAGTCACAGAATGGAGGGGTGTGAAGTCATAGAATGAAGGTATGTGAAGTCATAGAATGGATGTTTGTGAACGAGGAATGAAGGTGTGTGAAGTCATAGAATGGAAGTGTGTGAAGTCACAGAATGGAGGTGTGTGAAGTCATAGAATGGAGCTGTGTGAATTCAGAATGGAGGTGTGTGAAGTCATCGAATGGAGGTGTGTGACGTCATAAATGTTGGTGTGTGAAGTT
Organism: Megascapheus bottae; assembly: GCA_024803745.1. Lineage (NCBI taxonomy): Eukaryota > Metazoa > Chordata > Mammalia > Rodentia > Geomyidae > Megascapheus > Megascapheus bottae. The sequence goes on from JANJXV010000464.1 coordinate 285,159, forward strand.
ATAGAATGGAGGTGTGAAGTCATAGAATGGAGGTGTGAAGTCACAGAATGGAGGTGTGTGAAGTCACAGAAGGCAGGTGTGTGAAGTCACAGAATGGAGTTGTGTGAAGTCACAATGGAGGTGTGTGAATTCATAGAATGGAGGTGTGTGAAGGCAAACAATGGAAGTGTGTGAAGTCATAGAATGGAAGTGTGTGAAGTCAAAATGGAGGTGTGTGAAGTCAGAGAATGGAGGTGTGTGAAGTCAAAGAATGGACGTGTGTGAAGTCAAAATTGTGGTGTGTGAAGTCACAAATGCAGGTGTGTGAAGTCACAGAATGGAGGTGTGTGAAGTCACAATGGAGGTGTGTGAAGTCAAAGAATGGATGTGTGTGAAGTCATAGAATGGAGGTTTATGAAGTCATGGAATGGAGGTTTGTGAAGTCAAACATTGGAAGCGTGTGAAGTTACAGAATGCAGGTGTGTGAAGTCATAGAATGGAGGTGTGTGAAATCAGAGAATGGAGGTGTGTGAAGTCAGAATGCAGGTGTGTGAAGTCACAGAATGGAGGTGTGTGAAGTCATAGAATGGAGGTGTGTGAAGTCATAGATTGGAAGCGTGTGAAGACATAGAATGGAGGTGTGTGAAGTCATAGATTGAAGGTGTGGGGAAGTCATAGTATGGAGGTGTGTGAAGTCACAGAATGGAGGTGTGTGAAGTCACAGAATGGAGGTGTGTAAAGTCACAGAGTGGAGGTGTGTGAAGTCACAGAATGGAGGTGTGTGAAGTCATAGAATGGAGGTTTGTGAAGTCACAGAATGCAGGTGTGTGAAGTCAGAATAGAGGTGTGCGAAGTCACAGAATGGAGGTGTGTGAAGTCAGAATGGAGCATGTGAAGTCATAGAATGGGTTTGTGTGAGGTCAGAATGGAGGTGTGTGAACTCATAGAATGGAGGTGTATGAAGTCACAATGGAGGTGTGTGAAGTCACAGAATGGATGTGTGTGAACTCAGAAAGGAGGTGTGTGAAGTCATAGAATGGCGGTCTGTGAAGTCATAGAATGGAGGTGTGTGAAATCATAGAATGGAGGTGTGTGAAGTCACAGAATTGAGGTGTGTGAAAACAGAATGGAGGTTTGTGAAGTCAGAATGGAGGTGTGTGAAGTCAGATAATGGAGGTGTGTGAAGTCGCAATGCAGGTGTGAACTCATAGAATGGAGGTGTGTGAAGTATCAATGTAGGTTTCTAAAGTCATAGAATTGAGGTGTGTGAAGTCATAGAATGGAGGTGTGTGAAGGCATAGAATGGAAGTGTGTGAAGTCATAGAATGGAGGTTTGTGAAGTAAGAATGGAGGTGTGTCAAATCACCGAATGGAGTTGTGTGAGCTCAGAATGGAGATGTGTGAAGTCAGAGAATGGAGGTTTTTGAAGTCATAGAATGGAGGTGTGTGAAGTCACAGAATGGAGGTATCTGAAGTCAGAATCGAGGTGTGAAGTCACAGAATGGAGGTGTGTGAAGTCATAGAATGGAGGTGTGTGAAGTCATGGAATGGATGTTTGTGAAGTACGAATGAAGGTGTGTGAAGTCATACAATGAAAGTGTGTGAAGTCACAGAATGGAGGTGTGTGAAGTCATAGAATGGAGCTGTGTGAATTCAGAATGGAGGTGTGTGAAGTCAACGAATGGAGGTGTGTGCAGTCATAGAATGGATGTTTCTGATGTAGGAATGGAGGTGTGTGAAGTCATAGAATGGAGGTGTGTGAAGTCAAAAAGGAGGTGTGTGAACTCAAAGAATGGAGCTGTGTGAACTCATAGAATGGAGGTGTGTGAAGTCATGGAATGGAGGTGTGTGAAGTCCAAGAATGGAGGTGTGTGAAGTCAAACAATGGAGGTGTGTGAAGTCACAGAATGGAGGTGTGTGAAGTCACAGAATGGAGGTGTGTGAAGTCAAAATTGTGGTGTGTGAATTCACAAATGGAGGTGTGTGAAGTCAGAAGGCAGCTGAGTGAAGTCATAGAATGGAGGTGGGTGGAGGCAGAATGGAAGTGTGTGAACTCGTAGAATGGAGGTGTGTGAAGTCAAAATGGAGGTGTGTGAAGTCATAGAATGGAGGTGTTTGAAGTCATAGAATGGAAGTGTGTGAAGTCATAGAATGTAGGTGTGTGATGTCAGAATGGAGGTGTGTGAAGTCACAGAATGGAGGTGTGTGACGTCATAAATGTTGGTGTGTGAAGTCATATAATGGAGGTGTGAAGTCATAGAATGGAGGTGTGAAGTCACAGAATGGAGGTGTTTGAAGTCACAGAAGGCAGGTGTGTGACGTCACAGAATAGAGTTGTGTGAAGTCACAATGGAGGTGTGTGAATTCATAGAATGGAGGTGTGTGAAGGCAAACAATGGAAGTGTGTGAAGTCATCGAATGGAAGTGTGTGAAGTCAAAATGGAGGTGTGTGAAGTCAGAGAATGGAGGTGTGTGAAGTCAAAGAATGGACGTGTGTGAAGTCAAAATTGTGGTGTGTGAAATCACAAATGCAGGTTGTGAAGTCACAGAATGGAGGTTTGTGAAGTCACTATAGAGGTGTGTGAAGTCAAAAAATGGATGTGTGTGAAGTCATAGACTGGAGGTGTATGAAGTCATGGAATGGAGGTTTGTGAAGTCAAACATTGGAAGCGTGTGAAGTTACAGAATGGAGGTGTGTGAAGTCATACAATGGAGGTGTGTGAAGTCATAGAATGGAGGTGTGTGAAGTCAGAATGCAGGTGTGTGAGTCATAGAATGGAGGTGTGTGAAGTCATAGATTGGAAGTGTGTGAAGTCATAGATTGGAGGTGTGTGAAGTCACAGAGGGAGGTGTGTGAAGTCACAGAATGGAGTTCTGTGAAGTCACAGTGGAGGTGTGTGAAGTCATAGAATGGAGGTGTGTGAAGTGAAAGAATGGAGGTGTGTGAAGTCATAGAATGGAGGTGTGTGAAGTCACAGCATGGAGATGTGTGAAGTCAGAATGGAGATGTGTGAAGTCATAGAATGGAGGTGTGTGAAGTCACAATGCAGGTGTGTGAACTCATAGAATGGAGTAGGGTGAAGTCACAATGCAGGTGTGTGAAGTCATAGAATGGAGTTGTGTGAACTCAGAAAGGAGGTGTGTGAAGTCACAGAATAGAGGTGTGTGAAGTCATGCAATGGAGGTGTGTGAAGTCACAGAATAGAGGTGTGTGAAGTCATAGAATGGAGGTGTGTGAAGTCATAGATTGGAAGTGTGTGAAGTCATAGATTGGAGGTGTGTGAAGTCACAGAGGGAGGTGTGTGAAGTCACAGAATGGAGTTCTGTGAAGTCACAGTTGAGGTGTGTGAAGTCATAGAATGGAGGTGTGTGAAGTCAAAGAATGGAGGTGTGTGAAGACATAGAATGGAGGTGTGTGAAGTCACAGCATGGAGGTGTGTGAAGTCAGAATGGAGATGAGTGAAGTCATAGAATGGAGGTGTGTGAAGTCACAATGCAGGTGTGTGAACTCATAGAATGGAGTTGGGTGAAGTCACAATGCAGGTGTGTGAAGTCATAGAATGGAGTTGTGTGAACTCAGAAAGGAGGTGTGTGAAGTCATAGATTGGAAGTGTGTGAAGTCATAGATTGGAGGTGTGTGAAGTCACAGAATAGAGGTGTGTGAAGTCATACAATGGAGGTGTGCGAAGTCACAGATTGGAGGTGTGTGAATTCATACAATGGAGGTGTGTGAAGTCATAGAATGGAGGTGTGTGAAGTCGCAGAATGGAGGTGTGTGAAATAACAGAATGGAGGTGTGTGAAGTCACAGAATGGAAGTGTGTGAAGTCAGAAGGGAGGTGTGTGAAGTCACAGAATGGAGATGTGTGAACTCAGAATGGAGGTGTGGGAAGTCACAGAATGGAGGTTTGTGAAGTCATAGAATGGAGGTGTGTGAAGTCAGAAGGGAGGTGTGTGAAGTCACAGAATGGAGATGTGTGAACTCAGAATGGAGGTGTGGGAAGTCACAGAATGGAGGTTTGTGAAGTCATAGAATGGAGGTGTGTGAAGTCAGAGAATGGATGTTTCTGAAGTAAGAATGAAGGTGTGTGAAGTCATAGAATGGAGGTGTGTGAAGTCATAGAATGGAGGTGTGTGAAGTCAGAGAATGGAGGTGTGTGAAGTCAGAATGGAGGTGTGAAGTCATAGAATAGAGGTGAGTGAAGTCATAGAAAGGAGTTGTGGGAAGTCATAGAATAGAGGAGTGTGAAGTCATAGAATGGATGTGAGTGAAGTCACAGATCCGAGGTCTGTGAAGTCATAGAATGGAGCTGTGTGATGTCAGAATTGAGGAGTGTGAAGTCCTAGAATGGATGTGTGTGAACTCATAGAATGGAGGTGTGTGACTTCCCAATGGAAGTGTGTGAAGTCACAGAATGGAGGTGTGTGAAGTCATGTATTGGAGGTGTGTGAAGTCAGAATGGAGGTGTGTGAAGTCACAGAATGGAGGTGTATGAACTCAGCATGGAGGTGTTTGAAGTCATAGATGGAGGTGTGTGAAGTCACAGTATGGAGGTGTGTGAAATCATAGAATGGAATTTTGTGAATTCACAGAATGGAGCTGTGTGAAGTCAGAATGCAGGAGTGTGAAGTCATAGAATGGAGGTGTGTGAAGTCAGAATGGAGGTGTGTGAACTCATAGAATGGACGTGTGTGAAGTCACAATGGAGATGTGTGAAGACATAGAATGGAGGTGTGTGAAGTCACAATGGAGGTGTGTGAAGTCATAGAATGGAGGAGTGTGAAGTCATGGAATGGATGTGTGTGAACTCATAGAATGGATGTTTCTGAAGTAAGAATGAAGGTGTGTGAAGTCATAGAATGGAGGTGTGTGAAGTCAAAATGGAGGTGTGTGAACTCATAGAATGGAGGTGTGTGAAGTCACAGAATGGAGGTGTGTGAAGTCAGAATGGAGGTGTGAAGTCATAGAATGGGGGTGGGTGAAGTCATGGAAAGGAGGTGTGGGAAGTCATAGAATGGAGAAGTGTGAAGTCATAGAGTGGAGGTGAGTGAAGTCACATATTCAAAGTCTGTGAAGTCATAGAATGGAGGTTTGTGAAGTCAGAATGGAGGTGTGTGAACGCATAGAATGGAGGTGTGTGAAGTCACAATGGAGGTGTGTGAAGTCATAGAATGGAGGTGTTTGAAGTCACAGAATGGAGGTGTGTGAAGTCATAGAATGGAGGTGTGTGAAGTCAGAATGGAGGTGTGTGAAGACCTAGAATGGAAGTGTGTGAAGTCATAGAATGGAGGTGTGTGAAGTAAGAATGGAGGTGTGTGAAATCAGAGAGTGGAGGTGTTTGAAGTCATAGAATGGAGGTGTGTGAAGTCATAGAATGGAGGTGTGTGAAGTTACAGAATGGAGGTGTGTGAAGTCACGGAATGGAGGTGTGTGAAGTCACAGAATGGAGGTGTGTGAACTCAGAATGGAGGTGTGAGAAGTCACAGAATGGAGGTGTGTGAAGTCATAGAATGGAAGTGTGTGAGGTCATAGAATGGATGTTTCTGAAGTAAGAATGAAGGTGTGTGAAGTCACAGAATGGAGGTGTGTGAAGTCATAGAATTGAGGTGTGTGAAGTCACAGAATGCAGGTATCTAAAGTCAGAATGGAGGTGTGAAGTCATAGAATAGAGGTGGGTGAAGTCATAGAAAGGAGGTGTGGGAAGTCATAGAATGGAGCAGTGTGAAGTCATAGAGTGGAGGTGAGTGAAGTCACAGATTCGAGGTCTGTGAAGTCATAGAATAGAGGTGTGTGAAGTCAGAATGGAGGTGTGTGAAGTCATAGAATGGAGGTATGTGAACTCATAGAATGGAGGTGTGTGATGTCACAATGGAAGTGTGGGAAGTCACAGAATTGAGGTGTGTGAAGTCATACATTTGTGTGTGAAGTCAGAATGGAGGTGTGTGAAGTCACAGAATGAAGGTGTGTGAACTCAGATTGGAGGTGTGTGAAGTCGTAGATGGAGGTGTGTGACGTAATAGAATGGAGTTGCGTGAAATAATAGAATGGAGTTTTGGGAATTCACAGAATGGAGCTGTGTGAAGTCAGAATGGAGGAGTGTGAAGTCATAGAATGGAGGTGTGTGAAGTTAGAATGGAGGTGTGTGAACTCATAAAATGGAGGTGTGTGAAGTCATAATGTAGGTGTGTGAAGACATAGAATGGAGGTGTGTGACTTCACAGAATGGAGGTGTATCAACTCAGAAATGAGGTATGTGAAGTCATAGAATGGAGGTGTGTGAAGTCACAGAATTGAGGTGTGTGAAGTCAGAATGGAGGTGTGTGAATTCAGAATGGAGGTGTGTGAAGTCAGAGAATGGAGGTGTGTGAAGTCACAATGCAGGTGTGTGAACTGATAGAACGTAAATTTGTGAAGTCACAATGTAGGTGTGTGAAGTCATAGATTGGAGGTGTGTGAAGTCATAGAATGGAGGTGTGTGAAGTCACAAAATGGAGGTGTGTGAAGTCATATAATGGAGGTGTGTGAACTCAGAATGTAGGTGTTTGAACTCAGAATGGAGGTGTGTGAAATCGTAGAATGGAGGTGTTTGAAGTCAGAGAATCAAGGTGTGTGAAGTCACAGAATGGATGTGTGTGAAGTCACAGAATGGAGGTGTGTGAACTCACAATGGAGGTGAGTGAAGTCACACAATGGAGGTGTGTGAAGTCATAGAATGGAAATGTGTGAAGTCATAGAAGGTAGGTGTGTGATGTCAGAAAGGAGGTGTGTGAAGTCACAGAATGGAGGTGTGTGACGTCATAAATGTTGATGTGTGAGGTCATAGAATGGAGGTTTGAATTCATAGAATGGAGGTGTGAAGTCAAAGAATGGAGGTGTGTGAAGTCACAGAAGGCAGGTGTGTGAAGTCACAGGATAGATTTGTGTGAAGTCACAATGGAGGTGCGTAAATTCATAGAATGGAGGTGTGTGAAGTCAAAAAATGGAAGTGTGTGAAGTTATAGAATGGAAGTGTGTGAAGTCAAAATGGAGGTGTGTGAAGTCAGAGAATGGAGGTGTGTGAAGTCAAAGAATGGACGTGTGTGAAGTCAAAATTGTGGTGTGTGAAATCACAAATGCAGGTGTGTGAAGTCACAGAATAGAGGTGTGTGAAGTCACAATGGAGGTGTATGAAGTCAAAGAATGGATGCGTGTGAAGTCATAGAATGGAGGTGTATGTAGTCATCGAATGGAGGTTTGTGAAGTCAAACATTGGAAGCGTGTGAAGTTACAGAATGGAGGTGTGTGAAGTCATAGAATGGAGGTGTGTGAAATCAGAGAATGGAGGTGTGTGAAGTCAGAATGCAGGTGTGTGAAGTCATAGAATGGAGGTGTGTGAAGTCATAGAATGGAGGTGTGTGAAGTCATAGATTAGAAGCGTGTGAAGTCATAGAATGGAGGTGTGTGAAGTCATAGATTGAAGGTGTGGGGAAGTCATAGTATGGAGGTGTGTGAAGTCATAGGCTGGAGGTGTGTGAACTCAGATTGGAGGTGTGTGAAATCACAGAAAGCAGGTGTGTCAACTCAGAAACGAGGTGTGTGAAGTCATAGAATGGAGGTTTGTGAAGTCATCGAATCGAAGTGTGTAAAATCATAGAATGGAGGTGTGTGAAGTCAGAATGGAGATGTGTGAAGTCATAGAATGGAGGTGTGTGAAGTCACAATGCAGGTGTGTGAAGTCATAGAATTGAGGTGCGTGAAGTCACAATGTAGGTGTGTGAAGTCATAGAATGGAGTTGTGTGAAGTCATAGAATGGAGGTGGTGAAGTCATAGAATGGAGGTGTGTGAAGTCATAGAATGGAGGTGTGTGAAGTCACAGAATGGTGGTGTGTGAAGTTATAGAATGGAGGGGTGTGAAGTCATAGAATGGAGGTGTGTTAGGTCATAGAATGTAGGTGTGGAAGTCAAAGAATTGATGTGTGTGAAGTCACAGAATGGAGCTGTGTGAACTGAGAACGGAGGTGTGTGAAGTCACAGAATGGAGGTGTGTGAAGTCATACAATGGAGGTGTGTGAAGTCACAGAATGGAGGGGTGAGAATTCATAGAAGGGAGGTGTGTGAAGTCATAGAATGGAGGTGTGTGAAGTCACATAATGGAGGTGTGTGAAATCACAGAATGGAGGTGTGTGAAGACACAGAATGGAAGTGGGTGAACTCACAATGGAGGTGTGTGAAGTCAAAGAATGGAGGTGTGTGAATTCATAGAAGGGAGGTGTGTGAAGTCATAGAATGGAGGTGTGTGAAGTCACAGAATGGAAGTGTGTGAAGTCAAAATGGAGGTGTGTGAAGTCAGAGAATGGAGGTGTGTGAAGTCAATGAATGGACTTCTGTGAAGTCAAAATTGTGGTGTGTGAAGTCAAAGAATGGAGGTATGTGAAGTCACAGAATGGAGGGGGGTGAAGTCAGAATAGAGGTGTACGAAGTCATAGAATGGAGGTGTGTGAAGTCAGAATGGAGCTGTGTGAACTCATAGAATGGAGTTGTGTGAAGTCACAATGGAGATGTGTGAAGTCATAGAATGGTGGTTTTTGAAGTCAAAAATGGAGTAGTGTGAAGTCATAGAATGGAGGTGTGTGAAGTCAGATTGGAGGTATGTGAAGTCACAGAATGGAGGTGTGTCAACTCAGAAATGAGGTATGTGAATTCATAGAATGGAGGTGTGTGAAGTCACAGAATTGAGGTGTGTGAACTCAGAATGGAGATGTGTGAATTCAGAATGTAGGTGTGTGAAGTCAAAATGGACGTGTGTGAAGTCAAAGAATGGATGTGTTTGAAGTCATAGAATGGAGGTGTATGAAGTCATGGAATGGAGGTATGTGAAGTCAAACATTGGAAGTGTGTGAAGTTACAGAATTGAGGTGTGTGAAGTCATAGATTGGAAGTGTGTGAAGTCATAGATTGGAGGTGTGTGAAGTCACAGAGGGAGGTGTGTGAAGTCACAGAATAGAGTTCTGTGAAGTCACAGTGGAGGTGTGTGAAGTCATAGAATGGAGGTGTGTGAAGTCAAAGAATGGAGGTGTGTGAAGTCATAGAATGGAGGTGTGTGAAGTCACAGCATGGAGGTGTGTGAAATCAGAATGGAGATGTGTGAAGTCAGAGAATCAAGGTGTGTGAAGTCACAGAATGGATGTGTGTGAAGTCACAGAATGGAGGTGTGTGAACTCACAATGGAGGTGAGTGAAGTCACACAATGGAGGTGTGTGAAGTCATAGAATGGAAATGTGTGAAGTCATAGAAGGTAGGTGTGTGATGTCAGAAAGGAGGTGTGTGAAGTCACAGAATGGAGGTGTGTGACGTCATAAATGTTGATGTGTGAAGTCATAGAATGGAGGTTTGAATTCATAGAATGGAGGTGTGAAGTCACAGAATGGAGGTGTGTGAAGTCACAGAAGGCAGGTGTGTGAAGTCACAGGATAGATTTGTGTGAAGTCACAATGGAGGTGCGTAAATTCATAGAATGGAGGTGTGTGAAGTCAAAAAATGGAAGTGTGTGAAGTTATAGAATGGAAGTGTGTGAAGTCAAAATGGAGGTGTGTGAAGTCAGAGAATGGAGGTGTGTGAAGTCAAAGAATGGACGTGTGTGAAGTCAAAATTGTGGTGTGTGAAATCACAAATGCAGGTGTGTGAAGTCACAGAATAGAGGTGTGTGAAGTCACAATGGAGGTGTATGAAGTCAAAGAATGGATGCGTGTGAAGTCATAGAATGGAGGTGTATGTAGTCATCGAATGGAGGTTTGTGAAGTCAAACATTGGAAGCGTGTGAAGTTACAGAATGGAGGTGTGTGAAGTCATAGAATGGAGGTGTGTGAAATCAGAGAATGGAGGTGTGTGAAGTCAGAATGCAGGTGTGTGAAGTCATAGAATGGAGGTGTGTGAAGTCATAGAATGGAGGTGTGTGAAGTCATAGATTAGAAGCGTGTGAAGTCATAGAATGGAGGTGTGTGAAGTCATAGATTGAAGGTGTGGGGAAGTCATAGTATGGAGGTGTGTGAAGTCATAGGCTGGAGGTGTGTGAACTCAGATTGGAGGTGTGTGAAATCACAGAAAGCAGGTGTGTCAACTCAGAAACGAGGTGTGTGAAGTCATAGAATGGAGGTTTGTGAAGTCATCGAATCGAAGTGTGTAAAATCATAGAATGGAGGTGTGTGAAGTCAGAATGGAGATGTGTGAAGTCATAGAATGGAGGTGTGTGAAGTCACAATGCAGGTGTGTGAAGTCATAGAATTGAGGTGCGTGAAGTCACAATGTAGGTGTGTGAAGTCATAGAATGGAGTTGTGTGAAGTCATAGAATGGAGGTGGTGAAGTCATAGAATGGAGGTGTGTGAAGTCATAGAATGGAGGTGTGTGAAGTCACAGAATGGTGGTGTGTGAAGTTATAGAATGGAGGGGTGTGAAGTCATAGAATGGAGGTGTGTTAGGTCATAGAATGTAGGTGTGGAAGTCAAAGAATTGATGTGTGTGAAGTCACAGAATGGAGCTGTGTGAACTGAGAACGGAGGTGTGTGAAGTCACAGAATGGAGGTGTGTGAAGTCATACAATGGAGGTGTGTGAAGTCACAGAATGGAGGGGTGTGAATTCATAGAAGGGAGGTGTGTGAAGTCATAGAATGGAGGTGTGTGAAGTCACATAATGGAGGTGTGTGAAATCACAGAATGGAGGTGTGTGAAGACACAGAATGGAAGTGGGTGAACTCACAATGGAGGTGTGTGAAGTCAAAGAATGGAGGTGTGTGAATTCATAGAAGGGAGGTGTGTGAAGTCATAGAATGGAGGTGTGTGAAGTCACAGAATGGAAGTGTGTGAAGTCAAAATGGAGGTGTGTGAAGTCAGAGAATGGAGGTGTGTGAAGTCAATGAATGGACTTCTGTGAAGTCAAAATTGTGGTGTGTGAAGTCAAAGAATGGAGGTATGTGAAGTCACAGAATGGAGGGGGGTGAAGTCAGAATAGAGGTGTACGAAGTCATAGAATGGAGGTGTGTGAAGTCAGAATGGAGCTGTGTGAACTCATAGAATGGAGTTGTGTGAAGTCACAATGGAGATGTGTGAAGTCATAGAATGGTGGTTTTTGAAGTCAAAAATGGAGTAGTGTGAAGTCATAGAATGGAGGAGTGTGAAGTCAGATTGGAGGTATGTGAAGTCACAGAATGGAGGTGTGTCAACTCAGAAATGAGGTATGTGAATTCATAGAATGGAGGTGTGTGAAGTCACAGAATTGAGGTGTGTGAACTCAGAATGGAGATGTGTGAATTCAGAATGTAGGTGTGTGAAGTCAAAATGGACGTGTGTGAAGTCAAAGAATGGATGTGTTTGAAGTCATAGAATGGAGGTGTATGAAGTCATGGAATGGAGGTATGTGAAGTCAAACATTGGAAGTGTGTGAAGTTACAGAATTGAGGTGTGTGAAGTCATAGATTGGAAGTGTGTGAAGTCATAGATTGGAGGTGTGTGAAGTCACAGAGGGAGGTGTGTGAAGTCACAGAATAGAGTTCTGTGAAGACACAGTGGAGGTGTGTGAAGTCATAGAATGGAGGTGTGTGAAATCAGAATGGAGATGTGTGAAGTCATAGAATGGAGGTGTGTGAAGTCACAATGCAGGTGTGTGAACTCATAGAATGGAGGTGGGTGAAGTCACAATGCAGGAGTGTGAAGTCATAGAATGGAGTTGTGTGAACTCAGAAAGGAGGTGTGTGAATTCACAGAATAGAGGTGTATGAAGTCATACAATGGAGGTGTGTGAAGTCACAGAATGGAGGTGTGTGAATTCATAGAAAGGAGGTGTGTGAAGTCATAGAATGCAGGTGTGTGAAGTCACAGAATGGAGGTGTGTGAAGTAACAGAATGGAGGCGTGTGAAGTCACAGAATGGAAGTGGGTGAACTCACAATGGAGGTGTGTGAAGTCACAGAATGGAGATGTGTGAACTCAGAATGGAGGTGTGGGAAGTCACAGAATGGAGGTTTGTGAAGTCATAGAATGGAGGTGTGTGAGGTCATAGAATGGATGTTTCTGAAGTAAGAATGAAGGTGTGTGAAGTCATAGAATGGAGGTGTGTGAAGTCATAGAATGGAGGTGTGTGAAGTCAGAGAATGGAGATGTGTGAAGTCAGAATGGAGGTGTGAAGTCATAGAATAGAGGTGGGTGAAGTCATAGAAAGGAGTTGTGGGAAGTCATAGAATAGAGGAGTGTGAAGTCATAGAATGGATGTGAGTGAAGTCAGAGATCCGAGGTCTGTGAAGCCATAGAATGGAGCTGTGTGATGTCAGAATTGAGGAGTGTGAAGTCCTAGAATGGATGTGTGTGAACTCATAGAATGGAGGTGTGTGACTTCACAATGGAAGTGTGTGAAGTCACAGAATGGAGGTGTGTGAAGTCATATATTGGAGGTGTGTGAAGTCAGAATGGAGGTGTGTGAAGTCACAGAATGGAGGTGTGTGAACTCAGAATGGAGGTGTTTAAAGTCACAGATGGAGGTGTGTGAAGTCACAGTATGGAGGTGTGTGAAATCATAGAATGGAATTTTGTGAATTCACAGAATGGAGCTGTGTGAAGTCAGAATGGAGGAGTGTGAAGTCATAGAATGGAGGTGTGTGAAGTCAGAATGGAGGTGTGTGAACTCATAGAATGGACGTGTGTGAAGTCACAATGGAGGTGTGTGAAGACATAGAATGGAGGTGTGTGAAGTCACAGAATGGAGGTGTGTGAAGTCATAGAATGGAGGTGTGTGAAGTCATGGAATGGAGGTGTGTTAAGTCATAGAATGGATGTTTCTGAAGTAAGAATGAATGTGTGTGAAGTCATAGAATGGAGGTGTGTGAAGTCAAAATGGAGGTGTGTGAAGTCAGAATGGAGGTGTGAAGTCATAGAATAGAGGTGGGTGAAGTCAAAGAAAGGAGTTGTGGAAAGTCATAGAATAGAGGAGTGTGAAGTCATAGAATGGATGTGAGTGAAGTCAGAGATCCGAGGTCTGTGAAGCCATAGAATGGAGCTGTGTGATGTCAGAATTGAGGAGTGTGAAGTCCTAGAATGGATGTGTGTGAACTCATAGAATGGACGTGTGTGAAGTCACAATGGAGGTGTGTGAAGACATAGAATGGAGGTGTGTGAAGTCACAGAATGGAGGTGTGTGAAGTCATAGAATGGAGGTGTGTGAAGTCATGGAATGGAGGTGTGTTAAGTCATAGAATGGATGTTTCTGAAGTAAGAATGAAGGTGTGTGAAGTCATAGAATGGAGGTGTGTGAAGTCAAAATGGAGGTGTGTGAACTCATAGAATGGAGGTGTGTGAAGTCACAGAATGGAGGTGTGTGAAGTCAGAATGGAGGTGTGAAGTCATAGAATGGGGGTGGGTGAAGTTATGGAAAGGAGGTGTGGGAAGTCATAGAATGGAGAAGTGTGAAGTCATAGAGTGGAGGTGAGTGAAGTCACATATTCAAAGTCTGTGAAGTCATAGAATGGAGGTTTGTGAAGTCAGAATGGAGGTGTGAACTCATAGAATGGAGGTGTGTGAAGTCACAATGCAGGTGTGTGAACTGATAGAACGTAGATGTGTGAAGTCACAATGTATGTGTGTGAAGTCATAGAATGGAGGTGTGTGAAGTCATAGAATGGAGGTGTGTGAAGTCACAAAATGGAGGTGTGTGAAGTCATATAATGGAGGTGTGTGAACTCAGAATGTAGGTGTTTGAACTCAGAATGGAGGTGTGTGAAATCGTAGAATGGAGGTGTGTGAAGTCAGAGAATCAAGGTGTGTGAAGTCAAAGAATGGAGGTGTGTGAAGTTACAGAATGGAGGTGTGTGAACTCACAATTGAGGTGAGTGAAGTCACAGAATGGAGGTGTGTGAAGTCACAGAATGGAAATGTGTGAAGTCATAGAATGTAGGAGTGTGATGTCAGAAAGGAGGTGTGTGAAGTCACAGAATGGAGGTGTGTGACGTCATAAATTTTGATGTGTGAAGTCATAGAATGGAGGTTTGAATTCATAGAATGGAGAATTGTGAAGTCATAGAATGGAGGTGTGTGAAGTTACAGAATGGAGGTGTGTGAACTCACAATTGAGGTGAGTGAAGTCACAGAATGGAGGTGTGTGAAGTCATAGAATGGAGGTATGTGAACTCATAGAATGGAGGTGTGTGAAATCATAGAATGGAGGTGTGTGAAGTCACAGAATGGAGGTGTGTGAAGTCATACATTGGTGTGTGAAGTCAGAATGGAGGTGTGTGAAGTCACAGAATAGACGTGTGTGAACTCAGATTGGAGGTGTTTGAAGTCATAGATGGAGGTGTGTGAAGTCATAGTATGGAGTTGTGTGAAATCATAGAATGGAGTTTTGGGAATTCACAGAATGGAGGAGTGTGAAGTCAGAATGGCGGAGTGTGAAGTCATAGAATGGAGGTGTGTGAAGTTAGAATGGAGGTGTGTGAACTCATAGAATGGAGGTGTGTGAAGTCATAATGGAGGAGTGTGAAGACATAGAATGGAGGTGTGTGAAGTCACAGAATGGAGGTGTGTGAAGTCATAGAATGGAGGTGTGTGAAGTCATAGAATGAATGTTTGTGAAGTAAGAATGAAGGTGTGTGAAGTCATAGAATGGAAGTGTGTGAAGTCACAGAATGGAGGTGTGTGACATCATAGAATGGAGATGTGTGAATTCAGAATGGAGGTGTGTGAAGTCATAGAATGGAGGTGTGTGCAGTCATGAAATGGATGTTTCTGAAGTAGGAATGAAGGTGTGTGAAGTCATAGAATGGAGGTGTGTGAAGTCAAAATGGAGGTTTGTGAACTCAAAGAATGGAGGTGTGTGAAATCATGGAATGGAGGTGTGTGAAGTCCGAGAATGGAGGTGTGTGAAGTCAAACAATGGAGGTGTGTGAAGTCACAGAATGGAGGTGTGTGAAGTCACAGAATGGAGGTGTGTGAAGTCAAAATGGAGGTGTGTGAAGTCACAGGATGCAGGTGTGTGAAGTCACAGAATGGAGGTGTTTGAAGTCAAAATTGTGATGTGTGAATTCACAAATGGAGGTGTGTGAAGTCAGAATGGAGCTGAGTGAAGTCATAGAATGGAGGTGCGTGAAGGCAGAATGGAAGTGTGTGAACTCGTAGAATGGAGGTGTGTGATGTCAAAATGGAGGTGTGTGAAGTCATAGAATGGTGGTTTTTGATGTCAAAGAATGGAGGTGTGTGAAGTCATAGAATGGAGGTGTGTGAAGTCAGAATGGAGCTCTGTGAACTCATAGAATGGAGGGGTGTGAAGTCACAATGGAGATGTGTGAAGTCATAGAATGGTGGTTTTTGAAGTCACCGAATGGAGGCGTGTGAAGTCATAGAATGGAGGTGTGTGAAGTCAGATTAAAGGTATGTGAAGTCACAAAGTGAGGTGTGTCAACTCAGCAATGAGGTATGTGAAGTCATAGAATGGAGGTGTGTGAAGTCACAGAATTGAGGTGTGTGAAGTCAGAATGGAGGTGTGTGAATTCAGAATGGAGGTGTGTGAAGTCAGAGAATGGAGGTGTGTGAAGTCACAATGCAGGTGTGTGAAATGATAGAACGTAGATATGTGAAGTCACAATGTAGGTGTTTGAAGTCAAAAAATGGAGGTGTGTGAAGTCATAGAATGGAGGTGTGTGAACTCAGAATGGAGGTGTGTGAAGTCACAGAATGGAGGTGTGTGAAGTCATAGAATGGAGATGTGTTAAGTCACAGAATGGAGGTGTGTGAAATCGTAGAATGGAGGTGTGTGAAGTCAGAGAATTAAGGTGTGTGAAGTCACAGAATGGAGGTGTGTGAAGTCACAGAATGGAGGTGTGTGAACTCATAATGGAGGTGAGTGAAGTCACAGAATGGAGGTGTGTGAAGTCATAGAATGGAAGTGTGTGAAGTCATAGAATGTAGGTGTGTGATGTCAGAATGGAGGTGTGTGAAGTCACAGAATGGAGGTGTGTGACGTCATAAATGTTGGTGTGTGAAGTCATAGAATGGAGGTTTGAAGTCATAGAATGGAGGTGTGAAGTCACAGAATGGAGGTGTGTGACGTCACAGAAGGCAGGTGTGTGAAGTCACAGAATAGAGTTGTGTGAAGTCACAATGGAGGTGTGTGAAATCATAGAATGGAGGTGTGTGAAGTCAAACAATGGAAGTGTGTGAAGTCATAGAATAGAAGTGTGTGAAGTCAAAATGGAGGTGTGTGAAGTCAGAGAATGGAGGTGTGTGAAGTCAAAGAATGGACGTGTGTGAAGACAAAATTGTGGTGTGTGAAATCACAAATGCATGTGTGAGAAGTCACAGAATGGAGGTGTGTGAATTCACAGAATGGAGGTTTGTGACGTCATAGAATGCAGTTGTGTGAGGTCATAGAATGGATGTTTCTGAAGTAAGAATGAAGGTGTGTGAAGTCACAGAATGGAGGTGTGTGAAGTCATAGAATGGAGGTGTGTGAAGTCACAGAATGGAGGTATCTGAAGTCAGAATGGAGGTGTGAAGTCATAGAATAGAGGTGGGTGAAGTCATAGAAAGGAGGTGTGGAAAGTCATAGAATGGAGCAGTGTGAAGTCATAGAGTGGAGGTGAGTGAAGTCACAGATTCGAGGTCTGTGAAGTCATAGAATAGAGTTGTGTGAAGTCAGAATGGAGGTGTGTGAAGTCATAGAATGGAGGTATGTGAGCTCATAGAATGGAGGTGTGTGATGTCACAATGGAAGTGTGTGAAGTCACACAGTGGAGGTGTGTGAAGTAATACATTGGTGTGTGAAGTCAGAATGGAGGTGTGTGAAGTCACAGAATGGAGGTGTGTGAACTCAGATTCGAGGTGTTTGAAGTCATAGATGGAGGTGTGTGAAGTCATAGTATGGAGTTGTGTGAAATCATAGAATGGAGTTTTGGGAATTCACAGAATTGAGGAGTGTGAAGTCAGAATGGCGGAGTGTGAAGTCATAGAATGGAGGTGTGTGAAGTTAGAATGGAGGTGTGTGTACTCATAGAATGGAGGTGTGTGAAGTCATAATGGAGGAGTGTGAAGACATAGAATGGAGGTTTGTGAAGTCACAGAATGGAGGTGTGTGAAGTCATAGAATGGAGGTGTGTTAAGTCATAGAATGAATGTTTGTGAAGTAAGAATGAAGGTGTGTGAAGTCATAGAATGGAAGTGTGTGAAGTCACAGAATGGAGGTGTGTGACATCATAGAATGGAGGTGTGTGAAGTCAAAATGGAGGTGTGTGAAGTCAGAGAATGGAGGTGTGTGAAGTCAAAGAATGGACGTGTGTGAAGTCAAAATTGTGGTGTGTGAAATCACAAATGCAGGTGTGTGAAGTCACAGAATGGAGGTGTGTGAAGTCACAATGGAGGTGTGTGAAGTCAAAGAATGGAGGTGTATGAAGTCATGGAATGGAGGTTTGTGAAGTCAAACATTGGAAGCGTGTGAAGTTATAGAATGGAGGTGTGTGAAGTCATAGAATGGAGGTGTGTGAAATCAGAGAATGGAGGTGTGTGAAGTCAGAGTGCAGGTGTGTGAAGTCATAGAATAGAGGTGTGTGAACTCATAGAATGGAGGTGTGTGAAGTCACAGAATAGAGTTGTGTGAAATCAAAGAATGGAGGTTTGTGAAGTCATAGAATGGACGTGTGTGAGGTCATAGAGTGGATGTTTCTGAAGTAAGAATGAAGGTGTGTGAAGAATACAGAATGGAGGTGTGTGAAGTCATAGAATGGAGATGTGTGAAGTCACAGAATGGAGGTGTGTGAAGTCAGAATGGAGGTGTGAAGTCATAGAATAGAGGTGGGTGAAGTCATAGAAAGGAGTTGTGGGAAGTCATAGAATAGAGGAGTGTGAAGTCAAAGAATGGAGGTGAGTGAAGTCACAGATCCGAGGTCTGTGAAGCCATAGAATGTAGCTGTGTGATGTCAGAATTGAGGAGTGTGAAGTCCTAGAATGGATGTGTGTGAACACATAGAATGGAGGTGTGTGACATCACAATGTAAGTGTGTGAAGTCACAGAATGGAGGTGTGTGAAGTCATATATTGGAGGTGTGTGAAGTCAGAATGGAGGTGTGTGAAGTCACAGAATGGAGGTGTGTGAACTCAGAATGGAGGTGTTTGAAGTCATAGATGGAGGTGTGTGAAGTCACAGTATGGAGGTGTGTGAAGTCATAGAATGGAATTTTGTGAATTCACAGAATGGAGCTGTGTGAAGTCAGAATGGAGGAGTGTGAAGTCATAGAATGGAGGTGTGTGAAGTCAGAATGGAGGTGTGTGAACTCATAGAATGGAGGTGTGTGAAGACACAGAATGGAGGTGTGTGAAGTCACAGAATGGAGGTTTGTGAAGCCATAGAATGGAGGTGTGTGAAATCATAGAATGGATGTTTCTGAAGTAAGAATGAAGGTGTGTGAAGTCATAGAATGGAGGTGTGTGAAGTCAAAATGGAGGTGTGTGAACTCATAGAATGGAGGTGTGTGAAGTCACAGAATGGAGGTGTGTGAAGACACAGGATGCAGGTGCGTGAAGTCAGAATAGAGGTGTGCGAAGTCATAGAATGGAGGTGTGTAAATTCATAGAATGGAGCTGTGTGAAGTCATGGAATGGATGTGTGTGAAGTCAGAATGTAGGTGTGTGAACTCATAGACTGGAGGTGTATGAAGTCACAATGAAGGTATGTGAAGTCACAGAATGAATGTGTGTGAACTCAGAAAGGAGGTGTGTGAAGTCATAGAATGGAGGTCTGTGAAGTCATAGAATGGAGGTGTGTGAAATCATAGAATGGAGGTGTGTGAAGTCACAGAATGGAGGTGTGTGAAGTCATACATTGGTGTGTGAAGTCAGAATGGAGGTGTGTGAAGTCACAGAATGGACGTGTGTGAACTCAGATTGGAGGTGTTTGAAGTCATAGATGGAGGTGTGTGAAGTCATAGTATGGAGTTGTGTGAAATCATAGAATGGAGTTTTGGGAATTCACAGAATGGAGGAGTGTGAAGTCAGAATGGCGGAGTGTGAAGTCATAGAATGGAGGTGTGTGAAGTTAGAATGGAGGTGTGTGAACTCATAGAATGGAGGTGTGTAAAGTCATAATGGAGGAGTGTGAAGACATAGAATGGAGGTGTGTGAAGTCACAGAATGGAGGTGTGTGAAGTCATAGAATGGAGGTGTGTGAAGTCATAGAATGAATGTTTGTGAAGTAAGAATGAAGGTGTGTGAAGTCATAGAATGGAAGTGTGTGAAGTCACAGAATGGAGGTGTGTGACATCATAGAATGGAGATGTGTGAATTCAGAATGGAGGTGTGAGAAGTCATAGAATGGAGGTGTGTGCAGTCATGAAATGGATGTTTCTGAAGTAGGAATGAAGGTGTGTGAAGTCATAGAATGGAGGTGTGTGAAGTCAAAATGGAGGTTTGTGAACTCAAAGAATGGAGGTGTGTGAAGTCATGGAATCTAGGTGTGTGAAGTCCGAGAATGGAGGTGTGTGAAGTCAAACAATGGAGGTGTGTGAAGTCACAGAATGGAGGTGTGTGAAGTCACAGAATTGAGGTGTGTGAAGTCAAAATGGAGGTGTGTGAAGTCACAGGATGCAGGTGAGTGAAGTCACAGAATGGAGGTGTTTGAAGTCAAAATTGTGATGTGTGAATTCACAAATGGAGGTGTGTGAAGTCAGAATGGAGCTGAGTGAAGTCATAGAATGGAGGTGCGTGAAGGCAGAATGGAAGTGTGTGAACTCGTAGAATGGAGGTGTGTGATGTCAAAATGGAGGTGTGTGAAGTCATAGAATGGTGGTTTTAGATGTCAAAGAATGGAGGTGTGTGAAGTCATAGAATGGAGGTGTGTGAAGTCAGAATGGAGCTCTGTGAACTCATAGAATGGAGGTGTGTGAAGTCACAATGGAGATGTGTGAAGTCATAGAATGGTGGTTTTTGAAGTCACAGAATGGAGGTGTGTGAAGTCATAGAATGGAGGTGTGTGAAGTCAGATTAGGGGTATGTGAAGTCACAAAGTGGAGGTGTGTCAACTCAGCAATGAGGTATGTGAAGTCATAGAATGGAGGTGTGTGAAGTCGCAGAATTGAGGTGTGTGAAGTCAGAATGGAGGTGTGTGAATTCAGAATGGAGGTGTGTGAAGTCAGAGAATGGTGGTGTGTGAAGGCACAATGCAGGTGTGTGAAATGATAGAACGTAGATATGTGAAGTCACAATGTAGGTGTGTGAAGTCAAAAAATGGAGGTGTGTGAAGTCATAGAATGGAGGTGTGTGAAGTCACAAAATGGAGTTGTGTGAAGTCATATAATGGAGGTGTGTGAAGTCACAGAATGGAGGTGTGTGAAGTCATAGAATGGAGATGTGTTAAGTCACAGAATGGAGGTGTGTGAAATCGTAGAATGGAGGTGTGTGAAGTCAGAGAATTAAGGTGTGTGAAGTCACAGAATGGAGGTGTGTGAAGTCACAGAATGGAGGTGTGTGAACTCATAATGGAGGTGAGTGAAGTCACAGAATGGAGGTGTGTGAAGTCATAGAATGGAAGTGTGTGAAGTCATAGAATGTAGGTGTGTGATGTCAGAATGGAGGTGTGTGAAGTCACAGAATGGAGGTGTGTGACGTCATAAATGTTGGTGTGTGAAGTCATAGAATGGAGGTTTGAAGTCATAGAATTGAGGTGTGAAGTCACAGAATGGAGGTGTGTGACATCACAGAAGGCAGGTGTGTGAAGTCACAGAATAGAGTTGTGTGAAGTCACAATGGAGGTGTGTGAAATCATAGAATGGAGGTGTGTGAAGTCAAACAATGGAAGTGTGTGAAGTCATAGAATGGAAGTGTGTGAAGTCAAAATGGAGGTGTGTGAAGTCAGAGAATGGAGGTGTGTGAAGTCAAAGAATGGACGTGTGTGAAGACAAAATTGTGGTGTGTGAAATTACAAATGCAGGTGTGTGAAGTCACAGAATGGAGGTGTGTGAATTCACAGAATGGAGGTTTGTGAAGTCATAGAATGGAGTTGTGTGAGGTCATAGAATGGATGTTTCTGAAGTAAGAATGAAGGTGTGTGAAGTCACAGAATGGAGGTGTGTGAAGTCATAGAATGGAGGTGTGTGAAGTCACAGAATGGAGGTATCTGAAGTCAGAATGGAGGTGTGAAGTCATAGAATAGAGGTGGGTGAAGTCATAGAAAGGAGGTGTGGGAAGTCATAGAATGGAGCAGTGTGAAGTCATAGAGTGGAGGTGAGTGAAGTCACAGATTCGAGGTCTGTGAAGTCATAGAATAGAGTTGTGTGAAGTCAGAATGGAGGTGTGTGAAGTCATAGAATGGAGGTATGTGAGCTCATAGAATGGAGGTGTGTGATGTCACAATGGAAGTGTGTGAAGTCACACAATGGAGGTGTGTGAAGTAATACATTGGTGTGTGAAGTCAGAATGGAGATGTGTGAAGTCACAGAATGGACGTGTGTGAACTCAGATTGGAGGTGTTTGAAGTCATAGATGGAGGTGTGTGAAGTCATAGTATGGAGTTGTGTGAAATCATAGAATGGAGTTTTGGGAATTCACAGAATTGAGGCGTGTGAGGTCAGAATGGCGGAGTGTGAAGTCATAGAATGGAGGTGTGTGAAGTTAGAATGGAGGTGTGTGTACTCATAGAATGGAGGTGTGTGAAGTCATAATGGAGGAGTGTGAAGACATAGAATGGAGGTTTGTGAAGTCACAGAATGGAGGTGTGTGAAGTCATAGAATGGAGGTGTGTTAAGTCATAGAATGAATGTTTGTGAAGTAAGAATGAAGGTGTGTGAAGTCATAGAATGGAAGTGTGTGAAGTCACAGAATGGAGTTGTGTGACATCATAGAATGGAGGTGTGTGAAGTCAAAATGGAGGTGTGTGAAGTCAGAGAATGGAGGTGTGTGAAGTCAAAGATGGACGTGTGTGAAGTCAAAATTGTGGTGTGTGAAATCACAAATGAAGGTGTGTGAAGTCACAGAATGGAGGTGTGTGAAGTCACAATGGAGGTGTGTGAAGTCAAATAATGGAGGTGTATGAAGTCATGGAATGGAGGTTTGTGAAGTCAAACATTGGAAGCGTGTGAAGTTATAGAATGGAGGTGTGTGAAGTCATAGAATGGAGGTGTGTGAAATCAGAGAATGGAGGTGTGTGAAGTCAGAGTGCAGGTGTGTGAAGTCATAGAATAGAGGTGTGTGAACTCATAGAATGGAGGAGTGTGAAGTCACATAATAGAGTTGTGTGAAATCAAAGAATGGAGGTTTGTGAAGTCATAGAATGGACGTGTGTGAGGTCATAGAGTGGATGTTTCTGAAGTAAGAATGAAGGTGTGTGAAGTCATAGAATGGAGGTGTGTGAAGTCATAGAATGGAGATGTGTGAAGTCACAGAATGGAGGTGTGTGAAGTCAGAATGGAGGTGTGAAGTCATAGAATAGAGGTGGGTGAAGTCATAGAAAGGAGTTGTGGGAAATCATAGAATAGAGGAGTGTAAAGTCAAAGAATGGAGGTGAGTGAAGTCACAGATCCGAGGTCTGTGAAGCCATAGAATGGAGCTGTGTGATGTCAGAATTGAGGAGTGTGAAGTCCTAGAATGGATGTGTGTGAACTCATAGAATGGAGGTGTGTGACTTCACAATGGAAGTGTGTGAAGTCACAGAATGGAGGTGTGTGAAGTCATATATTGGAGGTGTGTGAAGTCAGAATGGAGGTGTGTGAAGTCACAGAATGGAGGTGTGTGAACTCAGAATGGAGGTGTTTGAAGTCATAGATGGAGGTGTGTGAAGTCACAGTATGGAGGTGTGTGAAGTCATAGAATGGAATTTTGTGAATTCACAGAATGGAGCTGTGTGAAGTCAGAATGGAGGAGTGTGAAGTCATAGAATGGAGGTGTGTGAAGTCAGAATGGAGGTGTGTGAACTCATAGAATGGAGGTGTGTGAAGTCACAGAATGGAGGTGTGTGAAGTCACAGAATGGAGGTTTGTGAAGCCATAGAATGGAGGTGTGTGAAATCATAGAATGGATGTTTCTGAAGTAAGAATGAAGGTGTGTGAAGTCATAGAATGGAGGTGTGTGAAGTCAAAATGGAGGTGTGTGAACTCATAGAATGGAGGTGTGTGAAGTCACAGAATGGAGGTGTGTGAAGTCAGAATGGAGGTGTGAAGTCATAGAATGGGGGTGGGTGAAGTCGTGGAAAGGAGGTGTGGGAAGTCATAGAATGGAGAAATGTGAAGTCATAGAGTGGAGGTGAGTGAAGTCACATATTCAAAGTCTGTGAAGTCATAGAATGGAGGTTTGTGAAGTCAGAATGGAGGTGTATGAACTCATAGAATGGAGGTGTGTGAAGTCACAATGGAGGTGTGTGAAGTGATAGAATGGAGGTGTTTGAAGTCACAGAATGGAGGTGTGTGAAGTCATAGAATGGAGGTGTGTGAAGTCCGAATGGAGGTGTGTGAAGTCACAGAATGGAGGTGTGTGAAGTCACAGAAGGAGGTGTGTGAAGTCAGGGAATGGAGGTTTGTGAAGTCACAGAATGGAGGTGTGTGAACTCAGAATGAAGGTGTGTGAAGTCACATAATGGAGGTGTGTGAAGTCCTAGAATGGAAGTGTGTGAAGTCATAGAATGGAGGTGTGTGAAGTCACAGAATGGAGGTGTGTGACCTCAGAATGGAGGTGTGAGAAGTCACAGACTGGAGGTGTGTGAAGTCATAGAATGGAGGTTTGTGAAGTAAGAATGGAAGTGTGTGAAGTCACCGAATGGAGTTGTTTGAACTCAGAATGGAGGTGTGAGAAGTCACAGAATGGAGGTGTGTGAAGACATAGAATGGAAGTGTGTGAAGTCATAGCATGGAGGTTTGTGAAGTAAGAATGGAAGTGTGTGAAGTCACCGAATGGAGTTGTTTGAACTCAGAATGTAGGTGTGTGAATTCACAGAATGGAGGTTTGTGAAGTCATAGAATGGAATTGTGTGAGGTCATAGAATGGATGTTTCTGAAGTAAGAATGAAGGTGTGTGAAGTCACAGATTGGAGGTGTGTGAAGTCATAGAATGGAGGTGTGTGAAGTCACAGAATGGAGGAATCTGAAGTCAGAATGGAGGTGTGAAGTCATAGAATAGAGGTGTGTGAAGTCATAGAAAGGAGGTGTGGGAAGTCATACAATGGAGCAGTGTGAAGTCATAGAGTGGAGGTGAGTGAAGTCACAGATTCGAGGTCTGTGAAGTCATAGAATAGAGGTGTGTGAAGTCAAAATGGAGGTGTGTGAAGTCATAGAATGGAGGTATGTGAACTCATAGAATGGAGGTGTGTGATGTCACAATGGAAGTGTGTGAAGTCACAGAGTGGAGGTGTGTGAAGTCATACATTGGTGTGTGAAGTCAGAATGGAGGTGTGTGAAGTCACAGAATGGACGTGTGTGAACTCAGATTGGAGGTGTTTGAAGTCATAGATGGAGGTGTGTGAAGTCATAGTATGGAGTTGTGTGAAATCATAGAATGGAGTTTTGGGAATTCACAGAATGGAGGAGTGTGAAGTCAGAATGGCGGAGTGTGAAGTCATAGAATGGAGGTGTGTGAAGTTAGAATGGAGGTGTGTGAACTCATAGAATGGAGGTGTGTGAAGTCATAATGGAGGAGTGTGAAGACATAGAATGGAGGTGTGTAAAATCACAGAATGGAGGTGTGTGAAGTCATAGAATGGAGGTGTGTGAAGTCATAGAATGAATGTTTCTGAAGTAAGAATGAAGGTGTGTGAAGTCATAGAATGGAAGTGTGTGAAGTCACAGAATGGAGGTGAGTGACATCATAGAATGGAGATGTGTGAATTCAGAATGGAGGTGTGTGAAGTCATAGAATGGAGGTGTGTGCAGTCATGGAATGGATGTTTCTGAAGTAGGAATGAAGGTGTGTGAAGTCATAGAATGGAGGTGTGTGAAGTCAAAATGGAGGTTTGTGAACTCAAAGAATGGAGGTGTGTGAAGTCATGGAATCTAGGTGTGTGAAGTCCGAGAATGGAGGTGTGTGAAGTCAAACAATGGAGGTGTGTGAAGTCACAGAATGGAGGTGTGTGAAGTCACAGAATGGAGGTGAGTGAAGTCAAAATGGAGGTGTGTGAAGTCACAGGATGCAGGTGTGTGAAGTCACAGAATGGAGGTGTTTGAAGTCAAAATTGTGATGTGTGAATTCACAAATTGAGGTGTGTGAAGTCAGAATGGAGCTGAGTGAAGTCATAGAATGGAGGTGGGTGAAGGCAGAATGGAAGTGTGTGAACTCGTAGAATGGAGGTGTGTGATGTCAAAATGGAGGTGTGTGAAGTCATAGAATGGTGGTTTTTGATGTCAAAAATGGAGGTGTGTGAAGTCATAGAATGGAGGTGTGTGAAGTCAGAATGGAGCTCTGTGAACTCATAGAATGGAGGTGTGTGAAGTCACAATGGAGATGTGTGAAGTCATAGAATGGTGGTTTTTGAAGTCACAGAATGGAGGTGTGTGAAGTCATAGAATGGAGGTGTGTGAAGTCAGATTAGGGGTATGTGAAGTCACAAAGTGGAGGTGTGTCAACTCAGCAATGAGGTATGTGAAGTCATAGAATGGAGGTGTGTGAAGTCGCAGAATTGAGGTGTGTGAAGTCAGAATGGAGGTGTGTGAATTCAGAATGGAGGTGTGTGAAGTCAGAGAATGGAGGTGTGTGAAGTCACAATGCAGGTGTGTGAAATGATAGAACGTAGATATGTGAAGTCACAATGTAGGTGTGTGAAGTCAAAAAATGGAGGTGTGTGAAGTCATATAATGGAGGTGTGTGAAGTCACAGAATGGAGGTGTGTGAAGTCATAGAATGGAGATGTGTTAAGTCACAGAATGGAGGTGTGTGAAATCGTAGAATGGAGGTGTGTGAAGTCAGAGAATTAAGGTGTGTGGAGTCACAGAATGGAGGTGTGTGAAGTCACAGAATGGAGGTGTGTGAACTCATAATGGAGGTGAGTGAAGTCACAGAATGGAGGTGTGTGAAGTCATAGAATGGAAGTGTGTGAAGTCATAGAATGTAGGTGTGTGATGTCAGAATGGAGGTGTGTGAAGTCACAGAATGGAGGTGTGTGACGTCATAAATGTTGGTGTGTGAAGTCATAGAATGGAGGTTTGAAGTCATAGAATGGAGGTGTGAAGTCACAGAATGGAGGTGTGTGACGTCACAGAAGGCAGGTGTGTGAAGTCACAGAATAGAGTTGTGTGAAGTCACAATGGAGGTGTGTGAAATCATAGAATGGAGGTGTGTGAAGTCAAACAATGGAAGTGTGTGAAGTCATAGAATGGAAGTGTGTGAAGTCAAAATGGAGGTGTGTGAAGTCAGAGAATGGAGGTGTGTAAAGTCAAAGAATGGACGTGTGTGAAGACAAAATTGTGGTGTGTGAAATCACAAATGCAGGTGTGTGAAGTCACAGAATGGAGGTGTGTGAATTCACAGAATGGAGGTTTGTGAAGTCATAGAATGGAGTTGTGTGAGGTCATAGAATGGATGTTTCTGAAGTAAGAATGAAGGTGTGTGAAGTCACAGAATGGAGGTGTGTGAAGTCATAGAATGGAGGTGTGTGAAGTCACAGAATGGAGGTATCTGAAGTCAGAATGGAGGTGTGAAGTCATAGAATAGAGGTGTGTGAAGTCATAGAAAGGAGGTGTGGAAAGTCATAGAATGGAGCAGTGTGAAGTCATAGACTGGAGGTGAGTGAAGTCACAGATTCGAGGTCTGTGAAGTCATAGAATAGAGTTGTGTGAAGTCAGAATGGAGGTGTGTGAAGTCATAGAATGGAGGTATGTGAGCTCATAGAATGGAGGTGTGTGATGTCACAATGGAAGTGTGTGAAGTCACACAATGGAGGTGTGTGAAGTAATACATTGGTGTGTGAAGTCAGAATGGAGGTGTGTGAAGTCACAGAATGGAGGTGTGTGAACTAAGATTGGAGGTGTTTGAAGTCATAGATGGAGGTGTGTGAAGTCATAGTATGTAGTTGTGTGAAATCATAGAATGGAGTTTTGGGAATTCACAGAATGGAGGAGTGTGAAGTCAGAATGGCGGAGTGTGAAGTCATAGAATGGAGGTGTGTGAAGTTAGAATGGAGGTGTGTGTACTCATAGAATGGAGGTGTGTGAAGTCATAATGGAGGAGTGTGAAGACATAGAATGGAGGTTTGTGAAGTCACAGAATGGAGGTGTGTGAAGTCATAGAATGGAGGTGTGTTAAGTCATAGAATGTATGTTTGTGAGTAAGAATGAAGGTGTGTGAAGTCATAGAATGGAAGTGTGTGAAGTCACAGAATGGAGGTGTGTGACATCATAGAATGGAGGTGTGTGAAGTCAAAATGGAGGTGTGTGAAGTCAGAGAATGGAGGTGTGTGAAGTCAAAGAATGGACGTGTGTGAAGTCAAAATTGTGGTGTGTGAAATCACAAATGCAGGTGTGTGAAGTCACAGAATGGAGGTGTGTGAAGTCACAATGGAGGTGTGTGAAGTCAAAGAATGGAGGTGTATGAAGTCATGGAATGGAGGTTTGTGAAGTCAAACATTGGAAGCGTGTGAAGTTATAGAATGGAGGTGTGTGAAGTCATAGAATGGAGGTGTGTGAAATCAGAGAATGGAGGTGCGTGAAGTCAGAGTGCAGGTGTGTGAAGTCATAGAATAGAGGTGTGTGAACTCATAGAATGGAGGTGTGTGAAGTCACAGAATAGAGTTGTGTGAAATCAAAGAATGGAGGTTTGTGAAATCATAGAATGGATTGTGTGTGAAATCACAGAATGGAGGTGTGTGAAGGCACAGAATGGAGGTGTGTAAAGTCACAGAGTGGAGGTGTGTGAAGTCACAAAATGGAGGTTTGTGAAGTCATAGAATGGAGGTGTGTGAAGTCACAGAATGCAGGTGTGTGAAGCCAGAATAGAGGTGTGCGAAGTCATAGAATGGATGTGTGTGAAGTCAGAATGGAGCTGTGTGAAGTCATAGAATGGATGTGTGTGAAGTCAGAATGGAGGTGTGTGAACTCATAGAATGGAGGTGTATGAAGTCACAATGGAGGTGTGTGAAGTCACAGAATGGATGTGTGTGAACCTAGAAAGGAGGTGTGTGAAGTCATAGAATGGAGGTCTGTGAAGTCATAGAATGGAGGTGTGTGAAATCATAGAATGGAGGTGTGTGAAGTCACAGAATTGAGGTGTATGAAGACAGAATGGAGGTGTGTGAAGTCAGAATGGAGGTGTGTGAAGTCAGATAATGGAGGTGTGTGAAGTCACAATGCAGGTGTGTGAACTCAAAGAATGGAGGTGTGTGAAGTAACAATGTAGGTTTCTGAATTCATAGAATGGAGGTGTGTGAAGTCACAGAGTGGAGGTGTGTGATGTCATAGAATGGAGTTGTGTGCAGTCACAGAATGGAGGTGCGTGAAGGCATAGAAAGGAGGTGTGTGAAGTCATAGCATGGAGGTGTGTGAAGTCACAGAATGGAGGTGTGTGAAGTCACAGTATGGAGGTGTGTGAACTCAGATTTGAAGTGTGTGAAGTCACAGAATGGAGGTGTGTGAAGTCACAATGGAGGTGTGTCAAGTCACAGAATGGAGTTGTGTGAAGACACAGAATGGAGGTGTGTGAACTCAGAGTGGAGTTGTGTGAAGTCACAGAATGGAGGTGTGTGAAGTCATAGAATGGAAGTGTGTGAAGTCATAGAATGGAGGTGTTTGAAGTCAGAATCGAGGTGTGTGAAGTCACAGAATGGAGGTGTGTGAACCCAGAATGGAGGTGTGTGAAGTCACAGAATGGAGGTTTGTGAAGTCATAGAATGAATGTGTGTGAAGTCATAGAATGGATGTTGCTGAAGTAAGAATGAAGCTATGTGAAGTCATAGAATGGAGGTGTGTGAAGTCATAGAATGGATGTTGCTGAAGTAAGAATGAAGCTGTGTGAAGTCATAGAATGGAGGTGTCTGAAGTCATAGAATGGATGTTGCTGAAGTAAGAATGAAGGTGTGTGAACTCATAGAATGGAGGTGAGTGAACTCATAGAATGGAGGTGTGTGAATTCATGGAACGGATGTGTGTGAATTCAAAGAATGGAGGTGTATGATGTCAAACAATGGAACTGTGTGAAGTCCTAGAATGGAGGTTTGTGAAGTCAGAATGGAGGTGTGTGAACTCACAGAATGGAGGTGTGTGAAGTGACAATGGACGTGTGTGAAGTCACAGAATGAAGGTTTGTGAAGTCACAATGGAGGTGTGTGAAGTCAAAGAATGGATGTGTGTGAAGTCATAGACTGGAGGTGTATGAAGTCATGGAATGGAGGTTTGTGAAGTCAAACATTGGAAGCGTGTGAAGTTACAGAATGGAGGTGTGTGAAGTCATAGAATGGAGGTGTGTGAAATCAGAGAATGGAGGTGTGTGAAGTCAGAATGCAGGTGTGTGAAGTCATAGAATGGAGGTGTGT
Source organism: Megascapheus bottae (assembly GCA_024803745.1). NCBI lineage: Eukaryota > Metazoa > Chordata > Mammalia > Rodentia > Geomyidae > Megascapheus > Megascapheus bottae. Next base: position 314,582 of record JANJXV010000464.1, read on the forward strand.
GAAGTCAGAGAATGAAGGTGTGTGAAGTCATAGATTGGAAGCGTGTGAAGTCATAGAATGGAGGTGTGTGAAGTCATAGATTGAAGGTGTGGGGAAGTCATAGTATGGAGGTGTGTGAAGTCACAGAATGAAGGTGTGTGAAGTCACAGAAAGGAGTTGTGTGAAGTCACAGTGGAGGTGTGTGAAGTCATAGTATGGAGGTGTGTGAAATCAAAGAATGGAGGTTTGTGAAGTCATAGAATGGATTGTGTGTGAAATCACAGAATGGAGGTGTGTGAAGTCACAGAATGGAGGTGTGTAAAGTCACAGAGTGGAGGTGTGTGAAGTCACAGAATGGAGGTGTGTGAAGTCATAGAATGGAGGTTTGTGAAGTCACAGAATGCAGGTGTGTGAAGTCAGAATAGAGGTGTGCGAAGTCATAGAATGGAGGTGTGTGAAGTCAGAATGGAGCATGTGAAGTCATAGAATGGGTTTGTGTGAAGTCAGAATGGAGGTGTGTGAACTCATAGAATGGAGGTGTATGAAGTCACAATGAAGGTGTGTGAAGTCACAGAATGGATGTGTGTGAACTCAGAAAGGAGGTGTGTGAAGTCATAGAATGGAGGTCTGTGAAGTCATAGAATGGAGGTGTGTGAAATCATAGAATGGAGGAGTGTGAAGTCACAGAAATGAGGTGTGTGAAGACAGAATGGAGGTGTGTGAAGACAGAATGGAGGTGTGTGAAGTCAGATAATGGAGGTGTGTGAAGTCACAATGCAGGTGTGTGAACTCATAGAATGGAGGTGTGTGAAGTAACAATGTAGGTTTCTGAAGTCATAGAATTGAGGTGTGTGAAGTCATAGAATGGAGGTGTGTGAAGTCATAGAATGGAAGTGTGTGAAGTCATAGAATGGAGGTTTGTGAAGTAAGAATGGAGGTGTGTGAAGTCACCGAATGGAGTGGTGTGAGCTCAGAATGGAGGTGTGTGAAGTCAGAGAATGGATTTGTTTGAAGTCATAGAATGGAGGTGTGTGAAGTCACAGAATGGCGGTATCTGAAGTCAGAATCGAGGTGTGAAGTCATAGAATAGAGGTGGGTGAAGTCATATAAAGGAGGTGTGGGAAGTCATAGAATGGAGCAGTGTGAAGTCATACAATCGAGGTGAGTGAAGTCAGAAATTCGAGGTCAGTGAAGTCATAGAAGGGAGGTGTGTGAAGTCAGAATGGAGGTGTGTGAAGTCATAGAATGGAGGTGTGTGAACTCATAGAATGGAGGTGTGTGAAGTTAGAATGGAGGTGTGTGAACTCATAGAATGGAGGTGTGTGAAGTCATAATGGAGGTGTGTGAAGACATAGAATGGAGGTGTGTGACGTCACAGAATGGAGATGTGTGAAGTCATAGAATGGAGCTGTGTGAAGTCAGTTTGGAGGTGTGTGAAGTCACAGAATGGAGGTGTATCAACTCAGAAATGAGGTATGTGAAGTCATAGAATGGAGGTGTGTGAAGTCACAGAATTGAGGTTTGTGAAGTCAGAATGGAGGTGTGTGAATTCAGAATGGAGGTTGTGAAGTCAGAGAATGGAGGTGTGTGAAGTCACAATGCAGGTGTGTGAACTGATAGAACGTAGATGTGTGAAGTCACAATGTAGGTGTTTGAAGTCATAGAATGGAGGTTTGTGAAATCATAGAATGGAGGTGTGTTAAGTCACAAAATGGAGGTGTGTGAAGTCATATAATGGAGGTGTGTGAACTCAGAATGTAGGTGTTTGAACTCAGAATGGAGGTGTGTGAAATGGTAGAATGGAGGTGTGTGAAGTCAGAGAATCAAGGTGTGTGAAGTCACAGAACGGAGGTGTGTGAAGTCACAGAATGGAGGTGTGTGAACTCACAATGGAGGTGAGTGAATTCACAGAATGGAGGTGTATGAAGTCATAGAATGGAAATGTGTGAAGTCATAGAATGTAGGTGTGTGATGTCAGAAAGGAGGTGTGTGAAGTCACAGAATGGAGGTTTGTGACATCATAAATGTTGATGTGTGAAGTCATAGAATGGAGGTTTGAATTCATAGATGGAGGTGTGAAGTCACAGAATGGAGGTGTGTGAAGTCACAGAAGGCAGGTGTGTGAAGTCACAGAATAGAGTTGTGTGAAGTCACAATGGAGGTGTGTAAATTCATAGAATGGAGGTGTGTGAAGGCAAACAATGGAAGTGTGTGAAGTCATAGAATGGAAGTGTGTGAAGTCAAAATGGAGGTGTGTGAAGTCAGAGAATGGAGGTGTGTGAAGTCAAAGAATGGACATGTGTGAAGTCAAAATTGTGGTGTGTGAAATCACAAATGCAGGTGTGTGAAGTCACAGAATGGAGGTTTGTGAAGTCACAATGGAGGTGTGTGAAGTCAAAGAATGGATGTGTGTGAAGTCATAGACTGGAGGTGTATGAAGTCATGGAATGGCGGTTTGTGAAGTCAAACATTGGAAGCGTGTGAAGTTACAGAATGGTGGTGTGTGAAGTCATAGAATGGAGGTGTGTGAAATCAGAGAATGGAGGTGTGTGAAGTCAGAATGCAGGTGTGTGAAGTCATAGAATGGAGGTGTGTGAAGTCATAGAATGAAGGTGTGTGAAGTCATAGATTGGAAGCGTGTGAAGTCATGGAATGGAGGTGTGTGAAGTCATAGATTGAAGGTGTGGGGAAGTCATAGTATGGAGGTATGTGAAGTCACAGAATGGAGGTGTGTGAAGTCACAGAAAGGAGTTGTGTGAAGTCACAATGGAGGTGTGTGAAGTCATAGTATGGAGGTGTGTGAAATCAAAGAATGGAGGTTTGTGAAGTCATAGAATGGATTGTGTGTGAAATCACAGAATGGAGGTGTGTGAAGTCACAGAATGGAGGTGTGTGAAGTCAGAATGGAGGTGTGTGAAGTCAGATAATGGAGGTGTGTGAAGTCACAATACAGGTGTGTGAACTCATAGAATGGAGGTGTGTGAAGTAACAATGTAGGTTTCTGAAGTCATAGAATTGAGGTGTGTGAAGTCATAGAATGGAGGTGTGTGAAGTCATAGAATGGAAGTGTGTGAAGTCATAGAATTGAGGTTTGTGAAGTAAGAATGGAGGTGTGTGAAGTCACCGAATAGAGTTGTGTGAGCTCAGAATGGAGGTGTGTGAAGTCAGAGAATGGATTTGTTTGAAGTCATAGAATGGAGGTGTGTGAAGTCACAGAATGGCGGTATCTGAAGTCAGAATCGATGTGTGAAGTCATAGAATAGAGGTGGGTAATGTCATAGAAATGAGGTGTGGGAAGTCATAGAATGGAGCAGTGTGAAGTCATAGAATGGAGGTGAGTGAAGTCAGAGATTCGAGGTCTGTGAAGTCATAGAATGGAGGTGTGTGAAGTCAGAATGGAGGTGTGTGAAGTCATAGAATGGAGGTGTGTGAACTCATAGAATGGAGGTGTGTGAAGTCACAATGGAGGTGTGTGAAGACATAGAATGGAGGTGTGGGAAGTCACAGAATGGAGGTGTGTGAAGTCATAGAATGGAGGTGTGTGAAGTCATAGAATGGATGTTTGTGAAGTACGAATGAAGGTGTGTGAAGTCATAGAATGGAAGTGTGTGAAGTCACAGAATGGAGGTGTGTGAAGACATAGAATGGAGCTGTGTGAATTCAGAATGGAGGTGTGTGAAGTCATCGAATGGAGGTGTGTGCAGTCATAGAACGGATGTTTCTGAAGTAGGAATTATGGTCTGTGAAGTCATAGAATGGAGGTGTGTGAAGTCAAAATGGAGGTGTGTGAACTCAAAGAATGGAGCTGTGTGAAGTCATAGAATGGAGGTGTGTGACGTCACAAGGGAAGTGTGTGAAGTCACAAAATGGAGATGTGTGAAGTCATACATTGGTGTGTGAAGTCAGAATGGAGGTGTGTGAAGTCACAGAATTGAGGTGTGTGAACTCAGAATGGACTTGTGTGACGTCATAGATGGAGGTGTGTGAAGTCATAGTATGGAGGTGTGTGAAATCATAGAATGGAGTTTTGTGAATTCACAGAATGGAGGAGTGTGAAGTTAGAATGGCGGAGTGTGAAGTCACAGAATGGAGGTGTGTGAAGTCAGAATGGAGGTGTGTGAAGTCAGATAATGGAGGTGTGTGAAGTCACAATGCAGGTGTGTGAACTCATAGAATGGAGGTGTGTGAAGTAACAATGTAGGTTTCTGAAGTCATAGAATTGAGGTGTGTGAAGTCATAGAATGGAGGTGTGTGAAGTCATAGAATGGAAGTGTGTGAAGTCATAGAATTGAGGTTTGTGAAGTAAGAATGGAGGTGTGTGAAGTCACCGAATGGAGTTGTGTGAGCTCAGAATGGAGGTGTGTGAAGTCAGAGAATAGATTTGTTTGAAGTCATAGAATGGAGGTGTGTGAAGTCACAGAATGGCGGTATCTGAAGTCAGAATCGATGTGTGAAGTCATAGAATAGAGGTGGGTGATGTCATAGAAAGGAGGTGTGGGAAGTCATAGAATGGAGCAGTGTGAAGTCATAGAATGGAGGTGAGTGAAGTCAGAGATTCGAGGTCTGTGAAGTCATAGAATGGAGGTGTGTGAAGTCAGAATGGAGGTGTGTGAAGTCATAGAATGGAAGTGTGTGAAGTCACAGAATGGAGGTGTGTGAAGACATAGAATGGAGCTGTGTGAATTCAGAATGGAGGTGTGTGAAGTCATCGAATGGAGGTGTGTGCAGTCATAGAATGGATGTTTCTGAAGTAGGAATTATGGTCTGTGAAGTCATAGAATGGAGGTGTGTGAAGTCAAAATGGAGGTGTGTGAACTCAAAGAATGGAGCTGTGTGAAGTCATAGAATGGAGGTGTGTGACGTCACAAGGGAAGTGTGTGAAGTCACAAAATGGAGATGTGTGAAGTCATATATTGGTGTGTGAAGTCAGAATGGAGGTGTGTGAAGTCACAGAATTGAGGTGTGTGAACTCAGAATGGACTTGTGTGACGTCATAGATGGAGGTGTGTGAAGTCATAGTATGGAGGTGTGTGAAATCATAGAATGGAGTTTTGTGAATTCACAGAATGGAGGAGTGTGAAGTTAGAATGGCGGAGTGTGAAGTCATAGAATGGAGGTGTGTGAAGTTAGAATGGAGGTGTGTGAACTCATAGAATGGAGGTGTGTGAAGTCACAATGGAGGTGTGTGAAGACATAGAATGGAGGTTTGTGAAGTCACAGAATGGAGGTGTGTGAAGTCATAGAATGGAGGTGTGTGAAGTCATAGAATGGATGTTTGTGAAGTACGAATGAAGGTGTGTGAAGTCATAGGATGGAAGTGTGTGAAGTCACAGAATGGAGGTGTGTGAAGACATAGAATGGAGCTGTGTGAATTCAGAATGGAGGTGTGTGAAGTCATCGAATGGAGGTGTGTGCAGTCATAGAATGGATGTTTCTGAAGTAGGAATGAAGGTGTGTGAAGTCATAGAATGGAGGTGTGTGAAGTCACAGAATGGAGGTGTGTGAAGTCAAAATTGTGGTGTGTGAATTCACAAATGGAGGTGTGTGAAGTCAGAAGGCAACTGAGTGAAGTCATAGAATGGAGGTGGGTGGAGGCAGAATGGAAGTGTGTGAACTCGTAGAATGGAGGTGTGTGAAGTCAAAATGGAGGTGTGTGAAGTCATAGAATGGAGGTGTTTGAAGTCATAGAATGGAAGTGTGTGAAGTCATAGAATGTAGGTGTTTGATGTCAGAATGGAGGTGTGTGAAGTCACAGAATGGAGGTGTGTGACGTCATAAATATTGGTGTGTGAAGTCATAGAATGGAGGTGTGAAGTCATAGAATGGAGGTGTGAAGTCACCGAATGGAGGTGTTTGAAGTCACAGAAGGCAGGTGTGTGAAGTCACAGAATAGAGTTGTGTGAAGTCACAATGGAGGTGTGTGAATTCATAGAATGGAGGTGTGTGAAGGCAAACAATGGAAGTGTGTCAAGTCATAGAATGGAAGTGTGTGAAGTCAAAATGGAGGTATGTGAAGTCAGAGAATGGAGGTGTGTGAAGTCAAAGAATGGACGTGTGTGAAGTCAAAATTGTGGTGTGTGAAATCACAAATGCAGGTGTGTGAAGTCACAGAATGGAGGTTGGTGAAGTCACAATGGAGGTGTGTGAAGTCAAAGAATGGATGTGTGTGAAGTCATAGACTGGAGGTGTATGAAGTCATGGAATGGAGGTTTGTGAAGTCAAACATTGGAAGCGTGTGAAGTTACAGAATGGAGGTGTGTGAAGTCATAGAATGGAGGTGTGTGAAGTCAGAGAATGGAGGTGTGTGAAGTAAGAATGCAGGTGTGTGAAGTCATAGAATGGAGGTGTGTGAAGTCATAGATTGGAAGTGTGTGAAGTCATAGATTGGAAGTGTGTGAAGTCACAGAGGGAGGTGTGTGATGTCACAGAATGGAGTTCTGTGAAGTCACAGTGGAGGTGTGTGAAGTCATAGAATGGAGGTGTGTGAAGTCAATGAATGGAGGTGTGTGAAGTCATAGAATGGAGGTGTGTGAAGTCACAGCATGGAGGTGTGTGAAGTCAGAATGGAGATGTGGGAAGTCATAGAATGGAGGTGTGTGAAGTCACAATGCAGGTGTGTGAACTCATAGAATGGAGTTGGGTGAAGTCACAATGCAGGTGTGTGAAGTCATAGAATGGAGTTGTGTGAACTCAGAAAGGAGGTGTGTGAAGTCACAGAATAGAGGTGTGTGAAGTCATACAATGGAGGTGTGTGAAATCACAGAATGGAGTTGTGTGAATTCATAGAATGGAGGTGTGTGAAGTCATAGAATGGAGGTGTGTGAAGTCACAGAATGGAGGTGTGTGAAGTAACAGAATGGAGGTTTGTGAAGTCACAGAATGGAAGTGGGTGAACTCACAATGGAGGTGTGTGAAGTCACAGAAGGGAGGTGTGTGAAGTCAGAAGGGAGGTGTGGGAAGTCACAGAATGGAGGTTTGTGAAGTCATAGAATGGAGGTGTGTGAGGTCATAGAATGGATGTTTCTGAAGTAAGAATGAAGGTGTGTGAAGTCATAGAATGGAGGTGTGTGAAGTCATAGAATGGAGGTGTGTGAAGTCAGAGAATGGAGGTGTGTGAAGTCAGAATGGAGGTGTGAAGTCATAGAATAGAGGTGAGTGAAGTCATAGAAAGGAGTTGTGGGAAGTCATAGAATAGAGGAGTGTGAAGTCATAGAATGGATGTGAGTGAAGTCACAGATCCGAGGTCTGTGAAGTCATAGAATGGAGTTGTGTGATGTCAGAATTGAGGAGTGTGTAGTCCTAGAATGGATGTGTGTGAACTCATAGAATGGAGGTGTGTGACTTCACAATGGAAGTGTGTGAAGTCACAGAATGGAGGTGTGTGAAGTCATGTATTGGAGGTGTGTGAAGTCAGAATGGAGGTGTGTGAAGTCACAGAATGGAGGTGTATAAACTCAGAAGGGAGGTGTTTGAAGTCATAGATGGAGGTGTGTGAAGTCACAGTATGGAGGTGTGTGAAATCATAGAATGGAATTTTGTGAATTCACAGAATGGAGCTGTGTGAAGTCAGAATGGAGGAGTGTGAAGTCATAGAATGGAGGTGTGTGAAGTCAGAATGGAGGTGTGTGAACTCATAGATTGGACGTGTGTGAAGACATAGAATGGAGGTGTGTGAAGACACAGAATGGAGGTGTGTGAAGTCACAGAATGGAGGTGTGTGAAGTCATAGAATGGGGGTGTGTGAAGTCATGGAATGGAGGTGTGTGAAGTCATAGAATGGATGTTTCTGAAGTAAGAATGAAGGTGTGTGAAGTCATAGAATGGAGGTGTGTGAAGTCAAAATGGAGGTGTGTGAACTCATAGAATGGAGGTGTGTGAAGTCACAGAATGGAGGTGTGTGAAGTCAGAATGGAGGTGTGAAGTCATAGAATGGGGGTGGGTGAAGTCATGGAAAGGAGGTGTGGGAAGTCATAGAATGGAGAAGTGTGAAGTCATAGAGTGGAGGTGAGTGAAGTCACATATTCAAAGTCTGTGAAGTCATAGAATGGAGGTTTGTGAAGTCAGAATGGAGGTGTGTGAACTCATAGAATGGAGGTGCGTGAAGTCACAATGGAGGTGTGTGAAGTCATAGAATGGAGGTGTTTGAAGTTACAGAATGGAGGTGTGTGAAGTCATGGAATGGAGGTGTGCGAAGTCAGAATGGATGTGTGTGAAGTCACAGAATGGAGGTGTGTGAAGTCACAGAATGGAGGTGTGTGAAGTCACAGAATGGAGGTGTGTGAAGTCATAGAATGGAGGTGTGTGAAGTCATAGAATGGAGGTGTGTGAAGTCAGAGAATGGAGGTGTGTGAAGTCAGAATGGAGGTGTGAAGTCATAGAATAGAGGTGAGTGAAGTCATAGAAAGGAGTTGTGGGAAGTCATAGAATAGAGGAGTTTGAAGTCATAGAATGGATGTGAGTGAAGTCACAGATCCGAGGTCTGTGAAGTCATAGAATGGAGCAGTGTGATGTCAGAATTGAGGAGTGTGAAGTCCTAGAATGGATGTGTGTGAACTCATAGAATGGAGGTGTGTGACTTCACAATGGAAGTGTGTGAAGTCACAGAATTGAGGTGTGTGAAGTCATGTATTGGAGGTGTGTGAAGTCAGAATGGAGGTGTGTGAAGTCACAGAATGGAGGTGTATGAACTCAGAAGGGAGGTGTTTGAAGTCATAGATGGAGGTGTGTGAAGTCACAGTATGGAGGTGTGTGAAATCATAGAATGGAATTTTGTGAATTCACAGAATGGAGCTGTGTGAAGTCAGAATGGAGGAATGTGAAGTCATAGAATGGAGGTGTGTGAAGTCAGAATGGAGGTGTGTGAACTCATAGAATGGACGTGTGTGAAGTCACAATGGAGGTGTGTGAAGACATAGAATGGAGGTGTGTAAAGTCACAGAATGGTGGTGTGTGAAGTCATAGAATGGAGGTGTGTGAAGTCATAGAATGGAGGTGTGTGAACTCATAGAATGGATGTTTCTGAAGTAAGAATGAAGGTGTGTGAAGTCATAGAATGGAGGTGTGTGAAGTCAAAATGGAGGTGTGTGAACTCATAGAATGGAGGTGTGTGAAGTCACAGAATGGAGGTGTGTGAAGTCAGAATGGAGGTGTGAAGTCATAGAATGGGGGTGGGTGAAGTCATGGAAAGGAGGTGTGGGAAGTCATAGAATGGAGAAGTGTGAAGTCATAGAGTGGAGGTGAGTAAAGTCACATATTCAAAGTCTGTGAAGTCATAGAATGGAGGTTTGTGAAGTCAGAATGGAGGTGTGTGAACTCATAGAATGGAGGTGTGTGAAGTCACAATGGAGGTGTGTGAAGTCATAGAATGGAGGTGTTAGAAGTTACAGAATGGAGGTGTGTGAAGTCATAGATTGGAGGTGTGTGAAGTCAGAATGGAGGTGTGTGAAGTCACAGAATGGAGGTGTGTGAAGTCACAGAATGGAGGTGTGTGAAGTCAGGGAATGGAGGTGTGTGAAGTCACAGAATGGAGGTGTGTGAACTCAGAATGAAGGTGTGTGAAGTCACAGAATGGAGGTGTGTGAAGTCCTAGAATGGAAGTGTGTGAAGTCATAGAATGGAGGTGTGTGAAGTAAGAATGGAGGTGTGTGAAGTCAGAGAGTGGAGGTGTTTGAAGTCATAGAATGGAGGTGTGTGAAGTCATAGAATGGAGGTGTGTGAAGTAAGAATGGAAGTGTGTGAAGTCACCGAATGGAATTGTGTGAACTCAGAATGGAGGTGTTTGAATTCACAGAATGGAGGTTTGTGAAGTCATACAATGGAGTTGTGTGAGGTCATAGAATGGATGTTTCTGAAGTAAGAATGAAGGTGTGTGAAGTCACAGAGTGGAGGTGTGTGAAGTCATAGAATGGAGGTGTGTGAAGTCACAGAATGCAGGTATCTAAAGTCAGAATGGAGGTGTGAAGTCATAGAATAGAGGTGGGTGAAGTCATAGAAAGGAGGTGTGGGAAGTCATAGAATGGAGCAGTGTGAAGTCATAGAGTGGAGGTGAGTGAAGTCACAGATTCGAGGTCTGTGAAGTCATAGAATAGAGGTGTGTGAAGTCATAGAATGGAGGTATGTGAACTCATAGAATGGAGGTGTTTGATGTCACAATGGAAGTGTGTGAAGTCACAGAATGGAGGTGTGTGAAGTCATACATTGTTGTGTGAAGTCAGAATGGAGGTGTGTGAAGTCACAGAATGGAGGTGTGTGAACTCAGATTGGAGGTGTGTGAAGTCATAGATGGAGGTGTGTGAAGTCATAGTATGGAGTTGCGTGAAATCACAGAATGGAGTTTTGGGAATTCACAAAATGGAGGAGTGTGAAGTCAGAATGGCGGAGTATGAAGTCATAGAATGTAGATGTGTGAAGTCACAATGTAGGTGTGTGAAGTCATAGAATGGAGGTGTGTGAAGTCATAGAATGGAGGTGTGTGAAGTCACAAAATGGAGGTGTGTGAAGTCATATATTGGAGGTGTGTGAACTCAGAATGTAGGTGTTTGAACTCAGAATGGAGGTGTGTGAAATCGTAGAATGGAGGTGTGTGAAGTCAGAGAATCAAGGTGTGTGAAGTCACAGAATGGATGTGTGTGAAGTCACAGAATGGAGGTGTGTGAACTCACAATGGAGGTGAGTGAAGTCACAGAATGGAGGTGTGTGAAGTCATAGAATGGAAATGTGTGAAGTCATAGAATGTAGGTGTGTGATGTCAGAAAGGAGGTGTGTGAAGTCACAGAATGGAGGTGTGTGACGTCATAAATGTTGATGTGTGAAGTCATAGAATGGAGGTTTGAATTCATAGAATGGAGGTGTGAAGTCACAGAATGGAGGTGTGTGAAGTCACAGAAGGCAGGTGTGTGAAGTCACAGGATAGAGTTGTGTGAAGTCACAATGGAGGTGTGTAAATTCATAGAATGGAGGTGTGTGAAGTCAAACAATGGAAGTGTGTGAAGTTATAGAATGGAAGTGTGTGAAGTCAAAATGGAGGTGTGTGAAGTCAGAGAATGGAGCTGTGTGAAGTCACAGAATGGACGTGTGTGAAGTCAAAATTGTGATGTGTGAAATCACAAATGCAGGTGTGTGAAGTCACAGAATAGAGGTGTGTGAAGTCACAATGGAGGTGTATGAAGTCAAAGAATGGATGTGTGTGAAGTCATACAATGGAGGTGTATGAAGTCATGGAATGGAGGTTTGTGAAGTCAAACATTAGAAGCGTGTGAAGTTACAGAATGGAGGCTTGTGAAGTCATAGAATGGAGGTGTGTGAAATCAGAGAATGGAGGTGTGTGAAGTCAGAATGCAGGTGCGTGAAGTCATAGAATGGAGGTGTGTGAAGTCATAGAATGGAGGTGTGTGAAGTCATAGATTAGAAGCGTGTGAAGTCATAGAATGGAGGTGTGTGAAGTCATAGATTGAAGGTGTGGGGAAGTCATAGTATGGAGGTGTGTGAAGTCATAGACTGGAGGTGTGTGAACTCAGATTGGAGGTGTGTGAAATCACAGAAAGCAGGTGTGTCAACTCAGAAACGAGGTGTGTGAAGTCATAGAATGGAGGTGTGTGAAGTCATAGAATCGAAGTGTGTGAAATCATAGAATGGAGGTGTGTGAAATCAGAATGAAGATGTGTGAAGTCATAGAATGGAGGTGTGTGGAGTCACAATGCAGGTGTGTGGACTCATAGAATTGAGGTGGGTGAAGTCACAATGTAGGTGTGTGAAGTCATAGAATGGAGGTGTGTGAAGTCATAGAATGGAGGTGGTGAAGTCATAGAATGGAGGTGTGTGAAGTCACAGAATGGTGGTGTGTGAAGTTATAGAATGGAGGGGTGTGAAGTCATAGAATGGAGGTGTGTTAAGTCATAGAATGGAGGTGGTGAAGTCACAGAATTGAGGTGTGTGAAGTCACAGAATGGAGGTGGGTGAACTGAGAACGGAGGTGTGTGAAGTCACAGAATGGAGGTGTGTGAAGTCATACAATGGAGGTGTGTGAAGTCACAGAATGGAGGTGTGTGAAATCACAGAATGGAGGTGTGTGAAGACACAGAATGGAAGTGGGTGAACTCACAATGAAGGTGTGTGAAGACACAGAATGGAGGTGTGTGAATTCATAGAAGGGAGGTGTGTGAAGTCATAGAATGGAGGTGTGTGAGGTCACAGAATGGAAGTGTGTGAAGTCAAAATGGAGGTGTGTGAAGTCAGAGAATGGAGGTGTGTGAAGTCAATGAATGGACTTGTGTGAAGTCAAAATTGTGGTGTGTGAAGTCAAAGAATGGATGTGTGTGAAGTCACAGAATGGAAGTGTGTGAAGTAAAAATGGAGGTGTGTGAAGTCAAAGAATGGATGTGTTTGAAGTCATAGAATGGAGGTGTATGAAGTCATGGAATGGAGGTGTGTGAAGTCAAACATTGGAAGTGTGTGAAGTTACAGAATGGAGGTGTGTGAAGTCATAGAATGTAGGTGTGTGAAGTCAGAGAATGGAGGTGTGTGAAGTCATGGAATGGAGGTGTGTTAAATCATAGAATGGATGTTTCTGAAGTAAGAATGAAGGTGTGTGAAGTCATAGAATGGAGGTGTGTGAAGTCAAAATGGACGTGTGTGAACTCATAGAATGGAGGTTTGTAAAGTCACAGAATGGAGGTGTGTGAAGTCAGAATGGAGGTGTGAAATCATAGAATGGGTGTGTGGGAAGTCAGAAAATGGAGCTGTGTGAAGTCAGAATGGAGGTGTGCGAAGTTACAGAATGGAGGTGTGTGAAGTCATTTTATGGAGCTGTGTGAAGTCAGAATGGAGGTGTGTGAAGTCACAGAATGGAGGTGTTTGAACTCAGAATGGAGGTTGTGAAGTCAGAGAATCTAGGTGTGTGAGGTCATAGAATGGAGGTGTGTGAAGTCATAGAATGGAGGTGTGTTAAGTCATAATGGAGGCGTGTGAAGTCACAGAATTGAGGTGTGTGAAGTCACAGAATGGAGGTGTGTGAAGTCACAGAATCTAGGTGTGTGAAGTCATAGAATGGAGGTGTGTGAAGTCATAGAATGGAGGTGTGTGAAGTCATAATGCAGGCTTGAGACGTCACAGAACTGAGGTGTGTGAAGTCACAGAATGGAGGTGTGTGAACTCATAGAATGGGGGCGTGTGAAGTCAGAACGGAGGTGTGTGAACTCAGATTGGAGGTTTGGGAAGTCACAATGGAGGTGTGTGAATTTATACAATGGAGGTGTGTGAAGTCACAGAATGGAGGGGTGTGAAGTCAGAATGGAGGTGTGTGAAGTCATAGAATGGAGGTATGTGAACTCATAGAATGGAGGTGTTTGATGTCACAATGGAAGTGTGTGAAGTCACAGAATGGAGGTGTGTGAAGTCATACATTGGTGTGTGAAGTCAGAATGGAGGTGTGTGAAGTCACAGAATGGAGGTGTGTGAACTCAGATTGGAGGTGTGTGAAGTCATTTGATGTCACAATGGAAGTGTGTGAAGTCACAGAATGGAGGTGTGTGAAGTCATACATTGGTGTGTGAAGTCAGAATGGAGGTGTGTGAAGTCACAGAATGGAGGTGTGTGAACTCAGATTGGAGGTGTGTGAAGTCATAGATGGAGGTGTGTGAAGTCATAGTATGGAGTTGCGTGAAATCATAGAATGGAGTTTTGAGAATTCACAGAATGGAGGAGTGTGAAGTCAGAATGGCGGAGTGTGAAGTCATAGAATGGAGGTATGTGAAGTTAGAATGGAGGTGTGTGAACTCATAGAATGGAGGTGTGTGAACTCATAATGGAGGTGTGTGAAGATATAGAATGGAGGTGTGTGATGTCACAGAATGGAGGTGTATCAACTCAGAAATGAGGTATGTGAAGTCAAAGAATGGAGGTGTGTGAAGTCACAGAATTGAGGTGTGTGAAGTCAGAATGGAGGTGTGTGAATTCAGAATGGAGGTGTGTGAAGTCAGAGAATCGAGGTGTGTGAAGTCACAGAATGGAGGTGTGTGAAGTGACAGAATGGAGGTGTGTGAACTCACAATGGAGGTGAGTGAATTCACAGAATGGAGGTGTGTGAAGTCATAGAATGGAAATGTGTGAAGTCATAGAATGTAGGTGTGTGATGTCAGAAAGGAGGTGTGTGAAGTCACAGAATGGAGGTTTGTGACGTCATAAATGTTGATGTGTGAAGTCATAGAATGGATGTTTGAATTCATAGAATGGAGGTGTGAAGTCACAGAATGGAGGTGTGTGAAGTCACAGAAGGCAGGTGTGTGAAGTCACAGGATAGAGTTGTGTGAAGTCACAATGGAGGTGTGTAAATTCATAGAATGGAGGTGTGTGAAGTCAAACAATGGAAGTGTGTGAAGTTATAGAATGGAAGTGTGTGAAGTCAAAATGGAGGTGTGTGAAGTCAGAGAATGGAGCTGTGTGAAGTCAAAGAATGGACGTGTGTGAAGTCAAATTTTGGTGTGTGAAATCACAAATGCAGGTGTGTGAAGTCACAGAATAGAGGTGTGTGAAGTCACAATGGAGGTGTATGAAGTCAAAGAATGGATGTGTGTGAAGTCATAGAATGGAGGTGTATGAAGTCATGGAATGGAGGTTTGTGAAGTCAAACATTGGAAGCGTGTGAAGTTACAGAATGGAGGTGTGTGAAGTCATAGAATGGAGGTGTGTGAAATCAGAGAATGGAGGTGTGTGAAGTCAGAATGCAGGTGGTGAAGTCATAGAATGGAGGTGTGTGATGTCATAGAATGGAGGTGTGTGAAGGCATAGATTAGAAGCGTGTGAAGTCATAGAATGGAGGTGTGTGAAGTCATAGATTGAAGGTGTGGGGAAGTCATAGTATGGAGGTGTGTGAAGTCATAGACTGGAGGTGTGTGCACTCAGATTGGAGGTGTGTGAAATCACAGAAAGCAGGTGTGTCAACTCAGAAACGAGGTGTGTGAAGTCATAGAATGGAGGTGTGTGAAGTCATGGAATCGAAGTTTGTGAAATCATAGAATGGAGGTGTGTGAAGTTAGAAGGGAGATGTGTGAAGTCATAGAATGGAGGTGTGTGAAGTCACAATGCAGGTGTGTGAACTCATAGAATTGAGGTGGGTGAAGTCACAATGTAGGTGTGTGAAGTCATAAAATGGAGGTGTGTGAAGTCATAGAATGGAGGTGGTGAAGTCATAGAATGGAGGTGTGTGAAGTCATAGAATGGAGGTGTGTGAAGTCACAGAATGGTGGTGTGTGAAGTTATAGAATGGAGGGGTGTGAAGTCCTAGAATGGAGGTGTGTTAAGTTATAGAATGGAGGTGTGGAAGTCACAGAATTGAGGTGTGTGAAGTCACAGAATGGAGGTGTGTGAACTGAGAACGGAGGTGTGTGAAGTCACAGAATGGAGGTGTGTGAAGTCATACAATGGAGGTGTGTGAAGTCACAGAATGGAGGGGTGTGAATTCATAGAAGGGAGGTGTGTGAAGTCATAGAATGGAGGTGTGTGAAGTCACAGAATGGAGGTGTGTGAAATCACAGAATGGAGGTGTGTGAAGACACAGAATGGAAGTGGGTGAACTCACAATGGAGGTGTGTGAAGGCACAGAATGGAGGTGTGTGAATTAATAGAAGGGAGGTGTGTGAAGTCATAGAATGGAGGTGTGTGAGGTCACAGAATGGAAGTGTGTGAAGTCAAAATGGAGGTGTGTGAAGTCAGAGAATGGAGGTGTGTGAAGTCAATGAATGGACTTGTGTGAAGTCAAAATTGTGGTGTGTGAAGTCAAAGAATGGATGTGTGTGAAGTCACAAAATGGAGGTGTGTGAAGTCAAAATGGAGGTGTGTGAAGTCAAAGAATGGATGTGTTTGAAGTCATAGAATGGAGGTGTATGAAGTCATGGAATGGAGGTGTGTGAAGTCAAACATTGGAAGTGTGTGAAGTTACAGAATGGAGGTGTGTGAAGTCATAGAATGGAGGTGTGTGAAGTCAGAGAATGGAGGTGTGTGAAGTCAGAATGCAGGTGTGTGAAGTCACAGAATGGAGGTGTGTGAAGTCATAGATTGGAAGTGTGTGAAGTCATAGATTGGAGGTGTGTGAAGTCACAGAGTGAGGTGTGTGAAGTCACAGAATGGAGTTCTGTGAAGTCACAGTGGAGGTATGTGAAGTCATAGAATGGAGGTGTGTGAAGTCAAAGAATGGAGGTGTGTGAAGTCATAGAATGGAGGTTTGTGAAGTCACAGCATGGAGGTGTGTGAAATCAGAATGGAGATGAGTGAAGTCATAGAATGGAGGTGTGTGAAGTCACAATGCAGGTGTGTGAACTCATAGAATGGAGGTGGGTGAAGTCACAATGCAGGTGTGTGAAGTCATAGAATGGAGTTGTGTGAACTCAGAAAGGATGTGTGTGAAGTCACAGAATAGAGGTGTGTGAAGTCATACAATGGAGGTTTGTGAAGTCACAGAATGGAGGTGTGTGAATTCATAGAATGGAGGTGTGTGAAGTCATAGAATGGAGGTGTGTGAAGTCACAGAATGGAGGTTTGTGAAGTAACAGAATGGAGGTGTGTGAAGTCACAGAATGGAAGTGGGTGAACTCACAATGGAGGTGTGTGAAGTCACAGAATGGAGATGTGTGAACTCAGAATGGAGGTGTGGGAAGTCACAGAATGGAGGTTTGTGAAGTCATAGAATGGAGGTGTGTGAGGTCATAGAATGGAAGTTTCTGAAGTAAGAATGAAGGTGTGTGAAGTCGTAGAATGGAGGTGTGTGAAGTCATAGAATGGAGGTGTGTGAAGTCAGAGAATGGAGGTGTGTGAAGTCAGAATGGAGGTGTGAAGTCATAGAATAGAGGTGGGTGAATCATAGAAAGGAGTTGTGGGAAGTCATAGAATAGAGGAATGTGAAGTCATAGAATGGATGTGAGTGAAGTCACAGATCTGAGGTCTGTGAATCCATAGAATGGAGCTGTGTGATGTCAGAATTGAGGAGTGTGAAGTCCTAGAATGGATGTGTGTGAACTCATAGAATGTAGGTGTGTGACTTCACAATGGAAGTGTGTGAAGTCACAGAATGGAGGTGTGTGAAGTCATATATTGGAGGTGTGTGAAGTCAGAATGGAGGTGTGTGAAGTCACAAATGGAGGTGTGTGAACTCAGAATGGAGGTGTTTGAAGTCATAGATGGAGGTGTGTGAAGTCACAGTATCGAGGTGTGTGAAGTCAGAATGGAGGAGTGTGAAGTCATAGAATGGAGGTGTGTGAAGTCAGAATGGAGGTGTGTGAACTCATAGAATGGACATGTGTGAAGTCACAATGGAGGTGTGTGAAGACATAGAATGGAGATGTGTGAAGTCACAGAATGGAGGTGTGTGAAGTCATAGAATGGAGGTGTGTGAAGTCATGGAGTGGAGGTGTGTTAATTCATAGAATGGATGTTTCTGAAGTAAGAATGAAGGTGTGTGAAGTCATAGAATGGAGGTGTGTGAAGTCAAAATGGAGGTGTGTGAACTCATAGAATGGAGGTGTGTGAAGTCACAGAATGGAGGTGTGTGAAGTCAGAATGGAGGTGTGAAGTCATAGAATGGGGGTGGGTGAAGTCATGGAAAGGAGGTGTGGGAAGTCATAGAATGGAGAAGTGTGAAGTCATAGAGTGGAGATGAGTGAAGTCACATATTCAAAGTCTGTGAAGTCATAGAATGGAGGTTTGTGAAGTCAGAATGGAGGTGTGTGAACTCATAGAATGGAGGTGTGTGAAGTCACAATGGCGGTGTGTGAAGTCATAGAATGGAGGTGTTAGAAGTTACAGAATGGAGGTGTGTGAAGTCATAGAATGGAGGTGTGTGAAGTCAGAATGGAGGTGTGTGAAGTCACAGAATGGAGGTGTGTGAAGTCACAGAATGGAGGTGTGTGAAGTCAGGGAATGGAGGTGTGTGAAGTCACAGAATGGAGGTGTGTGAACTCAGAATGAAGGTGTGTGAAGTAAGAATGGAGGTGTGTGAAGTCAGAGAGTGGAGGTGTTTGAAGTCATAGAATGGAGGTGTGTGAAGTCATAGAATGGAGGTGTGTGAAGTCACAGAATGGAGGTGTGTGAAGTCACGGAATGGAGGTGTGTGAAGTCAGAGGATGGAGGTGTGTGAACTCAGAATGGAGGTGTGAGAAGTCACAGAATCGAGGTGTGTGAAGTCATAGAATGGAAGTGTGTGAAGTCATAGAATGGAGGTTTGTGAAGTAAGAATGGAAGTGTGTGAAGTCACCGAGTGGAGTTGTGTGAACTCAGAATGGAGGTGTGTGAATTCACAGAATGGAGGTTTGTGAAGTCATACAATGGAGTTGTGTGAGGTCATAGAATGGATGTTTCTGAAGTAAGAATGAAGGTGTGTGAAGTCACAGAATGGAGGTGTGTGAAGTCATAGAATGGAGGTGTGTGAAGTCACAGAATGCAGGTATCTAAAGTCAGAATGGAGGTGTGAAGTCATAGAATAGAGGTGGGTGAAGTCATAGAAAGGAGGTGTGGGAAGTCATAGAATGGAGCAGTGTGAAGTCATAGAGTGGAGTTGAGTGAAGTCACAGATTCGAGGTCTGTGAAGTCATAGAATAGAGGTGTGTGAAGTCATACATTGGTGTGTGAAGTCAGAATGGAGGTGTGTGAAGTCACAGAATGGAGGTGTGTGAACTCAGATTGGAGGTGGGTGAAGTCATAGATGGAGGTGTGTGAAGTCATAGTATGGAGTTGCGTGAAATCATAGAATGGAGTTTTGGGAATTCACAGAATGGAGGAGTGTGAAGTCAGAATGGCGGAGCGTGAAGTCATAGAATGTAGATGTGTGAAGTCACAATGTAGGTGTGTGAAGTCATAGAATGGAGGTGTGTGAAGTCATAGAATGGAGGTGTGTGAAGTCACAAAATGGAGGTGTGTGAAGTCATATATTGGAGGTGTGTGAACTCAGAATGTAGGTGTTTGAACTCAGAATGGAGGTGTGTGAAATTGTAGAATGGAGGTGTGTGAAGTCAGAGAATCAAGGTGTGTGAAGTCACAGAATGGATGTGTGAGAAGTCACAGAATGGAGGTGTGTGAACTCACAATGGAGGTGAGTGAAGTCACAGAATGGAGGTGTGTGAAGTCATAGAATGGAAATATGTGAAGTCATAGAATGTAGGTGTGTGATGTCAGAAAGGAGGTGTGTGAAGTCACAGAATGGAGGTGTGTGACGTCATAAATGTTGATGTGTGAAGTCATAGAATGGAGGTTTGAATTCATAGAATGGAGGTGTGAAGTCACAGAATGGAGGTGTGTGAAGTCACAGAAGGCAGGTGTGTGAAGTCACAGGATAGAGTTGTGTGAAGTCACAATGGAGGTGTGTAAATTCATAGAATGGAGGTGTGTGAAGTCAAACAATGGAAGTGTGTGAAGTTATAGAATGGAAGTGTGTGAAGTCAAAATGGAGGTGTGTAGAGTCAGAGAATGGAGCTGTGTGAAGTCAAAGAATGGACGTGTGTGAAGTCAAAATTGTGATGTGTGAAATCACAAATGCAGGTGTGTGAAGTCACAAAATAGAGGTGTGTGAAGTCACAATGGAGGCGTATGAAGTCAAAGAATGGATGTGTGTGAAGTCATAGAATGGAGGTGTATGAAGTCATGGAATGGAGGTTTGTGAAGTCAAATATTAGAAGCGTGTGAAGTTACAGAATGGAGGTGTGTGAAGTCATAGAATGGAGGTGTGTGAAATCAGAGAATGGAGGTGTGTGAAGTCAGAATGCATTTGCGTGAAGTCATAGAATGGAGGTGTGTGAAGTCATAGAATGGAGGTGTGTGAAGTCATAGATTAGAAGCGTGTGAAGTCATAGAATGGAGGTGTGTGAAGTCATAGATTGAAGGTGTGGGGAAGTCATAGTATGGAGGTGTGTGAAGTCATAGACTGGAGGTGTGTGAACTCAGATTGGAAGTGTGTGAAATCACAGAAAGCAGGTGTGTCAACTCAGAAACGAGGTGTGTGAAGTCATAGAATGGAGGTGTGTGAAGTCATAGAATCGAAGTGTGTGAAATCATAGAATGGAGGTGTGTGAAGTCAGAATGGAGATGTGTGAAGTCATAGAATGGAGGTGTGTGGAGTCACAATGCAGGTGTGTGAACTCATAGAATTGAGGTGGGTGAAGTCACAATGTAGGTGTGTGAAGTCATAGAATGGAGGTGTGTGAAGTCATAGATTGGAGGTGTGTGAAGTCATAGATTGGAGGTGTGTGAAGTCACAGAGGGAGGTGTGTGAAGTCACAGAATGGAGTTCTGTGAAGTCACAGTGGAGGTATGTGAAGTCATAGAATGGAGGTGTGTGAAGTCAAAGAATGGAGGTGTGTGAAGTCATAGAATGGAGGTGTGTGAAGTCACAGCATGGAGGTGTGTGAAATCAGAATGGAGATGTGTGAAGTCATAGAATGGAGGTGTGTGAAGTCACAATGCAGGTGTGTGAACTCATAGAATGGAGGTGGGTGAAGTCACAATGCAGGTGTGTGAAGTCATAGAATGGAGTTGTTTGAACTCAGAAAGGAGGTGTGTGAAGTCACAGAATAGAGGTGTGTGAAGTCATACAATGGAGTTGTGTGAAGTCACAGAATGGAGGTGTGTGAATTCATAGAATGGAGGTGTGTGAAGTCATAGAATGGAGGTGTGTGAAGTCACAGAATGGAGGTTTGTGAAGTAACAGAATGGAGGTGTGTGAAGTCACAGAATGGAAGTGGGTGAACTCACAATGGAGGTGTGTGAAGTCACAGAATGGAGATGTGTGAACTCAGAATGGAGGTGTGGGAAGTCACAGAATGGAGGTTTGTGAAGTCATAGAATGGAGGTGTGTGAGGCCATAGAATGGATGTTTCTGAAGTAAGAATGAAGGTGTGTGAAATCATAGAATGGAGGTGTGTGAAGTCATAGAATGGAGGTGTGTGAAGTCAGAGAATGGAGGTGTGTGAAGTCAGAATGGAGATGTGAAGTCATAGAATAGAGGTGGGTGAATCATAGAAAGGAGTTGTGGGAATTCATAGAATAGAGGAGTGTGAAGTCATAGAATGGATGTGAGTGAAGTCACAGATCCGAGGTCTGTAAAGCCATAGAATGGAGCTGTGTGATGTCAGAATTGAGGAGTGTGAAGTCCTAGAATGGATGTGTGTGAACTCATAGAATGGAGGTGTGTGACTTCACAATGGAAGTGTGTGAAGTCACAGAATGGAGGTGTGTGAAGTCATATATTGGAGGTGTGTGAAGTCAGAATGGAGGTGTGTGAAGTCACAAATGGAGGTGTGTGAACTCAGAATGGAGGTGTTTGAAGTCATAGATGGAGGTGTGTGAATTCACAGAATGGAGCTGTGTGAAGTCAGAATGGAGGAGTGTGAAGTCATAGAATGGAGGTTTGTGAAGTCAGAATGGAGGTGTGTGAACTCATAGAATGGACGTGTGTGAAGTCACAATGGAGGTGTGTGAAGACATAGAATGGAGGTGTGTGAAGTCACAGAATGGAGGTGTGTGAAGTCATAGAATGGAGGTGTGTGAAGTCATGGAATGGAGGTGTGTGAAGTCATAGAATGGATGTTTCTGAAGTAAGAATGAAGGTGTGTGAAGTCATAGAATGGAGGTGTGTGAAGTCAAAATGGAGGTGTGTGAACTCATAGAATGGAGGTGTGTGAAGTCACAGAATGGAGGTGTGTGAAGTCAGAATGGAGGTGTGATGTCATAGAATGGGGGTGGGTGAAATCATGGAAAGGAGGTGTGGGAAGTCATAGAATGGAGAAGTGTGAAGTCATAGAGTGGAGGTGAGTGAAGTCACATATTCAAAGTCTGTGAAGTCATAGAATGGAGGTTTGTGAAGTCAGAATGGAGGTGTGTGAACTCATAGAATGGAGGTGTGTGAAGTCACAATGGAGGTGTGTGAAATCATAGAATGGAGGTGTTTGAAGTTACAGAATGGAGGTGTGTGAAGTCATGGAATGGAGGTGTGCGAAGTCAGAATGGAGGTGTGTGAAGTCACAGAATAGAGGTGTGTGAAGTCACAGAATGGAGGTGTGTGAAGTCACAGAATGGAGGTGTGTGAAGTCATAGAATGGAGGTGTGTGAAGTCATAGAATGGAGGTGTGTGAAGTCACAGAATGGAGGTGTGTGAAGTCAGAATGGAGGTGTGAAGTCATAGAATAGAGGTGAGTGAAGTCATAGAAAGGAGTTGTGGGAAGTCATAGAATAGAGGAGTTTGAAGTCATAGAATGGATGTGAGTGAAGTCACAGATCCGAGGTCTGTGAAGTCATAGAATGGAGCTGTGTGATGTCAGAATTGAGGAGTGTGAAGTCCTAGAATGGATGTGTGTGAACTCATAGAATGGAGGTGTGTGACTTCACAATGGAAGTGTGTGAAGTCACAGAATTGAGGTGTGTGAAGTCATGTATTGGAGGTGTGTGAAGTCAGAATGGAGGTGTGTGAAGTCACAGAATGGAGGTGTATGAACTCAGAAGGGAGGTGTTTGAAGTCATAGATGGAGGTGTGTGAAGTCACAGTATGGAGGTGTGTGAAATCATAGAATGGAATTTTGTGAATTCACAGAATGGAGCTGTGTGAAGTCAGAATGGAGGAATGTGAAGTCATAGAATGGAGGGGTGTGAAGTCAGAATGGAGGTGTGTGAACTCATAGAATGGACGTGTGTGAAGTCACAATGGAGGTGTGTGAAGACATAGAATGGAGGTGTGTGAAGTCACAGAATGGAGGTGTGTGAAGTCATACAATGGAGTTGTGTGAAGTCATAGAATGGAGGTGTGTGAACTCATAGAATGGATGTTTCTGAAGTAAGAATGAAGGTGTGTGAAGTCATAGAATGGAGGTGTGTGAAGTCAAAATGGAGGTGTGTGAACTCATAGAATGGAGGTGTGTGAAGTCACAGAATGGAGGTGTGTGAAGTCAGAATGGAGGTGTGAAGTCATAGAATGGGGTTCGTGAAGTCATGGAAAGGAGGTGTGGGAAGTCATAGAATGGAGAAGTGTGAAGTCATAGAATGGAGGTGTGTGAAGTAAGAATGGAGGTGTGTGAAGTCAGAGAGTGGAGGTGTTTGAAGTCATAGAATCGAAGTGTGTGAAATCATAGAATGGAGGTGTGTGAAGTCAGAATGGAGATGTGTGAAGTCATAGAATGGAGGTGTGTGGAGTCACAATGCAGGTGTGTGAACTCATAGAATTGAGGTGGGTGAAGTCACAATGTAGGTGTGTGAAGTCATAGAATGGAGGTGTGTGAAGTCATACAATGGAGGTGTGTGAAGTCATAGATTGGAGGTGTGTGAAGTCACAGAGGGAGGTGTGTGAAGTCACAGAATGGAGTTCTGTGAAGTCACAGTGGAGGTATGTGAAGTCATAGAATGGAGGTGTGTGAAGTCAAAGAATGGAGGTGTGTGAAGTCATAGAATGGAGGTGTGTGAAGTCACAGCATGGAGGTGTGTGAAATCAGAATGGAGATGTGTGAAGTCATAGAATGGAGGTGGGTGAAGTCACAATGCATTTGTGTGAAGTCATAGAATGGAGTTGTGTGAACTCAGAAAGGAGGTGTGTGAAGTCACAGAATAGAGGTGTGTGAAGTCATACAATGGAGGTGTGTGAAGTCACAGAATGGAGGTGTGTGAATTCATAGAATGGAGGTGTGTGAAGTCATAGAATGGAGGTGTGTGAAGTCACAGAATGGAGGTTTGTGAAGAAACAGAATGGAGGTGTGTGAAGTCACAGAATGGAAGTGCGTGAACTCACAATGGAGGTGTGTGAAGTCACAGAATGGAGATGTGTGAACTCAGAATGGAGGTGTGGGAAGTCACAGAGGAGGTTTGTGAAGTCATAGAATGGAGGTGTGTGAGGTCATAGAATGGATGTTTCTGAAGTAAGAATGAAGGTGTGTGAAGTCATAGAATGGAGGTGTGTGAAGTCATAGAATGGAGGTGTGTGAAGTCAGAGAATGGAGGTGTGTGAAGTCAGAATGGAGGTGTGAAGTCATAGAATAGAGGTGGGTGAATCATAGAAAGGAGTTGTGGGAATTCATAGAATAGAGGAGTGTGAAGTCATAGAATGGATGTGAGTGAAGTCACAGATTCGAGGTCTGTGAAGCCATAGAATGGAGCTGTGTGATGTCAGAATTGAGGAGTGTGAAGTCCTAGAATGGATGTGTGTGAACTCATAGAATGTAGGTGTGTGACTTCACAATGGAAGTGTGTGAAGTCACAGAATGGAGGTGTGTGAAGTCATATATTGGAGGTGTGTGAAGTCAGAATGGAGGTGTGTGAAGTCACAAATGGAGGTGTGTGAACTCAGAATGGAGGTGTTTGAAGTCATAGATGGAGGTGTGTGAATTCACAGAATGGAGCTGTGTGAAGTCAGAATGGAGGAGTGTGAAGTCATAGAATGGAGGTGTGTGAAGTCAGAATGGAGGTGTGTGAACTCATAGAATGGACGTGTGTGAAGTCACAATGGAGGTGTGTGAAGACATAGAATGGAGGTGTGTAAAGTCTCAGAATGGAGGTGTGTGAAGTCATAGAATGGAGGTGTGTGAAGTCATGGAATGGAGATGTGTGTGAAGTCATAGAATGGATGTTTCTGAAGTAAGAATGAAGGTGTGTGAAGTCATAGAATGGAGGTGTGTGAAGTCAAAATGGAGGTGTGTGAACTCATAGAATGGAGGTGTGTGAAGTCACAGAATGGAGGTGTGTGGATTCAGAATGGAGGTGTGAAGTCATAGAATGGGGGTGGGTGAAGTCATGGAAAGGAGATGTGGGAAGTCATAGAATGGAGAAGTGTGAAGTCATAGAGTGGAGGTGAGTGAAGTCACATATTCAAAGTCTGTGAAGTCATAGAATGGAGGTTTGTGAAGTCAGAATGGAGGTGTGTGAACTCATAGAATGGAGGTGTGTGAAGTCACAATGGAGGTGTGTGAAGTCATAGAATGGAGGTGTTTGAAGTTACAGAATGGAGGTGTGTGAAGTCATGGAATGGAGGTGTGCGAAGTCAGAATGGAGGTGTGTGAAGTCACAGAATAGAGGTGTGTGAAGTCACAGAATGGAGGTGTGTGAAGTCACAGAATGGAGGTGTGTGAAGTCATAGAATGGAGGTGTGTGAAGTCATAGAATGGAGGTGTGTGAAGTCAGAGAATGGAGGTGTGTGAAGTCAGAATGGAGGTGTGAAGTCATAGAATAGAGGTGAGTGAAGTCATAGAAAGGAGTTGTGGGAAGTCATAGAATAGAGGAGTTTGAAGTCATAGAATGGATGTGAGTGAAGTCACAGATCCGAGGTCTGTGAAGTCATAGAATGGAGCTGTGTGATGTCAGAATTGAGGAGTGTGAAGTCCTAGAATGGATGTGTGTGAACTCATAGAATGGAGGTGTGTGACTTCACAATGGAAGTGTGTGAAGTCACAGAATTGAGGTGTGTGAAGTCATGTATTGGAGGTGTGTGAAGTCAGAATGGAGGTGTGTGAAGTCACAGAATGGAGGTGTATGAACTCAGAAGGGAGGTGTTTGAAGTCATAGATGGAGGTGTGTGAAGTCACAGTATGGAGGTGTGTGAAATCATAGAATGGAATTTTGTGAATTCACAGAATGGAGCTGTGTGAAGTCAGAATGGAGGAATGTGAAGTCATAGAATGGAGGTGTGTGAAGTCAGAATGGAGGTGTGTGAACTCATAGAATGGACGTGTGTGAAGTCACAATGGAGGTGTGTGAAGACATAGAATGGAGGTGTGTGAAGTCACAGAATGGAGGTGTGTGAAGTCATACAATGGAGGTGTGTGAAGTCATAGAATGGAGGTGTGTGAACTCATAGAATGGATGTTTCTGAAGTAAGAATGAAGGTGTGTGAAGTCATAGAATGGAGGTGTGTGAAGTCAAAATGGAGGTGTGTGAACTCATAGAATGGAGGTGTGTGAAGTCACAGAATGGAGGTGTGTGAAGTCAGAATGGAGGTGTGAAGTCATAGAATGGGGTTCGTGAAGTCATGGAAAGGAGGTGTGGGAAGTCATAGAATGGAGAAGTGTGAAGTCATAGAATGGAGGTGTGTGAAGTAAGAATGGAGGTGTGTGAAGTCAGAGAGTGGAGGTGTTTGAAGTCATAGAATGGAGGTGTGTGAAGTCATAGAATGGAGGTGTGTGAAGTCACAGAATGGCGGTGTGAGAAGTCACAGAATGGAGGTGTGTGAAGTCATAGAATGGAAGTGTGTGAAGTCATAGAATGGAGGTTTGTGAAGTAAGAATGGAAGTGTGTGAAGTCACCGAATGGAGTTGTGTGAACTCAGAATGGAGGTGTTTGAATTCACAGAATGGAGGTTTGTGAAGTCATACAATGGAGTTGTGTGAGGTCATAGAATGGATGTTTCTGAAGTAAGAATGAAGGTGTGTGAAGTCACAGAGTGGAGGTGTGTGAAGTCATAGAATGGAGGTGTGTGAAGTCACAGAATGCAGGTATCTAAAGTCAGAATGGAGGTGTGAAGTCATAGAATAGAGGTGGGTGAAGTCATAGAAAGGAGGTGTGGGAAGTCATAGAATGGAGCAGTGTGAAGTCATAGAGTGGAGGTGAGTGAAGTCACAGATTCGAGGTCTGTGAAGTCATAGAATAGAGGTGTGTGAAGTCAGAATGGAGGTGTGTGAAGTCATAGAATGGAAGTATGTGAACTCATAGAATGGAGGTGTTTGATGTCACAATGGAAGTGTGTGAAGTCACAGAATGGAGGTGTGTGAAGTCAGGGAATGGAGGTGTGTGAAGTCACAGAATGGAGGTGTGTGAACTCAGAATGAAGGTGTGTGAAGTCACAGAATGGAGGTGTGTGAAGTCCTAGAATGGAAGTGTGTGAAGTCATAGAATGGAGGTGTGTGAAGTAAGAATGGAGGTGTGTGAAGTCAGAGAGTGGAGGTGTTTGAAGTCATAGAATGGAGGTGTGTGAAGTCATAGAATGGAGGTGTGTGAAGTCACAGAATGGAGGTGTGTGAAGTCACGGAATGGAGGTGTGTGAAGTCAGAGAATGGAGGTGTGTGAACTCAGAATGGAGGTGTGAGAAGTCACAGAATGGAGGTGTGTGAAGTCATAGAATGGAAGTGTGTGAAGTCATAGAATGGAGGTTTGTGAAGTAAGAATGGAAGTGTGTGAAGTCACCGAATGGAGTTGTGTGAACTCAGAATGGAGGTGTGTGAATTCACAGAATGGAGGTTTGTGAAGTCATACAATGGAGTTGTGTGAGGTCATAGAATGGATGTTTCTGAAGTAAGAATGAAGGTGTGTGAAGTCACAGAATGGAGGTGTGTGAAGTCATAGAATGGAGGTGTGTGAAGTCACAGAATGCAGGTATCTAAATCAGAATGGAGGTGTGAAGTCATAGAATAGAGGTGGGTGAAGTCATAGAAAGGAGGTGTGGGAAGTCATAGAATGGAGCAGTGTGAAGTCATAGAGTGGAGGTGAGTGAAGTCACAGATTCGAGGTCTGTGAAGTCATAGAATAGAGGTGTGTGAAGTCATACTTTGGTGTGTGAAGTCAGAATGGAGGTGTGTGAAGTCACAGAATGGAGGTGTGTGAACTCAGATTGGAGGTGTGTGAAGTAATAGATGGAGGTGTGTGAAGTCGTAGTATGGAGTTGCATGAAATCATAGAATGGAGTTTTGGGAATTCACAGAATGGAGGAGTGTGAAGTCAGAATGGCGGAGTGTGAAGTCATAGAATGTAGATGTGTGAAGGCACAATGTAGGTGTGTGAAGTCATAGAATGGAGGTGTGTGAAGTCATAGAATGGAGGTGTGTGAAGTCACAAAATGGAGGTGTGTGAAGTCATATAATGGAGGTGTGTGAACTCAGAATGTAGGTGTTTGAACTCAGAATGGAGGTGTGTGAAATTGTAGAATGGAGGTGTGTGAAGTCAGAGAATCAAGGTGTGTGAAGTCACAGAATGGATGTGTGTGAAGTCACAGAATGGAGGTGTGTGAACTCACAATGGAGGTGAGTGAAGTCACAGAATGGAGGCGTGTGAAGTCATAGAATGGAAATGTGTGAAGTCATAGAATGTAGGTGTGTGATGTCAGAAAGGAGGTGTGTGAAGTCACAGAATGGAGGTGTGTGACGTCATAAATG
Source organism: Megascapheus bottae (assembly GCA_024803745.1). Classification (NCBI taxonomy): domain Eukaryota; kingdom Metazoa; phylum Chordata; class Mammalia; order Rodentia; family Geomyidae; genus Megascapheus; species Megascapheus bottae. The sequence continues at coordinate 342,655 of JANJXV010000464.1, forward strand.
TTGATGTGTGAAGTCATAGAATGGAGGTTTGAATTCATAGAATGGAGGTGTGAAGTCACAGAATGGAGGTGTGTGAAGTCACAGAAGGCAGGTGTGTGAAGTCACAGGATAGAGTTGTGTGAAGTCACAATGGAGGTGTGTAAATTCATAGAATGGAGGTGTGTGAAGTCAAACAATGGAAGTGTGTGAAGTTATAGAATGGAAGTGTGTGAAGTCAAAATGGAGGAGTGTGAAGTCAGAGAATGGAGCTGTGTGAAGTCAAAAATGGACGTGTGTGAAGTCAAAATTGTGATGTGTGAAATCACAAATGCAGGTGTGTGAAGTCCCAAAATAGAGGTGTGTGAAGTCACAATGGAGGTGTATGAAGTCAAAGAATGGATGTGTGTGAAGTCATAGAATGGAGGTGTATGAAGTCATGGAATGGAGGTTTGTGAAGTCAAACATTAGAAGCGTGTGAAGTTACAGAATGGAGGTGTGTGAAGTCATAGAATGGAGGTGTGTGAAATCAGAGAATGGAGGTGTGTGAAGTCAGAATGCAGGTGCGTGAAGTCATAGAATGGAGGTGTGTGAAGTCATAGAATGGAGGTGTGTGAAGTCATAGATTAGAAGCGTGTGAAGTCATAGAATGGAGGTGTGTGAAGTCATAGATTGAAGGTGTGGGGAAGTCATAGTATGGAGGTGTGTGAAGTCATAGACGGGAGGTGTGTGAACTCAGATTGGAGGTGTGTGAAATCACAGAAAGCAGGTGTGTCAACTCAGAAACGAGGTGTGTGAAGTCATAGAATGGAGGTGTGTGAAGTCATAGAATCGAAGTGTGTGAAATCATAGAATGGAGGTGTGTGAAGTCAGAATGGAGATGTGTGAAGTGATAGAATGGAGGTGTGTGGAGTCACAATGCAGGTGTGTGAACTCATAGAATTGAGGTGGGTGAAGTCACAATGTAGGTGTGTGAAGTCATAGAATGGAGGTGTGTGAAGTCATAGAATGGAGGTGTGGAAGTCACAGAATTGAGGTGTGTGAAGTCACAGAATGGAGGTGTGTGAACTGAGAACGGAGGTGTGTGAAGTCACAGAATGGAGGTGTGTGAAGTCATACAATGGAGGTTTGTGAAGTCACAGAATGGAGGGGTGTGAATTCATAGAAGGGAGGTGTGTGAAGTCATAGAATGGAGGTGTGTGAAGTCACATAATGGAGGTGTGTGAAATCATAGAATGGAGGTGTGTGAAGACACAGAATGGAAGTGGGTGAACTCACAATGAAGGTGTGTGAAGTCAAAGAATGGAGGTGTGTGAATTCATAGAAGTGAGGTGTGTGAAGTCATAGAATGGAGGTGTGTGAGGTCACAGAATGGAAGTGTGTGAAGTGAAAATGGAGGTGTGTGAAGTCAGAGAATGGAGGTGTGTGAAGTCAATGAATGGACTTGTGTGAAGTCAAAATTGTGGTGTGTGAAGTCAAAGAATGGATGTGTGTGAAGTCACAGAATGGAGGTGTGTGAAGTCAAAATGGAGGTGTGTGAAGTCAAAGAATTGATGTGTTTGAAGTCATAGAATGGAGGTGTATGAAGTCATGGAATGGAGGTGTGTGAAGTCAAACATTGGAAGTGTGTGAAGTTACAGAATGGAGGTGTGTGAAGTCATAGAATGGAATTGTGTGAAGTCAGAGAATGGAGGTGTGTGAAGTCAGAATGCAGGTGTGTGAAGTCATAGAATGGAGGTGTGTGAAGTCATAGATTGGAAGTGTGTGAAGTCATAGATTGGATTTGTGTGAAGTCACAGAAGGAGGTGTGTGAAGTCACAGAATGGAGTTCTGTGAAGTCATAATGGAGGTGTGTGAAGTCACAGAATGGAGGTGTGTGAAATCAGAATGGAGGTGTGTGAATTCACAGAATGGAGGTGTGTGAAGGCATAGATGAAGCTGTGTGAAGTCAGATTGGAGGTGTGTGAAGTCACAGAATGGAGGTTTGTGAAGTCAGAATGCAGGTGTGTGAAGCCAGAATGGAGGTGGGTGAAGTCATAGAATGGAGGTGTGTGAATTCACAATGCATTTGTGTGAACTCATAGAATGGAGGTGTGTGAAGTCACAATGTAGGTGTGTGAAGTCACAGAATGGAGGTGTGTGAAGTCATAGAATGGAGGTGTGTGAAGTCACAGAATGGAGGTGTGTGAAGTCATATAATGGAGGTGTGTGAAGTCACAGAATGGAGGTGTGTGAAGTCAGAATGGAGTTGTGTGAAGTCATAGAATGGAGCTGTGTGAAGTCAGAATGGAGGTGTGTGAAGTCATAGAATGGAGGTGTGTGAAGTCAGAATGGATGTGTGTGAACTCATAGAATGGAGGTGTGTGAAGTCACAATGGAGGTGTGTGAAGTCATAGAATGGAGGTGTGTGAATTCACACAATGGAGGTGTGTGAAGACATAGAATGGAGCTGTGTGAAGTCAGATTGGAGGTGTGTGAAGTCACAGAATGGATGTGTGTGAACTCAGAATGGAGTTGTGTGAAGTCACAGAATGGAGGTGTGTGAAGTCATAGAATGGAGGTGTGTGAAGTCATAGAATGGATGTGTGTGAAGTCATAATGGAGGTGTGTGAAGTCACAGAATTGAGGTGTGTGAAGTCACAGAATGGAGGTGTGTGAAGTCATAGAATGGAGGTGTGTGAAGTCATAGAATGGAGGTGTGTGAAGTCGTAGAATGGATGTTTGTTAAGTAAGAATGAAGGTGTGCTAAGTCATAGAATGGAGGTGTATGAAGGCACAGAATGGAGGTGTGTGAAGTCATAGAATGGAGCTGTGTGAACTCAGAATGGAGGTGTGTGAATTCACAGAATGGAGGTGTGTTACATCACAGAACGGAGGTGTTTGAACTCAGAATGGAGGTGTGGGAAGTCACAGAATGGAGGTGTGTGAAGTCATAGAATGGAGGTGTGTGAAATCATAGAATGGAGGTGTGGGAAGTCGGAAAATGGAGCTGTGTGAAGTCAGAATGGAGATGTGCGAAGTCACAGAATGGAGGTGTGTGAAGTCATTTTATGGAGCTGTGTGAAGTCAGAATGGAGGTGTGTGAAGTCACAGAATGGAGGTATTTGAACTCAGAATGGAGGTTGTGAAGTCACAGAATCTAGGTGTGTGAAGTCATAGAATGGAGGTGTGTGAAGTCATAGAATGGAGGTGTGTTAAGTCATAATGGAGGCCTGTGAAGTCACAGAATTGAGGTGTGTGAAGTCACAGAATGGAGGTGTGTGAAGTCACAGAATCTAGGTGTGTGAAGTCATAGAATGGAGGTGTGTGAAGTCATAGAATGGAGGTGTGTGAAGGCATAATTGAGGCGTGAGAAGTCACAGAACTGAGGTGTGTGAAGTCACATAATGGAGGTGTGTGAAGTCATAGCATGGGGGTGTGAGAAGTCAGAACGGAGGTGTGTGAAATCAGATTGGAGGTTTTGGGAACTCACAATGGAGGTGTGTGAATTTATACAATGGAGGTGTGTGAAGTCACAGAAAGGAGGGGTGTGAAGTCAAAGAATGGAGGTGTGTGAAGTCATAGAATGGAGGTGTGTGAAGTCAGAATGGAGGTGTGTGAAGTCATAGAATGGAGGTGTGTGAAGTCAGAATGGAGATCTGTGAACTCATAGAATGGAGGTGTGTGAAGTCACAATGGAGGTGTGTGAAGTCATAGAATGGAGGTGTGTGAAGTCACAGAATGGAGGTGTGTGAAGGCATAGATGAAGCTGTGTGAAGTCAGATTGGAGGAGTGTGAAGTCACAGAATGGAGGTGTGTGAACTCAGAATGGAGGTGTGTGAAGTCACAGAATGGAGGTGTGTGAAGTCATAGAATGGAGGTGTGTGAAGTCAAAGAATTGATGTGTTTGAAGTCATAGAATGGAGGTGTATGAAGTCATGGAATGGAGGTGTGTGAAGTCAAACATTGGAAGTGTGTGAAGTTACAGAATGGAGGTGTATGAAGTCATAGAATGGAATTGTGTGAAGTCAGAGAATGGAGGTGTGTGAAGTCAGAATGCAGGTGTGTGAAGTCATAGAATGGAGGTGTGTGAAGTCATAGATTGGAAGTGTGTGAAGTCATAGATTGGATTTGTGTGAAGTCACAGAAGGAGGTGTGTGAAGTCACAGAATGGAGTTCTGTGAAGTCAGAATGGAGGTGTGTGAAGTCACAGAATGGAGGTGTGTGAAATCAGAATGGAGGTGTGTGAATTCACAGAATGGAGGTGTGTGAAGGCATAGATGAAGCTGTGTGAAGTCAGATTGGAGGTATGTGAAGTCACAGAATGGAGGTTTGTGAAGTCAGAATGGAGGTGTGTGAAGCCAGAATGGAGGTGGGTGAAGTCATAGAATGGAGGTGTGTGAATTCACAATGCATTTGTGTGAACTCATAGAATGGAGGTGTGTGAAGTCACAATGTAGGTGTGTGAAGTCACAGAATGGAGGTGTGTGAAGTCATAGAATGGAGGTGTGTGAAGTCACAGAATGGAGGTGTGTGAAGTCATATAATGGAGGTGTGTGAAGTCACAGAATGGAGGTGTGTGAAGTCAGAATGGAGTTGTGTGAAGTCATAGAATGGAGCTGTGTGAAGTCAGAATGGAGGTGTGTGAAGTCATAGAATGGAGGTGTGTGAAGTCAGAATGGGTGTGTGTGAACTCATAGAATGGAGGTGTGTGAAGTCACAATGGAGGTGTGTGAAGTCATAGAATGGAGGTGTGTGAATTCACACAATGGAGGTGTGTGAAGACATAGAATGGAGCTGTGTGAAGTCAGATTGGAGGTGTGTGAAGTCACAGAATGGATGTGTGTGAACTCAGAATGGAGTTGTGTGAAGTCACAGAATGGAGTTGTGTGAAGTCATAGAATGGAGGTGTGTGAAGTCATAGAATGGATGTGTGTGAAGTCATAATGGAGGTGTGTGAAGTCACAGAATTGAGGTGTGTGAAGTCACAGAATGGAGGTGTGTGAAGTCATAGAATGGAGGTGTGTGAAGTCATAGAATGGAGGTGTGTGAAGTCGTAGAATGGATGTTTGTTAAGTAAGAATGAAGGTGTGCTAAGTCATAGAATGGAGGTGTGTGAAGGCACAGAATGGAGGTGTGTGAAGTCATAGAATGGAGCTGTGTGAACTCAAAATGGAGGTGTGTGAATTCACAGAATGGAGGTGTGTTACATCACAGAACGGAGGTGTTTGAACTCAGAATGGAGGTGTGGGAAGTCACAGAATGGAGGTGTGTGAAGTCATAGAATGGAGGTGTGTGAAATCATAGAATGGAGGTGTGGGAAGTCGGAAAATGGAGCTGTGTGAAGTCAGAATGGAGATGTGCGAAGTCACAGAATGGAGGTGTGTGAAGTCATTTTATGGAGCTGTGTGAAGTCAGAATGGAGGTGTGTGAAGTCACAGAATGGAGGTATTTGAACTCAGAATGGAGGTTGTGAAGTCACAGAATCTAGGTGTGTGAAGTCATAGAATGGAGGTGTGTGAAGTCATAGAATGGAGGTGTGTGAAGGCATAATTGAGGCGTGAGAAGTCACAGAACTGAGGTGTGTGAAGTCACATAATGGAGGTGTGTGAAGTCATAGCATGGGGGTGTGTGAAGTCAGAACGGAGGTGTGTGAACTCAGATTGGAGGTTTTGGGAACTCACAATGGAGGTGTGTGAATTTATACAATGGAGGTGTGTGAAGTCACAGAAAGGAGGGGTGTGAAGTCAAAGAATGGAGGTGTGTGAAGTCATAGAATGGAGGTGTGTGAAGTCAGAATGGAGGTGTGTGAAGTCATAGAATGGAGGTGTGTGAAGTCAGAATGGAGATCGGTGAACTCATAGAATGGAGGTGTGTGAAGTCACAATGGAGGTGTGTGAAGTCATAGAATGGAGGTGTGTGAAGTCACAGAATGGAGGTGTGTGAAGGCATAGATGAAGCTGTGTGAAGTCAGATTGGAGGAGTGTGAAGTCACAGAATGGAGGTGTGTGAACTCAGAATGGAGGTGTGTGAAGTCACAGAATGGAGGTGTGTGAAGTCATAGAATGGAGGTGTGTGAAGTCATAGAATGGATGTGTGTGAAGTCATAAGGAGGTGTGTGAAGTCTCAGAAGTGAGGTCTGTGAAGTCACAGAATCGAGGAGAGTGAAGTCATAGAATGGAGGTGTGTGAAATCATAGAATGGATGTGTGTGAAGTCATAAGGAGGTGTGTGAAGTCACAGAATTGAGGTGTGTGAAGTCACAGAATGGAGGTGTGTGAAGTCATAGAATGGAGGTGTGTGAAGTCACAGAATGGAGGTGTGTGAAGTCAGAATGCAGGTGTGTGAATCATAGAATGGAGTTGTGTGAAGTCATAGATTGGAAGTGTGTGAAGTCATAGATTGGAGGTGTGTGAAGTCACAGAGGGAGGTGTGTGAAGTCACAGAATGGAGTTATGTGAAGTCACAGTGGAGGTGTGTGAAGTCATAGAATGGAGGTGTGTGAAGTCAAAGAATGGAGGTGTGTGAAGTCATAGAATGGAGGTGTGTGAAGTCACAGCATGGAGGTGTGTGAAATCAGAATGGAGATATGTGAAGTCGTAGAATGGAGGTGTGTGAAGTCACAATGCAGGTGTGTGAACTCATAGAATGGAGGTGGGTGAAGTCACAATGCAGGTGTGTGAAGTCATAGAATGGAATTGTGTGAACTAAGAAAGGAGGTGTGTGAAGTCACAGAATAGAGGTGTGTGAGGTCACACAATGGAGGTGTGTGAAGTCACAGAATGGAGGTGCGTGAATTCATAGAATGGAGGTGTGTGAAGTCACAGAATGGAGGTGTGTGAAGTAACAGAATGGAGGTGTGTGAAGTCACAGAATGGAAGTGGGTGAACTCACAATGGAGGTGTGTGAAGTCACAGAATGGAGATGTGTGAACTCAGAATGGAGGTGTGGGAAGTCACAGAATGGAGGTGTGTGAAGTCATAGAATGGAGGTGTGTGAAGTCAGAATGGAGGTGTGTGAAGTCATAGAATGGAGGTGTGTGAAGTCAGAATGGAGATCTGTGAACTCATAGAATGGAGGTGTGTGAAGTCACAATGGAGGTGTGTGAAGTCACAGAATGGAGGTGTGTGAACTCAGAATGGAAGTGTGTGAAGTCACAGAATGGAGGTGTGTGAAGTCATAGAATGGTTGTGTGTGAAGTCATAAGGAGGTGTGTGAAGTCTCAGAATTGAGGTGTGTGAAGTCACAAAATCGAGGTGTGTGAAGTCATAGAATGGAGGTGTGTGAAGTCATAGAATGGAGGTGTGTGAAGTCATAGAATGGATGTTTGTTAAGTAAGAATGAAGGTGTGTTAAGTCATAGAATGGAGGTGTGTGAAGGCAAAGAATGGAGGTGTGAGAAGTCATAGAATGGAGCTGTGTGAAGTCAGAATGGAGGTGTGTGAAATCATAGAATGGAGGTTTGTGAAGTCACAGAATTGAGGTGTGTGAAGTCAGAATGGAGGTGTGTGAAGTCAGAATGGAGGTGGGTGAAGTCATAGAATGGAGGTGTGTGAAGTCATAGAATGGATGTGTGTGAAGTCATAATGGAGGTGTGTGAAGTCACAGAATTGAGGTGTGTGAAGTCACAGAATGGAGGTGTGTGAAGTCATAGAATGGAGGTGTGTGAACTCACAGAATTGATGTTTGTTAAGTAAGAATGAAGGTGTGTTAAGTCATAGAATGGAGGTGTGTGAAGGCACAGAATGGAGGTGTGTGAAGACATAGAATGGAGGTTTGTGAAGTCATATAATGGAGGTGTGTGAAGTCATAGAATGGATGTGTGTTAAGTAAGAATGAAGGTGTGTTAAGTCATAGAAAGAAGGTGTGTGAAGGCACAGAATGGAGGTGTGTGAAGTCATAGAATGGAGGTGTGTGAAGTCAGAACGGAGGTGTGTGAACTCAGATTGGAGGTGTGGGAAGTCACAATGGAGGTGTGTAAATTTATACAATGGAGGTGTGTGAAGTCACAGAATGGAGGGGTGTGAAGTCAAAGAATGGAGGTGTGTGAAGTCATAGAATGGAGGTGTGTGAAGTCAGAATGGAGGTTTGTGAAGTCATAGAATGGAGCTGTGTGAAGTCAGAATGGAGATCTGTGAACTCATAGAATGGAGGTGTGTGAAGTCACAATGGAGGTGTGTGAAGTCACAGAATGGAGGTGTGTGAACTCAGAATGGAGGTGTGTGAAGTCACAGAATGGAGGTGTGTGAAGTCATAGAATGGTTGTGTGTGAAGTCATAAGGAGGTGTGTGAAGTCTCAGAATTGAGGTGTGTGAAGTCACAGAATCGAGGTGTGTGAAGTCATAGAATGGAGGTGTGTGAAGTCATAGAATGGAGGTGTGTGAAGTCATAGAATGGATGTTTGTAAAGTAAGAATGAAGGTGTGTTAAGTCATAGAATGGAGGTGTGTGAAGGCACAGAATGGAGGTGTGAGAAGTCACAGAATTGAGGTGTGTGAAGTCAGAATGGAGGTGTGTGAAGTCAGAATGGAGGTGGGTGAAGTCATAGAATGGAGGTGTTTGAATACACAATGCATTTGTGTGAACTCATAGAATGGAGGTGTGTGAAGTCACAATGTAGGTGTGTGAAGTCACAGAATGGAGGTGTGTGAAGTCATAGAATGGAGGTGTGTTAAGTCACAGAATGGAGGTGTGTGAAGTCATATAATGGAGGTGTGTGAAGTCACAGAATGGAGGTGTGTGAAGTCAGAATTGAGTTGTGTGAAGTCATAGAATGGAGGGGTGTGAAGTCAGAATGGAGGTGTGTGAAGTCATAGAATGGAGGTGTGTGAAGTCAGAATGGAGGTGTGTGAACTCATAGAACTTAGGTGTGTGAAGTCACAATGGAGGTGTGTGAAGGCATAGAATGGAGGTGAGTGAAGTCACAGAATGGAGCTGTGTGAAGTCATAGAATGGAGCTGTGTGAAGTTAGATTGGAGGTGTGTGAAGTCACAGAATGGAGGTGTGTGAACTCAGAATGGAGGTGTGTGAGGTCACAGACTGGAGGTGTGTGAAGTCATAGAATGGAGGTGTGTGAAGTCATAGAATGGATGTGTGTGAAGTCATAATGGAGGTGTGTGAAGTCACAGAATTGAGGTGTGTGAAGTCACAGAATGGAGGTGTGTGAAGTCATAGTATGGAGGTGTGTGAACTCACAGAATGGATGTTTGTTAAGTAAGAATGAAGGTGTGTTAAGTCATAGAATGGAGGTGTGTGAAGGCACAGAATGGAGGTGTGTGAAGTCATAGAATGGAGGTGTGTGAAGTCAGAACGGAGGTGTGTGAACTCAGATTGGAGGTGTGGGAAGTCACAATGGAGGTGTGTAAATTTATACAATGGAGGTGTGTGAAGTCACAGAATGGAGGGGTGTGAAGTCAAAGAATGGAGGTGTGTGAAGTCATAGAATGGAGGTGTGTGAAGTCAGAATGGAGGTTTGTGAAGTCATAGAATGGAGCTGTGTGAAGTCAGAATGGAGATCTGTGAACTCATAGAATGGAGGTGTGTGAAGTCACAATGGAGGTGTGTGAAGTCACAGAATGGAGGTGTGTGAACTCAGAATGGAGGTGTGTGAAGTCACAGAATGGAGGTGTGTGAAGTCATAGAATGGTTGTGTGTGAAGTCATAAGGAGGTGTGTGAAGTCTCAGAATTGAGGTGTGTGAAGTCACAGAATCGAGGTGTGTGAAGTCATAGAATGGAGGTGTGTGAAGTCATAGAATGGAGGTGTGTGAAGTCATAGAATGGATGTTTGTAAAGTAAGAATGAAGGTGTGTTAAGTCATAGAATGGAGGTGTGTGAAGGCACAGAATGGAGGTGTGAGAAGTCACAGAATTGAGGTGTGTGAAGTCAGAATGGAGGTGTGTGAAGTCAGAATGGAGGTGGGTGAAGTCATAGAATGGAGGTGTTTGAATACACAATGCATTTGTGTGAACTCATAGAATGGAGGTGTGTGAAGTCACAATGTAGGTGTGTGAAGTCACAGAATGGAGGTGTGTGAAGTCATAGAATGGAGGTGTGTGAAGTCACAGAATGGAGGTGTGTGAAGTCATATAATGGAGGTGTGTGAAGTCACAGAATGGAGGTGTGTGAAGTCAGAATTGAGTTGTGTGAAGTCATAGAATGGAGGGGTGTGAAGTCAGAATGGAGGTGTGTGAAGTCATAGAATGGAGGTGTGTGAAGTCAGAATGGAGGTGTGTGAACTCATAGAACTTAGGTGTGTGAAGTCACAATGGAGGTGTGTGAAGGCATAGAATGGAGGTGAGTGAAGTCACAGAATGGAGCTGTGTGAAGTCATAGAATGGAGCTGTGTGAAGTTAGATTGGAGGTGTGTGAAGTCACAGAATGGAGGTGTGTGAACTCAGAATGGAGGTGTGTGAGGTCACAGACTGGAGGTGTGTGAAGTCATAGAATGGAGGTGTGTGAAGTCATAGAATGGATGTGTGTGAAGTCATAATGGAGGTGTGTGAAGTCACAGAATTGAGGTGTGTGAAGTCACAGAATGGAGGTGTGTGAAGTCATAGTATGGAGGTGTGTGAACTCACAGAATGGATGTTTGTTAAGTAAGAATGAAGGTGTGTTAAGTCATAGAATGGAGGTGTGTGAAGGCACAGAATGGAGGTGTGTGAAGACATAGAATGGAGGTTTGTGAAGTCATAGAATGCAGGTGTGTGAAGTCATAGAATGGATGTTTGTTAAGTAAGAATGAAGGTGTGTTAAGTCATAGAATGGAGGTGTGTGAAGGCACAGAATGGAGGTGTGTGAAGTCATAGAATGGAGCTGTGTGAAGTCAGAATGGAGGTGTGTGAAGTCACAGAATGGAGGTGTGTGAAATCAGAATGGAGGTGTGTGAATTCACAGAATGGAGGTGTGTTAAGTCACAGAACAGAGGTGTTTGAACTCAGAATGGAGGTGTGTGAAGTCACAGAATGGAGGTGTGTGAAGTCATAGAATGGAGTTGTGTGAAATCATAGAATGGAGGTGTGGGAAGTCAGAAAATGGAGCTGTGTGAAGTCAGAATGGAGGTGTGCGAAGTCACAGAATGGAGGTGTGTGAAGTCATTTTATGGAGCTGTGTGAGGTGTGTGAAGTCACAGAATGGAGGTGTTTGAACTCAGAATGGAGGTTGTGAAGTCACAGAATCTAGGTGTGTGAAGTCACAGAATGGAGGTGTGTGAAGTCACAGAATCTAGGTGTGTGAAGTCATAGAATGGAGGTGTGTGAAGTCATAGAATGGAGGTGTGTGAAGTCATAATGGAGGCATGAGAAGTCACAGAACTGAGGTGTGTGAAGTCACAGAATGGAGGTGTGTGAAGTCATAGAATGGAGGTGTGTGAAGTCAGAACGGAGGTGTGTCAACTCAGATTGGAGGTGTGGGAAGTCACAGAATGGAGGTGTGTGAAGTCACAGAATCTAGGTGTGGGAAGTCAAAGAATGCAGGTGTGTGAAGTCATAGAATGGAGGTGTGTGAAGTCATAATGGAGGCGTGAGAAGTCACAGAACTGAGGTGTGTGAAATCACAGAATGGAGGTGTGTGAAGTCATAGAATGGAGGTGTGTGAAGTCAGAACGGAGGTGTGTGAACCCAGATTGGAGGTGTGGGAAGTCACAATGGAGCTGTGTGAATTTATACAATGGAGGTGTGTGAAGTCAGAATGGAGGTGTGTGAAGTCATAGAATGGAGCTGTGTGAAGTCAGAATGGAGATCTGTGAACTCATAGAATGGAGGTGTGTGAAGTCACAATGGAGGTGTATGAAGTCATAGAATGGAGGCGTGTGAAGTCACAGAGTGGAGGTGTGTGAAGGCATAGATGAAGCTGTGTGAAGTCAGATTGGAGGTGTGTGAAGTCACAGAATGGAGGTTTGTGAAGTCAGAATATAGGTGTGTGAAGTCAGAATGGAGGTGGGTGAAGTCATAGAATGGAGGTGTGTGAATTCACAATGCATTTGTGTGAACTCATAGAATGGAGGTGTGTGAAGTCACAATGTAGGTGTGTGAAGTCACAGAATGGAGGTGTGTGAAGTCATAGAATGGAGGTGTGTGAAGTCACAGAATAGAGGTGTGTGAAGTCATATAATGGAGGTGTGTGAAGTCACAGAATGGAGGTGTGTGAAGTCAGAATGGAGTTGTGTGAAGTCATAGAATGAAGCTGTGTGAAGTCAGAATGGAGGTGTGTGAAGTCATAGAATGGAGGTGTGTGAAGTCAGAATGGATGTGTGTGAACTCATAGAATGGAGGTGTGTGAAGTCACAATGGAGGTGTGTGAACTCATAGAATGGAGGTGTGTGAAGTCACACAATGGAGGTGTGTGAAGACATAGAATGGAGCTGTGTGAAGTCAGATTGGAGGTGTGTGAAGTCACAGAATGGAGGTGTGTGAACTCAGAATGGAGGTGTGTGAAGTCACAGAATGGAGGTGTGTGAAGTCATAGAATGGAGATGTGTGAAGTCATAGAATGGATGTGTGTGAAGTCATAATGGAGGTGTGTGAAGTCACAGAATTGAGGTGTGTGAAGTCACAGAATGGAGGTGTGTGAAGTCATAGAATGGAGGTGTGTGAAGTCATAGAATGGAGGTGTGTGAAGTCGTAGAATGGATGTTTGTTAAGTAAGAATGAAGGTGTGTTAAGTCATAGAATGGAGGTGTGAAGGCAGAGAATGGAGGTGTGTGAAGTCATAGAATGGAGCTGTGTGAAGGCAGAATGGAGATGTGTGATGTCACAGAATGGAGGTGTGTGAACTCAGAATGGAGGTGTGTGAATTCACAGAATGGAGGTGTTTTAAGTCACAGAACGGAGGTGTTTGAACACAGAATGGAGGTGTGTGAACTCATAGAATGGAGGTGTGTGAAGTCACAGAATGGAGGTGTGTGAAGTCACAGAATCTAGGTGTGTGAAGTCATAGAATGGAGGTGTGTGAAGTCATAGAATGGAGGTGTGTTAAGTCATAATGGAGGCGTGAGAAGTCACAGAACTGAGGTGTGTGAAGTCACATAATGGAGGTGTGTGAAGTCTTAGCATGGGGGTGGGTGAAGTCAGAACGGAGGTGTGTGAACTCAGATTGGAGGTTTGGGAACTCACAATGGAGGTGTGTGAATTTATACAATGGAGGTGTGTGAAGTCACAGAATGGAGTGGTGTGAAGTCAAGAATTGAGGTGTGTGAAGTCATAGAATGGAGGTGTGTGAAGTCAGAATGGAGGTGTGTGAAGTCATAGAATGGAGGTGTGTGAAGTCAGAATGGAGATCTGTGAACTCATAGAATGCAGGTGTGTGAAGTCACAATGGAGGTGTGTGAAGTCATAGAATGGAGGTGTGTGAAGTCACAGAATGGAGGTGTGTGAAGGCATAGATGAAGCTGTGTGAAGTCAGATTGGAGGTGTGTGAAGTCACAGAATGGAGGTGTGTGAACTCAGAATGGAGGTGTGTGAAGTCACAGAATGGAGGTGTGTGAAGTCATAGAATGGAGGTGTGTGAAGTCATAGAATGGATGTGTGTGAAGTCATAAGGAGGTGTGTGAAGTCTCAGAATTGAGGTCTGTGAAGTCACAGAATCGAGGAGAGTGAAGTCATAGAATGGAGGTGTGTGAAGTCATAGAATGGATGTGTGTGAAGTCATAAGGAGGTGTGTGAAGTCACAGAATTGAGGTGTGTGAAGTCGCAGAATGGAGGTGTGTGAAGTCATAGAATGGAGGTGTGTGAAATCACAGAATGGAGGTGTGTAAAGTCATAGAATGGAGGTGTGTGAAGTCATAGAATGGGTGTGTGTGAAGTCATAAGGTGGTGTGTGAAGTCACAGAATTGAGCTGTGTGAAGTCACAGAATGGAGGTGTGTGAAGTCAGAATGGAGGTGTGTGAAGTCATGGAATGGAGGTGTGTGAAGTCAGAATGGAGATCTGTGAACTCATAGAATGGAGGTGTGTGAAGTCACAATGGAGGTGTGTGAAGTCACAGAATGGAGGTCTGTGAACTCAGAATGGAGGTGTGTGAAGTCACAGAATGGAGGTGTGTGAAGTCATAGAATGGTTGTGTGTGAAGTCATAAGGAGGTGTGTGAAGTCTCAGAATTGAGGTGTGTGAAGTCACAGAATCGAGGTGTATGAAGTCATAGAATGTGAAGTCATAGAATGGACGTGTGTGAAGTCATAGAATGGATGTTTGTTAAGTAAGAATGAAGGTGTGTTAAGTCATAGAATGGAGGTGTGTGAAGGCACAGAATGGAGGTGTGAGAAGTCATAGAATGGAGCTGTGTGAAGTCAGAATGGAGGTGTGTGAAATCATAGAATGGAGGTTTGTGAAGTCACAGAATTGAGGTGTGTGAAGTCAGAATGGAGGTGTGTGAAGTCAGAATGGAGGTGGGTGAAGTCATAGAATGGAGGTGATTGAATACACAATGCATTTGTGTGAACTCATAGAATGGAGGTGTGTGAAGTCAAAATGTGGGTGTGTGAAGTCATAGAATGGAGGTGTGTGAAGTCATAGAATGGAGGTGTGCGAAGTCACAGAATGGAGGTGTGTGAAGTCATATAATGGAGGTGTGTGAAGTCACAGAATGGAGGTGTGTGAAGTCAGAATGGAGTTGTGTGAAGTCATAGAATGGAGGTGTGTGAAGTCAGAATGGAGGTGTGTGAAGTCATAGAATGGAGGTGTGTGAAGTCAGAATGGAGGTGTGTGAACTCAGAGAACTTAGGTGTGTGAAGTCACAATGGAGGTGTGTGAAGTCATAGAAAGGAGGTGTGTGAAGTCAAAAAATGGAGCTGTGTGAAGTCATAGAATGGAGCTGTGTGAAGTTAGATTGGAAGTGTGTGAAGTCACAGAATGGAGGTGTGTGAACTCAGAATGGAGGTGTGTGAGGTCGCAGACTGGAGGTGTGTGAAGTCATAGAATGGAGGTGTGTGAAGTCGTAGAATGGATGTGTGTTTAGTCATAATGGAGGTGTGTCAAGTCACAGAATTGAGGTGTGTGAAGTCACAGAATGGAGGTGTGTGAACTCATAGAATGGAGGTGTGTGAAGTCAGAATGGAGGTGTGTGAAGTCATAGAATGGAGGTGTGTGAAGTCAGAATGGAGATCTGTGAACTCATAGAATGCAGGTGTGTGAAGTCACAATGGAGGTGTGTGAAGTCATAGAATGGAGGTGTGTGAAGTCACAGAATGGAGGTGTGTGAAGGCATAGATGAAGCTGTGTGAAGTCAGATTGGAGGTGTGTGAAGTCACAGAATGGAGGTGTGTGAACTCAGAATGGAGGTGTGTGAAGTCACAGAATGGAGGTGTGTGAAGTCATAGAATGGAGGTGTGTGAAGTCATAGAATGGATGTGTGTGAAGTCATAAGGAGGTGTGTGAAGTCTCAGAATTGAGGTCTGTGAAGTCACAGAATCGAGGAGAGTGAAGTCATAGAATGGAGGTGTGTGAAGTCATAGAATGGATGTGTGTGAAGTCATAAGGAGGTGTGTGAAGTCACAGAATTGAGGTGTGTGAAGTCGCAGAATGGAGGTGTGTGAAGTCATAGAATGGAGGTGTGTGAAATCACAGAATGGAGGTGTGTAAAGTCATAGAATGGAGGTGTGTGAAGTCATAGAATGGGTGTGTGTGAAGTCATAAGGTGGTGTGTGAAGTCACAGAATTGAGCTGTGTGAAGTCACAGAATGGAGGTGTGTGAAGTCAGAATGGAGGTGTGTGAAGTCATGGAATGGAGGTGTGTGAAGTCAGAATGGAGATCTGTGAACTCATAGAATGGAGGTGTGTGAAGTCACAATGGAGGTGTGTGAAGTCACAGAATGGAGGTCTGTGAACTCAGAATGGAGGTGTGTGAAGTCACAGAATGGAGGTGTGTGAAGTCATAGAATGGTTGTGTGTGAAGTCATAAGGAGGTGTGTGAAGTCTCAGAATTGAGGTGTGTGAAGTCACAGAATCGAGGTGTATGAAGTCATAGAATGTGAAGTCATAGAATGGAGGTGTGTGAAGTCATAGAATGGATGTTTGTTAAGTAAGAATGAAGGTGTGTTAAGTCATAGAATGGAGGTGTGTGAAGGCACAGAATGGAGGTGTGAGAAGTCATAGAATGGAGCTGTGTGAAGTCAGAATGGAGGTGTGTGAAATCATAGAATGGAGGTTTGTGAAGTCACAGAATTGAGGTGTGTGAAGTCAGAATGGAGGTGTGTGAAGTCAGAATGGAGGTGGGTGAAGTCATAGAATGGAGGTGATTGAATACACAATGCATTTGTGTGAACTCATAGAATGGAGGTGTGTGAAGTCAAAATGTAGGTGTGTGAAGTCATAGAATGGAGGTGTGTGAAGTCATAGAATGGAGGTGTGCGAAGTCACAGAATGGAGGTGTGTGAAGTCATATAATGGAGGTGTGTGAAGTCACAGAATGGAGGTGTGTGAAGTCAGAATGGAGTTGTGTGAAGTCATAGAATGGAGGTGTGTGAAGTCAGAATGGAGGTGTGTGAAGTCATAGAATGGAGGTGTGTGAAGTCAGAATGGAGGTGTGTGAACTCAGAGAACTTAGGTGTGTGAAGTCACAATGGAGGTGTGTGAAGTCATAGAAAGGAGGTGTGTGAAGTCAAAAAATGGAGCTGTGTGAAGTCATAGAATGGAGCTGTGTGAAGTTAGATTGGAAGTGTGTGAAGTCACAGAATGGAGGTGTGTGAACTCAGAATGGAGGTGTGTGAGGTCGCAGACTGGAGGTGTGTGAAGTCATAGAATGGAGGTGTGTGAAGTCGTAGAATGGATGTGTGTTTAGTCATAATGGAGGTGTGTCAAGTCACAGAATTGAGGTGTGTGAAGTCACAGAATGGAGGTGTGTGAAGTCATAGAATGGAGGTGTGTGAAGTCACTGAATGGAGGTGTGTGAAGTCATTTTATGGAGCTGTGTGAAGTCAGAATGGAGGTGTGTGAAGTCAGAATGGAGGTGTGTGAACTCAGAGAACTTAGGTGTGTGAAGTCACAATGGAGGTGTGTGAAGTCATAGAAAGGAGGTGTGTGAAGTCAAAGAATGGAGCTGTGTGAAGTCATAGAATGGAGCTGTGTGAAGTTAGATTGGAGGTGTGTGAAGTCACAGAATGGAGGTGTGTGAACTCAGAATGGAGGTGTGTGAGGTCGCAGACTGGAGGTGTGTGAAGTCATAGAATGGAGGTGTGTGAAGTCGTAGAATGGATGTGTGTTTAGTCATAATGGAGGTGTGTCAAGTCACAGAATTGAGGTGTGTGAAGTCACAGAATGGAGGTGTGTGAAGTCATAGAATGGAGGTGTGTGAAGTCACTGAATGGAGGTGTGTGAAGTCATTTTATGGAGCTGTGTGAAGTCAGAATGGAGGTGTGGGAAGTCACAGAATGGAGGTGTGTGAAGTCATTTTGTGGAGCTGTGTAAAGTCAGAATGGAGGTGTGTGAACACAGAATGGAGGTGTGTGAAGTCACAGAATCTAGGTGTGTGAAGTCATAGAATGGAGGTGTGTGAAGTCATAATGGAGGCGTGAGGAGTCACAGAACTGAGGTGTGTGAAGTCACAGAATGGAGGTGTGTGAAGTCATAGAATGGAGGTGTATGAAGTCAGAACGGAGGTGTGTGAACTCAGATTGGAGGTGTGGGAAGTCACAGTGGAGGTGTGTGAATTTATACAATGGAGGTGTGTGAAGTCACAGAATGGAGGGGTGTGAAGTCAAAGAATGGAGGTTTGTAAAGTCATAGAATGGAGGTGTGTGAAGTCAGAATGGAGGTGTGTGAAGTCATAGAATGGAGGTGTGTGAAGTCAGAATGGAGGTCTGTGAACTCATAGAATGGAGGTGTGTGAAGTCACAATGGAGGTGTGTGAAGTCATAGAATGGAGGTGTGTGAAGTCACAGAATGTAGGTGTGTGAAGGCATAGAATGAAGCTGTGTGAAGTCAGATTGGAGGTGTGTGAAGTCACAGAATAGAGGTGTGTAAACTCAGAATGGAGGTGTGTGAAGTCACAGAATGGAGGTGTGTGAAGTCATAGAATGGAGGTGTGTGAAGTCATAGAATGGATGTGTGTGAAGTCATAAGGAGGTGTGTGAAGTCTCAGAATTGAGGTGTGTGAAGTCACAGAATCGAGATGTGTGAAGTCATAGAATGGAAGTGTGTGAAGTCATAGAATGGAGGTGTGTGAAGTCATAGAATGGATGTTTGTTAAGTAAGAATGAAGGTGTGTTAAGTCATAGACTGGAGGTGTGTGAAGGCACAGAATGCAGGTGTGTGAAGTCATAGAATGGAGCTGTGTGAAGTCAGAATGGAGGTGTGTGAAATCATAGAATGGAGGTGTGTGAAGTCACAGAATTGAGGTGTGTGAAGTCAGAATGGAGGTGTGTGAAGTCAGAATGGAGGTGGGTGAAGACATAGAATGGAGGTGAGTGAAGTCACAGAATGGAGCTGTGTGAAGTCATAGAATGGAGCTGTGTGAAGTTAGATTGGAGGTGTGTGAAGTCACAGAATGGAGGTGTGTGAACTCAGAATGGAGGTGTGTGAGGTCACAGACTGGAGGTGTGTGAAGTCATAGAATGGAGGTGTGTGAAGTCATAGAATGGATGTGTGTGAAGTCATAATGGAGGTGTGTGAAGTCACAGAATTGAGGTGTGTGAAGTCACAGAATGGAGGTGTGTGAAGTCATAGTATGGAGGTGTGTGAACTCACAGAATGGATGTTTGTTAAGTAAGAATGAAGGTGTGTTAAGTCATAGAATGGAGGTGTGTGAAGGCACAGAATGGAGGTGTGTGAAGACATAGAATGGAGGTTTGTGAAGTCATAGAATGCAGGTGTGTGAAGTCATAGAATGGATGTTTGTTAAGTAAGAATGAAGGTGTGTTAAGTCATAGAATGGAGGTGTGTGAAGGCACAGAATGGAGGTGTGTGAAGTCATAGAATGGAGCTGTGTGAAGTCAGAATGGAGGTGTGTGAAGTCACAGAATGGAGGTGTGTGAAATCAGAATGGAGGTGTGTGAATTCACAGAATGGAGGTGTGTTAAGTCACAGAACAGAGGTGTTTGAACTCAGAATGGAGGTGTGTGAAGTCACAGAATGGAGGTGTGTGAAGTCATAGAATGGAGTTGTGTGAAATCATAGAATGGAGGTGTGGGAAGTCAGAAAATGGAGCTGTGTGAAGTCAGAATGGAGGTGTGCGAAGTCACAGAATGGAGGTGTGTGAAGTCATTTTATGGAGCTGTGTGAGGTGTGTGAAGTCACAGAATGGAGGTGTTTGAACTCAGAATGGAGGTTGTGAAGTCACAGAATCTAGGTGTGTGAAGTCACAGAATGGAGGTGTGTGAAGTCACAGAATCTAGGTGTGTGAAGTCATAGAATGGAGGTGTGTGAAGTCATAGAATGGAGGTGTGTGAAGTCATAATGGAGGCATGAGAAGTCACAGAACTGAGGTGTGTGAAGTCACAGAATGGAGGTGTGTGAAGTCATAGAATGGAGGTGTGTGAAGTCAGAACGGAGGTGTGTCAACTCAGATTGGAGGTGTGGGAAGTCACAGAATGGAGGTGTGTGAAGTCACAGAATCTAGGTGTGGGAAGTCAAAGAATGCAGGTGTGTGAAGTCATAGAATGGAGGTGTGTGAAGTCATAATGGAGGCGTGAGAAGTCACAGAACTGAGGTGTGTGAAATCACAGAATGGAGGTGTGTGAAGTCATAGAATGGAGGTGTGTGAAGTCAGAACGGAGGTGTGTGAACCCAGATTGGAGGTGTGGGAAGTCACAATGGAGGTGTGTGAATTTATACAATGGAGGTGTGTGAAGTCAGAATGGAGGTGTGTGAAGTCATAGAATGGAGCTGTGTGAAGTCAGAATGGAGATCTGTGAACTCATAGAATGGAGGTGTGTGAAGTCACAATGGAGGTGTATGAAGTCATAGAATGGAGGCGTGTGAAGTCACAGAGTGGAGGTGTGTGAAGGCATAGATGAAGCTGTGTGAAGTCAGATTGGAGGTGTGTGAAGTCACAGAATGGAGGTTTGTGAAGTCAGAATATAGGTGTGTGAAGTCAGAATGGAGGTGGGTGAAGTCATAGAATGGAGGTGTGTGAATTCACAATGCATTTGTGTGAACTCATAGAATGGAGGTGTGTGAAGTCACAATGTAGGTGTGTGAAGTCACAGAATGGAGGTGTGTGAAGTCATAGAATGGAGGTGTGTGAAGTCACAGAATAGAGGTGTGTGAAGTCATATAATGGAGGTGTGTGAAGTCACAGAATGGAGGTGTGTGAAGTCAGAATGGAGTTGTGTGAAGTCATAGAATGGAGCTGTGTGAAGTCAGAATGGAGGTGTGTGAAGTCATAGAATGGAGGTGTGTGAAGTCAGAATGGATGTGTGTGAACTCATAGAATGGAGGTGTGTGAAGTCACAATGGAGGTGTGTGAACTCATAGAATGGAGGTGTGTGAAGTCACACAATGGAGGTGTGTGAAGACATAGAATGGAGCTGTGTGAAGTCAGATTGGAGGTGTGTGAAGTCACAGAATGGAGGTGTGTGAACTCAGAATGGAGGTGTGTGAAGTCACAGAATGGAGGTGTGTGAAGTCATAGAATGGAGGTGTGTGAAGTCATAGAATGGATGTGTGTGAAGTCATAATGGAGGTGTGTGAAGTCACAGAATTGAGGTGTGTGAAGTCACAGAATGGAGGTGTGTGAAGTCATAGAATGGAGGTGTGTGAAGTCATAGAATGGAGGTGTGTGAAGTCGTAGAATGGATGTTTGTTAAGTAAGAATGAAGGTGTGTTAAGTCATAGAATGGAGGTGTGAAGGCAGAGAATGGAGGTGTGTGAAGTCATAGAATGGAGCTGTGTGAAGGCAGAATGGAGATGTGTGATGTCACAGAATGGAGGTGTGTGAACTCAGAATGGAGGTGTGTGAATTCACAGAATGGAGGTGTTTTAAGTCACAGAACGGAGGTGTTTGAACACAGAATGGAGGTGTGTGAACTCATAGAATGGAGGTGTGTGAAGTCAGAATGGAGGTGTGTGAAGTCATAGAATGGAGGTGTGTGAAGTCAGAATGGAGATCTGTGAACTCATAGAATGCAGGTGTGTGAAGTCACAATGGAGGTGTGTGAAGTCATAGAATGGAGGTGTGTGAAGTCACAGAATGGAGGTGTGTGAAGGCATAGATGAAGCTGTGTGAAGTCAGATTGGAGGTGTGTGAAGTCACAGAATGGAGGTGTGTGAACTCAGAATGGAGGTGTGTGAAGTCACAGAATGGAGGTGTGTGAAGTCATAGAATGGAGGTGTGTGAAGTCATAGAATGGATGTGTGTGAAGTCATAAGGAGGTGTGTGAAGTCTCAGAATTGAGGTCTGTGAAGTCACAGAATCGAGGAGAGTGAAGTCATAGAATGGAGGTGTGTGAAGTCATAGAATGGATGTGTGTGAAGTCATAAGGAGGTGTGTGAAGTCACAGAATTGAGGTGTGTGAAGTCGCAGAATGGAGGTGTGTGAAGTCATAGAATGGAGGTGTGTGAAATCACAGAATGGAGGTGTGTAAAGTCATAGAATGGAGGTGTGTGAAGTCATAGAATGGGTGTGTGTGAAGTCATAAGGTGGTGTGTGAAGTCACAGAATTGAGCTGTGTGAAGTCACAGAATGGAGGTGTGTGAAGTCAGAATGGAGGTGTGTGAAGTCATGGAATGGAGGTGTGTGAAGTCAGAATGGAGATCTGTGAACTCATAGAATGGAGGTGTGTGAAGTCACAATGGAGGTGTGTGAAGTCACAGAATGGAGGTCTGTGAACTCAGAATGGAGGTGTGTGAAGTCACAGAATGGAGGTGTGTGAAGTCATAGAATGGTTGTGTGTGAAGTCATAAGGAGGTGTGTGAAGTCTCAGAATTGAGGTGTGTGAAGTCACAGAATCGAGGTGTATGAAGTCATAGAATGTGAAGTCATAGAATGGAGGTGTGTGAAGTCATAGAATGGATGTTTGTTAAGTAAGAATGAAGGTGTGTTAAGTCATAGAATGGAGGTGTGTGAAGGCACAGAATGGAGGTGTGAGAAGTCATAGAATGGAGCTGTGTGAAGTCAGAATGGAGGTGTGTGAAATCATAGAATGGAGGTTTGTGAAGTCACAGAATTGAGGTGTGTGAAGTCAGAATGGAGGTGTGTGAAGTCAGAATGGAGGTGGGTGAAGTCATAGAATGGAGGTGATTGAATACACAATGCATTTGTGTGAACTCATAGAATGGAGGTGTGTGAAGTCAAAATGTAGGTGTGTGAAGTCATAGAATGGAGGTGTGTGAAGTCATAGAATGGAGGTGTGCGAAGTCACAGAATGGAGGTGTGTGAAGTCATATAATGGAGGTGTGTGAAGTCACAGAATGGAGGTGTGTGAAGTCAGAATGGAGTTGTGTGAAGTCATAGAATGGAGGTGTGTGAAGTCAGAATGGAGGTGTGTGAAGTCATAGAATGGAGGTGTGTCAAGTCAGAATGGAGGTGTGTGAACTCAGAGAACTTAGGTGTGTGAAGTCACAATGGAGGTGTGTGAAGTCATAGAAAGGAGGTGTGTGAAGTCAAAAAATGGAGCTGTGTGAAGTCATAGAATGGAGCTGTGTGAAGTTAGATTGGAAGTGTGTGAAGTCACAGAATGGAGGTGTGTGAACTCAGAATGGAGGTGTGTGAGGTCGCAAACTGGAGGTGTGTGAAGTCATAGAATGGAGGTGTGTGAAGTCGTAGAATGGATGTGTGTTTAGTCATAATGGAGGTGTGTCAAGTCACAGAATTGAGGTGTGTGAAGTCACAGAATGGAGGTGTGTGAAGTCATAGAATGGAGGTGTGTGAAGTCACTGAATGGAGGTGTGTGAAGTCATTTTATGGAGCTGTGTGAAGTCAGAATGGAGGTGTGTGAAGTCAGAATGGAGGTGTGTGAACTCAGAGAACTTAGGTGTGTGAAGTCACAATGGAGGTGTGTGAAGTCATAGAAAGGAGGTGTGTGAAGTCAAAGAATGGAGCTGTGTGAAGTCATAGAATGGAGCTGTGTGAAGTTAGATTGGAGGTGTGTGAAGTCACAGAATGGAGGTGTGTGAACTCAGAATGGAGGTGTGTGAGGTCGCAGACTGAAGGTGTGTGAAGTCATAGAATGGAGGTGTGTGAAGTCGTAGAATGGATGTGTGTTTAGTCATAATGGAGGTGTGTCAAGTCACAGAATTGAGGTGTGTGAAGTCACAGAATGGAGGTGTGTGAAGTCATAGAATGGAGGTGTGTGAAGTCACTGAATGGAGGTGTGTGAAGTCATTTTATGGAGCTGTGTGAAGTCAGAATGGAGGTGTGGGAAGTCACAGAATGGAGGTGTGTGAAGTCATTTTGTGGAGCTGTGTAAAGTCAGAATGGAGGTGTGTGAACACAGAATGGAGGTGTGTGAAGTCACAGAATCTAGGTGTGTGAAGTCATAGAATGGAGGTGTGTGAAGTCATAATGGAGGCGTGAGGAGTCACAGAACTGAGGTGTGTGAAGTCACAGAATGGAGGTGTGTGAAGTCATAGAATGGAGGTGTATGAAGTCAGAACGGAGGTGTGTGAACTCAGATTGGAGGTGTGGGAAGTCACAGTGGAGGTGTGTGAATTTATACAATGGAGGTGTGTGAAGTCACAGAATGGAGGGGTGTGAAGTCAAAGAATGGAGGTTTGTAAAGTCATAGAATGGAGGTGTGTGAAGTCAGAATGGAGGTGTGTGAAGTCATAGAATGGAGGTGTGTGAAGTCAGAATGGAGGTCTGTGAACTCATAGAATGGAGGTGTGTGAAGTCACAATGGAGGTGTGTGAAGTCATAGAATGGAGGTGTGTGAAGTCACAGAATGGAGGTGTGTGAAGGCATAGAATGAAGCTGTGTGAAGTCAGATTGGAGGTGTGTGAAGTCACAGAATAGAGGTGTGTAAACTCAGAATGGAGGTGTGTGAAGTCACAGAATGGAGGTGTGTGAAGTCATAGAATGGAGGTGTGTGAAGTCATAGAATGGATGTGTGTGAAGTCATAAGGAGGTGTGTGAAGTCTCAGAATTGAGGTGTGTGAAGTCACAGAATCGAGATGTGTGAAGTCATAGAATGGAAGTGTGTGAAGTCATAGAATGGAGGTGTGTGAAGTCATAGAATGGATGTTTGTTAAGTAAGAATGAAGGTGTGTTAAGTCATAGACTGGAGGTGTGTGAAGGCACAGAATGCAGGTGTGTGAAGTCATAGAATGGAGCTGTGTGAAGTCAGAATGGAGGTGTGTGAAATCATAGAATGGAGGTGTGTGAAGTCACAGAATTGAGGTGTGTGAAGTCAGAATGGAGGTGTGTGAAGTCAGAATGGAGGTGGGTGAAGACATAGAATGGAGGTGTGTGAATTCACAATGCATTTGTGTGAACTCATAGAATGGAGGTGTGTGAAGTCACAATGTAGGTGTGTGAAGTCACAGAATGGAGGTGTGTGAAGTCATAGAATGGAGGTGTGTGAAGTCACAGAATGGAGGTGTGTGAAGTCATATAATGAAGGTGTGTGAAGTCAAAATGGAGTTGTGTCAAGTCATAGAATGGAGCTGTGTGAAGTCAGAATGGAGGTGTGTGAGTCATAGAATGGAGGTGTGTGAAGTCAGAATTGAGGTCTGTGAAGTCACAGAATCGAGGAGAGTGAAGTCATAGAACGGAGGTGTGTGAAGTCATAGAATGGATGTGTGTGAAGTCATAAGGAGGTGTGTGAAGTCACAGAATTGAGGTGTGTGAAGTCGCAGAATGGAGGTGTGTGAAGTCATAGAATGGAGGTGTGTGAAATCACAGAATGGAGGTGTGTAAAGTCATAGAATGGAGGTGTGTGAAGTCATAGAATGGGTGTGTGTGAAGTCATAAGGTGGTGTGTGAAGTCACAGAATTGAGCTGTGTGAAGTCACAGAATGGAGGTGTGTGAAGTCAGAATGGAGGTGTGTGAAGTCATAGAATGGAGGTGTGTGAAGTCAGAATGGAGATCTGTGAACTCATAGAATGGAGGTGTGTGAAGTCACAATGGAGGTGTGTGAAGTCACAGAATGGAGGTCTGTGAACTCAGAATGGAGGTGTGTGAAGTCACAGAATGGAGGTGTGTGAAGTCATAGAATGGTTGTGTGTGAAGTCATAAGGAGGTGTGTGAAGTCTCAGAATTGAGGTGTGTGAAGTCACAGAATCGAGGTGTATGAAGTCATAGAATGTGAAGTCATAGAATGGAGGTGTGTGAAGTCATAGAATGGATGTTTGTTAAGTAAGAATGAAGGTGTGTTAAGTCATAGAATGGAGGTGTGTGAAGGCACAGAATGGAGGTGTGAGAAGTCACAGAATTGAGGTGTGTGAAGTCAGAATGGAGGTGTGTGAAGTCAGAATGGAGGTGGGTGAAGTCATAGAATGGAGGTGTTTGAATACACAATGCATTTGTGTGAACTCATAGAATGGAGGTGTGTGAAGTCACAATGTAGGTGTGTGAAGTCACAGAATGGAGGTGTGTGAAGTCATAGAATGGAGGTGTGTGAAGTCACAGAATGGAGGTGTGTGAAGTCATATAATGGAGGTGTGTGAAGTCACAGAATGGAGGTGTGTGAAGTCAGAATTGAGTTGTGTGAAGTCATAGAATGGAGGGGTGTGAAGTCAGAATGGAGGTGTGTGAAGTCATAGAATGGAGGTGCGTGAAGTCAGAATGGAGGTGTGTGAACTCATAGAACTTAGGTGTGTGAAGTCACAATGGAGGTGTGTGAAGGCATAGAATGGAGGTGAGTGAAGTCACAGAATGGAGCTGTGTGAAGTCATAGAATGGAGCTGTGTGAAGTTAGATTGGAGGTGTGTGAAGTCACAGAATGGAGGTGTGTGAACTCAGAATGGAGGTGTGTGAGGTCACAGACTGGAGGTGTGTGAAGTCATAGAATGGAGGTGTTTGAAGTCATAGAATGGATGTGTGTGAAGTCATAATGGAGGTGTGTGAAGTCACAGAATTGAGGTGTGTGAAGTCACAGAATGGAGGTGTGTGAAGTCATAGTATGGAGGTGTGTGAACTCACAGAATGGATGTTTGTTAAGTAAGAATGAAGGTGAGTTAAGTCATAGAATGGAGGTGTGTGAAGGCACAGAATGGAGGTGTGTGAAGACATAGAATGGAGGTTTGTGAAGTCATAGAATGCAGGTGTGTGAAGTCATAGAATGGATGTTTGTTAAGTAAGAATGAAGGTGTGTTAAGTCATAGAATGGAGGTGTGTGAAGGCACAGAATGGAGGTGTGTGAAGTCATAGAATGGAGCTGTGTGAAGTCAGAATGGAGGTGTGTGAAGTCACAGAATGGAGGTGTGTGAAATCAGAATGGAGGTGTGTGAATTCACAGAATGGAGGTGTGTTAAGTCACAGAACAGAGGTGTTTGAACTCAGAATGGAGGTGTGTGAAGTCACAGAATGGAGGTGTGTGTAGTCATAGAATGGAGTTGTGTGAAATCATAGAATGGAGGTGTGGGAAGTCAGAAAATGGAGCTGTGTGAAGTCAGAATGGAGGTGTGCGAAGTCACAGAATGGAGGTGTGTGAAGTCATTTTATGGAGCTGTGTGAGGTGTGTGAAGTCACAGAATGGAGGTGTTTGAACTCAGAATGGAGGTTGTGAAGTCACAGAATCTAGGTGTGTGAAGTCACAGAATGGAGGTGTGTGAAGTCAGAATTGAGTTGTGTGAAGTCATAGAATGGAGGGGTGTGAAGTCAGAATGGAGGTGTGTGAAGTCATAGAATGGAGGTGTGTGAAGTCAGAATGGAGGTGTGTGAACTCATAGAACTTAGGTGTGTGAAGTCACAATGGAGGTGTGTGAAGGCATAGAATGGAGGTGAGTGAAGTCACAGAATGGAGCTGTGTGAAGTCATAGAATGGAGCTGTGTGAAGTTAGATTGGAGGTGTGTGAAGTCACAGAATGGAGGTGTGTGAACTCAGAATGGAGGTGTGTGAGGTCACAGACTGGAGGTGTGTGAAGTCATAGAATGGAGGTGTGTGAAGTCATAGAATGGATGTGTGTGAAGTCATAATGGAGGTGTGTGAAGTCACAGAATTGAGGTGTGTGAAGTCACAGAATGGAGGTGTGTGAAGTCATAGTATGGAGGTGTGTGAACTCACAGAATGGATGTTTGTTAAGTAAGAATGAAGGTGAGTTAAGTCATAGAATGGAGGTGTGTGAAGGCACAGAATGGAGGTGTGTGAAGACATAGAATGGAGGTTTGTGAAGTCATAGAATGCAGGTGTGTGAAGTCATAGAATGGATGTTTGTTAAGTAAGAATGAAGGTGTGTTAAGTCATAGAATGGAGGTGTGTGAAGGCACAGAATGGAGGTGTGTGAAGTCATAGAATGGAGCTGTGTGAAGTCAGAATGGAGGTGTGTGAAGTCACAGAATGGAGGTGTGTGAAATCAGAATGGAGGTGTGTGAATTCACAGAATGGAGGTGTGTTAAGTCACAGAACAGAGGTGTTTGAACTCAGAATGGAGGTGTGTGAAGTCACAGAATGGAGGTGTGTGTAGTCATAGAATGGAGTTGTGTGAAATCATAGAATGGAGGTGTGGGAAGTCAGAAAATGGAGCTGTGTGAAGTCAGAATGGAGGTGTGCGAAGTCACAGAATGGAGGTGTGTGAAGTCATTTTATGGAGCTGTGTGAGGTGTGTGAAGTCACAGAATGGAGGTGTTTGAACTCAGAATGGAGGTTGTGAAGTCACAGAATCTAGGTGTGTGAAGTCACAGAATGGAGGTGTGTGAAGTCAGAATTGAGTTGTGTGAAGTCATAGAATGGAGGGGTGTGAAGTCAGAATGGAGGTGTGTGAAGTCATAGAATGGAGGTGTGTGAAGTCAGAATGGAGGTGTGTGAACTCATAGAACTTAGGTGTGTGAAGTCACAATGGAGGTGTGTGAAGGCATAGAATGGAGGTGAGTGAAGTCACAGAATGGAGCTGTGTGAAGTCATAGAATGGAGCTGTGTGAAGTTAGATTGGAGGTGTGTGAAGTCACAGAATGGAGGTGTGTGAACTCAGAATGGAGGTGTGTGAGGTCACAGACTGGAGGTGTGTGAAGTCATAGAATGGAGGTGTGTGAAGTCATAGAATGGATGTGTGTGAAGTCATAATGGAGGTGTGTGAAGTCACAGAATTGAGGTGTGTGAAGTCACAGAATGGAGGTGTGTGAAGTCATAGTATGGAGGTGTGTGAACTCACAGAATGGATGTTTGTTAAGTAAGAATGAAGGTGAGTTAAGTCATAGAATGGAGGTGTGTGAAGGCACAGAATGGAGGTGTGTGAAGACATAGAATGGAGGTTTGTGAAGTCATAGAATGCAGGTGTGTGAAGTCATAGAATGGATGTTTGTTAAGTAAGAATGAAGGTGTGTTAAGTCATAGAATGGAGGTGTGTGAAGGCACAGAATGGAGGTGTGTGAAGTCATAGAATGGAGCTGTGTGAAGTCAGAATGGAGGTGTGTGAAGTCACAGAATGGAGGTGTGTGAAATCAGAATGGAGGTGTGTGAATTCACAGAATGGAGGTGTGTTAAGTCACAGAACAGAGGTGTTTGAACTCAGAATGGAGGTGTGTGAAGTCACAGAATGGAGGTGTGTGTAGTCATAGAATGGAGTTGTGTGAAATCATAGAATGGAGGTGTGGGAAGTCAGAAAATGGAGCTGTGTGAAGTCAGAATGGAGGTGTGCGAAGTCACAGAATGGAGGTGTGTGAAGTCATTTTATGGAGCTGTGTGAGGTGTGTGAAGTCACAGAATGGAGGTGTTTGAACTCAGAATGGAGGTTGTGAAGTCACAGAATCTAGGTGTGTGAAGTCACAGAATGGAGGTGTGTGAAGTCACAGAATCTAGGTGTGTGAAGTCATAGAATGGAGGTGTGTGAAGTCATAGAATGGAGGTGTGTGAAGTCATAATGGAGGCATGAGAAGTCACAGAACTGAGGTGTGTGAAGTCACAGAATGGAGGTGTGTGAAGTCATAGAATGGAGGTGTGTGAAGTCAGAACGGAGGTGTGTCAACTCAGATTGGAGGTGTGGGAAGTCACAATGGAGGTGTGTGAATTTATACAATGGAGGTGTGTGAAGTCAGAATGGAGGTGTGTGAAGTCATAGAATGGAGCTGTGTGAAGTCAGATTGGAGATCTGTGAACTCATAGAATGGAGGTGTGTGAAGTCACAATGGAGGTGTATGAAGTCATAGAATGGAGGTGTGTGAAGTCACAGAATGGAGGTGTGTGAAGGCATAGATGAAGCTGTGTGAAGTCAGATTGGAGGTGTGTGAAGTCACAGAATGGAGGTTTGTGAAGTCAGAATATAGGTGTGTGAAGTCAGAATGGAGGTGGGTGAAGTCATAGAATGGAGGTGTGTGAATTCACAATGCATTTGTGTGAACTCATAGATTGGAGGTGTGTGAAGTCACAATGTAGGTGTGTGAAGTCACAGAATGGAGGTGTGTGAAGTCATAGAATGGAGGTGTGTGAAGTCACAGAATAGAGGTGTGTGAAGTCATATAATGGAGGTGTGTGAAGTCACAGAATGGAGGTGTGTGAAGTCAGAATGGAGTTGTGTGAAGTCATAGAATGGAGCTGTGTGAAGTCAGAATGGAGGTGTGTGAACTCATAGAATGGAGATCTGTGAAGTCACAATGGAGGTGTGTGAACTCATAGAATGGAGGTGTGTGAAGTCACACAATGGAGGTGTGTGAAGACATAGAATGGAGCTGTGTGAAGTCAGATTGGAGGTGTGTGAAGTCACAGAATGGAGGTGTGTGAACTCAGAATGGAGGTGTGTGAAGTCACAGAATGGAGGTGTGTGAAGTCATAGAATGGAGGTGTGTGAAGTCATAGAATGGATGTGTGTGAAGTCATAATGGAGGTGTGTGAAGTCACAGAATTGAGGTGTGTGAAGTCACAGAATGGAGGTGTGTGAAGTCATAGAATGGAGGTGTGTGAAGTCTTAGAATGGAGGTGTGTGAAGTCGTAGAATGGATGTTTGTTAAGTAAGAATGAAGGTGTGTTAAGTCATAGAATGGAGGTGTGAAGGCAGAGAATGGAGGTGTGTGAAGTCATAGAATGGAGCTGTGTGAAGGCAGAATGGAGATGTGTGATGTCACAGAATGGAGGTGTGTGAACTCAGAATGGAGGTGTGTGAATTCACAGAATGGAGGTGTTTTAAGTCACAGAACGGAGGTGTTTGAACTCAGAATGGAGGTGTGTGAACTCATAGAATGGAGGTGTGTGAAGTCACAGAATGGAGGTGTGTGAAGTCACAGAATCTAGGTGTGTGAAGTCATAGAATGGAGGTGTGTGAAGTCATAGAATGGAGGTGTGTTAAGTCATAATGGAGGCGTGAGAAGTCACAGAACTGAGGTGTGTGAAGTCACATAATGGAGGTGTGTGAAGTCTTAGCATGGGGGTGTGTGAAGTCAGAACGGAGGTGTGTGAACTCAGATTGGAGGTTTGGGAACTCACAATTGAGGTGTGTGAATTTATACAATGGAGGTGTGTGAAGTCACAGAATGGAGTGGTGTGAAGTCAAGAATTGAGGTGTGTGAAGTCATAGAATGCAGGTGTGTGAAGTCAGAATGGAGGTGTGTGAAGTCATAGAATGGAGGTGTGTGAAGTCAGAATGGAGATCTGTGAACTCATAGAATGCAGGTGTGTGAAGTCACAATGGAGGTGTGTGAAGTCATAGAATGGAGGTGTGTGAAGTCACAGAATGGAGGTGTGTGAAGGCATAGATGAAGCTGTGTGAAGTCAGATTGGAGGTGTGTGAAGTCACAGAATGGAGGTGTGTGAACTCAGAATGGAGGTGTGTGAAGTCACAGAATGGAGGTGTGTGAAGTCATAGAATGGAGGTGTGTGAAGTCATAGAATGGATGTGTGTGAAGTCATAAGGAGGTGTGTGAAGTCTCAGAATTGAGGTCTGTGAAGTCACAGAATCGAGGAGAGTGAAGTCATAGAATGGAGGTGTGTGAAGTCATAGAATGGATGTGTGTGAAGTCATAAGGAGGTGTGTGAAGTCACAGAATTGAGGTGTGTGAAGTCGCAGAATGGAGGTGTGTGAAGTCATAGAATGGAGGTGTGTGAAATCACAGAATGGAGGTGTGTAAAGTCATAGAATGGAGGTGTGTGAAGTCATAGAATGGGTGTGTGTGAAGTCATAAGG
The DNA here is from genome assembly GCA_024803745.1 of Megascapheus bottae. NCBI lineage: Eukaryota > Metazoa > Chordata > Mammalia > Rodentia > Geomyidae > Megascapheus > Megascapheus bottae. The sequence continues at coordinate 373,744 of JANJXV010000464.1, forward strand.
TGGTGTGTGAAGTCACAGAATTGAGCTGTGTGAAGTCACAGAATGGAGGTGTGTGAAGTCAGAATGAGGTGTGTGAAGTCATAGAATGGAGGTGTGTGAAGTCAGAATGGAGATCTGTGAACTCATAGAATGGAGGTGTGTGAAGTCACAATGGAGGTGTGTGAAGTCACAGAATGGAGGTCTGTGAACTCAGAATGGAGGTGTGTGAAGTCACAGAATGGAGGTGTGTGAAGTCATAGAATGGTTGTGTGTGAAGTCATAAGGAGGTGTGTGAAGTCTCAGAATTGAGGTATGTGAAGTCACAGGATCGAGGTGTATGAAGTCATAGAATGTGAAGTCATAGAATGGAGGTGTGTGAAGTCATAGAATGGATGTTTGTTAAGTAAGAATGAAGGTGTGTTAAGTCATAGAATGGAGGTGTGTGAAGGCACAGAATGGAGGTGTGAGAAGTCATAGAATGGAGCTGTGTGAAGTCAGAATGGAGGTGTGTGAAATCATAGAATGGAGGTTTGTGAAGTCACAGAATTGAGGTGTGTGAAGTCAGAATGGAGGTGTGTGAAGTCAGAATGGAGGTGGGTGAAGTCATAGAATGGAGGTGATTGAATACACAATGCATTTGTGTGAACTCATAGAATGGAGGTGTGTGAAGTCAAAATGTAGGTGTGTGAAGTCATAGAATGGAGGTGTGTGAAGTCATAGAATGGAGGTGTGCGAAGTCACAGAATGGAGGTGTGTGAAGTCATATAATGGAGGTGTGTGAAGTCACAGAATGGAGGTGTGTGAAGTCAGAATGGAGTTGTGTGAAGTCATAGAATGGAGGTGTGTGAAGTCAGAATGGAGGTGTGTGAAGTCATAGAATGGAGGTGTGTGAAGTCAGAATGGAGGTGTGTGAACTCAGAGAACTTAGGTGTGTGAAGTCACAATGGAGGTGTGTGAAGTCATAGAAAGGAGGTGTGTGAAGTCAAAAAATGGAGCTGTGTGAAGTCATAGAATGGAGCTGTGTGAAGTTAGATTGGAAGTGTGTGAAGTCACAGAATGGAGGTGTGTGAACTCAGAATGGAGGTGTGTGAGGTCGCAGACTGGAGGTGTGTGAAGTCATAGAATGGAGGTGTGTGAAGTCGTAGAATGGATGTGTGTTTAGTCATAATGGAGGTGTGTCAAGTCACAGAATTGAGGTGTGTGAAGTCACAGAATGGAGGTGTGTGAAGTCATAGAATGGAGGTGTGTGAAGTCACTGAATGGAGGTGTGTGAAGTCATTTTATGGAGCTGTGTGAAGTCAGAATGGAGGTGTGTGAAGTCAGAATGGAGGTGTGTGAACTCAGAGAACTTAGGTGTGTGAAGTCACAATGGAGGTGTGTGAAGTCATAGAAAGGAGGTGTGTGAAGTCAAAGAATGGAGCTGTGTGAAGTCATAGAATGGAGCTGTGTGAAGTTAGATTGGAGGTGTGTGAAGTCACAGAATGGAGGTGTGTGAACTCAGAATGGAGGTGTGTGAGGTCGCAGACTGGAGGTGTGTGAAGTCATAGAATGGAGGTGTGTGAAGTCGTAGAATGGATGTGTGTTTAGTCATAATGGAGGTGTGTCAAGTCACAGAATTGAGGTGTGTGAAGTCACAGAATGGAGGTGTGTGAAGTCATAGAATGGAGGTGTGTGAAGTCACTGAATGGAGGTGTGTGAAGTCATTTTATGGAGCTGTGTGAAGTCAGAATGGAGGTGTGGGAAGTCACAGAATGGAGGTGTGTGAAGTCATTTTGTGGAGCTGTGTAAAGTCAGAATGGAGGTGTGTGAACACAGAATGGAGGTGTGTGAAGTCACAGAATCTAGGTGTGTGAAGTCATAGAATGGAGGTGTGTGAAGTCATAATGGAGGCGTGAGGAGTCACAGAACTGAGGTGTGTGAAGTCACAGAATGGAGGTGTGTGAAGTCATAGAATGGAGGTGTATGAAGTCAGAACGGAGGTGTGTGAACTCAGATTGGAGGTGTGGGAAGTCACAGTGGAGGTGTGTGAATTTATACAATGGAGGTGTGTGAAGTCACAGAATGGAGGGGTGTGAAGTCAAAGAATGGAGGTTTGTAAAGTCATAGAATGGAGGTGTGTGAAGTCAGAATGGAGGTGTGTGAAGTCATAGAATGGAGGTGTGTGAAGTCAGAATGGAGGTCTGTGAACTCATAGAATGGAGGTGTGTGAAGTCACAATGGAGGTGTGTGAAGTCATAGAATGGAGGTGTGTGAAGTCACAGAATGTAGGTGTGTGAAGGCATAGAATGAAGCTGTGTGAAGTCAGATTGGAGGTGTGTGAAGTCACAGAATAGAGGTGTGTAAACTCAGAATGGAGGTGTGTGAAGTCACAGAATGGAGGTGTGTGAAGTCATAGAATGGAGGTGTGTGAAGTCATAGAATGGATGTGTGTGAAGTCATAAGGAGGTGTGTGAAGTCTCAGAATTGAGGTGTGTGAAGTCACAGAATCGAGATGTGTGAAGTCATAGAATGGAAGTGTGTGAAGTCATAGAATGGAGGTGTGTGAAGTCATAGAATGGATGTTTGTTAAGTAAGAATGAAGGTGTGTTAAGTCATAGACTGGAGGTGTGTGAAGGCACAGAATGCAGGTGTGTGAAGTCATAGAATGGAGCTGTATGAAGTCAGAATGGAGGTGTGTGAAATCATAGAATGGAGGTGTGTGAAGTCACAGAATTGAGGTGTGTGAAGTCAGAATGGAGGTGTGTGAAGTCAGAATGGAGGTGGGTGAAGACATAGAATGGAGGTGTGTGAATTCACAATGCATTTGTGTGAACTCATAGAATGGAGGTGTGTGAAGTCACAATGTAGGTGTGTGAAGTCACAGAATGGAGGTGTGTGAAGTCATAGAATGGAGGTGTGTGAAGTCACAGAATGGAGGTGTGTGAAGTCATATAATGAAGGTGTGTGAAGTCAAAATGGAGTTGTGTCAAGTCATAGAATGGAGCTGTGTGAAGTCAGAATGGAGGTGTGTGAAGTCATAGAATGGAGGTGTGTGAAGTCAGAATTGAGGTCTGTGAAGTCACAGAATCGAGGAGAGTGAAGTCATAGAACGGAGGTGTGTGAAGTCATAGAATGGATGTGTGTGAAGTCATAAGGAGGTGTGTGAAGTCACAGAATTGAGGTGTGTGAAGTCGCAGAATGGAGGTGTGTGAAGTCATAGAATGGAGGTGTGTGAAATCACAGAATGGAGGTGTGTAAAGTCATAGAATGGAGGTGTGTGAAGTCATAGAATGGGTGTGTGTGAAGTCATAAGGTGGTGTGTGAAGTCACAGAATTGAGCTGTGTGAAGTCACAGAATGGAGGTGTGTGAAGTCAGAATGGAGGTGTGTGAAGTCATAGAATGGAGGTGTGTGAAGTCAGAATGGAGATCTGTGAACTCATAGAATGGAGGTCTGTGAAGTCACAATGGAGGTGTGTGAAGTCACAGAATGGAGGTCTGTGAACTCAGAATGGAGGTGTGTGAAGTCACAGAATGGAGGTGTGTGAAGTCATAGAATGGTTGTGTGTGAAGTCATAAGGAGGTGTGTGAAGTCTCAGAATTGAGGTGTGTGAAGTCACAGAATCGAGGTGTATGAAGTCATAGAATGTGAAGTCATAGAATGGAGGTGTGTGAAGTCATAGAATGGATGTTTGTTAAGTAAGAATGAAGGTGTGTTAAGTCATAGAATGGAGGTGTGTGAAGGCACAGAATGGAGGTGTGAGAAGTCATAGAATGGAGCTGTGTGAAGTCAGAATGGAGGTGTGTGAAATCATAGAATGGAGGTTTGTGAAGTCACAGAATTGAGGTGTGTGAAGTCAGAATGGAGGTGTGTGAAGTCAGAATGGAGGTGGGTGAAGTCATAGAATGGAGGTGATTGAATACACAATGCATTTGTGTGAACTCATAGAATGGAGGTGTGTGAAGTCAAAATGTAGGTGTGTGAAGTCATAGAATGGAGGTGTGTGAAGTCAGAACGGAGGTGTGTCAACTCAGATTGGAGGTGTGGGAAGTCACAATGGAGGTGTGTGAATTTATACAATGGAGGTGTGTGAAGTCAGAATGGAGGTGTGTGAAGTCATAGAATGGAGCTGTGTGAAGTCAGAATGGAGATCTGTGAACTCATAGAATGGAGGTGTGTGAAGTCACAATGGAGGTGTATGAAGTCATAGAATGGAGGTGTGTGAAGTCACAGAATGGAGGTGTGTGAAGGCATAGATGAAGCTGTGTGAAGTCAGATTGGAGGTGTGTGAAGTCACAGAATGGAGGTTTGTGAAGTCAGAATGGAGGTGTGTGAAGTCAGAATGGAGGTGGGTGAAGTCATAGAATGGAGGTGTGTGAATTCACAATGCATTTGTGTGAACTCATAGAATGGAGGTGTGTGAAGTCACAATGTAGGTGTGTGAAGTCACAGAATGGAGGTGTGTGAAGTCATAGAATGGAGGTGTGTGAAGTCACAGAATAGAGGTGTGTGAAGTCATATAATGGAGGTGTGTGAAGTCACAGAATGGAGGTGTGTGAAGTCAGAATGGAGTTGTGTGAAGTCATAGAATGGAGCTGTGTGAAGTCAGAATGGAGGTGTGTGAAGTCATAGAATGGAGGTGTGTGAAGTCAGAATGGATGTGTGTGAACTCATAGAATGGAGGTGTGTGAAGTCACAATGGAGGTGTGTGAACTCATAGAATGGAGGTGTGTGAAGTCACACAATGGAGGTGTGTGAAGACATAGAATGGAGCTGTGTGAAGTCAGATTGGAGGTGTGTGAAGTCACAGAATGGAGGTGTGTGAACTCAGAATGGAGGTGTGTGAAGTCACAGAATGGAGGTGTGTGAAGTCATAGAATGGAGGTGTGTGAAGTCATAGAATGGATGTGTGTGAAGTCATAATGGAGGTGTGCGAAGTCACAGAATTGAGGTGTGTGAAGTCACAGAATGGAGGTGTGTGAAGTCATAGAATGGAGGTGTGTGAAGTCATAGAATGGAGGTGTGTGAAGTCGTAGAATGGATGTTTGTTAAGTAAGAATGAAGGTGTGTTAAGTCATAGAATGGAGGTGTGAAGGCAGAGAATGGAGGTGTGTGAAGTCATAGAATGGAGCTGTGTGAAGGCAGAATGGAGATGTGTGATGTCACAGAATGGAGGTGTGTGAACTCAGAATGGAGGTGTGTGAATTCACAGAATGGAGGTGTTTTAAGTCACAGAACGGAGGTGTTTGAACTCAGAATGGAGGTGTGTGAACTCATAGAATGGAGGTGTGTGAAGTCACAGAATGGAGGTGTGTGAAGTCACAGAATCTAGGTGTGTGAAGTCATAGAATGGAGGTGTGTGAAGTCATAGAATGGAGGTGTGTTAAGTCATAATGGAGGCGTGAGAAGTCACAGAACTGAGGTGTGTGAAGTCACATAATGGAGGTGTGTGAAGTCTTAGCATGGGGGTGTGTGAAGTCAGAACGGAGGTGTGTGAACTCAGATTGGAGGTTTGGGAACTCACAATGGAGGTGTGTGAATTTATACAATGGACGTGTGTGAAGTCACAGAATGGAGTGGTGTGAAGTCAAGAATGGAGGTGTGTGAAGTCATAGAATGGAGGTGTGTGAAGTCAGAATGGAGGTGTGTGAAGTCATAGAATGGAGGTGTGTGAAGTCAGAATGGAGATCTGTGAACTCATAGAATGCAGGTGTGTGAAGTCACAATGGAGGTGTGTGAAGTCATAGAATGGAGGTGTGTGAAGTCACAGAATGGAGGTGTGTGAAGGCATAGATGAAGCTGTGTGAAGTCAGATTGGAGGTGTGTGAAGTCACAGAATGGAGGTGTGTGAACTCAGAATGGAGGTGTGTGAAGTCACAGAATGGAGGTGTGTGAAGTCATAGAATGGAGGTGTGTGAAGTCATAGAATGGATGTGTGTGAAGTCATAAGGAGGTGTGTGAAGTCTCAGAATTGAGGTCTGTGAAGTCACAGAATCGAGGAGAGTGAAGTCATAGAATGGAGGTGTGTGAAGTCATAGAATGGATGTGTGTGAAGTCATAAGGAGGTGTGTGAAGTCACAGAATTGAGGTGTGTGAAGTCGCAGAATGGAGGTGTGTGAAGTCATAGAATGGAGGTGTATGAAGTCAGAACGGAGGTGTGTGAACTCAGATTGGAGGTGTGGGAAGTCACAGTCGAGGTGTGTGAATTTATACAATGGAGGTGTTTGAAGTCACAGAATGGAGGGGTGTGAAGTCAAAGAATGGAGGTTTGTAAAGTCATAGAATGGAGGTGTGTGAAGTCAGAATGGAGGTGTGTGAAGTCATAGAATGGAGGTGTGTGAAGTCAGAATGGAGGTCTGTGAACTCATAGAATGGAGGTGTGTGAAGTCACAATGGAGGTGTGTGAAGTCATAGAATGGAGGTGTGTGAAGTCACAGAATGGAGGTGTGTGAAGGCATAGAATGAAGCTGTGTGAAGTCAGATTGGAGGTGTGTGAAGTCACAGAATAGAGGTGTGTAAACTCAGAATGGAGGTGTGTGAAGTCACAGAATGGAGGTGTGTGAAGTCATAGAATGGAGGTGTGTGAAGTCATAGAATGGATGTGTGTGAAGTCATAAGGAGGTGTGTGAAGTCTCAGAATTGAGGTGTGTGAAGTCACAGAATCGAGATGTGTGAAGTCATAGAATGGAAGTGTGTGAAGTCATAGAATGGAGGTGTGTGAAGTCATAGAATGGATGTTTGTTAAGTAAGAATGAAGGTGTGTTAAGTCATAGACTGGAGGTGTGTGAAGGCACAGAATGCAGGTGTGTGAAGTCATAGAATGGAGCTGTGTGAAGTCAGAATGGAGGTGTGTGAAATCATAGAATGGAGGTGTGTGAAGTCACAGAATTGAGGTGTGTGAAGTCAGAATGGAGGTGTGTGAAGTCAGAATGGAGGTGGGTGAAGACATAGAATGGAGGTGTGTGAATTCACAATGCATTTGTGTGAAATCATAGAATGGAGGTGTGTGAAGTCACAATGTAGGTGTGTGAAGTCACAGAATGGAGGTGTGTGAAGTCATAGAATGGAGGTGTGTGAAGTCACAGAATGGAGGTGTGTGAAGTCATATAATGAAGGTGTGTGAAGTCAAAATGGAGTTGTGTCAAGTCATAGAATGGAGCTGTGTGAAGTCAGAATGGAGGTGTGTGAAGTCATAGAATGGAGGTGTGTGAAGTCAGAATTGAGGTCTGTGAAGTCACAGAATCGAGGAGAGTGAAGTCATAGAATGGAGGTGTGTGAAGTCATAGAATGGATGTGTGTGAAGTCATAAGGAGGTGTGTGAAGTCACAGAATTGAGGTGTGTGAAGTCGCAGAATGGAGGTGTGTGAAGTCATAGAATGGAGGTGTGTGAAATCACAGAATGGAGGTGTGTAAAGTCATAGAATGGAGGTGTGTGAAGTCATAGAATGGGTGTGTGTGAAGTCATAAGGTGGTGTGTGAAGTCACAGAATTGAGCTGTGTGAAGTCACAGAATGGAGGTGTGTGAAGTCAGAATGGAGGTGTGTGAAGTCATAGAATGGAGGTGTGTGAAGTCAGAATGGAGATCTGTGAACTCATAGAATGGAGGTGTGTGAAGTCACAATGGAGGTGTGTGAAGTCACAGAATGGAGGTCTGTGAACTCAGAATGGAGGTGTGTGAAGTCACAGAATGGAGGTGTGTGAAGTCATAGAATGGTTGTGTGTGAAGTCATAAGGAGGTGTGTGAAGTCTCAGAATTGAGGTGTGTGAAGTCACAGAATCGAGGTGTATGAAGTCATAGAATGTGAAGTCATAGAATGGAGGTGTGTGCAGTCATAGAATGGATGTTTGTTAAGTAAGAATGAAGGTGTGTTAAGTCATAGAATGGAGGTGTGTGAAGGCACAGAATGGAGGTGTGAGAAGTCATAGAATGGAGCTGTGTGAAGTCAGAATGGAGGTGTGTGAAATCATAGAATGGAGGTTTGTGAAGTCACAGAATTGAGGTGTGTGAAGTCAGAATGGAGGTGTGTGAAGTCAGAATGGAGGTGGGTGAAGTCATAGAATGGAGGTGATTGAATACACAATGCATTTGTGTGAACTCATAGAATGGAGGTGTGTGAAGTCAAAATGTAGGTGTGTGAAGTCATAGAATGGAGGTGTGTGAAGTCATAGAATGGAGGTGTGCGAAGTCACAGAATGGAGGTGTGTGAAGTCATATAATGGAGGTGTGTGAAGTCACAGAATGGAGGTGTGTGAAGTCAGAATGGAGTTGTGTGAAGTCATAGAATGGAGGTGTGTGAAGTCAGAATGGAGGTGTGTGAAGTCATAGAATGGAGGTGTGTGAAGTCAGAATGGAGGTGTGTGAACTCAGAGAACTTAGGTGTGTGAAGTCACAATGGAGGTGTGTGAAGTCATAGAAAGGAGGTGTGTGAAGTCAAAAAATGGAGCTGTGTGAAGTCATAGAATGGAGCTGTGTGAAGTTAGATTGGAGGTGTGTGAAGTCACAGAATGGAGGTGTGTGAACTCAGAATGGAGGTGTGTGAGGTCGCAGACTGGAGGTGTGTGAAGTCATAGAATGGAGGTGTGTGAAGTCGTAGAATGGATGTGTGTTTAGTCATAATGGAGGTGTGTCAAGTCACAGAATTGAGGTGTGTGAAGTCACAGAATGGAGGTGTGTGAAGTCATAGAATGGAGGTGTGTGAAGTCACTGAATGGAGGTGTGTGAAGTCATTTTCTGGAGCTGTGTGAAGTCAGAATGGAGGTATGTGAAGTCAGAATGGAGGTGTGTGAACTCAGAGAACTTAGGTGGGTGAAGTCACAATGGAGGTGTGTGAAGTCATAGAAAGGAGGTGTGTGAAGTCAAAAAATGGAGCTGTGTGAAGTCATAGAATGGAGCTGTGTGAAGTTAGATTGGAGGTGTGTGAAGTCACAGAATGGAGGTGTGTGAACTCAGAATGGAGGTGTGTGAGGTCGCAGACTGGAGGTGTGTGAAGTCATAGAATGGAGGTGTGTGAAGTCGTAGAATGGATGTGTGTTTAGTCATAATGGAGGTGTGTCAAGTCACAGAATTGAGGTGTGTGAAGTCACAGAATGGAGGTGTGTGAAGTCATAGAATGGAGGTGTGTGAAGTCACTGAATGGAGGTGTGTGAAGTCATTTTATGGAGCTGTGTGAAGTCAGAATGGAGGTGTGGGAAGTCACAGAATGGAGGTGTGTGAAGTCATTTTGTGGAGCTGTGTGAAGTCAGAATGGAGGTGTGTGAACACAGAATGGAGGTGTGTGAAGTCACAGAATCTAGGTGTGTGAAGTCATAGAATGGAGGTGTGTGAAGTCATAATGTAGGCGTGAGGAGTCACAGAACTGAGGTGTGTGAAGTCACAGAATGGAGGTGTGTGAAGTCATAGAATGGAGGTGTATGAAGTCAGAACGGAGGTGTGTGAACTCAGATTGGAGGTGTGGGAAGTCACAGTGGAGGTCTGTGAATTTATACAATGGAGGTGTGTGAAGTCACAGAATGGAGGGGTGTGAAGTCAAAGAATGGAGGTTTGTAAAGTCATAGAATGGAGGTGTGTGAAGTCAGAATGGAGGTGTGTGAAGTCATAGAATGGAGGTGTGTGAAGTCAGAATGGAGGTCTGTGAACTCATAGAATGGAGGTGTGTGAAGTCACAATGGAGGTGTGTGAAGTCATAGAATGGAGGTGTGTGAAGTCACAGAATGTAGGTGTGTGAAGGCATAGAATGAAGCTGTGTGAAGTCAGATTGGAGGTGTGTGAAGTCACAGAATAGAGGTGTGTAAACTCAGAATGGAGGTGTGTGAAGTCACAGAATGGAGGTGTGTGAAGTCATAGAATGGAGGTGTGTGAAGTCATAGAATGGATGTGTGTGAAGTCATAAGGAGGTGTGTGAAGTCTCAGAATTGAGGTGTGTGAAGTCACAGAATCGAGATGTGTGAAGTCATAGAATGGAAGTGTGTGAAGTCATAGAATGGAGGTGTGTGAAGTCATAGAATGGATGTTTGTTAAGTAAGAATGAAGGTGTGTTAAGTCATAGACTGGAGGTGTGTGAAGGCACAGAATGCAGGTGTGTGAAGTCATAGAATGGAGCTGTGTGAAGTCAGAATGGAGGTGTGTGAAATCATAGAATGGAGGTGTGTGAAGTCACAGAATTGAGGCGTGTGAAGTCAGAATGGAGGTGTGTGAAGTCAGAATGGAGGTGGGTGAAGACATAGAATGGAGGTGTGTGAATTCACAATGCATTTGTGTGAACTCATAGAATGGAGGTGTGTGAAGTCACAATGTAGGTGTGTGAAGTCACAGAATGGAGGTGTGTGAAGTCATAGAATGGAGGTGTGTGAAGTCACAGAATGGAGGTGTGTGAAGTCATATAATGAAGGTGTGTGAAGTCAAAATGGAGTTGTGTCAAGTCATAGAATGGAGCTGTGTGAAAGTCAGAATGGAGGTGTGTGAAGTCATAGAATGGAGGTGTGTGAAGTCAGAATGGAGGTGTGTGAACTCAAAGAATTTAGGTGTGTGAAGTCACAATGGAGGTGTGTGAAGTCATAGAATGGATGTTTGTGAAGTCATAATGGAGGTGTGTGAAATCACAGAATTGAGGTGTGTGAAGTCACAGAATGGAGGTGTGTGAAGTCATAGAATGGAGGTGTGTGAAGTCATAGAATGGAGGTGTGTGAAGTCATAGAATGGATGTTTGTTAAGTAAGAATGAAGGTGTGTTAAGTCATAGAATGGAGGTGTGTAAAGGCACAGAATGGAGGTGTGTGAAATCAGAATGGAGGTGTGTGAATTCACAGAATGGAGGTGAGTTAAGTCACAGAACAGAGGTGTTTGAATTCAGAATGGAGGTGTGTGAAGTCACAGAATGGAGGTGTGTGAAGTCATAGACTGGAGGTGTGTGAAATCATAGAATGGAAGTGTGGGAAGTCAGAAAATGGAGCTGTGTGAAGTCATAATGGAGGTGTGCGAAGTCACAGAATGGAGATGTGTGAAGTCATTTTATGGAGCTGTGTGAAGTCAGAATGGAGGTGTGTGAAGTCACAGAATGGAGGTGTTTGAACTCAGAATGGAGGTTGTGAAGTCACAGAATGTAGGTGTGTGAAGTCATAGAATGGAGGTGTGTGAAGTCATAGAATGGAGGTGTGTTAAGTCATAACGGAGGCGTGTGAAGTCACAGAATTGAGGTGTGTGAAGGCACAGAACGGAGGTGTGTGAAGTCACAGAATCTAGGTGTGTGAAGTCAAAGAATGGAGGTGTGTGAAGTCATAGAATGGAGGTGTGTGAAGTCATAATGGAGGCGTGAGAATTCACAGAACTGAGGTGTGTGAAATCACAGAATGGAGGTGTGTGAAGTCATAGAATGGAGGTGTGTGAAGTCAGAACGGAGGTGTGTGAACCCAGATTGGAGGTGTGGGAAGTCACAATGGAGGTGTGTGAATTTATACAATGGAGGTGTGTGAAGTCACAGAATGGAGGGGTGTGAAGTAAAAGAATGGAGGTGTGTGTATAGTCATAGATGGAGGTGTGTGAAGTCAGAATGGAGGTGTGTGAAGTCATAGAATGGAGGTGTGTGAAGTCAGAATGGAGATCTGTGAACTCATAGAATGGAGGTGTGTGAAGTCACAATGGAGGTCTGTGAAGTCATAGAATGGAGTGTGTGAAGTCACAGAATGGAGGTGTGTGAAGGCATAGATGAAGCTGTGTGAAGTCAGATTGGAGGTGTGTGAAGTCACAGAATGGAGGTGTGTGAACTCAGAATGGAGGTGTGTGAAGTCACAGAATGGAGGTGTGTGAAGTCAAAGAATGGAGGTGTGTGAAGTCATAGAATGGAGGTGTGTCAAGTTATAATGGAGGCGTGTGAAGTCACAGAATTGAGGTGTGTGAAGTCACAGAATGGAGGTGTGTGAAGTCACAGAATCTACGTGTGTGAAGTCATAGAATGGAGGTGTGTGAAGTCATGGAATGGAGGTGTGTGAAGTCATAATGGAGGCGTGAGAAGTCACAGAACTGAGGTGTGTGAAGTCACAGAATGGAGGGGTGTGAAGTCAAAGAATGGAGGTGTGTGAAGTCATAGAATGGAGGTGTGTGAAGTCAGAATGGAGGTGTGTGAAGTCATAGAATGGAGGTGTGTGAAGTCAGAATGGAGATCTGTGAACTCATAGAATGGAGGTGTGTGAAGTCACAATGGAGGTGTGTGAAGTCATAGAATGGAGGTGTGTGAAGTCACAGAATGGAGGTGTGTGAAGGCATAGATGAAGCTGTGTGAAGTCAGATTGGAGGTGTGTAAAGTCACAGAATGGAGGTGTGTGAACTCAGAATGGAGGTGTGTGAAGTCACAGAATGGAGGTGTATGAAGTCATAGAATGGAGGTGTGTGAAGTCATAGAATGGATGTGTGTGAAGTCATAAGGAGGTGTGTGAAGTCTCAGAATTGAGGTGTGTGAAGTCACAGAATCGAAGTGTGTGAAGTCATAGAATGGAGGTGTGTGAAGTCATAGAATGGAGGTGTGTGAAGGCATAGAATGGAGCTGTGTGAAGTCAGAATGGAGGTGTGTGAAATCATAGAATGGAGGTGTGTGAAGTCACAGAATTGAGGTGTGTGAAGTCAGAATGGAGGTGTGTGAAGTCAGAATGGAGGGGGGTGAAGTCATAGAATGGAGGTGTGTGAATACACAATGCATTTGTGTGAACTCATAGAATGGAGGTGTGTGAAGTCACAATGTAGGTGTGTGAAGTCACAGAATGGAGGTGTGTGAAGTCATAGAATGGAGGTGTGTGAAGTCACAGAATGGAGGTGTGTGAAGTCATAGAATGGAGGTGTGTGAAGTCACAGAATGGAGGTGTGTGAAGTCAGAATGGAGTTGTGTGAAGTCATAGAATGGAGGTGTGTGAAGTCAGAATGGAGGTGTGTGAAGTCATAGAATGGAGGTGTGTGAAGTCAGAATGGAGGTGTGTGAAATCATAGAACTTAGGTGTGTGAAGTCACAATGGAGGTGTGTGAAGTCATAGAATGGAGGTGTGTGAAGTCACAGAATGGAGCTGTGTGAAGTCATAGAATGGAGCTGTGTGAAGTCAGATTGGAGGTGTGTGAAGGCACAGAATGGAGGTGTGTGAACCCAGAATGGAGGTGTGTGAAGTCACAGAATGGAGGTGAGTGAAGTCATAGAATGGAGGTGTGTGAAGTCATAGAATGGATGTGTGTGAAGTCATAATGGAGGTGTGTGAAGTCACAGAATTGAGGTGTGTGAAGTCAAAGAATGGAGGTGTGTGAAGTCATAGAATGGAGGTGTGTGAAGTCACAGAATGGAGGTGTGTGAAGTCATTTTATGGAGCTGTGTGAAGTCAGAATGGAGGTGTGTGAAGTCACAGAATGGAGGTGTGTGAAGTCATTTTATGGAGCTGTGTGAAGTCAGAATGGATGTGTGTGAAGTCATAGAATGGAGGTGTGTGAAGTCATAATGGAGGCGTGAGGAGTCACAGAACTGAGGTGTGTGAAGTCACAGAATGGAGGTGTGTGAAGTCATAGAATGGAGGTGTATGAAGTCAGAACGGAGGTGTGTGAACTCAGATTGGAGGTGTGGGAAGTCACAGTGGAGGTGTGTGAATTTATACAATGGAGGTGTGTGAAGACACAGAATGGAGGTGTGTGAAGTCATAGAATGGAGGTGTGTGAAGTCACAGAATGGAGCTCTGTGAAGTCATAGAATGGAGCTGTGTGAACTCAGAATGGAGGTGTGTGAAGTCACAGAATGGAGGTGTGTGAAGTCATAGAATGGAGGTGTGTGAAGTCACAGAATGGAGCTCTGTGAAGTCATAGAATGGAGCTGTGTGAACTCAGAATGGAGGTGTGTGAAGTCACAGAATGGAGGTGTGTGAAGTCATAGAATGGAGGTGTGTGAAGTCATAGAATGGATGTTTGTGAAGTCATAATGGAGGTGTGTGAAGTCACAGAATTGAGGTGTGTGAAGTCACAGAATGGAGGTGTGTGAAGTCATAGAATGGAGGTGTGTGAAGTCATAGAATGGAGGTGTGTGAAGTCATAGAATGGATGTTTGTTAAGTAAGAATGAAGGTGTGTTAAGTCATAGAATGGAGGTGTGTAAAGGCACAGAATGGAGGTGTGTGAACTCAGAATGGAGGTGTGTGAATTCACAGAATGGAGGTGTGTTAAGTCACAGAACGGAGGTGTTTGAACTCAGAATGGAGGTGTGTGAAGTCACAGAATGGAGGCGTGTGAAGTCATAGACTGGAGGTGTGTGAAATCATAGAATGGAAGTGTGGAAAGTCAGAAAATGGAGCTGTGTGAAGTCATAATGGAGGTGTGCGAAGTCACAGAATGGAGATGTGTGAAGTCATTTTATGGAGCTGTGTGAAGTCAGAATGGAGGTGTGTGAAGTCACAGAATGGAGGTGTTTGAACTCAGAATGGAGGTTGTGAAGTCACAGAATGTAGGTGTGTGAAGTCATAGAATGGAGGTGTGTGAAGTCATAGAATGGAGGTTTGTTAAGTCATAACGGAGGCCTGTGAAGTCACAGAATTGAGGTGTGTGAAGTCACAGAACGGAGGTGTGTGAAGTCACAGAATCTAGGTGTGGGAAGTCAAAGAATGGAGGTGTGTGAAGTCATAGAATGGACGTGTGTGAAGTCATAATGGAGGCGTGAGAATTCACAGAACTGAGGTGTGTGAAATCACAGAATGGAGGTGTGTGAAGTCATAGAATGGAGGTGTGTGAAGTCAGAACGGAGGTGTGTGAACCCAGATTGGAGGTGTGGGAAGTCACAATGGAGGTGTGTGAATTTATACAATGGAGGTGTGTGAAGTCACAGAATGGAGGGGTGTGAAGTCAAAGAATGGAGGTGTGTGAAGTCATAGAATGGAGGTGTGTGAAGTCAGAATGGAGGTGTGTGAAGTCATAGAATGGAGGTGTGTGAAGTCAGAATGGAGATCTGTGAACTCATAGAATGGAGGTGTGTGAAGTCACAATGGAGGTCTGTGAAGTCATAGAATGGAGTGTGTGAAGTCACAGAATGGAGGTGTGTGAAGGCATAGATGAAGCTGTGTGAAGTCAGATTGGAGGTGTGTGAAGTCATAGAATGGATGTGTTTGAACTCAGAATGGAGGTGTGTGAAGTCACAGAATGGAGGTGTGTGAAGTCATAGAATGGAGGTGTGTGAAATCATAGAATGGATGTGTGAAGTCATAAGGAGGTGTGTGAAGTCTCAGAATTGAGGTGTGTGAAGTCACAGAATCGAGATCTGTGAAGTCATAGAATGGAAGTGTGTGAAGTCATAGAATGGAGGTGTGTGAAGTCATAGAATGGATGTTTGTTAAGTAAGAATGAAGGTGTGTTAAGTCATAGAATGGAGGTGTGTGAAGGCACAGAATGGAGGTGTGTGAAGTCATAGAATGGAGCTGTGTGAAGTCAGAATGAAGGTGTGTGAAATCATGGAATGGAGGTGTGTGAAGTCACAGAATTGTGGTGTGTGAAGTCAGAATGGAGGTGTGTGAAGTCAGAATGGAGGTGGGTGAAGTCATAGAATGGAGGTGTGTGAATTCACAATGCATTTGTGTGAACTCATAGAATGGAGGTGTGTGAAGTCACAATGTAGGTGTGTGAAGTCACAGAATGGAGGTGTGTGAAGTCATAGAATGGAGGTGTGTGAAGTCATAGAATGGATGTTTGCTAAGTAAGAATGAAGGTGTGTTAAGTCATAGAATGGAGGTGTGTGAAGGCACAGAATGGTGGTGTGTGAAGTCATAGAATGGAGCTGTGTGAAGTCAGAATGGAGGTGTGTGAAATCATAGAATGAAGGTGTGTGAAGTCACAGAATTGAGGTGTGTGAAGTCAGAATGGAGGTGTGTGAAGTCAGAATGGAGGTGGGTGAAGACATAGAATGGAGGTGTGTGAATTCACAATGCATTTGTGTGAACTCATAGAATGGAGGTGTGTGAAGTCACAATGTAGGTGTGTGAAGTCACAGAATGGAGGTGTGTGAAGTCATAGAATGGAGGTGTGTGAAGTCAGAATGGAGTTGTGTGAAGTCATAGAATGGAGGTGTGTGAAGTCAGAATGGAGGTGTGTGAAGTCATAGAATGGAGGTGTGTGAAGTCAGAATGGAGGTGTGTGAACTCATAGAACTTAGGTGTGTGAAGTCACAATGGAGGTGTGTGAAGCCATAGAATGGAGGTGTGTGAAGTCACAGAATGCAGCTGTGTGAAGTCATAGAATGGAGCTGTGTGAAGTCAGATTGGAGGTGTGTGAAGTCACAGAATGGAGGTGTGTGAACTCAGAATGGAGGTGTGTGAAGTCATAGAATGGAGGTTTGTGAAGTCATAGAATGGATGTGTGTGAAGTCATAATGGAGGTCTGTGAAGTCACAGAATTGAGGTGTGTGAAGTCACAGAATGGAGGTGTGTGAAGTCATAGAATGGAAGTGTGTGAAATGACAGAATGGAGGTGTGTGAAGTCATTTTATGGAGTTGTGTGAAGTCAGAATGGAGGTGTGGGAAGTCACAGAATGGAGGTGTCTAAAGTCATTTTATGGAGCTCTGTGAAGTCAGAATGGAGGTGTGTGAAGTCACAGAATGGAGGTGTGTAAACTCAGAATGGAGGTGTGTGAAGTCACAGAATGGAGGTGTGTGAAGTCATAGAATCGAGGTGTGTGAAGTCATATAATGGATGTGTGTGAAGTCATCAGGAGGTGTGTGAAGTCTCAGAATTGATGTGTGTGAAGTCACAGAATCGAGATCTGTGAAGTCATAGAATGGAAGTGTGTGAAGTCATAGAATGGAGGTGTGTGAAGTCATAGAATGGATGTTTGTTAAGTAAGAATGAAGGTGTGTTAAGTCATAGAATGGAGGTGTGTGAAGGCACAGAATGGAGGTGTGTGAAGTCATAGAATGGAGCTGTGGGAAGTCAGAATGGAGGTGTGTGAAATCATGGAATGGAGGTGTGTGAAGTCACAGAATTGAGGTGTGTGAAGTCAGAATGGAGGTGTGTGAAGTCAGAATGGAGGTGGGTGAAGTCATAGAATGGAGGTGTGTGAATTCACAATGCATTTGTATGAACTCATAGAATGGAGGTGTGTGAAGTCACAATGTAGGTGTGTGAAGTCACAGAATGGAGGTGTGTGAAGTCATAGAATGGAGGTGTGTGAAGTCACAGAATGGAGGTGTGTGAAGTCATATAATGGAGGTGTGTGAAGTCACAGAATGGAGGTGTGTGAAGTCAGAATGGAGTTGTGTGAAGTCATAGAATGGAGCTGTGTGAAGTCAGAATGGAGGTGTGTGAAGTCATAGAATGGAGGTATGTGAAGTCAGAATGGTGGTGTGTGAACTCAAAGAATTTGGGTGTGTGAAGTCACAATGGAGGTGTGTGAAGTCACAGAATGGAGGTGTGTGAAGTCAAAGAATGGAGGTGTGTGAAGTCATAGAATGGATGTGTGTGAAGTAATAATGGAGGTGTGTGAAATCACAGAATTGAGGTGTGTGAAGTCACAGAGTGGAGGTGTGTGAAGTCATAGAATGGAGGTGTGTGAAGTCATAGAATGGAGGTGTGTGAAGTCATAGAATGGATGTTTGTTAAGTAAGAATGAAGGTGTGTTAAGTCATAGAATGGAGGTTTGTGAAGTCACAGAATGGAGCTGTGTGAAGTCATAGAATGGAGCTGTGTGAAGTCAGATTGGAGGTGTGTGAAGTCACAGAATGGAGGTGTGTGAAGTCAGAATGGAGGTGTGTGAAGTCACAGAATGGAGGTGTGTGAAGTCAAAGAATGGAGGTGTGTGAAGTCATAGAATGGATGTGTGTGAAGTCATAATGGAGGTGTGTGAAGTCACAGAATTGAGGTGTGTGAAGTCACAGAGTGGAGGTGTGTGAAGTCATAGAATGGAGGTGTGTGAAGTCATAGAATGGAGGTGTGTGAAGTCATAGAATGGATGTTTGTTAAGTAAGAATGAAGGTGTGTTAAGTCATAGAATGGAGGTGTGTGAAGGCACAGAATGGAGGTGTGTGAAGTCATAGAATGGAGCTGTGTGAAGTCAGAATGGAGGTGTGTGAAGTCATAGAATGGAGGTGTGTTAACTCAGAATGGAGGTGTGTGAATTCACAGAATGGAGGTGTATTAAGTCACAGAATGGAGGTGTTTGAACTCAGAATGGAGGTGTGTGAAGTCACAGAATGGAGGTGTGTGAAGTCATAGACTGGAGGTCTGTGAAATCATAGAATGGAGGTGTGGGAAGTCAGAAAATGGAGCTGTGTGAAGTCATAATGGAGATGTGCGAAGTCACAGAATGGAGGTGTGTGAAGTCATTTTATGGAGCTGAGTGAAGTCAGAATGGAGGTGTGTGAAGTCACAGAATGGAGGTGTTTGAACTCAGAATGGAGGTTGTGAAGTCACAGAATCTAGGTGTGTGAAGTCAAAGAATGGAGGTGTGTGAAGTCCTAGAATGGAGGTATGTTGTCATAGTGGAGGCGTGTGAAGTCACAGAATTGAGGTGTGTGAAGTCACAGAACGGAGGTGTGTGAATTCACAGAATCTAGGTGTGGGAAGTCAAAGAATGCAGGTGTGTGAAGTCATAGAATGGAGGTGTGTGAAGTCATAATGGAGGCGTGAGAAGTCACAGAACTGAGGTGTGTGAAATCACAGAATGGAGGTGTGTGAAGTCATAGAATGGAGGTGTGTGAAGTCAGAACGGAGGTGTGTGAACCCAGATTGGAGGTGTGGGAAGTCACAATGGAGGTGTGTGAATTTATACAATGGAGGTGTGTGAAGTCACAGAATGGAGGGGTGTGAAGTCAAAAAATGGAGGTGTGTGAAGTCATAGAATGGAGGTGTGTGAAGTCAGAATGGAGGTGTGTGAAGTCATAGAATGGAGGTGTGTGAAGTCAGAATGGAGATCTGTGAAGTCATAGAATGGAGGTGTGTGAAGTCACAATGGAGGTGTGTGAAGTCATAGAATGGAGGTGTGTGAAGTCACAGAATGGAGGTGTGTGAAGGCATAGATGAAGCTGTGTGAAGTCAGATTGGAGGTGTGTGAAGTCACAGAATGGAGGTGTGTGAACTAAGAATGGAGGTGTGTGAAGTCACAGAATGGAGGTGTGTGAAGTCATAGAATGGAGGTGTGTGAAGTCACAGAATGGATGTGTGTGAAGTCATAAGGAGGTGTGTGAAGTCTCAGAATTGAGGTGTGTGAAGTCATAGAATGGAGGTGTGTGAAGTCATAGAATGGATGTTTGTTAAGTAAGAATGAAGGTGTGTTAAGTCATAGAATGGAGGTGTGTGAAGGCACAGAATGGTGCTGTGTGAAGTCACAGAATTGAGGTGTGTGAAGTCAGAATGGAGGTGTGTGACGTCAGAATGGAGGTGGGTGAAGTCATAGAATGGAGGTGTGTGAATTCACAATGCATTTGTGTGAACTCATATAATGGAGGTGTGTGAAGTCACAATGTAGGTGTGTGAAGTCACAGAATGGAGGTGTGTGAAATCATAGAATGGAGGTGTGTGAAGTCAGAATGGAGTTGTGTGAAGTCATGGAATGTAGGTGTGTGAAGTCAGAATGGAGGTGTGTGAAGTCATAGAATGGAGGTGTGTGAAGTCAGAATGGAGGTGTGTGAACTCATAGAACTTAGGTGTGTGAAGTCACAATGGAGGTGTGTGAAGCCATAGAATGGAGGTGTGTGAAGTCACAGAATGGAGCTGTGTGAAGTCATAGAATGGAGCTGTGTGAAGTCAGATTGGAGGTGTGTGAAGTCACAGAATGGAGGTGTGTGAACTCAGAATGGAGGTGTTTGAAGTCACAGAATGGAGGTGTGTGAAGTCATAGAATGGAGGTGTGTGAAGTCATAGAATAGATGTGTGTGAAGTCATAATGGAGGTGTGTGAAGTCACAGAATTGAGATGTGTGAAGTCACAGAATGGAGGTGTGTGAAGTCATAGAATGGAAGTGTGTGAAGTGACAAAATGGAGGTGTGTGAAGTCATTTTATGGAGCTGTGTGAAGTCAGAATGGAGGTGTGGGAAGTCACAGAATGGAGGTGTGTGAAGTCATTTTATGGAGCTGTGTGAAGTCAGAATGGAGGTGTGTGAAATCACAGAATGGAGGTGTTTGAACTCAGAATGGAGGTTGTGAAGTCACAGAATGTAGGTGTGTGAAGTCATAGAATGGAGCTGTGTAAAGTCATAGAATGGAGGTGTGTGAAGTCATAATGGAGGCGTGTGAAGTCACAGAATTGAGGTGTGTGAAGTCAGAGAATGGAGGTGTGTGAAGTCATAGAATGGAGGTGTGTGAAGTCAGAACGGAGGTGTGTGAACTCAGATTGGAGGTTTGGGAAGTCACAATGGCGTTGTGTGAAGTCATAGAATGGAGGTGTGTGAAGTCAAAGAATGGAGGTGTGTGAAGGCACAGAATGGAGGTGTGTGAAGTCATAGAATGGAGGTGTGTGAAATCATAGAATGGATGTGTGTGAAGTCATAAGGAGGTGTGTGAAGTCTCAGAATTGAGGTGTGTGAAGTCACAGAATCGAGGTGTGTGAAGTCATAGAATGGAGGTGTGTGAAGTCATAGAATGGAGGTGTGTGAAGTCATAGAATGGATGTTTGTTAAGTAAGAATGAAGGTGTGTTAGGTCATAGAATGGAGGTGTGTGAAGGCACAGAATGGTGGTGTGTGAAGTCATAGAATGGAGCTGTGTGAAGTCAGAATGGAGGTGTGTGAAATCATAGAATGGAGGTGTGTGAAGTCACAGAATTGAGGTGTGTGAAGTCAGAATGGAGGTGTGTGAAGTCTGAATGGAGGTGGGTGAAGTCATAGAATGGAGGTGTGTGAATTCACATTGCATTTGTGTGAACTCATAGAATGGAGGTGTGTGAAGTCACAATGTAGGTGTGTGAAGTCACAGAATGGAGGTGTGTGAAGTCATAGAATGGAGGTGTGTGAAGTCAGAATGGAGTTGTGTGAAGTCATAGAATGGAGGTGTGTGAAGTCAGAATGGAGGTGTGTGAAGTCATAGAATGGAGGTGTGTGAAGTCAGAATGGAGGTGTGTGAACTCATAGAACTTAGGTGTGTGAAGTCACAATGGAGGTGTGTGAAGCCATAGAATGGAGGTGTGTGAAGTCACAGAATGGAGCTGTGTGAAGTCATAGAATGGAGCTGTGTGAAGTCAGATTGGAGGTGTGTGAAGTCACAGAATGGAGGTGTGTGAACTCAGAATGGACGTGTGTGAAGTCACAGAATGGAGGTGTGTGAAGTCATAGAATGGAGGTGTGTGAAGTCATAGAATGGATGTGTGTGAAGTCATAATGGAGGTGTGTGAAGTCACAGAATTGAGGTGTGTGAAGTCACAGAATGGAGGTGTGTGAAGTCATAGAATGAAAGTGTGTGAAGTGACAGAATGGAGGTGTGTGAAGTCATTTTATGGAGCTGTGTGAAGTAAGAATGGAGGTGTGGGAAGTCATAGAATGGAGGTGTGTGAAGTCATTTTATGGAGCTGTGTGAAGTCAGAATGGAGGTGTGTGAAGTCACAGAATGGAGGTGTGTAAACTCAGAATGGAGGTGTGTGAAGTCACAGAATGGAGGTGTGTGAAGTCATAGAATGGAGGTGTGTGAAGTCATATAATGGATGTGTGTGAAGTCATAAGGAGGTGTGTGAAGTCTCAGAATTGAGGTGTGTGAAGTCACAGAATCGAGATGTGTGAAGTCATAGAATGGAAGTGTGTGAAGTCATAGAATGGAGGTGTGTGAAGTCATAGAATGGATGTTTGTTAAGTAAGAATGAAGGTGTGTTAAGTCATAGAATGGAGGTGTGTGAAGGCACAGAATGGAGGTGTGTGAAGTCATAGAGTGGAGCTGTGTGAAGTCAGAATGGAGGTGTGTGAAATCATGGAATGGAGGTGTGTGAAGTCACAGAATTGAGGTGTGTGAAGTCAGAATGGAGGTGTGTGAAGTCAGAATGGAGGTGGGTGAAGTCATAGAATGGAGGTGTGTGAATTCACAATGCATTTGTGTGAACTCAGAGAATGGAGGTGTGTGAAGTCACAATGGAGGTGTGTGAAGTCATAGAATGGAGGTGTGTGAAGTCACAGAATGGAGCTGTGTGAAGTCATAGAATGGAGCTGTGTGAAGTCAGAATGGAGGTGTGTGAAGTCATAGAATGGAGGTGTGTTAACTCAGAATGGAGGTGTGTGAATTCACAAAGGAGGTGTGTTAAGTCACAGAATGGAGGTGTTTGAACTCAGAATGGAGGTGTGTGAAGTCACAGAATGGAGGTGTGTGAAGTCATAGACTGGAGGTCTGTGAAATCATAGAATGGAGGTGTGGGAAGTCAGAAAATGGAGCTGTGTGAAGTCATAATGGAGGTGTGCGAAGTCACAGAATGGAGGTGTGTGAAGTCATTTTAGGGCGCTAAGTGAACTCAGAATGGAGGTGTGTGAAGTCACAGAATGGAGGTTTTTGAACTCAGAATGGAGGTTGTGAAGTCACAGAATCTAGGTGTGTGAAGTCAAAGAATGGAGGTGTGTGAAGTCCTAGAATGGAGGTGTGTTAAGTCATAATGGAGGCGTGTGAAGTCACAGAATTGAGGTGTGTGAAGTCACAGAACGGAGGTGTGTGAATTCACAGAATCTAGGTGTGGGAAGTCAAAGAATGCAGGTGTGTGAAGTCATAGAATGGAGGTGTGTGAAGTCATAATGGAGGCATGAGAAGTCACAGAACTGAGGTGTGTGAAATCACAGAATGGAGGTGTGTGAAGTCATAGAATGGAGGTGTGTGAAGTCAGAACGGAGGTGTGTGAACCCAGATTGGAGGTGTGGGAAGTCACAATGGAGGTGTGTGAATTTATACAATGGAGGTGTGTGAAGTCACAGAATGGAGGGGTGTGAAGTCAAAAAATGGAGGTGTGTGAAGTCATAGAATGGAGGTGTGTGAAGTCAGAATGGAGGTGTGTGAAGTCATAGAATGGAGGTGTGTGAAGTCAGAATGGAGATCTGTGAAGTCATAGAATGGAGGTGTGTGAAGTCACAATGGAGGTGTGTGAAGTCATAGAATGGAGGTGTGTGAAGTCACAGAATGGAGGTGTGTGAAGGCATAGATGAAGCTGTGTGAAGTCAGATTGGAGGTGTGTGAAGTCACAGAATGGAGGTGTGTAAACTCAAAATGGAGGTGTGTGAAGTCACAGAATGGAGCTGTGTGAAGTCATAGAATGGAGGTGTGTGAAGTCACAGAATGGATGTGTGTGAAGTCATAAGGAGGTGTGTGAAGTCTCAGAATTGAGTTGTGTGAAGTCATAGAATGGAGGTGTGTGAAGTCATAGAATGGATGTTTGTTAAGTAAGAATGAAGGCGTGTTAAGTCATACAATGGAGGTGTGTGAAGGCACAGAATGGTGGTGTGTGAAGTCATAGAATTGAGGTGTGTAAAGTCAGAATGGAGGTGTGTGACGTCAGAATGGAGGTGGGTGAAGTCATAGAATGGAGGTGTGTGAATTCACAATGCATTTGTGTGAACTCATATAATGGAGGTGTGTGAAGTCACAATGTAGGTGTGTGAAGTCACAGAATGGAGGTGTGTGAAGTCATAGAATGGAGCTGTGTGAAGTCAGAATGGAGGTGTGTGAAGTCCGAGAATGGAGGTGTGTGAACTCAGAATGGAGGTGTGTGAATTCACAGAATGGAGGTGTGTTAAGTCACAGAATGGAGGTGTTTGAACTCAGAATGGAGGTGTGTGAAGTCACAGAATTGAGGTGTGTGAAGTCATAGACTGGAGGTCTGTGAAATCGAAGAATGGAGGTGTGGGAAGTCAGAAAATGGAGCTGTGTGAAGTCATAATGGAGGTGTGCGAAGTCACAGAATGGAGGTGTGTGAAGTCATTTTATGGAGCTGAGTGAAGTCAGAATGGAGGTGTGTGAAGTCACAGAATGGAGGTGTTTGACCTCAGAATGGAGGTTGTGAAGTCACAGAATCTAGGTGTGTGAAGTCAAAGAATGGAGGTGTGTGAAGTCCTAGAATGGAGGTGTGTTAAGTCATAATGGAGGCGTGTGAAGTCACAGAATTGAGGTGTGTGAAGTCACAGAACGGAGGTGTGTGAATTCACAGAATCTAGGTGTGGGAAGTCAAAGAATGCAGGTGTGTGAAGTCATAGAATGGAGGTGTGTGAAGTCATAATGGAGGCATGAGAAGTCACAGAACTGAGGTGTGTGAAATCACAGAATGGAGGTGTGTGAAGTCATAGAATGGAGGTGTGTGAAGTCAGAACGGAGGTGTGTGAACCCAGATTGGAGGTGTGAGAAGTCACAATGGAGGTGTGTGAATTTATACAATGGAGGTGTGTGAAGTCACAGAATGGAGGGGTGTGAAGTCAAAAAATGGAGGTGTGTGAAGTCATAGAATGGAGGTGTGTGAAGTCAGAATGGAGGTGTGTGAAGTCATAGAATGGAGGTGTGTGAAGTCAGAATGGAGATCTGTGAAGTCATAGAATGGAGGTGTGTGAAGTCACAATGGAGGTGTGTGAAGTCATAGAATGGAGGTGTGTGAAGTCACAGAATGGAGGTGTGTGAAGGCATAGATGAAGCTGTGTGAAGTCAGATTGGAGGTGTGTGAAGTCACAGAATGGAGGTGTGTGAACTCAGAATGGAGGTGTGTGAAGTCACAGAATGGAGGTGTGTGAAGTCATAGAATGGAGGTATGTGAAGTCACAGAATGGATGTGTGTGAAGTCATAAGGAGGTGTGTGAAGTCTCAGAATTGAGGTGTGTGAAGTCATGGAATGGAGGTGTGTGAAGTCATAGAATGGATGTTTGTTAAGTAAGAATGAAGGCGTGTTAAGTCATAGAATAGAGGTGTGTGAAGGCACAGAATGGTGGTGTGTGAAGTCACAGAATTGAGGTGTGTGAAGTCAGAATGGAGGTGTGTGACGTCAGAATGGAGGTGGGTGAGGTCATAGAATGGAGGTGTGTGAATTCACAATGCATTTGTCTGAACTCATATAATGGAGGTGTGTGAAGTCACAAAGTAGGTGTGTGAAGTCATAGAATGGAGGTGTGTGAAATCATAGAATGGAGGTGTGTGAAGTCAGAATGGAGTTGTGTGAAGTCATAGAATGTAGGTGTGTGAAGTCAGAATGGAAGTGTGTGAAGTCATAGAATGGAGGTGTGTGAAGTCAGAATGCAGGTGTGTGAACTCATAGAACTTAGGTGTGTGAAGTCACAATGGAGGTGTGTGAAGCCATAGAATGGAGGTGTGTGAAGTCACAGAATGGAGCTGTGTGAAGTCATAGAATGGAGCTGTGTGAAGTCAGATTGGAGGTGTGTGAAGTCACAGAATGGAGGTGTGTGAACTCAGAATGGAGGTGTGTGAAGTCACAGAATGGAGGTGTGTGAAGTCATAGAATGGAGGTGTGTGAAGTCATAGAATGGATGTGTGTGAAGTCATAATGGAGGTGTGTGAAGTCACAGAATTGAGGTGTGTGAAGTCACAGAATGGAGGTGTGTGAAGTCATAGAATGGAAGTGTGTGAAGTGACAGAATGGAGGTGTGTGAAGTCATTTTATGGAGCTGTGTGAAGTCAGAATGGAGGTGTGGGAAGTCACAGAATGGAGGTGTGTGAAGTCATTTTATGGAGCTGTGTGAAGTCAGAATGGAGGTGTGTGAAGTCACAGAATGGAGGTGTTTGAACTCAGAATGGAGGTTGTGAAGTCACAGAATCTAGGTGTGTGAAGTCATAGAATGGAGGTGTGTAAAGTCATAGAATGGAGGTGTGTGAAGTCATAATGGAGCCGTGTGAAGTCACAGAATTGAGGTGTGTGAAGTCACAGAATGGAGGTGTGTGAAGTCATAGAATGGAGGTGTGTGAAGTCAGAACGGAGGTGTGTGAACTCAGATTGGAGGTGTGGGAAGTCACAATGGAGTTGTGTGAAGTCATAGAATGGAGGTGTGTGAAGTCACAGAATGGAGGTGTGTGAAGTCACAGAATGGAGGTGTGTGAAGTCATAGAATGGAGGTGTGTGAAATCATAGAATGGATGTGTGTGAAGTCATAAGGAGGTGTGTGAAGTCTCAGAATTGAGGTGTGTGAAGTCACAAAATCGAGGTGTGTGCAGTCATAGAATGGAGGTGTGTGAAGTCATAGAATGGAGGTGTGTGAAGTCATAGAATGGAGGTGTTTGAACTCAGAATGGAGGTGTGTGAAGTCACAGAATGGAGGTGTGTGAAGTCATAGACTGGAGGTCTGTGAAATCATAGAATGGAGGTGTGGGAAGTCAGAAAATGGAGCTGTGTGAAGTTATAATGGAGGTGTGCGAAGTCACAGAATGGAGGTGTGTGAAGTCATTTTATGGAGCTGAGTGAAGTCAGAATGGAGGTGTGTGAAGTCACAGAATGGAGGTGTTTGAACTCAGAATGGAGGTTGTGAAGTCACAGAATCTAGGTGTGTGAAGTCAAAGAATGGAGGTGTGTGAAGTCCTAGAATGGAGGTGTGTTAAGTCATAATGGAGGCGTGTGAAGTCACAGAATTGAGGTGTGTGAAGTCACAGAACGGAGGTGTGTGAATTCACAGAATCTAGGTGTGGGAAGTCAAAGAATGCAGGTGTGTGAAGTCATAGAATGGAGGTGTGTGAAGTCATAATGGAGGCATGAGAAGTCACAGAACTGAGGTGTGTGAAATCACAGAATGGAGGTGTGTGAAGTCATAGAATGGAGGTGCGTGAAGTCAGAACGGAGGTGTGTGAACCCAGATTGGAGGTGTGGGAAGTCACAATGGAGGTGTGTGAATTTATACAATGGAGGTGTGTGAAGTCACAGAATGGAGGGGTGTGAAGTCAAAAAATGGAGGTGTGTGAAGTCATAGAATGGAGGTGTGTGAAGTCAGAATGGAGGTGTGTGAAGTCATAGAATGGAGGTGTGTGAAGTCAGAATGGAGATCTGTGAAGTCATAGAATGGAGGTGTGTGAAGTCACAATGGAGGTGTGTGAAGTCATAGAATGGAGGTGTGTGAAGTCACAGAATGGAGGTGTGTGAAGGCATAGATGAAGCTGTGTGAAGTCAGATTGGAGGTGTGTGAAGTCACAGAATGGAGGTGTGTGAACTCAGAATGGAGGTGTGTGAAGTCACAGAATGGAGGTGTGTGAAGTCATAGAATGGAGGTGTGTGAAGTCACAGAATGGATGTGTGTGAAGTCATAAGGAGGTGTGTGAAGTCTCAGAATTGAGTTGTGTGAAGTCATAGAATGGAGGTGTGTGAAGTCATAGAATGGATGTTTGTTAAGTAAGAATGAAGGCGTGTTAAGTCATAGAATGGTGGTGTGTGAAGTCACAGAATTGAGGTGTGTGAAGTCAGGATGGAGGTGTGTGACGTCAGAATGGAGGTGGGTAAAGTCATAGAATGGAGGTGTGTGAATTCACAATGCATTTGTGTGAACTCATATAATGGAGGTGTGTGAAGTCACAATGTAGGTGTGTGAAGTCACAGAATGGAGGTGTGTGAAATCATAGAATGGAGGTGTGTGAAGTCAGAATGGAGTTGTGTGAAGTCATAGAATGTAGGTGTGTGAAGTCAGAATGGAGGTGTGTGAAGTCATAGAATGGAGGTGTGTGAAGTCAGAATGGAGGTGTGTGAACTCATAGAACTTAGGTGTGTGAAGTCACAATGGAGGTGTGTGAAGCCATAGAATCTAGGTGTGTGAAGTCACAGAATGGAGCTGTGTGAAGTCATAGAATGGAGCTGTGTGAAGTCAGATTGGAGGTGTGTGAAGTCACAGAATGGAGGTGTGTGAACTCAGAATGGAGGGGTGTGAAGTCACAGAATGGAGGTGTGTGAAGTCATAGAATGGAGGTGTGTGAAGTCATAGAATGGATGTGTGTGAAGTCATAATGGAGGTGTGTGAAGTCACAGAATTGAGGTGTGTGAAGTCACAGAATGGAGGTGTGTGAAGTCATAGAATGGAAGTGTGTGAAGTGACAGAATGGAGGTGTGTGAAGTCATTTTATGGAGCTGTGTGAAGTCAGAATGGAGGTGTGGGAAGTCACAGAATGGAGGTGTGTGAAGTCATTTTATGGAGCTGTGTGAAGTCAGAATGGAGGTGTGTGAAGTCACAGAATGGAGGTGTTTGAACTCAGAATGGAGGTTGTGAAGTCACAGAATCTAGGTGTGTGAAGTCATAGAATGGAGGTGTGTAAAGTCATAGAATGGAGGTGTGTGAAGTCATAATGGAGCCGTGTGAAGTCACAGAATTGAGGTGTGTGAAGTCACAGAATGGAGGTGTGTGAAGTCATAGAATGGAGGTGTGTGAAGTCAGAACGGAGGTGTGTGAATTCAGATTGGAGGTGTGGGAAGTCACAATGGAGTTGTGTGAAGTCATAGAATGGAGGTGTGTGAAGTCACAGAATGGAGGTGTGTGAAGTCACAGAATGGAGGTGTGTGAAGTCATAGAATGGAGGTGTGTGAAATCATAGAATGGATGTGTGTGAAGTCATAAGGAGGTGTGTGAAGTCTCAGAATTGAGGTGTGTGAAGTCACAGAATCGAGATCTGTGAAGTCATAGAATGGAGGTGTGTGAAGTCATAGAATGGAGGTGTGTGAAGTCATAGAATGGATGTTTGTTAAGAAAGAATGAAGGTGTGTTAGGTCATAGAATGGAGGTGTGTGAAGGCACAGAATGGTGGTGTGTGAAGTCATAGAATGGAGCTGTGTGAAGTCAGAATGGAGGTGTGTGAAATCATAGAATGCAGGTGTGTGAAGTCACAGAATTGAGGTGTGTGAAGTCAGAATGGAGGTGTGTGAAGTCAGAATGGAGGTGGGTGAAGTCATAGAATGGAGGTGTGTGAATTCACAATGCATTTGTGTGAACTCATAGAATGGAGGTGTGTGAAGTCACAATGTAGGTGTGTGAAGTCACAGAATGGAGGTGTGTGAAGTCATAGAATGGAGGTGTGTGAAGTCAGAATGGACTTGTGTGAAGTCATAGAATGGAGGTGTGTGAAGTCAGAATGGAGGTGTGTGAAGTCATAGAATGGAGGTGTGTGAATTCACAGAATGGAGGTGTGTTAAGTCACAGAATGGAGGTGTTTGAACTCAGAATGGAGGTGTGTGAAGTCACAGAATGGAGGTGTGTGAAGTCATAGACTGGAGGTCTGTGAAATCATAGAATGGAGGTGTGGGAAGTCAGAAAATGGAGCTGTGTGAAGTTATAATGGAGGTGTGCGAAGTCACAGAATGGAGGTGTGTGAAGTCATTTTATGGAGCTGAGTGAAGTCAGAATGGAGGTGTGTGAAGTCACAGAATGGAGGTGTTTGAACTCAGAATGGAGGTTGTGAAGTCACAGAATCTAGGTGTGTGAAGTCAAAGAATGGAGGTGTGTGAAGTCCTAGAATGGAGGTGTGTTAAGTCATAATGGAGGCGTGTGAAGTCACAGAATTGAGGTGTGTGAAGTCACAGAACGGAGGTGTGTGAATTCACAGAATCTAGGTGTGGGAAGTCAAAGAATGCAGGTGTGTGAAGTCATAGAATGGAGGTGTGTGAAGTCATAATGGAGGCATGAGAAGTCACAGAACTGAGGTGTGTGAAATCACAGAATGGAGGTGTGTGAAGTCATAGAATGGAGGTGCGTGAAGTCAGAACGGAGGTGTGTGAACCCAGATTGGAGGTGTGGGAAGTCACAATGGAGGTGTGTGAATTTATACAATGGAGGTGTGTGAAGTCACAGAATGGAGGGGTGTGAAGTCAAAAAATGGAGGTGTGTGAAGTCATAGAATGGAGGTGTGTGAAGTCAGAATGGAGGTGTGTGAAGTCATAGAATGGAGGTGTGTGAAGTCAGAATGGAGATCTGTGAAGTCATAGAATGGAGGTGTGTGAAGTCACAATGGAGGTGTGTGAAGTCATAGAATGGAGGTGTGTGAAGTCACAGAATGGAGGTGTGTGAAGGCATAGATGAAGCTGTGTGAAGTCAGATTGGAGGTGTGTGAAGTCACAGAATGGAGGTGTGTGAACTCAGAATGGAGGTGTGTGAAGTCACAGAATGGAGGTGTGTGAAGTCATAGAATGGAGGTGTGTGAAGTCACAGAATGGATGTGTGTGAAGTCATAAGGAGGTGTGTGAAGTCTCAGAATTGAGTTGTGTGAAGTCATAGAATGGAGGTGTGTGAAGTCATAGAATGGATGTTTGTTAAGTAAGAATGAAGGCGTGTTAAGTCATAGAATGGTGGTGTGTGAAGTCACAGAATTGAGGTGTGTGAAGTCAGGATGGAGGTGTGTGACGTCAGAATGGAGGTGGGTAAAGTCATAGAATGGAGGTGTGTGAATTCACAATGCATTTGTGTGAACTCATATAATGGAGGTGTGTGAAGTCACAATGTAGGTGTGTGAAGTCACAGAATGGAGGTGTGTGAAATCATAGAATGGAGGTGTGTGAAGTCAGAATGGAGTTGTGTGAAGTCATAGAATGTAGGTGTGTGAAGTCAGAATGGAGGTGTGTGAAGTCATAGAATGGAGGTGTGTGAAGTCAGAATGGAGGTGTGTGAACTCATAGAACTTAGGTGTGTGAAGTCACAATGGAGGTGTGTGAAGCCATAGAATCTAGGTGTGTGAAGTCACAGAATGGAGCTGTGTGAAGTCATAGAATGGAGCTGTGTGAAGTCAGATTGGAGGTGTGTGAAGTCACAGAATGGAGGTGTGTGAACTCAGAATGGAGGGGTGTGAAGTCACAGAATGGAGGTGTGTGAAGTCATAGAATGGAGGTGTGTGAAGTCATAGAATGGATGTGTGTGAAGTCATAATGGAGGTGTGTGAAGTCACAGAATTGAGGTGTGTGAAGTCACAGAATGGAGGTGTGTGAAGTCATAGAATGGAAGTGTGTGAAGTGACAGAATGGAGGTGTGTGAAGTCATTTTATGGAGCTCTGTGAAGTCAGAATGGAGGTGTGGGAAGTCACAGAATGGAGGTGTGTGAAGTCATTTTATGGAGCTGTGTGAAGTCAGAATGGAGGTGTGTGAAGTCACAGAATGGAGGTGTTTGAACTCAGAATGGAGGTTGTGAAGTCACAGAATCTAGGTGTGTGAAATCATAGAATGGAGGTGTGTGAAGTCATAGAATGGAGGTGTGTTAAGTCATAGTGGAGGCGTGTGAAGTCACAGAATTGAGGTGTGTGAAGTCACAGAATGGAGGTGTGTGAAGTCATGGAAAGGAGGTGTGTGAAGTCACAGAATGGAGGTGTGTGAAGTCATAGACTGGAGGTCTGTGAAATCATAGAATGGAGGTGTGGGAAGTCAGAAAATGGAGCTGTGTGAAGTTATAATGGAGGTGTGCGAAGTCACAGAATGGAGGTGTGTGAAGTCATTTTATGGAGCTGAGTGAAGTCAGAATGGAGGTGTGTGAAGTCACAGAATGGAGGTGTTTGAACTCAGAATGGAGGTTGTGAAGTCACAGAATCTAGGTGTGTGAAGTCAAAGAATGGAGGTGTGTGAAGTCCTAGAATGGAGGTGTGTTAAGTCATAATGGAGGCGTGTGAAGTCACAGAATTGAGGTGTGTGAAGTCACAGAACGGAGGTGTGTGAATTCACAGAATCTAGGTGTGGGAAGTCAAAGAATGCAGGTGTGTGAAGTCATAGAATGGAGGTGTGTGAAGTCATAATGGAGCCGTGTGAAGTCACAGAATTGAGGTGTGTGAAGTCACAGAATTGAGGTGTGTGAAGTCACAGAATGGAGGTGTGTGAAGTCATAGAATGGAAGTGTGTGAAGTGACAGAATGGAGGTGTGTGAAGTCATTTTATGGAGCTGTGTGAAGTCAGAATGGAGGTGTGGGAAGTCACAGAATGGAGGTGTGTGAAGTCATTTTATGGAGCTGTGTGAAGTCAGAATGGAGGTGTGTGAAGTCACAGAATGGAGGTGTTTGAACTCAGAATGGAGGTTGTGAAGTCACAGAATCTAGGTGTGTGAAGTCATAGAATGGAGGTGTGTAAAGTCATAGAATGGAGGTGTGTGAAGTCATAATGGAGCCGTGTGAAGTCACAGAATTGAGGTGTGTGAAGTCACAGAATGGAGGTGTGTGAAGTCATAGAATGGAGGTGTGTGAAGTCAGAACGGAGGTGTGTGAATTCAGATTGGAGGTGTGGGAAGTCACAATGGAGTTGTGTGAAGTCATAGAATGGAGGTGTGTGAAGTCACAGAATGGAGGTGTGTGAAGTCACAGAATGGAGGTGTGTGAAGTCATAGAATGGAGGTGTGTGAAATCATAGAATGGATGTGTGTGAAGTCATAAGGAGGTGTGTGAAGTCTCAGAATTGAGGTGTGTGAAGTCACAGAATCGAGATCTGTGAAGTCATAGAATGGAGGTGTGTGAAGTCATAGAATGGAGGTGTGTGAAGTCATAGAATGGATGTTTGTTAAGGAAAGAATGAAGGTGTGTTAGGTCATAGAATGGAGGTGTGTGAAGGCACAGAATGGTGGTGTGTGAAGTCATAGAATGGAGCTGTGTGAAGTCAGAATGGAGGTGTGTGAAATCATAGAATGCAGGTGTGTGAAGTCACAGAATTGAGGTGTGTGAAGTCAGAATGGAGGTGTGTGAAGTCAGAATGGAGGTGGGTGAAGTCATAGAATGGAGGTGTGTGAATTCACAATGCATTTGTGTGAACTCATAGAATGGAGGTGTGTGAAGTCACAATGTAGGTGTGTGAAGTCACAGAATGGAGGTGTGTGAAGTCATAGAATGGAGGTGTGTGAAGTCAGAATGGACTTGTGTGAAGTCATAGAATGGAGGTGTGTGAAGTCAGAATGGAGGTGTGTGAAGTCATAGAATGGAGGTGTGTGAATTCACAGAATGGAGGTGTGTTAAGTCACAGAATGGAGGTGTTTGAACTCAGAATGGAGGTGTGTGAAGTCACAGAATGGAGGTGTGTGAAGTCATAGACTGGAGGTCTGTGAAATCATAGAATGGAGGTGTGGGAAGTCAGAAAATGGAGCTGTGTGAAGTTATAATGGAGGTGTGCGAAGTCACAGAATGGAGGTGTGTGAAGTCATTTTATGGAGCTGAGTGAAGTCAGAATGGAGGTGTGTGAAGTCACAGAATGGAGGTGTTTGAACTCAGAATGGAGGTTGTGAAGTCACAGAATCTAGGTGTGTGAAGTCAAAGAATGGAGGTGTGTGAAGTCCTAGAATGGAGGTGTGTTAAGTCATAATGGAGGCGTGTGAAGTCACAGAATTGAGGTGTGTGAAGTCACAGAACGGAGGTGTGTGAATTCACAGAATCTAGGTGTGGGAAGTCAAAGAATGCAGGTGTGTGAAGTCATAGAATGGAGGTGTGTGAAGTCATAATGGAGGCATGAGAAGTCACAGAACTGAGGTGTGTGAAATCACAGAATGGAGGTGTGTGAAGTCATAGAATGGAGGTGCGTGAAGTCAGAACGGAGGTGTGTGAACCCAGATTGGAGGTGTGGGAAGTCACAATGGAGGTGTGTGAATTTATACAATGGAGGTGTGTGAAGTCACAGAATGGAGGGGTGTGAAGTCAAAAAATGGAGGTGTGTGAAGTCATAGAATGGAGGTGTGTGAAGTCAGAATGGAGGTGTGTGAAGTCATAGAATGGAGGTGTGTGAAGTCAGAATGGAGATCTGTGAAGTCATAGAATGGAGGTGTGTGAAGTCACAATGGAGGTGTGTGAAGTCATAGAATGGAGGTGTGTGAAGTCACAGAATGGAGGTGTGTGAAGGCATAGATGAAGCTGTGTGAAGTCAGATTGGAGGTGTGTGAAGTCACAGAATGGAGGTGTGTGAACTCAGAATGGAGGTGTGTGAAGTCACAGAATGGAGGTGTGTGAAGTCATAGAATGGAGGTGTGTGAAGTCACAGAATGGATGTGTGTGAAGTCATAAGGAGGTGTGTGAAGTCTCAGAATTGAGTTGTGTGAAGTCATAGAATGGAGGTGTGTGAAGTCATAGAATGGATGTTTGTTAAGTAAGAATGAAGGCGTGTTAAGTCATAGAATGGTGGTGTGTGAAGTCACAGAATTGAGGTGTGTGAAGTCAGGATGGAGGTGTGTGACGTCAGAATGGAGGTGGGTAAAGTCATAGAATGGAGGTGTGTGAATTCACAATGCATTTGTGTGAACTCATATAATGGAGGTGTGTGAAGTCACAATGTAGGTGTGTGAAGTCACAGAATGGAGGTGTGTGAAATCATAGAATGGAGGTGTGTGAAGTCAGAATGGAGTTGTGTGAAGTCATAGAATGTAGGTGTGTGAAGTCAGAATGGAGGTGTGTGAAGTCATAGAATGGAGGTGTGTGAAGTCAGAATGGAGGTGTGTGAACTCATAGAACTTAGGTGTGTGAAGTCACAATGGAGGTGTGTGAAGCCATAGAATCTAGGTGTGTGAAGTCACAGAATGGAGCTGTGTGAAGTCATAGAATGGAGCTGTGTGAAGTCAGATTGGAGGTGTGTGAAGTCACAGAATGGAGGTGTGTGAACTCAGAATGGAGGGGTGTGAAGTCACAGAATGGAGGTGTGTGAAGTCATAGAATGGAGGTGTGTGAAGTCATAGAATGGATGTGTGTGAAGTCATAATGGAGGTGTGTGAAGTCACAGAATTGAGGTGTGTGAAGTCACAGAATGGAGGTGTGTGAAGTCATAGAATGGAAGTGTGTGAAGTGACAGAATGGAGGTGTGTGAAGTCATTTTATGGAGCTCTGTGAAGTCAGAATGGAGGTGTGGGAAGTCACAGAATGGAGGTGTGTGAAGTCATTTTATGGAGCTGTGTGAAGTCAGAATGGAGGTGTGTGAAGTCACAGAATGGAGGTGTTTGAACTCAGAATGGAGGTTGTGAAGTCACAGAATCTAGGTGTGTGAAATCATAGAATGGAGGTGTGTGAAGTCATAGAATGGAGGTGTGTTAAGTCATAGTGGAGGCGTGTGAAGTCACAGAATTGAGGTGTGTGAAGTCACAGAATGGAGGTGTGTGAAGTCATGGAAAGGAGGTGTGTGAAGTCACAGAATGGAGGTGTGTGAAGTCATAGACTGGAGGTCTGTGAAATCATAGAATGGAGGTGTGGGAAGTCAGAAAATGGAGCTGTGTGAAGTTATAATGGAGGTGTGCGAAGTCACAGAATGGAGGTGTGTGAAGTCATTTTATGGAGCTGAGTGAAGTCAGAATGGAGGTGTGTGAAGTCACAGAATGGAGGTGTTTGAACTCAGAATGGAGGTTGTGAAGTCACAGAATCTAGGTGTGTGAAGTCAAAGAATGGAGGTGTGTGAAGTCCTAGAATGGAGGTGTGTTAAGTCATAATGGAGGCGTGTGAAGTCACAGAATTGAGGTGTGTGAAGTCACAGAACGGAGGTGTGTGAATTCACAGAATCTAGGTGTGGGAAGTCAAAGAATGCAGGTGTGTGAAGTCATAGAATGGAGGTGTGTGAAGTCATAATGGAGGCATGAGAAGTCACAGAACTGAGGTGTGTGAAATCACAGAATGGAGGTGTGTGAAGTCATAGAATGGAGGTGCGTGAAGTCAGAACGGAGGTGTGTGAACCCAGATTGGAGGTGTGGGAAGTCACAATGGAGGTGTGTGAATTTATACAATGGAGGTGTGTGAAGTCACAGAATGGAGGGGTGTGAAGTCAAAAATGGAGGTGTGTGAAGTCATAGAATGGAGGTGTGTGAAGTCAGAATGGAGGTGTGTGAAGTCATAGAATGGAGGTGTGTGAAGTCAGAATGGAGATCTGTGAAGTCATAGAATGGAGGTGTGTGAAGTCACAATGGAGGTGTGTGAAGTCATAGAATGGAGGTGTGTGAAGTCACAGAATGGAGGTGTGTGAAGGCATAGATGAAGCTGTGTGAAGTCAGATTGGAGGTGTGTGAAGTCACAGAATGGAGGTGTGTGAACTCAGAATGGAGGTGTGTGAAAGTCACAGAATGGAGGTGTGTGAAGTCATAGAATGGAGGTGTGTGAAGTCACAGAATGGATGTGTGTGAAGTCATAAGGAGGTGTGTGAAGTCTCAGAATTGAGTTGTGTGAAGTCATAGAATGGAGGTGTGTGAAGTCATAGAATGGATGTTTGTTAAGTAAGAATGAAGGCGTGTTAAGTCATAGAATGGTGGTGTGTGAAGTCACAGAATTGAGGTGTGTGAAGTCAGGATGGAGGTGTGTGACGTCAGAATGGAGGTGGGTAAAGTCATAGAATGGAGGTGTGTGAATTCACAATGCATTTGTGTGAACTCATATAATGGAGGTGTGTGAAGTCACAATGTAGGTGTGTGAAGTCACAGAATGGAGGTGTGTGAAATCATAGAATGGAGGTGTGTGAAGTCAGAATGGAGTTGTGTGAAGTCATAGAATGTAGGTGTGTGAAGTCAGAATGGAGGTGTGTGAAGTCATAGAATGGAGGTGTGTGAAGTCAGAATGGAGGTGTGTGAACTCATAGAACTTAGGTGTGTGAAGTCACAATGGAGGTGTGTGAAGCCATAGAATCTAGGTGTGTGAAGTCACAGAATGGAGCTGTGTGAAGTCATAGAATGGAGCTGTGTGAAGTCAGATTGGAGGTGTGTGAAGTCACAGAATGGAGGTGTGTGAACTCAGAATGGAGGGGTGTGAAGTCACAGAATGGAGGTGTGTGAAGTCATAGAATGGAGGTGTGTGAAGTCATAGAATGGATGTGTGTGAAGTCATAATGGAGGTGTGTGAAGTCACAGAATTGAGGTGTGTGAAGTCACAGAATGGAGGTGTGTGAAGTCATAGAATGGAAGTGTGTGAAGTGACAGAATGGAGGTGTGTGAAGTCATTTTATGGAGCTCTGTGAAGTCAGAATGGAGGTGTGGGAAGTCACAGAATGGAGGTGTGTGAAGTCATTTTATGGAGCTGTGTGAAGTCAGAATGGAGGTGTGTGAAGTCACAGAATGGAGGTGTTTGAACTCAGAATGGAGGTTGTGAAGTCACAGAATCTAGGTGTGTGAAGTCATAGAATGGAGGTGTGTAAAGTCATAGAATGGAGGTGTGTGAAGTCATAATGGAGCCGTGTGAAGTCACAGAATTGAGGTGTGTGAAGTCACAGAATGGAGGTGTGTGAAGTCATAGAATGGAGGTGTGTGAAGTCAGAACGGAGGTGTGTGAATTCAGATTGGAGGTGTGGGAAGTCACAATGGAGTTGTGTGAAGTCATAGAATGGAGGTGTGTGAAGTCACAGAATGGAGGTGTGTGAAGTCACAGAATGGAGGTGTGTGAAGTCATAGAATGGAGGTGTGTGAAATCATACAATGGATGTGTGTGAAGTCATAAGGAGTTGTGTGAAGTCTCAGAATTGAGGTGTGTGAAGTCACAGAATCGAGATCTGTGAAGTCATAGAATGGAGGTGTGTGAAGTCATAGAATGGAGGTGTGTGAAGTCATAGAATGGATGTTTGTTAAGAAAGAATGAAGGTGTGTTAGGTCATAGAATGGAGGTGTGTGAAGGCACAGAATGGTGGTGTGTGAAGTCATAGAATGGAGCTGTGTGAAGTCAGAATGGAGGTGTGTGAAATCATAGAATGGAGGTGTGTGAAGTCACAGAATTGAGGTGTGTGAAGTCAGAATGGAGGTGTGTGAAGTCAGAATGGAGGTGGGTGAAGTCATAGAATGGAGGTGTGTGAATTCACAATGCATTTGTGTGAACTCATAGAATGGAGGTGTGTGAAGTCACAATGTAGGTGTGTGAAGTCACAGAATGGAGGTGTGTGAAGTCATAGAATGGAGGTGTGTGAAGTCAGAATGGACTTGTGTGAAGTCATAGAATGGAGGTGTGTGAAGTCAGAATGGAGGTGTGTGAAGTCATAGAATGGAGGTGTGTGAATTCACAGAATGGAGGTGTGTTAAGTCACAGAATGGAGGTGTTTGAACTCAGAATGGAGGTGTGTGAAGTCACAGAATGGAGGTGTGTGAAGTCATAGACTGGAGGTCTGTGAAATCATAGAATGGAGGTGTGGGAAGTCAGAAAATGGAGCTGTGTGAAGTTATAATGGAGGTGTGCGAAGTCACAGAATGGAGGTGTGTGAAGTCATTTTATGGAGCTGAGTGAAGTCAGAATGGAGGTGTGTGAAGTCACAGAATGGAGGTGTTTGAACTCAGAATGGAGGTTGTGAAGTCACAGAATCTAGGTGTGTGAAGTCAAAGAATGGAGGTGTGTGAAGTCCTAGAATGGAGGTGTGTTAAGTCATAATGGAGGCGTGTGAAGTCACAGAATTGAGGTGTGTGAAGTCACAGAACGGAGGTGTGTGAATTCACAGAATCTAGGTGTGGGAAGTCAAAGAATGCAGGTGTGTGAAGTCATAGAATGGAGGTGTGTGAAGTCATAATGGAGGCATGAGAAGTCACAGAACTGAGGTGTGTGAAATCACAGAATGGAGGTGTGTGAAGTCATAGAATGGAGGTGCGTGAAGTCAGAACGGAGGTGTGTGAACCCAGATTGGAGGTGTGGGAAGTCACAATGGAGGTGTGTGAATTTATACAATGGAGGTGTGTGAAGTCACAGAATGGAGGGGTGTGAAGTCAAAAAATGGAGGTGTGTGAAGTCATAGAATGGAGGTGTGTGAAGTCAGAATGGAGGTGTGTGAAGTCATAGAATGGAGGTGTGTGAAGTCAGAATGGAGATCTGTGAAGTCATAGAATGGAGGTGTGTGAAGTCACAATGGAGGTGTGTGAAGTCATAGAATGGAGGTGTGTGAAGTCACAGAATGGAGGTGTGTGAAGGCATAGATGAAGCTGTGTGAAGTCAGATTGGAGGTGTGTGAAGTCACAGAATGGAGGTGTGTGAACTCAGAATGGAGGTGTGTGAAGTCACAGAATGGAGGTGTGTGAAGTCATAGAATGGAGGTGTGTGAAGTCACAGAATGGATGTGTGTGAAGTCATAAGGAGGTGTGTGAAGTCTCAGAATTGAGTTGTGTGAAGTCATAGAATGGAGGTGTGTGAAGTCATAGAATGGATGTTTGTTAAGTAAGAATGAAGGCGTGTTAAGTCATAGAATGGTGGTGTGTGAAGTCACAGAATTGAGGTGTGTGAAGTCAGGATGGAGGTGTGTGACGTCAGAATGGAGGTGGGTAAAGTCATAGAATGGAGGTGTGTGAATTCACAATGCATTTGTGTGAACTCATATAATGGAGGTGTGTGAAGTCACAATGTAGGTGTGTGAAGTCACAGAATGGAGGTGTGTGAAATCATAGAATGGAGGTGTGTGAAGTCAGAATGGAGTTGTGTGAAGTCATAGAATGTAGGTGTGTGAAGTCAGAATGGAGGTGTGTGAAGTCATAGAATGGAGGTGTGTGAAGTCAGAATGGAGGTGTGTGAACTCATAGAACTTAGGTGTGTGAAGTCACAATGGAGGTGTGTGAAGCCATAGAATCTAGGTGTGTGAAGTCACAGAATGGAGCTGTGTGAAGTCATAGAATGGAGCTGTGTGAAGTCAGATTGGAGGTGTGTGAAGTCACAGAATGGAGGTGTGTGAACTCAGAATGGAGGGGTGTGAAGTCACAGAATGGAGGTGTGTGAAGTCATAGGATGGAGGTGTGTGAAGTCATAGAATGGATGTGTGTGAAGTCATAATGGAGGTGTGTGAAGTCACAGAATTGAGGTGTGTGAAGTCACAGAATGGAGGTGTGTGAAGTCATAGAATGGAAGTGTGTGAAGTGACAGAATGGAGGTGTGTGAAGTCATTTTATGGAGCTGTGTGAAGTCAGAATGGAGGTGTGGGAAGTCACAGAATGGAGGTGTGTGAAGTCATTTTATGGAGCTGTGTGAAGTCAGAATGGAGGTGTGTGAAGTCACAGAATGGAGGTGTTTGAACTCAGAATGGAGGTTGTGAAGTCACAGAATCTAGGTGTGTGAAATCATAGAATGGAGGTGTGTGAAGTCATAGAATGGAGGTGTGTTAAGTCATAGTGGAGGCGTGTGAAGTCACAGAATTGAGGTGTGTGAAGTCACAGAATGGAGGTGTGTGAAGTCATGGAAAGGAGGTGTGTGAAGTCACAGAATGGAGGTGTGTGAAGTCATAGACTGGAGGTCTGTGAAATCATAGAATGGAGGTGTGGGAAGTCAGAAAATGGAGCTGTGTGAAGTTATAATGGAGGTGTGCGAAGTCACAGAATGGAGGTGTGTGAAGTCATTTTATGGAGCTGAGTGAAGTCAGAATGGAGGTGTGTGAAGTCACAGAATGGAGGTGTTTGAACTCAGAATGGAGGTTGTGAAGTCACAGAATCTAGGTGTGTGAAGTCAAAGAATGGAGGTGTGTGAAGTCCTAGAATGGAGGTGTGTTAAGTCATAATGGAGGCGTGTGAAGTCACAGAATTGAGGTGTGTGAAGTCACAGAACGGAGGTGTGTGAATTCACAGAATCTAGGTGTGGGAAGTCAAAGAATGCAGGTGTGTGAAGTCATAGAATGGAGGTGTGTGAAGTCATAATGGAGCCGTGTGAAGTCACAGAATTGAGGTGTGTGAAGTCACAGAATTGAGGTGTGTGAAGTCACAGAATGGAGGTGTGTGAAGTCATAGAATGGAAGTGTGTGAAGTGACAGAATGGAGGTGTGTGAAGTCATTTTATGGAGCTGTGTGAAGTCAGAATGGAGGTGTGGGAAGTCACAGAATGGAGGTGTGTGAAGTCATTTTATGGAGCTGTGTGAAGTCAGAATGGAGGTGTGTGAAGTCACAGAATGGAGGTGTTTGAACTCAGAATGGAGGTTGTGAAGTCACAGAATCTAGGTGTGTGAAGTCATAGAATGGAGGTGTGTAAAGTCATAGAATGGAGGTGTGTGAAGTCATAATGGAGCCGTGTGAAGTCACAGAATTGAGGTGTGTGAAGTCACAGAATGGAGGTGTGTGAAGTCATAGAATGGAGGTGTGTGAAGTCAGAACGGAGGTGTGTGAATTCAGATTGGAGGTGTGGGAAGTCACAATGGAGTTGTGTGAAGTCATAGAATGGAGGTGTGTGAAGTCACAGAATGGAGGTGTGTGAAGTCACAGAATGGAGGTGTGTGAAGTCATAGAATGGAGGTGTGTGAAATCATAGAATGGATGTGTGTGAAGTCATAAGGAGGTGTGTGAAGTCTCAGAATTGAGGTGTGTGAAGTCACAGAATCGAGATCTGTGAAGTCATAGAATGGAGGTGTGTGAAGTCATAGAATGGAGGTGTGTGAAGTCATAGAATGGATGTTTGTTAAGAAAGAATGAAGGTGTGTTAGGTCATAGAATGGAGGTGTGTGAAGGCACAGAATGGTGGTGTGTGAAGTCATAGAATGGAGCTGTGTGAAGTCAGAATGGAGGTGTGTGAAATCATAGAATGCAGGTGTGTGAAGTCACAGAATTGAGGTGTGTGAAGTCAGAATGGAGGTGTGTGAAGTCAGAATGGAGGTGGGTGAAGTCATAGAATGGAGGTGTGTGAATTCACAATGCATTTGTGTGAACTCATAGAATGGAGGTGTGTGAAGTCACAATGTAGGTGTGTGAAGTCACAGAATGGAGGTGTGTGAAGTCATAGAATGGAGGTGTGTGAAGTCAGAATGGACTTGTGTGAAGTCATAGAATGGAGGTGTGTGAAGTCAGAATGGAGGTGTGTGAAGTCATAGAATGGAGGTGTGTGAATTCACAGAATGGAGGTGTGTTAAGTCACAGAATGGAGGTGTTTGAACTCAGAATGGAGGTGTGTGAAGTCACAGAATGGAGGTGTGTGAAGTCATAGACTGGAGGTCTGTGAAATCATAGAATGGAGGTGTGGGAAGTCAGAAAATGGAGCTGTGTGAAGTTATAATGGAGGTGTGCGAAGTCACAGAATGGAGGTGTGTGAAGTCATTTTATGGAGCTGAGTGAAGTCAGAATGGAGGTGTGTGAAGTCACAGAATGGAGGTGTTTGAACTCAGAATGGAGGTTGTGAAGTCACAGAATCTAGGTGTGTGAAGTCAAAGAATGGAGGTGTGTGAAGTCCTAGAATGGAGGTGTGTTAAGTCATAATGGAGGCGTGTGAAGTCACAGAATTGAGGTGTGTGAAGTCACAGAACGGAGGTGTGTGAATTCACAGAATCTAGGTGTGGGAAGTCAAAGAATGCAGGTGTGTGAAGTCATAGAATGGAGGTGTGTGAAGTCATAATGGAGGCATGAGAAGTCACAGAACTGAGGTGTGTGAAATCACAGAATGGAGGTGTGTGAAGTCATAGAATGGAGGTGCGTGAAGTCAGAACGGAGGTGTGTGAACCCAGATTGGAGGTGTGGGAAGTCACAATGGAGGTGTGTGAATTTATACAATGGAGGTGTGTGAAGTCACAGAATGGAGGGGTGTGAAGTCAAAAAATGGAGGTGTGTGAAGTCATAGAATGGAGGTGTGTGAAGTCAGAATGGAGGTGTGTGAAGTCATAGAATGGAGGTGTGTGAAGTCAGAATGGAGATCTGTGAAGTCATAGAATGGAGGTGTGTGAAGTCACAATGGAGGTGTGTGAAGTCATAGAATGGAGGTGTGTGAAGTCACAGAATGGAGGTGTGTGAAGGCATAGATGAAGCTGTGTGAAGTCAGATTGGAGGTGTGTGAAGTCACAGAATGGAGGTGTGTGAACTCAGAATGGAGGTGTGTGAAGTCACAGAATGGAGGTGTGTGAAGTCATAGAATGGAGGTGTGTGAAGTCACAGAATGGATGTGTGTGAAGTCATAAGGAGGTGTGTGAAGTCTCAGAATTGAGTTGTGTGAAGTCATAGAATGGAGGTGTGTGAAGTCATAGAATGGATGTTTGTTAAGTAAGAATGAAGGCGTGTTAAGTCATAGAATGGTGGTGTGTGAAGTCACAGAATTGAGGTGTGTGAAGTCAGGATGGAGGTGTGTGACGTCAGAATGGAGGTGGGTAAAGTCATAGAATGGAGGTGTGTGAATTCACAATGCATTTGTGTGAACTCATATAATGGAGGTGTGTGAAGTCACAATGTAGGTGTGTGAAGTCACAGAATGGAGGTGTGTGAAATCATAGAATGGAGGTGTGTGAAGTCAGAATGGAGTTGTGTGAAGTCATAGAATGTAGGTGTGTGAAGTCAGAATGGAGGTGTGTGAAGTCATAGAATGGAGGTGTGTGAAGTCAGAATGGAGGTGTGTGAACTCATAGAACTTAGGTGTGTGAAGTCACAATGGAGGTGTGTGAAGCCATAGAATCTAGGTGTGTGAAGTCACAGAATGGAGCTGTGTGAAGTCATAGAATGGAGCTGTGTGAAGTCAGATTGGAGGTGTGTGAAGTCACAGAATGGAGGTGTGTGAACTCAGAATGGAGGGGTGTGAAGTCACAGAATGGAGGTGTGTGAAGTCATAGAATGGAGGTGTGTGAAGTCATAGAATGGATGTGTGTGAAGTCATAATGGAGGTGTGTGAAGTCACAGAATTGAGGTGTGTGAAGTCACAGAATGGAGGTGTGTGAAGTCATAGAATGGAAGTGTGTGAAGTGACAGAATGGAGGTGTGTGAAGTCATTTTATGGAGCTCTGTGAAGTCAGAATGGAGGTGTGGGAAGTCACAGAATGGAGGTGTGTGAAGTCATTTTATGGAGCTGTGTGAAGTCAGAATGGAGGTGTGTGAAGTCACAGAATGGAGGTGTTTGAACTCAGAATGGAGGTTGTGAAGTCACAGAATCTAGGTGTGTGAAATCATAGAATGGAGGTGTGTGAAGTCATAGAATGGAGGTGTGTTAAGTCATAGTGGAGGCGTGTGAAGTCACAGAATTGAGGTGTGTGAAGTCACAGAATGGAGGTGTGTGAAGTCATGGAAAGGAGGTGTGTGAAGTCACAGAATGGAGGTGTGTGAAGTCATAGACTGGAGGTCTGTGAAATCATAGAATGGAGGTGTGGGAAGTCAGAAAATGGAGCTGTGTGAAGTTATAATGGAGGTGTGCGAAGTCACAGAATGGAGGTGTGTGAAGTCATTTTATGGAGCTGAGTGAAGTCAGAATGGAGGTGTGTGAAGTCACAGAATGGAGGTGTTTGAACTCAGAATGGAGGTTGTGAAGTCACAGAATCTAGGTGTGTGAAGTCAAAGAATGGAGGTGTGTGAAGTCCTAGAATGGAGGTGTGTTAAGTCATAATGGAGGCGTGTGAAGTCACAGAATTGAGGTGTGTGAAGTCACAGAACGGAGGTGTGTGAATTCACAGAATCTAGGTGTGGGAAGTCAAAGAATGCAGGTGTGTGAAGTCATAGAATGGAGGTGTGTGAAGTCATAATGGAGGCATGAGAAGTCACAGAACTGAGGTGTGTGAAATCACAGAATGGAGGTGTGTGAAGTCATAGAATGGAGGTGCGTGAAGTCAGAACGGAGGTGTGTGAACCCAGATTGGAGGTGTGGGAAGTCACAATGGAGGTGTGTGAATTTATACAATGGAGGTGTGTGAAGTCACAGAATGGAGGGGTGTGAAGTCAAAAAATGGAGGTGTGTGAAGTCATAGAATGGAGGTGTGTGAAGTCAGAATGGAGGTGTGTGAAGTCATAGAATGGAGGTGTGTGAAGTCAGAATGGAGATCTGTGAAGTCATAGAATGGAGGTGTGTGAAGTCACAATGGAGGTGTGTGAAGTCATAGAATGGAGGTGTGTGAAGTCACAGAATGGAGGTGTG
Source organism: Megascapheus bottae (assembly GCA_024803745.1). Taxonomy (NCBI): domain Eukaryota; kingdom Metazoa; phylum Chordata; class Mammalia; order Rodentia; family Geomyidae; genus Megascapheus; species Megascapheus bottae. The sequence continues at coordinate 418,250 of JANJXV010000464.1, forward strand.
TGAAGGCATAGATGAAGCTGTGTGAAGTCAGATTGGAGGTGTGTGAAGTCACAGAATGGAGGTGTGTGAACTCAGAATGGAGGTGTGTGAAGTCACAGAATGGAGGTGTGTGAAGTCATAGAATGGAGGTGTGTGAAGTCACAGAATGGATGTGTGTGAAGTCATAAGGAGGTGTGTGAAGTCTCAGAATTGAGTTGTGTGAAGTCATAGAATGGAGGTGTGTGAAGTCATAGAATGGATGTTTGTTAAGTAAGAATGAAGGCGTGTTAAGTCATAGAATGGTGGTGTGTGAAGTCACAGAATTGAGGTGTGTGAAGTCAGGATGGAGGTGTGTGACGTCAGAATGGAGGTGGGTAAAGTCATAGAATGGAGGTGTGTGAATTCACAATGCATTTGTGTGAACTCATATAATGGAGGTGTGTGAAGTCACAATGTAGGTGTGTGAAGTCACAGAATGGAGGTGTGTGAAATCATAGAATGGAGGTGTGTGAAGTCAGAATGGAGTTGTGTGAAGTCATAGAATGTAGGTGTGTGAAGTCAGAATGGAGGTGTGTGAAGTCATAGAATGGAGGTGTGTGAAGTCAGAATGGAGGTGTGTGAACTCATAGAACTTAGGTGTGTGAAGTCACAATGGAGGTGTGTGAAGCCATAGAATCTAGGTGTGTGAAGTCACAGAATGGAGCTGTGTGAAGTCATAGAATGGAGCTGTGTGAAGTCAGATTGGAGGTGTGTGAAGTCACAGAATGGAGGTGTGTGAACTCAGAATGGAGGGGTGTGAAGTCACAGAATGGAGGTGTGTGAAGTCATAGTATGGAGGTGTGTGAAGTCATAGAATGGATGTGTGTGAAGTCATAATGGAGGTGTGTGAAGTCACAGAATTGAGGTGTGTGAAGTCACAGAATGGAGGTGTGTGAAGTCATAGAATGGAAGTGTGTGAAGTGACAGAATGGAGGTGTGTGAAGTCATTTTATGGAGCTCTGTGAAGTCAGAATGGAGGTGTGGGAAGTCACAGAATGGAGGTGTGTGAAGTCATTTTATGGAGCTGTGTGAAGTCAGAATGGAGGTGTGTGAAGTCACAGAATGGAGGTGTTTGAACTCAGAATGGAGGTTGTGAAGTCACAGAATCTAGGTGTGTGAAGTCATAGAATGGAGGTGTGTAAAGTCATAGAATGGAGGTGTGTGAAGTCATAATGGAGCCGTGTGAAGTCACAGAATTGAGGTGTGTGAAGTCACAGAATGGAGGTGTGTGAAGTCATAGAATGGAGGTGTGTGAAGTCAGAACGGAGGTGTGTGAATTCAGATTGGAGGTGTGGGAAGTCACAATGGAGTTGTGTGAAGTCATAGAATGGAGGTGTGTGAAGTCACAGAATGGAGGTGTGTGAAGTCACAGAATGGAGGTGTGTGAAGTCATAGAATGGAGGTGTGTGAAATCATACAATGGATGTGTGTGAAGTCATAAGGAGTTGTGTGAAGTCTCAGAATTGAGGTGTGTGAAGTCACAGAATCGAGATCTGTGAAGTCATAGAATGGAGGTGTGTGAAGTCATAGAATGGAGGTGTGTGAAGTCATAGAATGGATGTTTGTTAAGAAAGAATGAAGGTGTGTTAGGTCATAGAATGGAGGTGTGTGAAGGCACAGAATGGTAGTGTGTGAAGTCATAGAATGGAGCTGTGTGAAGTCAGAATGGAGGTGTGTGAAATCATAGAATGGAGGTGTGTGAAGTCACAGAATTGAGGTGTGTGAAGTCAGAATGGAGGTGTGTGAAGTCAGAATGGAGGTGGGTGAAGTCATAGAATGGAGGTGTGTGAATTCACAATGCATTTGTGTGAACTCATAGAATGGAGGTGTGTGAAGTCACAATGTAGGTGTGTGAAGTCACAGAATGGAGGTGTGTGAAGTCATAGAATGGAGGTGTGTGAAGTCAGAATGGACTTGTGTGAAGTCATAGAATGGAGGTGTGTGAAGTCAGAATGGAGGTGTGTGAAGTCATAGAATGGAGGTGTGTGATGTCAGAATGGAGGTGTGTGAACTCATAGAACTTAGGTGTGTGAAGTCACAATGGAGGTGTGTGAAGCCATAGAATGGAGGTGTGTGAAGTCACAGAATAGAGCTGTGTGAAGTCATAGAATGGAGCTGTGTGAAGTCAGATTGGAGGTGTGTGAAGTCACAGAATGGAGGTGTTTGAACTCAGAATGGACGTGTGTGAAGTCACAGAATGGAGGTGTGTGAAGTCATAGAATGGAGGTGTGTGAAGTCATAGAATGGATGTGTGTGAAGTCATAATGGAGGTCTGTGAAGTCACAGAATTGAGGTGTGTGAAGTCACAGAATGGAGGTGTGTGAAGTCATAGAATGGAAGTGTGTGAAGTGACAGAATGGAGGTGTGTGAAGTCATTTTATGGAGCTGTGTGAAGTCAGAATGGAGGTGTGGGAAGTCATAGAATGGAGGTGTGTGAAGTCATTTTATGGAGCTGTGTGAAGTCAGAATGGAGGTGTGTGAAGTCACAGAATGGAGGTGTGTAAACTCAGAATGGAGGTGTGTGAAGTCACAGAATGGAGGTGTGTGAAGTCATAGAATGGAGGTGTGTGAAGTCATATAATGGATGTGTGTGAAGTCATAAGGAGGTGTGTGAAGTCTCAGAATTGAGGTGTGTGAAGTCACAGAATCGAGATGTGTGAAGTCATAGAATGGAAGTGTGTGAAGTCATAGAATGGAGGTGTGTGAAGTCATAGAATGGATGTTTGTTAAGTAAGAATGAAGGTGTGTTAAGTCATAGAATGGAGGTGTGTGAAGGCACAGAATGGAGGTGTGTGAAGTCATAGAGTGGAGCTGTGTGAAGTCAGAATGGAGGTGTGTGAAATCATGGAATGGAGGTGTGTGAAGTCACAGAATTGAGGTGTGTGAAGTCAGAATGGAGGTGTGTGAAGTCAGAATGGAGGTGGGTGAAGTCATAGAATGGAGGTGTGTGAATTCACAATGCATTTGTGTGAACTCATAGAATGGAGGTTTGTGAAGTCACAATGTAGGTGTGTGAAGTCACAGAGTGGAGGTGTGTGAAGTCATAGAATGGAGGTGTGTGAAGTCACAGAATGGGGGTGTGTGAAGTCATATAATGGAGGTGTGTGAAGTCACAGAATGGAGGTGTGTGAAGTCAGAATGGAGTTGTGTGAAGTCATAGAATGGAGCTGTGTGAAGTCAGAATGGAGGTGTGTGAAGTCATAGAATGGAGGTATGTGAAGTCAGAATGGAGGTGTGTGAACTCAGAGAATTTAGGTGTGTGAAGTCACAATGGAGGTGTGTGAAGTCATAGAATGGAGGTGTGTGAAGTCAATGAATGGAGCTGTGTGAAGTCATAGAATGGAGCTGTGTGAAGTCAGATTGGAGGTGTGTGAAGTCACAGAATGGAGGTGTGTGAACTCAGAATGGAGTTGTGTGAAGTCACAGAATGGACGTGTGTGAAGTCATAGAATGGAGGTGTGTGAAGTCATAGAATGGATGTGTGTGAAGTCATAATGGAGGTGTGTGAAGTCACAGAATGGAGGTGTGTGAACTCAGAATGGAGGTGTGTGAAGTCATAGAATGGATGTTTGTTAAGTAAGAATGAAGGTGTGTTATGTCATAGAATGGAGGTGTGTGAAGGCACAGAATGGTGGTGTGTGAAGTCATAGAATGGAGCTGTGTGAAGTCAGAATGGAGGTGTGTGAAATCATAGAATGGAGGTGTGTGAAGTCACAGAATTGAGGTGTGTGAAGTCAGAATGGAGGTGTGTGACGTCAGAATGGAGGTGGGTGAAGTCATAGAATGGAGGTGTGTGAAGTCACAATGTAGGTGTGTGAAGTCACAGAATGGAGGTGTGTGAAGTCATAGAATGGAGGTGTGTGAAGTCAGAATGGAGTTGTGTGAAGTCATAGAATGGAGGTGTGTGAAGTCAGAATGGAGGTGTGTGAAGTCATAGAATGGAGGTGTGTGAAGTCAGAATGGAGGTGTGTGAACTCATAGAACTTAGGTGTGTGAAGTCACAATGGAGGTGTGTGAAGCCAGAGAATGGAGGTGTGTGAAGTCACAGAATGGAGCTGTGTGAAGTCATAGAATGGAGCTGTGTGAAGTCAGATTGGAGGTGTGTGAAGTCACAGAATGGACGTGTGTGAACTCAGAATGGAGGTGTGTGAAGTCACAGAATGGAGGTGTGTGAAGTCATAGATGGAGGTGTGTGAAGTCATAGAATGGATGTGTGTGAAGTCATAATGGAGGTGTGTGAAGTCACAGAACTGAGGTGTGTGAAGTCACAGAATGGAGGTGTGTGAAGTCATAGAATGGAAGTGTGTGAAGTGACAGAATGGAGGTGTGTGAAGTCATTTTATGGAGCTGTGTGAAGTCAGAATGGAGGTGTGGGAAGTCACAGAATGGAGGTGTGTGAAGTCATTTTATGGAGCTGTGTGAAGTCAGAATGGAGGTGTGTGAAGTCACAGAATGGAGGTGTTTGAACTCAGAATGGAGGTTGTGAAGTCACAGAATCTAGGTGAGTGACGTCATAGAATGGAGGTGTGTGAAGTCATAGAATGGAGGTGTGTTAAGTCATAATGGAGGCGTGTGAAGTCACAGAATTGAGGTGTGTGAAGTCACAGAATGGAGGTGTGTGAAGTCATAGAATGGAGGTGTGTGAAATCATAGAATGGAGGTGTGTGAAGTCAGAATGGAGGTGTGTGAAGTCATAGAATGGAGGTGTGTGAAGTCAGAATGGAGGTGTGTGAACTCATAGAACTTAGGTGTGTGAAGTCACAATGGAGGTGTGTGAAGCCATAGAATGGAGGTGTGTGAAGTCACAGAATGGATCTGTGTGAAGTCATAGAATGGAGCTGTGTGAAGTCAGATTGGAGGTGTGTGAAGTCACAGAATGGAGGTGTGTGAACTCAGAATGGAGGTGTGTGAAGTCACAGAATGGAGGTGTGTGAAGTCATAGAATGGAGGTGTGTGAAGTCATAGAATGGATGTGTGTGAAGTCATAATGGAGGTGTGTGAAGTCACAGAATTGAGATGTGTCGAGTCACAGAATGGAGGTGTGTGAAGTCATAGAATGGAAGTGTGTGAAGTGAAAGAATGGAGGTGTGTGAAGTCATTTTATGGAGCTGTGTGAAGTCAGAATGGAGGTGTGGGAAGTCACAGAATGGAGGTGTGTGAAGTCATTTTATGGAGCTGTGTGAAGTCAGAATGGAGGTGTGTGAAGTCACAGAATGGAGGTGTGTGAAGGCATAGATGAAGCTGTGTGAAGTCAGATTGGAGGTGTGTGAAGTCACAGAATGGAGGTGTGTGAACTCAGAATGGAGGTGTGTGAAGTCACAGAATGGAGGTGTGTGAAGTCATAGAATGGAGGTGTGTGAAGTCACAGAATGGATGTGTGTGAAGTCATAAGGAGGTGTGTGAAGTCTCAGAATTGAGTTGTGTGAAGTCATAGAATGGAGGTGTGTGAAGTCATAGAATGGATGTTTGTTAAGTAAGAATGAAGGCGTGTTAAGTCATAGAATGGTGGTGTGTGAAGTCACAGAATTGAGGTGTGTGAAGTCAGGATGGAGGTGTGTGACGTCAGAATGGAGGTGGGTAAAGTCATAGAATGGAGGTGTGTGAATTCACAATGCATTTGTGTGAACTCATATAATGGAGGTGTGTGAAGTCACAATGTAGGTGTGTGAAGTCACAGAATGGAGGTGTGTGAAATCATAGAATGGAGGTGTGTGAAGTCAGAATGGAGTTGTGTGAAGTCATAGAATGTAGGTGTGTGAAGTCAGAATGGAGGTGTGTGAAGTCATAGAATGGAGGTGTGTGAAGTCAGAATGGAGGTGTGTGAACTCATAGAACTTAGGTGTGTGAAGTCACAATGGAGGTGTGTGAAGCCATAGAATCTAGGTGTGTGAAGTCACAGAATGGAGCTGTGTGAAGTCATAGAATGGAGCTGTGTGAAGTCAGATTGGAGGTGTGTGAAGTCACAGAATGGAGGTGTGTGAACTCAGAATGGAGGGGTGTGAAGTCACAGAATGGAGGTGTGTGAAGTCATAGAATGGAGGTGTGTGAAGTCATAGAATGGATGTGTGTGAAGTCATAATGGAGGTGTGTGAAGTCACAGAATTGAGGTGTGTGAAGTCACAGAATGGAGGTGTGTGAAGTCATAGAATGGAAGTGTGTGAAGTGACAGAATGGAGGTGTGTGAAGTCATTTTATGGAGCTGTGTGAAGTCAGAATGGAGGTGTGGGAAGTCACAGAATGGAGGTGTGTGAAGTCATTTTATGGAGCTGTGTGAAGTCAGAATGGAGGTGTGTGAAGTCACAGAATGGAGGTGTTTGAACTCAGAATGGAGGTTGTGAAGTCACAGAATCTAGGTGTGTGAAGTCATAGAATGGAGGTGTGTAAAGTCATAGAATGGAGGTGTGTGAAGTCATAATGGAGCCGTGTGAAGTCACAGAATTGAGGTGTGTGAAGTCACAGAATGGAGTTGTGTGAAGTCATAGAATGGAGGTGTGTGAAGTCACAGAATGGAGGTGTGTGAAGTCACAGAATGGAGGTGTGTGAAGTCATAGAATGGAGGTGTGTGAAATCATACAATGGATGTGTGTGAAGTCATAAGGAGTTGTGTGAAGTCTCAGAATTGAGGTGTGTGAAGTCACAGAATCGAGATCTGTGAAGTCATAGAATGGAGGTGTGTGAAGTCATAGAATGGAGGTGTGTGAAGTCATAGAATGGATGTTTGTTAAGAAAGAATGAAGGTGTGTTAGGTCATAGAATGGAGGTGTGTGAAGGCACAGAATGGTGGTGTGTGAAGTCATAGAATGGAGCTGTGTGAAGTCAGAATGGAGTTGTGTGAAGTCATAGAATGTAGGTGTGTGAAGTCAGAATGGAGGTGTGTGAAATCATAGAATGGAGGTGTGGGAAGTCAGAAAATGGAGCTGTGTGAAGTCATAATGGAGGTGTGCGAAGTCACAGAATGGAGGTGTGTGAAGTCACAGAATGGAGGTGTGTGAAGTCATAGAATGGAGGTGTGTGAAATCATAGAATGGATGTGTGTGAAGTCATAAGGAGGTGTGTGAAGTCTCAGAATTGAGGTGTGTGAAGTCACAAAATCGAGGTGTGTGCAGTCATAGAATGGAGGTGTGTGAAGTCATAGAATGGAGGTGTGTGAAGTCATAGAATGGATGTTTGTTAAGTAAGAATGAAGGTGTGTTAGGTCAAAGAATGGAGGTGTGTGAATTCACAGAATGGAGGTGTGTTAAGTCACAGAATGGAGGTGTTTGAACTCAGAATGGAGGTGTGTGAAGTCACAGAATGGAGGTGTGTGAAGTCATAGACTGGAGGTCTGTGAAATCATAGAATGGAGGTGTGGGAAGTCAGAAAATGGAGCTGTGTGAAGTCATAATGGAGGTGTGCGAAGTCACAGAATGGAGGTGTGTGAAGTCATTTTATGGAGCTGAGTGAAGTCAGAATGGAGGTGTGTGAAGTCACAGAATGGAGGTGTTTGAACTCAGAATGGAGGTTGTGAAGTCACAGAATCTAGGTGTGTGAAGTCAAAGAATGGAGGTGTGTGAAGTCCTAGAATGGAGGTGTGTTAAGTCATAATGGAGGCGTGTGAAGTCACAGAATTGAGGTGTGTGAAGTCACAGAACGGAGGTGTGTGAATTCACAGAATCTAGGTGTGGGAAGTCAAAGAATGCAGGTGTGTGAAGTCATAGAATGGAGGTGTGTGAAGTCATAATGGAGGCATGAGAAGTCACAGAACTGAGGTGTGTGAAATCACAGAATGGAGGTGTGTGAAGTCATAGAATGGAGGTGCGTGAAGTCAGAACGGAGGTGTGTGAACCCAGATTGGAGGTGTGGGAAGTCACAATGGAGGTGTGTGAATTTATACAATGGAGGTGTGTGAAGTCACAGAATGGAGGGGTGTGAAGTCAAAAAATGGAGGTGTGTGAAGTCATAGAATGGAGGTGTGTGAAGTCAGAATGGAGGTGTGTGAAGTCATAGAATGGAGGTGTGTGAAGTCAGAATGGAGATCTGTGAAGTCATAGAATGGAGGTGTGTGAAGTCACAATGGAGGTGTGTGAAGTCATAGAATGGAGGTGTGTGAAGTCACAGAATGGAGGTGTGTGAAGGCATAGATGAAGCTGTGTGAAGTCAGATTGGAGGTGTGTGAAGTCACAGAATGGAGGTGTGTGAACTCAGAATGGAGGTGTGTGAAGTCACAGAATGGAGGTGTGTGAAGTCATAGAATGGAGGTGTGTGAAGTCACAGAATGGATGTGTGTGAAGTCATAAGGAGGTGTGTGAAGTCTCAGAATTGAGTTGTGTGAAGTCATAGAATGGAGGTGTGTGAAGTCATAGAATGGATGTTTGTTAAGTAAGAATGAAGGCGTGTTAAGTCATAGAATGGTGGTGTGTGAAGTCACAGAATTGAGGTGTGTGAAGTCAGGATGGAGGTGTGTGACGTCAGAATGGAGGTGGGTGAAGTCATAGAATGGAGGTGTGTGAATTCACAATGCATTTGTGTGAACTCATATAATGGAGGTGTGTGAAGTCACAATGTAGGTGTGTGAAGTCACAGAATGGAGGTGTGTGAAATCATAGAATGGAGGTGTGTGAAGTCAGAATGGAGTTGTGTGAAGTCATAGAATGTAGGTGTGTGAAGTCAGAATGGAGGTGTGTGAAGTCATAGAATGGAGGTGTGTGAAGTCAGAATGGAGGTGTGTGAACTCATAGAACTTAGGTGTGTGAAGTCACAATGGAGGTGTGTGAAGCCATAGAATCTAGGTGTGTGAAGTCACAGAATGGAGCTGTGTGAAGTCATAGAATGGAGCTGTGGGAAGTCAGATTGGAGGTGTGTGAAGTCACAGAATGGAGGTGTGTGAACTCAGAATGGAGGTGTGTGAAGTCACAGAATGGAGGTGTGTGAAGTCATAGAATGGAGGTGTGTGAAGTCATAGAATGGATGTGTGTGAAATCATAATGGAGGTGTGTGAAGTCACAGAATTGAGGTGTGTGAAGTCACAGAATGGAGGTGTGTGAAGTCATAGAATGGAAGTGTGTGAAGTGACAGAATGGAGGTGTGTGAAGTCATTTTATGGAGCTGTGTGAAGTCAGAATGGAGGTGTGGGAAGTCACAGAATGGAGGTGTGTGAAGTCATTTTATGGAGCTGTGTGAAGTCAGAATGGAGGTGTGTGAAGTCACAGAATGGAGGTGTTTGAACTCAGAATGGAGGTTGTGAAGTCACAGAATCTAGGTGTGTGAAGTCATAGAATGGAGGTGTGTAAAGTCATAGAATGGAGGTGTGTGAAGTCATAATGGAGCCGTGTGAAGTCACAGAATTGAGGTGTGTGAAGTCACAGAATGGAGGTGTGTGAAGTCATAGAATGGAGGTGTGTGAAGTCAGAACGGAGGTGTGTGAATTCAGATTGGAGGTGTGGGAAGTCACAATGGAGTTGTGTGAAGTCATAGAATGGAGGTGTGTGAAGTCACAGAATGGAGGTGTGTGAAGTCACAGAATGGAGGTGTGTGAAGTCATAGAATGGAGGTGTGTGAAATCATAGAATGGATGTGTGTGAAGTCATAAGGAGGTGTGTGAAGTCTCAGAATTGAGGTGTGTGAAGTCACAGAATCGAGGTGTGTGAAGTCATAGAATGGAGGTGTGTGAAGTCATAGAATGGAGGTGTGTGAAGTCATAGAATGGATGTTTGTTAAGAAAGAATGAAAGTGTGTTAGGTCATAGAATGGAGGTGTGTGAAGGCACAGAATGGTGGTGTGTGAAGTCATAGAATGGAGCTGTGTGAAGTCAGAATGGAGGTGTGTGAAATCATAGAATGGAGGTGTGTGAAGTCACAGAATTGAGGTGTGTGAAGTCAGAATGGAGGTGTGTGAAGTCAGAATGGAGGTGGGTGAAGTCATAGAATGGAGGTGTGTGAATTCACAATGCATTTGTGTGAACTCATAGAATGGAGGTGTGTGAAGTCACAATGTAGGTGTGTGAAGTCACAGAACGGAGGTGTGTGAAGTCATAGAATGGAGGTGTGTGAAGTCAGAATGGACTTGTGTGAAGTCATAGAATGGAGGTGTGTGAAGTCAGAATGGAGGTGTGTGAAGTCATAGAATGGAGGTGTGTGATGTCAGAATGGAGGTGTGTGAACTCATAGAACTTAGGTGTGTGAAGTCACAATGGAGGTGTGTGAAGCCATAGAATGGAGGTGTGTGAAGTCACAGAATAGAGCTGTGTGAAGTCATAGAATGGAGCTGTGTGAAGTCAGATTGGAGGTGTGTGAAGTCACAGAATGGAGGTGTGTGAACTCAGAATGGAGGTGTGTGAAGTCACAGAATGGAGGTGTGTGAAGTCATAGAATGGAGGTGTGTGAAGTCATAGAATGGATGTGTGTGAAGTCATAATGGAGGTCTGTGAAGTCACAGAATTGAGGTGTGTGAAGTCACAGAATGGAGGTGTGTGAAGTCATAGAATGGAAGTGTGTGAAGTGACAGAATGGAGGTGTGTGAAGTCATTTTATGGAGCTGTGTGAAGTCAGAATGGAGGTGTGGGAAGTCATAGAATGGAGGTGTGTGAAGTCATTTTATGGAGCTGTGTGAAGTCAGAATGGAGGTGTGTGAAGTCACAGAATGGAGGTGTGTAAACTCAGAATGGAGGTGTGTGAAGTCACAGAATGGAGGTGTGTGAAGTCATAGAATGGAGGTGTGTGAAGTCATATAATGGATGTGTGTGAAGTCATAAGGAGGTGTGTGAAGTCTCAGAATTGAGGTGTGTGAAGTCACAGAATCGAGATGTGTGAAGTCATAGAATGGAAGTGTGTGAAGTCATAGAATGGAGGTGTGTGAAGTCATAGAATGGATGTTTGTTAAGTAAGAATGAAGGTGTGTTAAGTCATAGAATGGAGGTGTGTGAAGGCACAGAATGGAGGTGTGTGAAGTCATAGAATGGAGCTGTGTGAAGTCAGAATGGAGGTGTGTGAAATCATGGAATGGAGGTGTGTGAAGTCACAGAATTGAGGTGTGTGAAGTCAGAATGGAGGTGTGTGAAGTCAGAATGGAGGTGGGTGAAGTCATAGAATGGAGGTGTGTGAATTCACAATGCATTTGTGTGAACTCATAGAATGGAGGTGTGTGAAGTCACAATGTAGGTGTGTGAAGTCACAGAGTGGAGGTGTGTGAAGTCATAGAATGGAGGTGTGTGAAGTCACAGAATGGGGGTGTGTGAAGTCATATAATGGAGGTGTGTGAAGTCACAGAATGGAGGTGTGTGAAGTCAGAATGGAGTTGTGTGAAGTCATAGAATGGAGCTGTGTGAAGTCAGAATGGAGGTGTGTGAAGTCATAGAATGGAGGTATGTGAAGTCAGAATGGAGGTGTGTGAACTCAGAGAATTTAGGTGTGTGAAGTCACAATGGAGGTGTGTGAAGTCATAGAATGGAGGTGTGTGAAGTCAATGAATGGAGCTGTGTGAAGTCATAGAATGGAGCTGTGTGAAGTCAGATTGGAGGTGTGTGAAGTCACAGAATGGAGGTGTGTGAACTCAGAATGGAGGTGTGTGAAGTCACAGAATGGACGTGTGTGAAGTCATAGAATGGAGGTGTGTGAAGTCATAGAATGGATGTGTGTGAAGTCATAATGGAGGTGTGTGAAGTCACAGAATGGAGGTGTGTGAACTCAGAATGGAGGTGTGTGAAGTCACAGAATGGAGGTGTGTGAAGTCATAGAATGGAGGTGTGTGAAGTCACAGAATGGATGTGTGTGAAGTCATAAGGAGGTGTGTGAAGTCTCAGAATTGAGTTGTGTGAAGTCATAGAATGGAGGTGTGTGAAGTCATAGAATGGATGTTTGTTAAGTAAGAATGAAGGCGTGTTAAGTCATAGAATGGTGGTGTGTGAAGTCACAGAATTGAGGTGTGTGAAGTCAGGATGGAGGTGTGTGACGTCAGAATGGAGGTGGGTGAAGTCATAGAATGGAGGTGTGTGAATTCACAATGCATTTGTGTGAACTCATATAATGGAGGTGTGTGAAGTCACAATGTAGGTGTGTGAAGTCACAGAATGGAGGTGTGTGAAATCATAGAATGGAGGTGTGTGAAGTCAGAATGGAGTTGTGTGAAGTCATAGAATGTAGGTGTGTGAAGTCAGAATGGAGGTGTGTGAAGTCATAGAATGGAGGTGTGTGAAGTCAGAATGGAGGTGTGTGAACTCATAGAACTTAGGTGTGTGAAGTCACAATGGAGGTGTGTGAAGCCATAGAATCTAGGTGTGTGAAGTCACAGAATGGAGCTGTGTGAAGTCATAGAATGGAGCTGTGGGAAGTCAGATTGGAGGTGTGTGAAGTCACAGAATGGAGGTGTGTGAACTCAGAATGGAGGTGTGTGAAGTCACAGAATGGAGGTGTGTGAAGTCATAGAATGGAGGTGTGTGAAGTCATAGAATGGATGTGTGTGAAATCATAATGGAGGTGTGTGAAGTCACAGAATTGAGGTGTGTGAAGTCACAGAATGGAGGTGTGTGAAGTCATAGAATGGAAGTGTGTGAAGTGACAGAATGGAGGTGTGTGAAGTCATTTTATGGAGCTGTGTGAAGTCAGAATGGAGGTGTGGGAAGTCACAGAATGGAGGTGTGTGAAGTCATTTTATGGAGCTGTGTGAAGTCAGAATGGAGGTGTGTGAAGTCACAGAATGGAGGTGTTTGAACTCAGAATGGAGGTTGTGAAGTCACAGAATCTAGGTGTGTGAAGTCATAGAATGGAGGTGTGTAAAGTCATAGAATGGAGGTGTGTGAAGTCATAATGGAGCCGTGTGAAGTCACAGAATTGAGGTGTGTGAAGTCACAGAATGGAGGTGTGTGAAGTCATAGAATGGAGGTGTGTGAAGTCAGAACGGAGGTGTGTGAATTCAGATTGGAGGTGTGGGAAGTCACAATGGAGTTGTGTGAAGTCATAGAATGGAGGTGTGTGAAGTCACAGAATGGAGGTGTGTGAAGTCACAGAATGGAGGTGTGTGAAGTCATAGAATGGAGGTGTGTGAAATCATAGAATGGATGTGTGTGAAGTCATAAGGAGGTGTGTGAAGTCTCAGAATTGAGGTGTGTGAAGTCACAGAATCGAGGTGTGTGAAGTCATAGAATGGAGGTGTGTGAAGTCATAGAATGGAGGTGTGTGAAGTCATAGAATGGATGTTTGTTAAGAAAGAATGAAAGTGTGTTAGGTCATAGAATGGAGGTGTGTGAAGGCACAGAATGGTGGTGTGTGAAGTCATAGAATGGAGCTGTGTGAAGTCAGAATGGAGGTGTGTGAAATCATAGAATGGAGGTGTGTGAAGTCACAGAATTGAGGTGTGTGAAGTCAGAATGGAGGTGTGTGAAGTCAGAATGGAGGTGGGTGAAGTCATAGAATGGAGGTGTGTGAATTCACAATGCATTTGTGTGAACTCATAGAATGGAGGTGTGTGAAGTCACAATGTAGGTGTGTGAAGTCACAGAACGGAGGTGTGTGAAGTCATAGAATGGAGGTGTGTGAAGTCAGAATGGACTTGTGTGAAGTCATAGAATGGAGGTGTGTGAAGTCAGAATGGAGGTGTGTGAAGTCATAGAATGGAGGTGTGTGATGTCAGAATGGAGGTGTGTGAACTCATAGAACTTAGGTGTGTGAAGTCACAATGGAGGTGTGTGAAGCCATAGAATGGAGGTGTGTGAAGTCACAGAATAGAGCTGTGTGAAGTCATAGAATGGAGCTGTGTGAAGTCAGATTGGAGGTGTGTGAAGTCACAGAATGGAGGTGTGTGAACTCAGAATGGAGGTGTGTGAAGTCACAGAATGGAGGTGTGTGAAGTCATAGAATGGAGGTGTGTGAAGTCATAGAATGGATGTGTGTGAAGTCATAATGGAGGTCTGTGAAGTCACAGAATTGAGGTGTGTGAAGTCACAGAATGGAGGTGTGTGAAGTCATAGAATGGAAGTGTGTGAAGTGACAGAATGGAGGTGTGTGAAGTCATTTTATGGAGCTGTGTGAAGTCAGAATGGAGGTGTGGGAAGTCATAGAATGGAGGTGTGTGAAGTCATTTTATGGAGCTGTGTGAAGTCAGAATGGAGGTGTGTGAAGTCACAGAATGGAGGTGTGTAAACTCAGAATGGAGGTGTGTGAAGTCACAGAATGGAGGTGTGTGAAGTCATAGAATGGAGGTGTGTGAAGTCATATAATGGATGTGTGTGAAGTCATAAGGAGGTGTGTGAAGTCTCAGAATTGAGGTGTGTGAAGTCACAGAATCGAGATGTGTGAAGTCATAGAATGGAAGTGTGTGAAGTCATAGAATGGAGGTGTGTGAAGTCATAGAATGGATGTTTGTTAAGTAAGAATGAAGGTGTGTTAAGTCATAGAATGGAGGTGTGTGAAGGCACAGAATGGAGGTGTGTGAAGTCATAGAATGGAGCTGTGTGAAGTCAGAATGGAGGTGTGTGAAATCATGGAATGGAGGTGTGTGAAGTCACAGAATTGAGGTGTGTGAAGTCAGAATGGAGGTGTGTGAAGTCAGAATGGAGGTGGGTGAAGTCATAGAATGGAGGTGTGTGAATTCACAATGCATTTGTGTGAACTCATAGAATGGAGGTGTGTGAAGTCACAATGTAGGTGTGTGAAGTCACAGAGTGGAGGTGTGTGAAGTCATAGAATGGAGGTGTGTGAAGTCACAGAATGGGGGTGTGTGAAGTCATATAATGGAGGTGTGTGAAGTCACAGAATGGAGGTGTGTGAAGTCAGAATGGAGTTGTGTGAAGTCATAGAATGGAGCTGTGTGAAGTCAGAATGGAGGTGTGTGAAGTCATAGAATGGAGGTATGTGAAGTCAGAATGGAGGTGTGTGAACTCAGAGAATTTAGGTGTGTGAAGTCACAATGGAGGTGTGTGAAGTCATAGAATGGAGGTGTGTGAAGTCAATGAATGGAGCTGTGTGAAGTCATAGAATGGAGCTGTGTGAAGTCAGATTGGAGGTGTGTGAAGTCACAGAATGGAGGTGTGTGAACTCAGAATGGAGGTGTGTGAAGTCACAGAATGGACGTGTGTGAAGTCATAGAATGGAGGTGTGTGAAGTCATAGAATGGATGTGTGTGAAGTCATAATGGAGGTGTGTGAAGTCACAGAATGGAGGTGTGTGAACTCAGAATGGAGGTGTGTGAAGTCATAGAATGGAGGTGTGTGAAGTCATAGAATGGATGTTTGTTAAGTAAGAATGAAGGTGTGTTAAGTCATAGAATGGAGCAGTGTGAAGGCACAGAATGGTGGTGTGTGAAGTCATAGAATGGAGCTGTGTGAAGTCAGAATGGAGGTGTGTGAAATCATAGAATGGAGGTGTGTGAAGTCACAGAATTGAGGTGTGTGAAGTCAGAATGGAGGTGTGTGACGTCAGAATGGAGGTGGGTGAAGTCATAGAATGGAGGTGTGTGAAGTCACAATGTAGGTGTGTGAAGTCACAGAATGGAGGTGTGTGAAGTCATAGAATGGAGGTGTGTGAAGTCAGAATGGAGTTGTGTGAAGTCATAGAATGGAGGTGTGTGAAGTCAGAATGGAGGTGTGTGAAGTCATAGAATGGAGGTGTGTGAAGTCAGAATGGAGGTGTGTGAACTCATAGAACTTAGGTGTGTGAAGTCACAATGGAGGTGTGTGAAGCCAGAGAATGGAGGTGTGTGAAGTCACAGAATGGAGCTGTGTGAAGTCATAGAATGGAGCTGTGTGAAGCCAGATTGGAGGTGTGTGAAGTCACAGAATGGAGGTGTGTGAACTCAGAATGGAGGTGTGTGAAGTCACAGAATAGAGGTGTGTGAAGTCATAGATGGAGGTGTGTGAAGTCATAGAATGGATGTGTGTGAAGTCATAATGGAGGTGTGTGAAGTCACAGAACTGAGGTGTGTGAAGTCACAGAATGGAGGTGTGTGAAGTCATAGAATGGAAGTGTGTGAAGTGACAGAATGGAGGTGTGTGAAGTCATTTTATGGAGCTGTGTGAAGTCAGAATGGAGGTGTGGGAAGTCACAGAATGGAGGTGTGTGAAGTCATTTTATGGAGCTGTGTGAAGTCAGAATGGAGGTGTGTGAAGTCACAGAATGGAGGTGTTTGAACTCAGAATGGAGGTTGTGAAGTCACAGAATCTGGGTGAGTGAAGTCATAGAATGGAGGTGTGTGAAGTCATAGAATGGAGGTGTGTTAAGTCATAATGGAGGCGTGTGAAGTCACAGAATTGAGGTGTGTGAAGTCACAGAATGGAGGTTTGTGAAGTCATAGAATGGAGGTGTGTGAAGTCAGAACGGAGGTGTGTGAACTCAGATTGGAGGTGTGGAAAGTCACAATGGAGGTGTGTGAAGTTATAGAATGGAGGTGTGTGAAGTCACAGAATGGAGGGGTGTGAAGTCAAAGACTGGAGGTGTGTGAAGTCATAGAATGGAGGTGTGTGAAGTCATAGAATGGAGGTGTGAGAAATCATAGAATGGAGGTGTGTGAAGTCACAGAATGGAGGTGTGGGAAGTTATAAAATGGAGTTGTGTGAAGTCACAGAATGGAGATGTGTGAATTAATAGAATGGAGGTGTGAGAAATCATAGAATGGAGGTGTGTGAAGTCACAGAATGGAGGTGTCTGAAGTCACAGAATGGAGGTGTGTGAAGTCACAGAATGGAGGTGTGTGAACTCACAATGGAGGTGTGTGAAGTCAAAGAATGGAGGTGTGTGAAGTCATACAATGGAATTGTGTGAAGTTATAGAATGGAGGTGTGTGAAGTGAGAATTGAGGTGTGTGAAGTCACGGTATTGAGGTGTGTGAACTCAGAATGGAGGTGTGTGAAGTCACAGAATGGAGGTTTGTGAAGTCATAGAATGGAGGTGTGTGAAGTCATAGAATGGATGTTTCTGAAGTAGAATGAAGGTGTGTGAAGTCATAGAATGGAGGTGTGTGAAGTCAAAATGGAGGTGTGTGAACTCATAAAATGGAGATGTGTGAAGTCATGGAATGGAGATGTGTAAAGTCCAAGAATATAGGTGTGTGAAGTGAAACAATGGTGGTGTGTGAAGTCACAGAATGCAGGTGTGTTAAGTCAAAGAATGGAAGTGTGTGAAGTCAAAATGGAGGTGTGTGAAGTCACAGAATGGAGTTGTGTGAAGTCATAGAATGGAGGTGTGTGAAGTCATAGAATGGATGTTTCTGAAGTAAGAATGAAGGTGTGTTAAGTCATAGAATGGAGGTGTGTGAAGGCACAGAATGGAGGTGTGTGAAGTCATAGAATGGAGCTGTGTGAAGTCAGAATGGAGGTGTGTGTAGTCACAGAATGGAGGTGTGTGAACTTAGAATGGAGGTGTGTGAAGTCACAGAATTGAGGTGTGTTAAGTCACAGAACGGAGGTGTTTGAACTCAGAATGGAGGTGTGTGAAGTCACAGAATGGAGGTGTGTGAAGTCATAGAATGGACGTGTGTGAAATCATAGAATGGAGGTGTGGGAAGTCAGAAAAGGGAGCTGTGTGAAGACAGAATGGAGGTGTGCGAAGTCACATAATGGAGGTGTGTGAAGTCATTTTATGGAGCTGTGTGAAGTCAGAATGGAGGTGTGTGAAGTCACAGAATGGAGGTGTTTGAACTCAGAATGGAGGTTGTGAAGTCACAGAATCTAGGTGTGTGAAATCATAGAATGGAGGTGTGTGAAGTCATAGAATGGAGGTGTGTTAAGTCATAGTGGAGGCGTGTGAAGTCACAGAATTGAGGTGTGTGAAGTCACAGAATGGAGGTGTGTGAAGTCATGGAAAGGAGGTGTGTGAAGTCACAGAATGGAGGTCTGTGAAGTCAGAAAGGATTTGTGTGAAGTCATAGAATGGAGGTGTGTGAAGTCAGAATAGAGGTGTGTGAAGTCATAGAATGGAGGTGTGTGAAGCCAGAATGGAAGTCTGTGAACTCATAGAATGGAGGTGTGTGAAGTCACAATGGAGGTGTGTGAAGTCAGAGAATGGAGGTGTGTGAAGTCACAGAATGGAGGTGTGTGAAGTCATAGAATGAGGCTGTGTGAAGTCAGATTGGAGGTGTGTGAAGTCACAGAATGGAGGTGTGTGAAGTCATAGAATGGAGGTGTGTGAAGTCATAGAATGGATGTTTGTTAAGTAAGAATGAAGGTGTGTTTAGTCATAGAATGTAGGTGTGTGAAGGCAGAGAATAGAGGTGTGTGAAGTCATAGAATGGAGCTATGTGAAGTCAGAATGGAGGTGTGTGAAATCATAGAATGGAGGTGTGTGAAGTCACAGAATTGAGGTGTGTGAAATCAGAATGCAGGTGTGTGAAGTCAGAATGGAGGTGGGTGAAGTCATAGAATGGAGGTGTGTGAATTCACAATGCATTTGTGTGAACTCATAGAATGGAGGTGTGTGAAGTCACAATGTAGGTGTGTGAAGTCACAGAACGGAGGTGTGTGAAGTCATAGAATGGAGGTGTGTGAAGTCAGAATGGACTTGTGTGAAGTCATAGAATGGAGGTGTGTGAAGTCAGAATGGAGGTGTGTGAAGTCATAGAATGGAGGTGTGTGATGTCAGAATGGAGGTGTGTGAACTCATAGAACTTAGGTGTGTGAAGTCACAATGGAGGTGTGTGAAGCCATAGAATGGAGGTGTGTGAAGTCACAGAATAGAGCTGTGTGAAGTCATAGAATGGAGCTGTGTGAAGTCAGATTGGAGGTGTGTGAAGTCACAGAATGGAGGTGTGTGAACTCAGAATGGAGGTGTGTGAAGTCACAGAATGGAGGTGTGTGAAGTCATAGAATGGAGGTGTGTGAAGTCATAGAATGGATGTGTGTGAAGTCATAATGGAGGTCTGTGAAGTCACAGAATTGAGGTGTGTGAAGTCACAGAATGGAGGTGTGTGAAGTCATAGAATGGAAGTGTGTGAAGTGACAGAATGGAGGTGTGTGAAGTCATTTTATGGAGCTGTGTGAAGTCAGAATGGAGGTGTGGGAAGTCATAGAATGGAGGTGTGTGAAGTCATTTTATGGAGCTGTGTGAAGTCAGAATGGAGGTGTGTGAAGTCACAGAATGGAGGTGTGTAAACTCAGAATGGAGGTGTGTGAAGTCACAGAATGGAGGTGTGTGAAGTCATAGAATGGAGGTGTGTGAAGTCATATAATGGATGTGTGTGAAGTCATAAGGAGGTGTGTGAAGTCTCAGAATTGAGGTGTGTGAAGTCACAGAATCGAGATGTGTGAAGTCATAGAATGGAAGTGTGTGAAGTCATAGAATGGAGGTGTGTGAAGTCATAGAATGGATGTTTGTTAAGTAAGAATGAAGGTGTGTTAAGTCATAGAATGGAGGTGTGTGAAGGCACAGAATGGAGGTGTGTGAAGTCATAGAATGGAGCTGTGTGAAGTCAGAATGGAGGTGTGTGAAATCATGGAATGGAGGTGTGTGAAGTCACAGAATTGAGGTGTGTGAAGTCAGAATAGAGGTGTGTGAAGTCAGAATGGAGGTGGGTGAAGTCATAGAATGGAGGTGTGTGAATTCACAATGCATTTGTGTGAACTCATAGAATGGAGGTGTGTGAAGTCACAATGTAGGTGTGTGAAGTCACAGAGTGGAGGTGTGTGAAGTCATAGAATGGAGGTGTGTGAAGTCACAGAATGGGGGTGTGTGAAGTCATATAATGGAGGTGTGTGAAGTCACAGAATGGAGGTGTGTGAAGTCAGAATGGAGTTGTGTGAAGTCATAGAATGGAGCTGTGTGAAGTCAGAATGGAGGTGTGTGAAGTCATAGAATGGAGGTATGTGAAGTCAGAATGGAGGTGTGTGAACTCAGAGAATTTAGGTGTGTGAAGTCACAATGGAGGTGTGTGAAGTCATAGAATGGAGGTGTGTGAAGTCAATGAATGGAGCTGTGTGAAGTCATAGAATGGAGCTGTGTGAAGTCAGATTGGAGGTGTGTGAAGTCACAGAATGGAGGTGTGTGAACTCAGAATGGAGGTGTGTGAAGTCACAGAATGGACGTGTGTGAAGTCATAGAATGGAGGTGTGTGAAGTCATAGAATGGATGTGTGTGAAGTCATAATGGAGGTGTGTGAAGTCACAGAATGGAGGTGTGTGAACTCAGAATGGAGGTGTGTGAAGTCATAGAATGGAGGTGTGTGAAGTCATAGAATGGATGTTTGTTAAGTAAGAATGAAGGTGTGTTAAGTCATAGAATGGAGAAGTGTGAAGGCACAGAATGGTGGTGTGTGAAGTCATAGAATGGAGCTGTGTGAAGTCAGAATGGAGGTGTGTGAAATCATAGAATGGAGGTGTGTGAAGTCACAGAATTGAGGTGTGTGAAGTCAGAATGGAGGTGTGTGACGTCAGAATGGAGGTGGGTGAAGTCATAGAATGGAGGTGTGTGAAGTCACAATGTAGGTGTGTGAAGTCACAGAATGGAGGTGTGTGAAGTCAAAATGGAGGTGTGTGAACTCATAAAATGGAGATGTGTGAAGTCATGGAATGGAGATGTGTAAAGTCCAAGAATATAGGTGTGTGAAGTGAAACAATGGTGGTGTGTGAAGTCACAGAATGCAGGTGTGTTAAGTCAAAGAATGGAAGTGTGTGAAGTCAAAATGGAGGTGTGTGAAGTCACAGAATGGAGTTGTGTGAAGTCATAGAATGGAGGTGTGTGAAGTCATAGAATGGATGTTTCTGAAGTAAGAATGAAGGTGTGTTAAGTCATAGAATGGAGGTGTGTGAAGGCACAGAATGGAGGTGTGTGAAGTCATAGAATGGAGCTGTGTGAAGTCAGAATGGAGGTGTGTGTAGTCACAGAATGGAGGTGTGTGAACTTAGAATGGAGGTGTGTGAAGTCACAGAATTGAGGTGTGTTAAGTCACAGAACGGAGGTGTTTGAACTCAGAATGGAGGTGTGTGAAGTCACAGAATGGAGGTGTGTGAAGTCATAGAATGGACGTGTGTGAAATCATAGAATGGAGGTGTGGGAAGTCAGAAAAGGGAGCTGTGTGAAGACAGAATGGAGGTGTGCGAAGTCACATAATGGAGGTGTGTGAAGTCATTTTATGGAGCTGTGTGAAGTCAGAATGGAGGTGTGTGAAGTCACAGAATGGAGGTGTTTGAACTCAGAATGGAGGTTGTGAAGTCACAGAATCTAGGTGTGTGAAATCATAGAATGGAGGTGTGTGAAGTCATAGAATGGAGGTGTGTTAAGTCATAGTGGAGGCGTGTGAAGTCACAGAATTGAGGTGTGTGAAGTCACAGAATGGAGGTGTGTGAAGTCATGGAAAGGAGGTGTGTGAAGTCACAGAATGGAGGTCTGTGAAGTCAGAAAGGATTTGTGTGAAGTCATAGAATGGAGGTGTGTGAAGTCAGAATAGAGGTGTGTGAAGTCATAGAATGGAGGTGTGTGAAGCCAGAATGGAAGTCTGTGAACTCATAGAATGGAGGTGTGTGAAGTCACAATGGAGGTGTGTGAAGTCAGAGAATGGAGGTGTGTGAAGTCACAGAATGGAGGTGTGTGAAGTCATAGAATGAGGCTGTGTGAAGTCAGATTGGAGGTGTGTGAAGTCACAGAATGGAGGTGTGTGAAGTCATAGAATGGAGGTGTGTGAAGTCATAGAATGGATGTTTGTTAAGTAAGAATGAAGGTGTGTTTAGTCATAGAATGTAGGTGTGTGAAGGCAGAGAATAGAGGTGTGTGAAGTCATAGAATGGAGCTATGTGAAGTCAGAATGGAGGTGTGTGAAATCATAGAATGGAGGTGTGTGAAGTCACAGAATTGAGGTGTGTGAAATCAGAATGCAGGTGTGTGAAGTCAGAATGGAGGTGGGTGAAGTCATAGAATGGAGGTGTGTGAATTCACAATGCATTTGTGTGAACTCATAGAATGGAGGTGTGTGAAGTCACAATGTAGGTGTGTGAAGTCACAGAACGGAGGTGTGTGAAGTCATAGAATGGAGGTGTGTGAAGTCAGAATGGACTTGTGTGAAGTCATAGAATGGAGGTGTGTGAAGTCAGAATGGAGGTGTGTGAAGTCATAGAATGGAGGTGTGTGATGTCAGAATGGAGGTGTGTGAACTCATAGAACTTAGGTGTGTGAAGTCACAATGGAGGTGTGTGAAGCCATAGAATGGAGGTGTGTGAAGTCACAGAATAGAGCTGTGTGAAGTCATAGAATGGAGCTGTGTGAAGTCAGATTGGAGGTGTGTGAAGTCACAGAATGGAGGTGTGTGAACTCAGAATGGAGGTGTGTGAAGTCACAGAATGGATGTGTGTGAAGTCATAGAATGGAGGTGTGTGAAGTCATAGAATGGATGTGTGTGAAGTCATAATGGAGGTGTGTGAAGTCACAGAATTGAGGTGTGTGAAGTCACAGAATGGAGGTGTGTGAAGTCATAGAATGGAAGTGTGTGAAGTGACAGAATGGAGGTGTGTGAAGTCATTTTATGGAGCTGTGTGAAGTCAGAATGGAGGTGTGGGAAGTCATAGAATGGAGGTGTGTGAAGTCATTTTATGGAGCTGTGTGAAGTCAGAATGGAGGTGTGTGAAGTCACAGAATGGAGGTGTGTAAACTCAGAATGGAGGTGTGTGAAGTCACAGAATGGAGGTGTGTGAAGTCATAGAATGGAGGTGTGTGAAGTCATATAATGGATGTGTGTGAAGTCATAAGGAGGTGTGTGAAGTCTCAGAATTGAGGTGTGTGAAGTCACAGAATCGAGATGTGTGAAGTCATAGAATGGAAGTGTGTGAAGTCATAGAATGGAGGTGTGTGAAGTCATAGAATGGATGTTTGTTAAGTAAGAATGAAGGTGTGTTAAGTCATAGAATGGAGGTGTGTGAAGGCACAGAATGGAGGTGTGTGAAGTCATAGAATGGAGCTGTGTGAAGTCAGAATGGAGGTGTGTGAAATCATGGAATGGAGGTGTGTGAAGTCACAGAATTGAGGTGTGTGAAGTCAGAATAGAGGTGTGTGAAGTCAGAATGGAGGTGGGTGAAGTCATAGAATGGAGGTGTGTGAATTCACAATGCATTTGTGTGAACTCATAGAATGGAGGTGTGTGAAGTCACAATGTAGGTGTGTGAAGTCACAGAGTGGAGGTGTGTGAAGTCATAGAATGGAGGTGTGCGAAGTCACAGAATGGGGGTGTGTGAAGTCATATAATGGAGGTGTGTGAAGTCACAGAATGGAGGTGTGTGAAGTCAGAATGGAGTTGTGTGAAGTCATAGAATGGAGCTGTGTGAAGTCAGAATGGAGGTGTGTGAAGTCATAGAATGGAGGTATGTGAAGTCAGAATGGAGGTGTGTGAACTCAGAGAATTTAGGTGTGTGAAGTCACAATGGAGGTGTGTGAAGTCATAGAATGGAGGTGTGTGAAGTCAATGAATGGAGCTGTGTGAAGTCATAGAATGGAGCTGTGTGAAGTCAGATTGGAGGTGTGTGAAGTCACAGAATGGAGGTGTGTGAACTCAGAATGGAGGTGTGTGAAGTCACAGAATGGACGTGTGTGAAGTCATAGAATGGAGGTGTGTGAAGTCATAGAATGGATGTTTGTTAAGTAAGAATGAAGGTGTGTTAAGTCATAGAATGGAGAAGTGTGAAGGCACAGAATGGTGGTGTGTGAAGTCATAGAATGGAGCTGTGTGAAGTCAGAATGGAGGTGTGTGAAATCATAGAATGGAGGTGTGTGAAGTCACAGAATTGAGGTGTGTGAAGTCAGAATGGAGGTGTGTGACGTCAGAATGGAGGTGGGTGAAGTCATAGAATGGAGGTGTGTGAAGTCACAATGTAGGTGTGTGAAGTCACAGAATGGAGGTGTGTGAAGTCATAGAATGGAGGTGTGTGAAGTCAGAATGGAGTTGTGTGAAGTCATAGAATGGAGGTGTGTGAAGTCAGAATGGAGGTGTGTGAAGTCATAGAATGGAGGTGTGTGAAGTCAGAATGGAGGTGTGTGAACTCATAGAACTTAGGTGTGTGAAGTCACAATGGAGGTGTGTGAAGCCAGAGAATGGAGGTGTGTGAAGTCACAGAATGGAGCTGTGTGAAGCCAGATTGGAGGTGTGTGAAGTCACAGAATGGAGGTGTGTGAACTCAGAATGGAGGTGTGTGAAGTCACAGAATAGAGGTGTGTGAAGTCATAGATGGAGGTGTGTGAAGTCATAGAATGGATGTGTGTGAAGTCATAATGGAGGTGTGTGAAGTCACAGAACTGAGGTGTGTGAAGTCACAGAATGGAGGTGTGTGAAGTCATAGAATGGAAGTGTGTGAAGTGACAGAATGGAGGTGTGTGAAGTCATTTTATGGAGCTGTGTGAAGTCAGAATGGAGGTGTGGGAAGTCACAGAATGGAGGTGTGTGAAGTCATTTTATGGAGCTGTGTGAAGTCAGAATGGAGGTGTGTGAAGTCACAGAATGGAGGTGTTTGAACTCAGAATGGAGGTTGTGAAGTCACAGAATCTGGGTGAGTGAAGTCATAGAATGGAGGTGTGTGAAGTCATAGAATGGAGGTGTGTTAAGTCATAATGGAGGCGTGTGAAGTCACAGAATTGAGGTGTGTGAAGTCACAGAATGGAGGTTTGTGAAGTCATAGAATGGAGGTGTGTGAAGTCAGAACGGAGGTGTGTGAACTCAGATTGGAGGTGTGGAAAGTCACAATGGAGGTGTGTGAAGTTATAGAATGGAGGTGTGTGAAGTCACAGAATGGAGGGGTGTGAAATCAAAGACTGGAGGTGTGTGAAGTCATAGAATGGAGGTGTGTGAAGTCATAGAATGGAGGTGTGTGAAATCATAGAATGGAGGTGTGTGAAGTCACACAATGAAGGTGCGTTAAGTCACAGAATCGAGGTTTGTGAACTCAGAATGGAGGTGTGTGAAGTCACAGAATGGAGGTGTGGGAAGTTATAAAATGGAGTTGTGTGAAGTCACAGAATGGAGATGTGTGAATTAATAGAATGGAGGTGTGAGAAATCATAGAATGGAGGTGTGTGAAGTCACAGAATGGAGGTGTCTGAAGTCACAGAATGGAGGTGTGTGAAGTCACAGAATGGAGGTGTGTGAACTCACAATGGAGGTGTGTGAAGTCAAAGAATGGAGGTGTGTGAAGTCATACAATGGAATTGTGTGAAGTTATAGAATGGAGGTGTGTGAAGTGAGAATTGAGGTGTGTGAAGTCACGGTATTGAGGTGTGTGAACTCAGAATGGAGGTGTGTGAAGTCACAGAATGGAGGTTTGTGAAGTCATAGAATGGAGGTGTGTGAAGTCATAGAATGGATGTTTCTGAAGTAGAATGAAGGTGTGTGAAGTCATAGAATGGAGGTGTGTGAAGTCAAAATGGAGGTGTGTGAACTCATAAAATGGAGATGTGTGAAGTCATGGAATGGAGATGTGTAAAGTCCAAGAATATAGGTGTGTGAAGTGAAACAATGGTGGTGTGTGAAGTCACAGAATGCAGGTGTGTTAAGTCAAAGAATGGAAGTGTGTGAAGTCAAAATGGAGGTGTGTGAAGTCACAGAATGGAGTTGTGTGAAGTCATAGAATGGAGGTGTGTGAAGTCATAGAATGGATGTTTCTGAAGTAAGAATGAAGGTGTGTTAAGTCATAGAATGGAGGTGTGTGAAGGCACAGAATGGAGGTGTGTGAAGTCATAGAATGGAGCTGTGTGAAGTCAGAATGGAGGTGTGTGTAGTCACAGAATGGAGGTGTGTGAACTTAGAATGGAGGTGTGTGAAGTCACAGAATTGAGGTGTGTTAAGTCACAGAACGGAGGTGTTTGAACTCAGAATGGAGGTGTGTGAAGTCACAGAATGGAGGTGTGTGAAGTCATAGAATGGACGTGTGTGAAATCATAGAATGGAGGTGTGGGAAGTCAGAAAAGGGAGCTGTGTGAAGACAGAATGGAGGTGTGCGAAGTCACATAATGGAGGTGTGTGAAGTCATTTTATGGAGCTGTGTGAAGTCAGAATGGAGGTGTGTGAAGTCACAGAATGGAGGTGTTTGAACTCAGAATGGAGGTTGTGAAGTCACAGAATCTAGGTGTGTGAAATCATAGAATGGAGGTGTGTGAAGTCATAGAATGGAGGTGTGTTAAGTCATAGTGGAGGCGTGTGAAGTCACAGAATTGAGGTGTGTGAAGTCACAGAATGGAGGTGTGTGAAGTCATGGAAAGGAGGTGTGTGAAGTCACAGAATGGAGGTCTGTGAAGTCAGAAAGGATTTGTGTGAAGTCATAGAATGGAGGTGTGTGAAGTCAGAATAGAGGTGTGTGAAGTCATAGAATGGAGGTGTGTGAAGCCAGAATGGAAGTCTGTGAACTCATAGAATGGAGGTGTGTGAAGTCACAATGGAGGTGTGTGAAGTCAGAGAATGGAGGTGTGTGAAGTCACAGAATGGAGGTGTGTGAAGTCATAGAATGGAGGTGTGTGAAGTCATAGAATGGATGTTTGTTAAGTAAGAATGAAGGTGTGTTTAGTCATAGAATGTAGGTGTGTGAAGGCAGAGAATAGAGGTGTGTGAAGTCATAGAATGGAGCTATGTGAAGTCAGAATGGAGGTGTGTGAAATCATAGAATGGAGGTGTGTGAAGTCACAGAATTGAGGTGTGTGAAATCAGAATGCAGGTGTGTGAAGTCAGAATGGAGGTGGGTGAAGTCATAGAATGGAGGTGTGTGAATTCACAATGCATTTGTGTGAACTCATAGAATGGAGGTCTGTGAAGTCACAATGTAGGTGTGTGAAGTCACAGAATGGAGGTGTGTGAAGTCATAGAAAGGAGGTGTGTCAAGTCACAGAATGTTGGTGTGTGAAGTCATATAATGGAGGTGTGTGAAGTCACAGAATGGAGGTGTGTGAAGTCAGAATGGAGTTGTGTGAAGTCATAGAATTGAGCTGCGTGAAGTCAGAATGGAGGTGTGTGAAGTCATAGAATGGAGGTGTGTGAAGTCAGAATGGAGGTGTGTGAACTCATAGAATGGAGGTGTGTGAAGTCACAATGGAGGTGTGTGAAGTCATAGAATGGAGGTGCGTGAAGTCACAGAATGGAGGTGTGTGAAGTCATAGAATGGAGCTGTGTGAAGTCAGATTGGAGGTGTGTGAAGTCACAGAATTGAGGTGTGTGAAGTCACAGAATGGAGGTGTGTGAAGTCATAGAATGGAGCTGTGTGAAGTCACAATGGAGGTGTGTGAAGTCATAGAATGCAGGTGTGTGAACTCAGAATGGAGGTGTGTGAAATCACAGAATGGAGGTGTGTTAAGTCACAGAACGGAGGTGTTTGAACTCAGAATGGAGGTGTGTGAAGTTACCGAATGGAGGTGTGTGAAGTCATAGAATGGAGGTGTGTGAAATCATAGAATGGAGATATGGGAAGTCAGAGAATGGAGCTGTGTGAAGTCAGAATGGAGGTGTTCGAAGTCACAGAATGGAGGTGTGTGAAGTCATTTTACGGAGCTGTGTGAAGTCAGAATGGAGGTGTGTGAAGTCACAGAATGGAGGTGTGTGAACTCAGAATGGAGGTGTGTGAAGTCACAGAATCTAGGTGTGTGAAGTCATAGAATGGAGCTGTGTGAAGTCATAGAATGAAGGTGTGTGAAGTCATAATGTAGGCGTGTGAAGTCACAGAATTGAGGTGTGTGAAGTCACAGAATGGAGGTGTGTGAAGTCATAGAATGGAGGTGTGTGAAGCCAGAACGGAGGTGTATGAACTCAGATTGGAGGTGTGGGAAGTCACAATGGAGTAGTGTGAAGTTATAGAATGGAGGTGTGTGAAGTCACAGAATGGAGGGGTGTGAAGTCAAAGACTGGAGGTGTGTGAAGTCGTAGAATGGAGGTGTGTGAAGACATAGAATGGAGGTGTGTGAAGTCATAGAATGGAGGTGTGTGAAGTCACACAATGAAGGAGCGTTAAGTCAAAGAATCGAGGTTTGTGAACTCAGAATGGAGGTGTGTGAAGTCACAGAATGGAGGTGTGGGAAGTTATAGAATGGAGTTGTGTGAAGTCACAGAATGGAGGTGTGTGAATTAATAGAATGGAGGTGTGAGAAATCATAGAATGGAGGTGTGTGAAGTCACAGAATGGAGGTGTGTGAAGTCACAGAATGGAGGTGTGTGAAGTCACAGAATGGATGTGTGTGAACTCACAATGGAGGTGTGTGAAGTCATAGAATGGAATTGTGTGAAGTCATAGAATGGAGGTGTGTGAAGTGAGAATTGAGGTGTGTGAAGTCACGGAATTGTGGTGTGTGAACTCAGAATGGAGGTGTGTGAAGTCACAGAATGGAGGTTTGTGAAGTCATAGAATGGAGGTGTGTGAAGTCATAGAATGGATGTTTCTGAAGTAGAATGAAGGTGTGTGAAGTCATAGAATGGAGGTGTGTGAAGTCAAAATGGAGGTGTTTGAACTCATAAAATGGAGATGTGTGAAGTCATGGAATGGAGGTGTGTGAAGTCCACCAATATAGGTGGGTGAAGTCAAAAAATGGTGGTGTGTGAAGTCAGAGAATGCAGGTGTGTAAAGTCAAAGAATGGAAGTGTGTGAAGTCAAAATGGAGGTGTGTGAAGTCACAGAACGGAGGTGTTTGAACTCAGAATGGAGGTGTGTGAAGTCACAGAATGGAGGTGTGTGAAGTCATAGAATGGAGGTGTGTGAACTCATAGAATGCAGTGTGTGAAGTCACAATGGGGGTGTGTGAAGTCATAGAATGGGGGTTTGTGAGGTCAAATTGGAGGTGTGTGAATTCACAGAATGGAGGTCTGTCAACTCAGAAATGAGGTGTGTGAAGTCATAGAATGGAAGTGCGTGAAGTCATAGAATGGATGTTTCTGAAGTAAGAATGAAGGTGTGTGAAGTCATAGAATGGAGGTGTGTGAAGTCAAAATGGAGGTGTGTGAACTCATAGAATGGAAGTGTGTGAACTCATAGAATGGAGGTGTGTGAAGTCATGGAATGGAGGTGTGTTAAGTCAAAGAATGGAGGTGTGTGAATCAAAAAATAAAGGTGTGTGACGTCACAGAATGGAGGTGTGTGAAATCACAGAATGGAGGTGTGTGAAGTCAAAAAGGTGGTGTGTAGAGTCACAAATGGAGGTGTGTGAACTCATAGAATGGAGGTGTGTAAAGTCAAAGAGTGGAGGTGTGTGAAGTCATCGAATGGAGTTGTGTGAAACCATGGAATGGAGGTGTGTGAAGTCACAGAATGGAGGTGTGTGAAGTCAGAATGGAGTTGTGTCAAGTCATAGAATGGAGGTGTGTGAAGTCAGAATGGAGGTGTGAGAAGTCATAGAATGGAGGTCTGTGAAGTCAGAATGGAGATATGTGAACTCATAGAATGGAGGTGTGTGAAGTCACAATGGAGGAGTATGAAGTCATAGAATGGAGGTGTGTGAAGTCACAGAATGGAGGTGTGTGAAGTCATAGAATTGAGCTGTGTGAAGTCAGATTGGAGGTGTGTGAAGTCACAGAATGGAGGTGTGTGAACTCAGAATGGAGGTGTGTGAAATCACAGAATGGAGGTGTGTGAAGTCATAGAATGGAGGTGTGTGAAGTCATAGAATGGAGGTGTGTGAAGTCATAGAATGGATGTTTGTTAAGTAAGAATGAAGGTGTGTTAAGTCAAAGAATGGAGGTGTGTGAAGGCACAGAATGGAGGTGTGTGAAGTCAAAGAATGGAGCTGTGTGAAGTCTGAATGGAGGTGTGTGAAGTCACAGAATGGAGGTGTTTCAACTGAGAATGGAGGTGTGTGAAGTCACAGAATGGAGGTGTGTTAAGTCACAGAACGGAGGTGTTTGAACTCAGAATGGAGGTGTGTGAAGTCACAGAATGGAGGTGTGTGAAGTCATAGAATGGAGGTGTGTGAAATCATAGAATGGAGGTGTGGGAAGTCAGAGAATGGAGTTGTGTGAAGTCAGAATGGAGGTGTGCGAAGTCACAGAATGGAGGTGTGTGAAGTCATAGAATGGAGGTGTATGAAGTCACAGAATGGAGGTGTGTGAAGTCATAGAATGGAGCTGTGTGAAGACAGATTGGAGGTGTGTGAAGTCACAGAATGGAGGTGTGTGAACTCAGAATGGAGGTGTGTGAAGTCACAGAATTGAGGTGTGTGAAGTCATAAAATGGAGGTGTGTGAAGTCATAGAATGGATGTGTGTGAAGTTATAATGGAGGTGTGTGAAGTCACAGAATTGAGGTGTATGAAGTAACAGAATGGAGGTGTGTGAAGTCATAGAATGGAGGTGTGTGAAATCATAGAATGGAGGTGTGTGAAGTCACAGAATGGATGTTTGTTAAGTAAGAATGAAGGTGTGTTAAGTCATAGAATGGAGATGTGTGAAGGCACAGAATGGAGGTGTGTGAAGTCATAGAATGGAACTTTGTGAAGTCAGAATGGAGGTGTGTGAAGTCACAGAATGGAGGTGTGTGAACTCAGAATGGAGGTGTGTGAAGTCACAGAATGGAGATGCGTTAAGTCACAGAATGGAGGTGTGTGAACTCAGAATGGAGGTTTGTGAAGTCACAGAATGGAGGTGTGTGAAGTCATAGAATGGAGGTGTGTGAAGTCATAGAATGGAGGTGTGTGAAGTCATAGAATGGATGTTTGTTAAGTAAGAATGAAGGTGTGTTAAGTCAAGGAATGGAGGTGTGTGAAGGCACAGAATGGAGGTGTGTGAAGTCAAAGAATGGAGCTGTGTGAAGTCTGAATGGAGGTGTCTGAAGTCACAGAATATAGGTGTGTCAACTCAGAATGGAGGTGTGTGAAGTCACAGAATTGAGGTGTGTTAAGTCACAGAATGTAGGTGTTTGAACTCAGAATGGAGGTGTGTGAAGTCACAGAATGGAGGTGTGTGAAGTCATAGAATGGAGGTGTGTGAAATCATAGAATGGAGGTGTGGGAAGTAAGAGAATGGAGCTGTGTGAAGTCAGAATGGAGGTGTGCGAAGTCACAGGATGGAGGTGTGTGAAGTCATAGAATGGAGGTGTGTGAAGTCATAGAATGGAGCTGTGTGAAGACAGATTGGAGGTGTGTGAAGTCACAGAATGGAGGTGTGTGAACTCAGAATGGAGTTGTGTGAAGTCACAGAATTGAGGTGTGTGAATTCATAAAATGGAGGTGTGTGAAGTCATAGAATGTATGTGTGTGAAGTCATAATGGATGTGTGTGAAGTCACAGAATTGAGGTGTGTGAAGTAACAGAATGGAGGTGTGTGAAGTCATAGAATGGAGGTGTGTGAAATCATAGAATGGAGGTGTATGAAGTCAAAGAATGGATGTTTGTTAAGTAAGAATGAAGGTGTGTTAAGTCATAGAATGGAGGAGTGTGAAGGCACAGAATGGAGGTGTGTGAAGTCATAGAATGGAGCTTTGTGAAGTCAGAATGGAGGTGTGTGAAGTCACAGAATGGAGGTGTGTGAGCTCAGAATGGAGGTGTGTGAAGTCACAGAATGGTGGTGTGTTAAGTCACAGAATGGAGGTGTGTGAACACAGAATGGAGGTTTGTGAAGTCACAGAATCTAGGTGTGTGAAGTCATAGAAGAGAGGGGTGTGAAGTCATAGAATGGAGGTGTGTGAAGTCATAATGGAGTCGTGTGAAGTCACAGAATTGAGGTGTGTGAAGTCACAGAATGGAGGTGTGTGAAGTCATAGAATGGAGATTTGTGAAGTCAGAACGGAGGTGTATGAACTCACATTGGAAGTGTGGGAAGTCACAATGGAGGTGTGTGAAGTTATAGATTGGAGGTGTGTGAAGTCACAGAATGGAGGGGTGTGAAGTAAAAGACTGGAGGTGTGTGAAGTCATAGAAGGGAGGTGTGTGAACTCATAGAATGGAGGTGTGGGAAGTCACAGAATGAAGGTGCGTTAAGTCACAGAATGGAGGTGTGTGGACACAGAATGGAGGTGTGTGAAGTCACAGAATGGTGGTGTGGGAAGTTATAGAATGGAGTGTGTGAAGTCACAATGGGGCTGCGTGAAGTCATAGAATGGGGGTGTGTGAAGTCAAATTGTAGGTGTGTGAAATCACAGAATGGAGGTGTGTCAACTCAGAAATGAGGTGTGTGAAGTCATAGAATGGAGGTGTGTGAATTCACAGAATGGAAGTGTGTGAAATCATAGAATGGAGGTGTGTGAAGTCAAAGATTTGAGGTTTGTGAAGTCAGAATGGAGGTGTGTGAAGTCAGGATGGAGGTGGGTGAAGTCACAGAATGGAGGTGTGGGAACTCAGAATGGAGGTGTGTGGTCACAGAACGGAGGTTTGTGAAGTCATAGAATGGAGGTGCGTGAAGTCATAGAATGGATGTTTCTGAAGTGAGAATGAAGGTGTATGAAGTCAAAGAATGGAGGTGTGTGAAGTCAAAATGGAGTTGTGTGAACTCATAGAATAGAGGTGTGTGAACTCATAGAATGGAGGTGTGTGAAGTCATGGAATGGAGGTGTGTGAAGTCCAAGAATGGAGGTGTGTGAAGTAAAATAATAAAGGTGTGTGAAGTCACAGAATGGAGGTGTGTGAACTCATAGAATGGAGGTGCATGAAGTCAAAGAATGGAGGTGTGTGAATTCATCGAATGGAGGTGTGTGAAGTCATGGAATGGAGGTGTGTGAAGTCAGATGGAGTTTGGTGAAGTCATAGAATGGAGGTGTGTGTAGTCAGAATGGAGGTGTGTGAAGTCATAGAATGGAGGTTTGTGAAGTCAGATGGAGTTGGGTGAACTCTTAGAATGGAGGTGTGTGAAGTCACAATGCAGGTGTGCGAAGTCATAGAATGGAGGTGTGTGAGGTCATAGATTGGAGGTGTGTGAAGTCACAGAATGGAGGTGTGTGAAGTGATAGAATGGAGGTGTGTGAAATCATAGAATGGTCTTGTGTGAAGTCACAGAATGGAGGTGTTAGACGTCAGAGAATGGAGGTGTGTGAAATCAGAATGGAGGTGTATGAAGTCACAGAATGGAGGTGTGTGAAGTCAGAATAGATGTGTGCGAAGTCATAGAATGGAGCTGTGTGAAGTCAGAATGGAGCTGTGTGAAGCCATAGAATGGAGGTGAGTGAAGTCAGAATGGCGGTGTGTGAACTCATAGAATGATGGTGTGTGAAGTCACAATGGAGGTGTGTGAAGTCATAGAATGGAGGTTTTTGAAGTCACAGAATGGAAGTGTGTGAAGTTATAGAATGGAGGTGTGGGAAGTCAGATTGGAGGTGTGTGAAGTCATAGAATGGAGGTGTGTCAACTCAGAAAGGAGGTGTGTGAAGTCATACAGTGGAGATGTGTGAAGTCATAGATTGGAGGTGTGTGAAATCATAGAATGGAGGTGTGTGAAGTCACAGAATTGAGGTGTGTGAAGTCAGAATGGAGGTGTGTGAAGTCAGAATGGAGGTGGGTGAAGTCATAGAATGGAGGTGTGTGAATTCACAATGCATTTGTGTGAACTCATAGAATGGAGGTCTGTGAAGTCACAATTTAGGTGTGTGAAGTCACAGAATGGAGGTGTGTGAAGTCATAGAATGGAGGTGTGTGAAGTCACCGAATGGAGGTGTGTGAAGTCATATAATGGAGGTGTGTGAAGTCACAGAATGGAGGTGTGTGAAGTCAGAATGGAGTTGTGTGAAGTCATAGAATGGAGGTGTGTGAAGTCAGAATGGAGGTGTGTGAAATCATAGAAAGGAGGTGTGTGAAGTCAGAATGGAGGTGTGTGAACTCATAGAATGGAGGTGAGTGAAGTCACAATGGAGCTGTGTGACGTCATAGAATGGAGGTGTGTGAAGGCACAGAATGGAGGTGTGTGCAGTCATAGAATGGAGCTGTGTGAAGACAGATTGGAGGTGTGTGAAGTCACAGAATGGAGGTGTGTGAACTCAGAATGGAGGTGTGTGAAGTCACAGAATTGATGTGTGTGAAGTCATAAAATGGAGGTGTGTGAAGTCATAGAATGGATGTGTGTGAAGTCATAATGGAGGTGTGTGAAGTCATAGAATGGAGGTGTGTGAAGTCAGAATGGAGGTGTGTGAACTCACAGAATGGAGGTGTGTGAAGTCACAATGGAGGTGTGTGAAGTCATAGAATGGAGGTGTGTGAAGTCACAGAATGGAGGTGTGTGTAGTCATAGAATGGAGCTGTGTGAAGTCAGATTGGAGGTGTGTGAAGTCACAGAATGGAGGTGTGGGAACTCAGAATGGAGGTGTGTGAAGTCACAGAATGGAGGTGTGTGAAGTCATAGAATGGAGGTGTGTGAAGTCATAGAATGGAGGTGTGAGAAGTCATAGAATGGATGTTTGTTAAGTAAGAATGAAGGTGTGTGAAGTCATAGAATGGAGGTTTTTGAAGTCACAGAATGGAAGTGTGTGAAGTCATAGAATGGAGGTGTGTGAAGTCAGATTGGAGGTGTGTGAAGTCATAGAATGGAGGTGTGTCAACTCAGAAAGGAGGTGTGTGAAGTCATAGAATGGAGAAGTGTGAAGTCATAGATTGGAGGTGTGTGAAATCATAGAATGGAGGTGTGTGAAGTCACAGAATTGAGGTGTGTGAAGTCAGAATGGAGGTGTGTGAAGTCAGAATGGAGGTGGGTGAAGTCATAGAATGGAGGTGTGTGAATTCACAATGCATTTGTGTGAACTCATAGAATGGAGGTCTGTGAAGTCACAATGTAGGTGTGTGAAGTCATAGAATGGAGGTGTGTGAACTCATCGAATGGAGGTGTGTGAAGTCACAGAATGAAGGTGCGTTAAGTCACAGAATGGAGGTTTGTGAACTCAGAATGGAGGTGTTTGAAGTCACAGAATGGTGGTGTGGGAAGTCATAGAATGGAGTGTGTGAAGTCACAATCGGGCTGTGTGAAGTCATAGGATGGGGGTGTGTGAAGTCAAATTGGAGGTGTGTGAAATCACGGAATGGCGGTGTGTCAACACAGAAATGAGGTGTGTGAAGTCATAGAATGGAGGTGTGTGAATTCACAGAATGGAAGTGTGTGGAATCATAGAATGGAGGTGTGTGAAGTCAAAGAATTGAGGTTTGTGAAGTCAGAATGGAGGTGTGTGAAGTCAGGATGGAGGTGGGTGAAGTCACAGAATGGAGGTGTGGGAACTCAGAATGGAGGTGTGTGGTCACAGAACGGAAGTTTATGAAGTCATAGAATGGAGGTGCGTGAAGTCATAGAATGGATGTTTCTGAAGTGAGAATGAAGGTGTATGAAGTCAAAAAATGGAGGTGTGTGAAGTCAAAATGGAGGTGTGTGAACTCATAGAATAGAGGTGTGTGAACTCATAGAATGGAGGTGTGTGCAGTCATGGAATGGAGGTGAGTGAAGTCAAAGAATGGAGGTGTGTGAAGTCAAATAATAAAGGTGTGTGAAGTCACAGAATGGAGGTGTGTGAACTCATAGAATGGAGGTGCATGAAGTCAAGGAATGGAGGTGTGTGAATTCATCGAATGGAGGTGTGTGAAGTCATAGAATGGAGGTGTGTGAAGTCAGATGGAGTTGTGTGAAGTCATAGAATGGAGGTGTGTGAAGTCATAGAATGGATGTTTGTTAAGTAAGAATGAAGGTGTGTGAAGTCATAGAATGGAGGTTTTTGAAGTCACAGAATGGAAGTGGGTGAAGTCATAGAATGGAGGTGTGTGAAGTCAGATTGCAGGTGTGTGAAGTCATAGAATGGAGGTGTGTCAACTCAGAAAGGAGCTGTGTGAAATCATAGAATGGAGAAGTGTGAAGTCATAGATAGGAGGTGTGTGAAATCATAGAATGGAGGTGTGTGAAGTCACAGAATTGAGGTGTGTGAAGTCAGAATGGAAGTGTGTGAAGTCTGAATGGAGGTGGGTGAAGTCATAGAATGGAGGTGTGTGAATTCACAATGCATTTGTGTGAACTCATAGAATGGAGGTCTGTGAAGTCACAATGTAGGTGTGTGAAGTCACAGAATGGAGGTGTGTGAAGTCATAGAATGGAGGTGTGTGAAGTCACCGAATGGAGGTGTGTGAAGTCATATAATGGAGGTGTGTGAAGTCACAGAATGGAGGTGTGTGAAGTCAGAATGGAGTTGTGTGAAGTCATAGAATGGAGGTGTGTGAAGTCAGAATGGAGGTGTGTGAAATCATAGAATGGAGGTGTGTGAAGTCAGAATGGAGGTGTGTGAACTCATAGAATGGAGGTGAGTGAAGTCACAATGGAGCTGTGTGAAGTCATAGAATGGAGGTGTGTGAAGTCACAGAATGGAGGTGTGTGAAGACATAGAATGGAGCTGTGTGAAGTCAGATTGGAGGTGTGTGAAGTCACAGAATGGAGGTGTGTGAACTCAGAATGGAGGTGTGTGAAGTCACAGAATGGAGGTGTGTGAAGTCATAGAATGAAGGTGTGTGAAGTCATAGAATGGAGGTGTGTGAAGTCATAGAATGGATGTTTGTTAAGTAAGAATGAAGGTGTGTTAAGTCGTAGAATGGAGGTGTGTGAAGTCACAGAATGGAGGTGTGTGAAGTCATAGAATGGAGCTGTGTGAAGTCAGAATGGAGGTGTGTGAAGTCAAAGAATGGAGGTGTGTGAGCTCAGAATGGAGGTGTGTGAAGTCACAGAATCTAGGTGTGTGAAGTCATAGAATGGAGGTGTGTGAAGTCATAGAATGGAGGTGTGTGAAGTCATAATGGAGTCGTGTGAAGTCACAGTATTGAGGTGTGTGAAGTCACAGAATGGAGGTGTGTGAAGTCATAGAATGGAAGTGTGTGAAGTCAGAACGGAGGTGTGTGAACTCACATTGGAGGTGTGGGAAGTCACAATGGAGGTGTGTGAAGTTATAGAATGGAGGTGTGTGAAGTCACAGAATGGATTGGTGTGAAGTCAAAGACTGGAGGTGTGTGAAGTCATAGAATGGAGGTGTGTGAACTCATAGAATGGAGGTGTGTGAAGTCACAGAATGAAGGTGCGTTAAGTCACAGAATGGAGGTTTGTGAACTAGAATGGAGTTGTGTGAAGTCACAGAATGGTGGTGAGGGAAGTCATAGAATGGAGTGTGTGAAGTCACAATGGGGCTGTGTGAAGTCATAGGATGGGGGTGTGTGAAGTCAAATTGGAGGTGTGTGAAATCACGGAGTGGAGGTGTGTCAACTCAGAAATGAGGTGTGTGAAGTCATAGAATGGAGGTGTGTGAATTCACAGAATGGAAGTGTGTGAAATCATAGAATGGAGGTGTGTGAAGTCAAAGAATTGAGGTTTGTGAAGTCAGAATGGAGGTGTGTGAAGTCAGGATGGAGGTGGGTGAAGTCACAGAATGGAGGTGTGGGAACTCAGAATGGAGGTGTGTGGTCACAGAACGGAGGTTTCTAAAGTCATAGAATGGAGGTGCGTGAAGTCATAGAAGGGACGTTTCTGAAGTGAGAATGAAGGTGTATGAAGTCAAAGAATGGAGGTGTGTGAAGTCAAAATGGAGGTGTGTGAACTCATAGAATAGAGGTGTGTGAACTCATAGAATGGAGGTGTGTGAAGTCATGGAATGGAGGTGTGTGAAGTCAAAGAATGGAGGTGTGTGAAGTAAAATAATAAAGGTGTGTGAAGTCACAGAATGGAGGTGTGTGAACTCATAGAATGGAGGTGCATGAAGTCAAAGAATGGAGGTGTGTGAATTCATCGAATGGAGGTGTGTGAAGTCATGGAATGGAGGTGTGTGAAGTCAGATGGAATTGTGTGAAGTCATAGAATGGAGGTGTGTGAAGTCAGAATGGAGGTGTGTGAAGTCATAGAATGGAGGTGTGTGAAGTCAGAATGGAGGTGTGTGAAGTCATAGAATGGAGGTGTGTGAAGTCAGAATGGAGGTATGTGAACTCATAGAATGGAGGTGTGTGAAGTCACAATGGAGGTGTGTGAAGTCATAGAATGGAGGTGTGTGAAGTCACAGAATGGAGGTGTGTGAAGTCATAGAATGGAGGTGTGTGAAGTCATAGAATGGAGGTGTGTGAAGTCATAGAATGGATGTTTGTTAAGTAAGAATGAAGGTGTGTTAAGTCATAGAATGGAGGTGTGTGAAGGCAAAGAATGGAGGTGTGTGAACTCAGAATGGAGGTGTGTGAAGTCACAGAATGGAGGTGTGTGAAGTCATAGAATGGAGGTGTGTGAAGTCATAGAATGGAGGTGTGTGAAGTCATAGAATGGATGTTTGTTAAGTAAGAATGAAGGTGTGTTAAGTCATAGAATGGAGGTGTGTGAAGGCACAGAATGGAGGTGTGTGCAGTCATAGAATGGAGCTGTGTGAAGACAGATTGGAGGTGTGTGAAGTCACAGAATGGAGGTGTGTGAACTCAGAATGGAGGTGTGTGAAGTCACAGAATTGATGTGTGTGAAGTCATAAAATGGAGGTGTGTGAAGTCATAGAATGGATGTGTGTGAAGTCATAATGGAGGTGTGTGAAGTCATAGAATGGAGGTGTGTGAAGTCAGAATGGAGGTGTGTGAACTCACAGAATGGAGGTGTGTGAAGTCACAATGGAGGTGTGTGAAGTCATAGAATGGAGGTGTGTGAAGTCACAGAATGGAGGTGTGTGAAGTCATAGAATGGAGGTGTGAGAAGTCATAGAATGGATGTTTGTTAAGTAAGAATGAAGGTGTGTGAAGTCATAGAATGGAGGTTTTTGAAGTCACAGAATGGAAGTGTGTGAAGTCATAGAATGGAGGTGTGTGAAGTCAGATTGGAGGTGTGTGAAGTCATAGAATGGAGGTGTGTCAACTCAGAAAGGAGGTGTGTGAAGTCATAGAATGGAGAAGTGTGAAGTCATAGATTGGAGGTGTGTGAAATCATAGAATGGAGGTGTGTGAAGTCACAGAATTGAGGTGTGTGAAGTCAGAATGGAGGTGTGTGAAGTCAGAATGGAGGTGGGTGAAGTCATAGAATGGAGGTGTGTGAATTCACAATGCATTTGTGTGAACTCATAGAATGGAGGTCTGTGAAGTCACAATGTAGGTGTGTGAAGTCATAGAATGGAGGTGTGTGAACTCATCGAATGGAGGTGTGTGAAGTCACAGAATGAAGGTGCGTTAAGTCACAGAATGGAGGTTTGTGAACTCAGAATGGAGGTGTTTGAAGTCACAGAATGGTGGTGTGGGAAGTCATAGAATGGAGTGTGTGAAGTCACAATGGGGCTGTGTGAAGTCATAGGATGGGGGTGTGTGAAGTCAAATTGGAGGTGTGTGAAATCACGGAATGGCGGTGTGTCAACTCAGAAATGAGGTGTGTGAAGTCATAGAATGGAGGTGTGTGAATTCACAGAATGGAAGTGTGTGAAATCATAGAATGGAGGTGTGTGAAGTCAAAGAATTGAGGTTTGTGAAGTCAGAATGGAGGTGTGTGAAGTCAGGATGGAGGTGGGTGAAGTCACAGAATGGAGGTGTGGGAACTCAGAATGGAGGTGTGTGGTCACAGAACGGAGGTT
Organism: Megascapheus bottae; assembly: GCA_024803745.1. Taxonomy (NCBI): domain Eukaryota; kingdom Metazoa; phylum Chordata; class Mammalia; order Rodentia; family Geomyidae; genus Megascapheus; species Megascapheus bottae. The sequence continues at coordinate 457,610 of JANJXV010000464.1, forward strand.
TATGAAGTCATAGAATGGAGGTGCGTGAAGTCATAGAATGGATGTTTCTGAAGTGAGAATGAAGGTGTATGAAGTCAAAGAATGGAGGTGTGTGAAGTCAAAATGGAGGTGTGTGAACTCATAGAATAGAGGTGTGTGAACTCATAGAATGGAGGTGTGTGAAGTCATGGAATGGAGGTGAGTGAAGTCAAAGAATGGAGGTGTGTGAAGTCAAATAATAAAGGTGTGTGAAGTCACAGAATGGAGGTGTGTGAACTCATAGAATGGAGGTGCATGAAGTCAAGGAATGGAGGTGTGTGAATTCATCGAATGGAGGTGTGTGAAGTCATAGAATGGAGGTGTGTGAAGTCAGATGGAGTTGTGTGAAGTCATAGAATGGAGGTGTGTGAAGTCAGAATTGAGGTGTGTGAAGTCATAGAATGGAGATGTGTAAAGTCAGAATGGAGGTGTGTGAACTCATAGAATGGAGGTGTGTGAAGTCACAATGGAGGTGTGTGAAGTCATAGAATGGAGGTGTGTGAAGTCACAGAATGGAGGTGTGTGAAGTCATAGAATTGAGCTGTGTGAAGTCAGATTGGAGGTGTGTGAAGTCACAGAATTGAGGTGTGTGAACTCAGAATGGAGTTGTGTGAAGTCACAGAATGGAGGTGTGTGAAGTCATAGAATGGAGGTGTGTGAAGTCATAGAATGGAGGTGTGTGAAGTCATAGAATGGATGTTTGTTACGTAAGAATGAAGGTGTGTTAAGTCATAGAATGGAGGTGTGTGAAGGCAGAGAATGGAGGTGTGTGCAGTCATAGAATGGAGCTGTGTGAAGACAGATTGGAGGTGTGTGAAGTCACAGAATGGAGGTGTGTGAACTCAGAATGGAGGTGTGTGAAGTCACAGAATTGAGGTGTGTGAAATCATAAAATGGAGGGGTGTGAAGTCATAGAATGGATGTGTGTGAAGTCATAATGGAGGTGTGTGAAGTCATAGAATGGAGGTGTGTGAAGTCAGAATAGAGGTGTGTGAACTCATAGAATGGAGGTGTGTGAAGTCACAATGGAGGTGTGTGAAGTCATAGAATGGAGGTGTGTGAAGTCACAGAATGGAGGTGTCTGAAGTCATATAATGGAGGTGTGTGAAGTCACAGAATGGAGGTGTGTGAAGTCACAATGGAGTTGTGTGAAGTCATAGAATGGAGGTGTGTGAAGTCAGAATGGAGGTGTGTGAAATCATAGAATGGAGGTGTGTGAAGTCAGAATGGAGGTGTGTGAACTCATAGAATGGAGGTGTGTGAAGTCACAGAATGGAGGTGTGTGAAGTCATAGAATTGAGGTGTGTGAAGTCACAGAATGGAGGTGTGTGAAGACATAGAATGGAGCTGTGTGAAGTCAGATTGGAGGTGTGTGAAGTCACAGAATGGAGGTGTGTGAACTCAGAATGGAGGTGTGTGAAGTCACAGAATGGAAGTGTGTGAAGTCATAGAATGGAGGTGTGTTAAGTCATAGAATGGATGTGTGTGAAGTCATAATGGAGGTGTGTGAAGTCACAGAATTGAGGTGTGTGAAGTCACAGAATGGAGGTGTGTGAAGTCATAGAATGGAGGTGTCTGAAGTCATAGAATGGAGGTGTGTGAAGTCATAGAATGGATGTTTGTTAAGTAAGAATGAAGGTGTGTTAACTCATAGAATGGAGGTGTGTCAAGTCACAGAATGAAGGTGTGTGAAGTCATAGAATGGAGCTGTGTGAGGTCAGAATGGAGGTGTGTGAAGTCACAGAATGGAGGTGTGTGAACTCAGAATGGAGGTGTGTGAAGTCACAGAATCTAGGTGTGTGAAGTCATAGAATGGAGGTGTGTGAAGTCATAGAATGGAGGTGTGTGAAGTCGTAGAATGGAGGTGTGTGAAGTCATAATGGAGTCGTGTGAAGTCACAGTATTGAGGTGTGTGAAGTCACAGAATGGAGATGTGTGAAGTCATAGAATGGAAGAGTGAGAAGTCAGAGCGGAGGTGTGTGAACTCACATTGGAGGTGTGGGAAGTCACAATGGAATTGTTTGAAGTTATAGAATGGAGGTGTGTGAAGTCACAGAATGGAGGGGTGTGAAGTCAAAGACTGGAGGTGTGTGAAGTCATAGAATGGAGGTGTGTGAACTCATAGAATGGAGGTGTGTGAAGTCACAGAATGAAGGTGCGTTAAGTCACAGAATGGAGGTTTGTGAACTCAGAATGGAGGTGTTTGAAGTCACAGAATGGTGGTGTGGGAAGTCATAGAATGGAGTGTGTGAAGTCACAATGGGGCTGTGTGAAGTCATAGGATGGGGGTGTGTGAAGTCAAATTGGAGGTGTGTGAAATCACGGAATGGCGGTGTGTCAACTCAGAAATGAGGTGTGTGAAGTCATAGAATGGAGGTGTGTGAATTCACAGAATGGAAGTGTGTGAAATCATAGAATGGAGGTGTGTGAAGTCAAAGAATTGAGGTTTGTGAAGTCAGAATGGAGGTGTGTGAAGTCAGGATGGAGGTGGGTGAAGTCACAGAATGGAGGTGTGGGAACTCAGAATGGAGGTGTGTGGTCACAGAACGGAGGTTTATGAAGTCATAGAATGGAGGTGCGTGAAGTCATAGAATGGATGTTTCTGAAGTGAGAATGAAGGTGTATGAAGTCAAAGAATGGAGGTGTGTGAAGTCAAAATGGAGGTGTGTGAACTCATAGAATAGAGGTGTGTGAACTCATAGAATGGAGGTGTGTGAAGTCATGGAATGGAGGTGAGTGAAGTCAAAGAATGGAGGTGTGTGAAGTCAAATAATAAAGGTGTGTGAAGTCACAGAATGGAGGTGTGTGAACTCATAGAATGGAGGTGCATGAAGTCAAGGAATGGAGGTGTGTGAATTCATCGAATGGAGGTGTGTGAAGTCATAGAATGGAGGTGTGTGAAGTCAGATGGAGTTGTGTGAAGTCATAGAATGGAGGTGTGTGAAGTCAGAATTGAGGTGTGTGAAGTCATAGAATGGAGATGTGTAAAGTCAGAATGGAGGTGTGTGAACTCATAGAATGGAGGTGTGTGAAGTCACAATGGAGGTGTGTGAAGTCATAGAATGGAGGTGTGTGAAGTCACAGAATGGAGGTGTGTGAAGTCATAGAATTGAGCTGTGTGAAGTCAGATTGGAGGTGTGTGAAGTCACAGAATTGAGGTGTGTGAACTCAGAATGGAGTTGTGTGAAGTCACAGAATGGAGGTGTGTGAAGTCATAGAATGGAGGTGTGTGAAGTCATAGAATGGAGGTGTGTGAAGTCATAGAATGGATGTTTGTTAAGTAAGAATGAAGGTGTGTTAAGTCATAGAATGGAGGTGTGTGAAGGCAGAGAATGGAGGTGTGTGCAGTCATAGAATGGAGCTGTGTGAAGACAGATTGGAGGTGTGTGAAGTCACAGAATGGAGGTGTGTGAACTCAGAATGGAGGTGTGTGAAGTCACAGAATTGAGGTGTGTGAAATCATAAAATGGAGGGGTGTGAAGTCATAGAATGGATGTGTGTGAAGTCATAATGGAGGTGTGTGAAGTCATAGAATGGAGGTGTGTGAAGTCAGAATAGAGGTGTGTGAACTCATAGAATGGAGGTGTGTGAAGTCACAATGGAGGTGTGTGAAGTCATAGAATGGAGGTGTGTGAAGTCACAGAATGGAGGTGTGTGTAGTCATAGAAAGGAGCTGTGTGAAGTCAGATTGGAGGTGTGTGAAGTCACAGAATGGAGGTGTGGGAACTCAGAATGGAGGTGTGTGAAGTCACAGAGTGGAGGTGTGTGAAGTCAGAATGGAGGTGGGTGAAGTCATAGAATGGAGGTGTGTCAACTCAGAAAGGAGGTGTGTGAAGTCATAGAATGGAGAAGTGTGAAGTCATAGATTGGAGGTGTGTGAAATCATAGAATGGAGGTGTGTGAAGTCACAGAATTGAGGTGTGTGAAGTCAGAATGGAGGTGTGTGAAGTCAGAATGGAGGTGGGTGAAGTCATAGAATGGAGGTGTGTGAATTCACAATGCATTTGTGTGAACTCATAGAATGGAGGTCTGTGAAGTCACAATGTAGGTGTGTGAAGTCACAGAATGGAGGTGTGTGAAGTCATATAAGGGAGGTGTGTGAAGTCACAGAATGGAGGTGTGTCAAGTCACAATGGAGTTGTGTGAAGTCATAGAATGGAGGTGTGTGAAGTCAGAATGGAGGTGTGTGAAATCATAGAATGGAGGTGTGTGAAGTCAGAATGGAGGTGTGTGAACTCATAGAATGGAGGTGTGTGAAGTCACAATGGAGGTGTGTGAAGTCATAGAATGGAGGTGTGTGAAGTCACAGAATGGAGGTGTGTGAAGACATAGAATGGAGCTGTGTGAAGTCAGATTGGAGGTGTGTGAAGTCACAGAATGGAGGTGTGTGAACTCAGAATGGAGGTGTGTGAAGTCACAGAATGGAGGTGTGTGAAGTCATAGAATGGAGGTGTGTTAAGTCATAGAATGGATGTGTGTGAAGTCATAATGGAGGTGTGTGAAGTCACAGAATTGAGGTGTGTGAAGTCACAGAATGGAGGTGTGTGAAGTCATAGAATGGAGGTGTGTGAAGTCATAGAATGGAGGTGTGTGAAGTCATAGAATGGATGTTTGTTAAGTAAGAATGAAGGTGTGTTAAGTCATAGAATGGAGGTGTGTGAAGTCACAGAATGAAGGTGTGTGAAGTCATAGAATGGAGCTGTGTGAAGTCAGAATGGAGGTGTGTGAAGTCACAGAATGGACGTGTGTGAACTCAGAATGGAGGTGTGTGAAGTCACAGAATCTAGGTGTGTGAAGTCATAGAATGGAGGTGTGTGAAGTCATAGAATGGAGGTGTGTGAAGTCATAATGGAGTCGTGTGAAGTCACAGTATTGAGGTGTGTGAAGTCACAGAATGGAGATGTGTGAAGTCATAGAATGGAAGTGTGAGAAGTCAGAGCGGAGGTGTGTGAACTCACATTGGAGGTGTGGGAAGTCACAATGGAGGTGTTTGAAGTTATAGAATGGAGGTGTGTGAATTCATCGAATGGAGGTGTGTGAAGTCAGAATTGAGGTGTGTGAAGTCATAGAATGGAGGTGTGTGAAGTCAGAATGGACGTGTGTGAAGTCATAGAATGGAGGTGTGTGAAGTCAGAATGGACGTGTGTGAAGTCATAGAATGGAGGTGTGTGAAGTCAGAATGGAGGTGTGTGAACTCATAGAATGGAGGTGTGTGAAGTCACAATGGAGGTGTGTGAAGTCATAGAATGGAGGTGTGTGAAGTCACAGAATGGAGGTGTGTGAAGTCATAGAATTGAGCTGTGTGAAGTCAGATTGGAGGTGTGTGAAGTCACAGAATTGAGGTGTGTGAACTCAGAATGGAGTTGTGTGAAGTCACAGAATGGAGGTGTGTGAAGTCATAGAATGGAGGTGTGTGAAGTCATAGAATGGAGGTGTGTGAAGTCATAGAATGGATGTTTGTTAAGTAAGAATGAAGGTGTGTTAAGTCATAGAATGGAGGTGTGTGAAGGCACAGAATGGAGGTGTGTGCAGTCATAGAATGGAGCTGTGTGAAGACAGATTGGAGGTGTGTGAAGTCACAGAATGGAGGTGTGTGAACTCAGAATGGAGGTGTGTGAAGTCACAGAATTGAGGTGTGTGAAATCATAAAATGGAGGTGTGTGAAGTCATAGAATGGATGTGTGTGAAGTCATAATGGAGGTGTGTGAAGTCATAGAATGGCGGTGTGTGAAGTCAGAATAGAGGTGTGTGAACTCATAGAATGGAGGTGTGTGAAGTCACAATGGAGGTGTGTGAAGTCATAGAATGGAGGTGTGTGAAGTCACAGAATGGAGGTGTGTGTAGTCATAGAATGGAGCTGTGTGAAGTCAGATTGGAGGTGTGTGAAGTCACAGAATGGAGGTGTGGGAACTCAGAATGGAGGTGTGTGTAGTCACAGAATGGAGGTGTGTGAAGTCATAGAATGGAGGTGTGTGAAGTCATAGAATGGAGGTGTGGGAAGTCATAGAATGGATGTTTGTTAAGTAAGAATGAAGGTGTGTTAAGTCATAGAATGGAGGTGTGTGAAGGCACAGAATGGAGGTGTGTGAGGTCATAGAATGGAGCTGTGTGAAGTCAGAATGGAGGTGTGTGAAGACACAGAATGTAGGTGTGTGAACTCAGAATGGAGGTGTGTGAAGTCACAGAATGGAGGTGTGTTAAGTGACAGAACGGAGGTGTTTGAACTCAGAATGGAGGTGTGTGAAGTCACAGAATGGAGGTGTGTGAAGTCATAGAATGGAGGTGTGTGAAGTCATAGAATGGAGGTTTGTGAAGTCATAGAATGGATGTGTGTGAAGTCATAATGGAGGTGTGTGAAGTCACAGAATGGAGGTGTGTAAAGTCATAGAATGGAGCTGTCTGAAGTCATTTTGGAAGTGTGTGAAGTCACAGAATGGAGGTGTGTTAAGTCACAGAACGGAGGTGTTTGAACTCAGAATGGAGGTGTGTGAAGTCACAGAATGGAGGTGTGTGAAGTCATAGAATGGAGCTGTGTGAAGTCAGATTGGAGGTGTGTGAAGTCACAGAATGGATGTGTGTGAACTCAGAATGGAGGTGTGTGAAGTCACAGAATTGAGATGTGTGAAGTCACAGAATGGAGGTGTGTGAAGTCATAGAATGGAGGTGTGTGAAATCACAGAATGGAGGTGTGTGAAGTCAAAAATGTGGTGTGTAGAGTCACAAATGGAGGTGTGTGAAGTTATAGAATGGAGGTGTGTGAAGTCAAAGAATGGAGGTGTGTGAAGTCATCGAATGGATGTGTGTGAATTCATGGAAAGGAGTTGTGTGAAGTCACAGAATGGAGGTGTGTGAAATCAGAAAGGATTTGTGTGAAGTCATAGAATGGAGGTGTGTGAAGTCAGAATGGAGGTGTGTGAAGGCATAGAATGGAGGTGTGTGAAGTCAGAATGGAGGTCTGTGAACTCATAGAATGGAGGTGTGTGAAGTCACAATGGAGGTGTGTGAAGTAATAGAATGGAGGTGTCTGAAGTCACAGAATGGAGGTGTGTGATGTCATAGAATGAAGCTGTGTGAAGTCAGATTGGAGGTGTGTGAAGTCACAGAATGGAGGTGTGTGAAGTCACAGAATGGAGGTGTGTGAAGTCACAGAATGGAGGTGTGTGAAGTCATAGAATGGATGTGTGTGAAGTCCTAAGGAGGTGTGTGAAGTCACAGAATTGAGGTGTGTGAAGTCACAGAAACGAGGTGTGTGAAGTCATAGAATGGATGTGTGTGAAGTCATAGAATGGAGGTGTGTGAAGTCATAGAATGGATTTTTGTTAAGTAAGAATGAAGGTGTGTTAAGTCATAGAATGGATGTGTGTGAAGGCACAGAATGGAGGTGTGTGAAGTCATAGAATGGAGCTGTGTGAAGTCAGAATGGAGGTGTGTGAAATCATAGAATGGAGGTGTGTGAAGTCACAGAATTGAGGTGTGTGAAATCAGAATGGAGGTGTGTGAAATCAGAATGGAGGTGGGTGAAGTCATAGAATGGAGGTGTGTGAATTCACAATGCATTAGTGTGAACTAATAGAATGGAGGTCTGTGAAGTCACAATGTAGGTGTGTGAAGTCACAGAATGGAGGTGTGTGAAGTCACAGAATGGAGGTGTGTGAAGTCACAGAATGTTGGCGTGTGAAGTCATATAATGGAGGTGTGTGAAGTCACAGAATGGAGGTGTGTGAAGTCAGAATGGAGTTGTGTGAAGTCACAGAATGGAGGTGCGTGAAGTCAGAATGGAGGTGTGTGAAGTCATAGAATGGAGGTGTGTGAACTCAGAATGGAGGTGTGTGAAGTCACAGAATGGAGTTGTGTGAAGTCATAGAATGGAGGTGTGTGAAGTCATAGAATGGATGTGTGTGAAGTCATAATGGAGGTGTGTGAAGTCACAGAATTGAGGTGTGTGAAGTCACAGAATGGAGGTGTGTGAAGTCATAGAATGGAGGTGTGTGAAGTCATAGAATGGAGGTGTGTGAAATCATAGAATGGATGTTTGTTAAGTAAGAATGAAGGTGTGTTAAGTCATAGAATGGAGGTGTGTGAAGGCACAGAATGGAGGTGTGTGAAGTCATAGAATGGAGCTGTGTGAAGTCAGAATGGAGGTGTGTGAAGTCACAGAATGGAGGTGTGTGAACTCAGAATGGAGGTGTGTGAAGTCACAGAATGGAGGTGTGTTAATTCACAGAACGGAGGAGTTGGAACTCATAATGGAGGTGTGTGAAGTTACCGAATGGTGGTGTGTGAAGTCATAGAATGGAGGTGTGTGAAATCATAGAATGGAGGTGGGGGAAGTCAGGGAATGGAGCTGTGTGAAGTCAGAATGGAGGTGTGTGAAGTCACAGAATGGAGGTGTGTGAAGTCATTTTATGGAGCTGAGTGAAGTCAGAATGGAGGTGTGTGAAGTCACAGAATGGAGGTGTGTGAACTCAGAATGGAGGTGTGTGAAGTCACAGAATGGAGGTGTGTGAAGTCATAGAATGGAGGTGTGTGAAGTCATAGAATGGAGGTGTGTGAAGTCATAATGGAGGCGTGTGGAGTCACAGAATTGAGGTGTGTGAAGTCACAGAATGGAGGTGTGTGAAGTCATAGAATGGAGGTGTGTGAAGTCAGAACGGAGGTGTGTGAACTCAGATTGGAGGTGTGGGAAGTCACAATGGAGGTGTGTGAAATTATAGAATGGAGGTGTGTCAAGTCACAGAATGGAGGGGTGTGAAGTCAAAGCCTGGAGGTGTGTGAAGTCATAGAATGGAGGTGTGTGAAGTCATAGAATGGAGCTGTGTGAAGTCACACAATGAAGGTGCGTTAAGTCACAGAATCGAGGTTTGTGAACTCAGAATGGAGGTGTGTGAAGTCACAGAATGGAGGTGTGGGAAGTTATAGAATGGAGTTGTGTGAAGTCACAGAATGGAGGTATGTGAATTAATAGAATGGAGGTGTGAGAAATCATAGAATGGAGGTGTGTGAAGTCACAGAATGGAGGTGTGTGAAGTCACAGAATGGAGGTGTGTGAAGTCAGAGAATGGAGGTGTGTGAAGTCACAGAATGGAGGTGTGTGTAGTCATAGAATGGAGCTGTGTGAAGTCAGATTGGAGGTGTGTGAAGTCACAGAATGGAGGTGTGGGAACTCAGAATGGAGGTGTGTGAAGTCACAGAATGGAGGTGTGTGAAGTCATAAAATGGAGGTGTGTGAAGTCATAGAATGGAGGTGTGTGAAGTCATAGAATGGATGTTTGTTAAATAAGAATGAAGGTGTGTTAAGTCATAGAATGGAGGTGTGTGAAGGCACAGAATGGAGGTGTGTGAAGTCATAGAATGGAAGTGTGTGAAGTCAGAATGGAGGTGTGTGAAGACACAGAATGTAGGTGTGTGAACACAGAATGGAGGTGTGTGAAGTCACAGAATGGAGGTGTGTTAAGTGACAGAACGGAGGTGTTTGAACTCAGAATGGAGGTGTGTGAAGTCACAGAATGGACTTGTGTGAAGTCATAGAATGGAGGTGTGTGAAGTCATAGAATGGAGGTTTGTGAAGTCATAGAATGGATGTGTGTGAAGTCATAATGGAGGTGTGTGAAGTCACAGAATGGAGGTGTGTAAAGTCATAGAATGCAGCTGTCTGAAGTCATATTGGAAGTGTGTGAAGTCACAGAATGGAGGTGTGTTAAGTCACAGAACGGAGGTGTTTGAACTCAGAATGGAGGTGTGTGAAGTCACAGAATGGAGGTGTGTGAAGTCATAGAATGGAGCTGTGTGAAGTCGGATTGGAGGTGTGTGAAGTCACAGAATGGAGGTGTGTGAACTCAGAAAGGAGGTGTGTGAAGTCACAGAATTGAGGTGTGTGAAGTCATAAAATGGAGGTGTGTGAAGTCATAGAATGGATGTGTGTGAAGTCATAATGGAGGTGTGTGAAGTCACAGAATTGAGATGTGTGAAGTCACAGAATGGAGGTGTGTGAAGTCATAGAATGGAGGTGTGTGAAGTCAAAAATGTGGTGTGTAGAGTCACAAATGGAGGTGTGTGAACTTATAGAATGGAGGTGTGTGAAGTCAAAGAATGGAGGTGTGTGAAGTCATCGAATGGATGTGTGTGAAGTCATGGAAAGGAGTTGTGTGAAGTCAGAATGGAGGTGTGTGAAGGCATAGAATGGAGGTGTGTGAAGTCAGAATGGAGGTCTGTGAACTCATAGAATGGAGGTGTGTGAAGTCACAATGGAGGTGTGTGAAGTAAAAGAATGGAGGTGTGTGAAGTCACAGAATGGAGGTGTGTGAAGTCATAGAATGAAGCTGTGTGAAGTCAGATTGGAGGTGTGTGAAGTCACAGAATGGAGGTGTGTGAACTCAGAATGGAGGTGTGTGAAGTCACAGAATGGAGGTGTGTGAAGTCACAGAATGGAGGTGTGTGAAGTCATAGAATGGATGTGTGTGAAGTCATAAGGAGGTGTGTGAAGTCACAGAATTGAGGTGTGTGAAGTCACAGAATCGAGGTGTGTGCAGTCATAGAATGGAGGTGTGTGAAGTCATAGAATGGAGGTGTGTGAAGTCATAGAATGGATGTTTGTTAAGTAAGAATGTAGGTGTGTGAAGTCATAGAATGGATGTGTGTGAAGGCACAGAATGGAGGTGTGTGAAGTCACAGAATTGAGGTGTGTGAAATCAGAATGGAGGTGTGTGAAATCAGAATGGAGGTGGGTGAAGTCATAGAATGGAGGTGTGTGAATTCACAATGCATTAGTGTGAACTCATAGAATGGAGGACTGTGAAGTCACAATGTAGGTGTTTGAAGTCACATAATGGAGGTGTGTGAAGTCACAGAATGGAGGTGTGTGAAGTCACAGAATGTTGGTGTGTGAAGTCATATAATGGAGGTGTGTGAAGTCACAGAATGGAGGTGTGTGAAGTCAGAATGGAGTTGTGTGAAGTCATAAAATGGAGGTGCGTGAAGTCAGAATGGAGGTGTGTGAAGTCATAGAATGGAGATGTGTGAAGTCAGAATGGAGGTGTGTGAACTCATAGAATGGTGGTTTGTGAAGTCACAATGGAGGTGTGTGAAGTCATAGAATGGAGGTGCGTGAAGTCACAGAATGGAGGTGTGTGATGTCATAGAATGGAGCTGTGTGAACTCAGATTGGAGGTGTGTGAAGTCACAGAATGGAGGTCTGTGAACTCAGAATGGAGGTGTGTGAAGTCACAGAATGGAGGTGTGTGAAGTCATAGAATGGAGGTGTGTGAAGTCATAGAATGGATGTGTGTGAAGTCATAAGGAGGTGTGTGAAGTCACAGAATTGAGGTGTGTGAAGTCACAGAATCGAGGTGTGTGAAGTCATAGAATGGAGGTGTGTGAAGTCATAGAATGGAGGTGTGTGAAGTCATAGAATGGATGTTTGTTAAGTAAGATTGAAGGTGTGTTAAGTCATAGAATGGAGGTGTGTGAAGGCACAGAATGGAGGTGTGTGAAGTCATAGAATGGAGCTGTGTGACGTCAGAATGGAGGTGTGTGAAATCATAGAATGGAGGTGTGTGAAGTCACAGAATTGAGGTGTGTGAAATCAGAATGGAGGTGTGTGAAGTCATAGAATGGAGGTGCGTGAAGTCAGAATTGAGGTGTGTGAAGTCATAGAATGGAGGTGTGTGAAGTCAGAATGGAGGAGTGTGAAGTCATAGAATGGAGGTGTGTGAAGTCATAGAATGGATGTGTGTGAAGTCATAATGGAGGTGTGTGAAGTCACAGAATTGAGGTGTGTGAAGTCACAGAATGGAGGTGTGTGAAGTCATAGAATGGAGGTGTGTGAAGTTACCGAATGGAGGAGTGTGAAGTCATAGAATGGAGGTGTGTGAAATCATCGAATGAAGGTGTGGTAAGTTAGAGAATGGAGCTGTGTGAAGTCAGAATGGAGGTGTGTGAAGTCACAGAATGGAGGTGTGTGAACTCAGAATGGAGGTGTGTGAAGTCACAGAATCTAGGTGTGTGAAGTCATAGAATGGAGGTGTGTGAATTCATAGAATGGAGGTGTGTGAAGTCATAATGGAGGCGTGTGGAGTCACAGAATTGAGGTGTGTGAAGTCACAGAATGGAGGTGTGTGAAGTCATAGAATGGAGGTGTGTGAAGTCAGAACGGAGGTGTGTGAACTCAGATTGGAGGTGTGGGAAGTCACAATGGAGGTGTGTGAAATTATAGAATGGAGGTGTGTCAAGTCACAGAATGGAGGGGTGTGAAGTCAAAGCGTGGAGGTGTGTGAAGTCGTAGAATGGAGGTGTGTGAAGTCATAGAATGGAGGTGTGTGAAGTCATAGAATGGAGCTGTGTGAAGTCACACAATGAAGGTGCGTTAAGTCACAGAATCGAGGTTTGTGAACTCAGAATGGAGGTGTGTGAAGTCACAGAATGGAGGTGTGTGAAGTCATAGAATGGAGGTGTGTGAAGTCACAGAATGGAGGTGTTTGAAGTCACAGAATGGAGGTGTGTGAAGTGATAGAATGGAGCTGTGTGAAGTCGGATTGGAGGTGTGTGAAGTCACAGAATGGAGGTGTGTGAACTCAGAATGGAGGTGTGTGAAGTCACAGAATTGAGGTGTGTGAAGTCATAAAATGGAGGTGTGTGAAGTCATAGAATGGATGTGTGTGAAGTCATAATGGAGGTGTGTGAAGTCACAGAATTGAGATGTGTGAAGTCACAGAATGGAGGTGTGTGAAGTCATAGAATGGAGGTGTGTGAAATCACAGAATGGAGGTGTGTGAAGTCAAAAATGTGGTGTGTAGAGTCACAAATGGAGGTGTGTGAACTTATAGAATGGAGGTGTGTGAAGTCAAAGAATGGAGGTGTGTGAAGTCATCGAATGGATGTGTGTGAAGTCATGGAAAGGAGTTGTGTGAAGTCAGAATGGAGGCGTGTGAAGGCATAGAATGGAGGTGTGTGAAGTCAGAATGGAGGTCTGTGAACTCATAGAATGGAGGTGTGTGAAGTCACAATGGAGGTGTGTGAAGTAATAGAATGGAGGTGTGTGAAGTCACAGAATGGAGGTGTGTGAAGTCATAGAATGAAGCTGTGTGAAGTCAGATTGGAGGTGTGTGAAGTCACAGAATGGAGGTGTGTGAACTCAGAATGGAGGTGTGTGAAGTCACAGAATGGAGGTGTGTGAAGTCACAGAATGGAGGTGTGTGAAGTCATAGAATGGATGTGTGTGAAGTCATAAGGAGGTGTGTGAAGTCACAGAATTGAGGTGTGTGAAGTCACAGAATCGAGGTGTGTGAAGTCATAGAATGGAGGTGTGTGAAGTCATAGAATGGAGGTGTGTGAAGTCATAGAATGGATGTTTGTTAAGTAAGAATGAAGGTGTGTTAAGTCATAGAATGGATGTGTGTGAAGGCACAGAATGGAGGTGTGTGAAGTCACAGAATTGAGGTGTGTGAAATCAGAATGGAGGTGTGTGAAATCAGAATGGAGGTGGGTGAAGTCATAGAATGGAGGTGTGTGAATTCACAATGCATTAGTGTGAACTCATAGAATGGAGGACTGTGAAGTCACAATGTAGGTGTTTGAAGTCACATAATGGAGGTGTGTGAAGTCACAGAATGGAGGTGTGTGAAGTCACAGAATGTTGGTGTGTGAAGTCATATAATGGAGGTGTGTGAAGTCACAGAATGGAGGTGTGTGAAGTCAGAATGGAGTTGTGTGAAGTCATAAAATGGAGGTGCGTGAAGTCAGAATGGAGGTGTGTGAAGTCATAGAATGGAGATGTGTGAAGTCAGAATGGAGGTGTGTGAACTCATAGAATGGTGGTTTGTGAAGTCACAATGGAGGTGTGTGAAGTCATAGAATGGAGGTGCGTGAAGTCACAGAATGGAGGTGTGTGATGTCATAGAATGGAGCTGTGTGAAGTCAGATTGGAGGTGTGTGAAGTTACAGAATGGAGGTCTGTGAACTCAGAATGGAGGTGTGTGAAGTCACAGAATGGAGGTGTGTGAAATCATAGAATGGATGTGTGTGAAGTCATAAGGAGGTGTGTGAAGTCACAGAATTGAGGTGTGTGAAGTCACAGAATCGAGGTGTGTGAAGTCATAGAATGGAGGTGTGTGAAGTCATAGAATGGAGGTGTGTGAAGTCATAGAATGGATGTTTGTTAAGTAAGATTGAAGCTGTGTTAAGTCATAGAATGGAGGTGTGTGAAGGCACAGAATGGAGGTGTGTGAAGTCATAGAATGGAGCTGTGTGACATCAGAATGGAGGTGTGTGAAATCATAGAATGGAGGTGTGTGAAGTCACAGAATTGAGGTGTGTGAAATCAGAATGGAGGTGTGTGAAGTCAGAATGGAGGTGGGTGAAGTCATAGAATGACGGTGTGTGAATTCACAATTCATTAGTGTGAACTCATAGAATGGAGGTCTGTGAAGTCACAATGTAGGTGTGTGAAGTCACAGAATGGAGGTGTGTGAAGTCACAGAATGGAGGTGTGTGAAGTCACAGAATGTTGGTGTGTGAAGTCATATAATGGAGATGTGTGAAGTCACAGAATGGAGGTGTGTGAAGTCAGAATGGAGTTGTGTGAAGTCATAGAATGGAGGTGCGTGAAGTCAGAATGGAGGTGTGTGAAGTCATAGAATGCAGGTGTGTGAAGTCAGAATGGAGGAGTGTGAACTAAAGAATGGACGTGTGTGAAGTCACAATGGAGGTGTGTGAAGTCATAGAATGGAGGTGCGTGAAGTCACATAATGGAGGTGTGTGAAGTCATAGAATGGAGCTGTGTGAAGTCAGATTGGAGGTGTGTGAAGTCACAGAATGGAGTTGTGTGAAGTCATAGAATGGAGGTGTGTGAAGTCATAGAATGGATGTGTGTGAAGTCATAATGGAGGTGTGTGAAGTCACAGAATTGAGGTGTGTGAAGTCACAGAATGGAGGTGTGTGAAGTCATAGAATGGAGGTGTGTGAAGTCATAGAATGGAGGTGTGTGAAGTCATAGAATGGATGTTTGTTAAGTAAGAATGAAGGTGTGTTAAGTCACAGAACGGAGGAGTTTGAACTCATAATGGAGGTGTGTGAAGTTACCGAATGGAGGAGTGTGAAGTCATAGAATGGAGGTGTGTGAAGTCATAATGGAGGCGTGTGGAGTCACAGAATTGAGGTGTGTGAAGTCACAGAATGGAGGTGTGTGAAGTCATAGAATGGAGGTGTGTGAAGTCAGATTGGAGGTGTGGGAAGTCAAAATGGAGGTGTGTGAAGTTATAGAATGGAGGTGTGTCAAGTAACAGAATGGAGGGGTGTGAAGTCAAAGCCTGGAGGTGTGTGAAGGCATAGAATGGAGGTGTGTGAAGTCATAGAATGGAGGTGTGTGAAGTCATAGAATGGAGGTGTGTGAAGTCACACAATGAAGGTGCGTTAAGTCACAGAATCGAGGTTTGTGAACTCAGAATGGAGGTGTGTGAAGTCACAGAATGGAGGTGTGGGAAGTTATAGAATGGAGTTGTGTGAAGTCACAGAATGGAGGTGTGTGAATTAATAGAATGGAGGTGTGAGAAATCATAGAATGGAGGTGTGTGAAGTCAGAGAATGGAGGTGTGTGAAGTCACAGAATGGAGGTGCGTGAAGTCACAGAATGGAGGTGTGTGAACTCACAATGGAGGTGTGTGAAGTCAAAGAATGGAGGTGTGTGAAGTCATAGAATGGAATTGTGTGAAGTCATAGAATGGAGGTGTGTGAAGTGAGAATTGAGGTGTGTGAAGTCACGGAATGGAGGTGTGTGAACTCAGAATGGAGGTGTGTGAAATCACAGAATGGAGGTTTGTGAAGTCATAGAATGGAGGTGTGTGAAGTCATAGAATGGATGTTTCTGAAGTAGAATGAAGGTGTGTGAAGTCATAGAATTGAGGTGTGTGAAGTCCAAGAATATAGGTGTGTGAAGTCAAAAAATGGTGGTGTGTGAAGTCACAGAATGAAGGTGTTTGAAGTCAAAATTGTGGTGTGTGAAGTCCTAAATGGAAGTGTCTGACGTCAGAATGCAGCTGTGTGAAGTCATAGGATGGAGATGTGTGAAGTCAGAATGGAGGTGTGTGAACTCATAGAATGCAGTGTGTGAAGTCACAATGGGGGTGTGTGAAGTCAAAGAATGGGGGTGTGTGAGGTCAAATTGGAGGTGTGTGAATTCACAGAATGGAGGTGTGTCAACTCAGAAATGAGGTGTGTGAAGTCATAGAATGGAAGTGCGTGAAGTCATAGAATGGAGGTGTGTGAACTCATAGAATGGAGGTGTGTGAAGTCATGGAATGGAGGTGTGTTAAGTCAAAGAATGGAGGTGTGTGAAGTCAAACAATAAAGGTTTGTGAAGTCACAGAACGGAGGTGTGTGAAATCACAGAATGAAGGTGTGTGAAGTCAAAAAGGTGGTGTGTAGAGTCACAAATGGAGGTGTGTGAACTCATAGAATGGAGGTGTGTAAAGTCAAAGAATGGAGGTGTGTGAAGTCATCGAATGGAGGTGTGTGAAGCCATGGAATGGAGGTGTGTGAAGTCACAGATTGGAGGTGTGTGAAGTCAGAATTGAGTTGTGTCAAGTCATAGAATGGAGGTGTGTTAAGTCAGAATGGAGGTGTGTGAAGTCATAGAATGGAGGTGTGTGAAGTCAGAATGGAGGTGTGTCAAGTCATAGAATGGAGGTGTGTGAAGTCAGAATGGAGGTGTGTGAACTCATAGAATGGAGGTGTGTGAAGTCACAATGGAGGTGTGTGAAGTCATAGAATGGAGGTGTGTGAAGTCACAGAATGGAGGTGTGTGAAGTCATAGAATTGAGCTGTGTGAAGTCAGATTGGAGGTGTGTGAAGTCACAGAATTGAGGTGTGTGAACTCAGAATGGAGGTGTGTGAAGTCACATAATGGAGGTGTGTGAAGTCCTAGAATGGAGGTGTGTGAAGTCATAGAATGGAGGTGTGTGAAGTCATAGAAAGGATGTTTGTTAAGTAAGAATGAAGTTGTGTTAAGTCATAGAATGGAGGTGTGTGAAGGCACAGAATGGAGGTGTGTGAAGTCATAGAATGTAGCTGTGTGACGTCTGAATGGAGGTGTGTGAAGTCACAGAATGGAGGTGTGTCAACTCAGAATGGAGGTGTGTGAAGTCACAGAATGGAGGTGTGTTAATTCACAGAACGGAGGTGTTTGAACTCAGAATGGAGTTGTGTGAAGTCACAGAATGGAGGTGTGTGAAGTCAAAGAATGGAGGTGTGTGAAATCATAGAATGGAGGTGTGGGAAGTCAGAGAATGGAGCTGTGTGAAGTCAGAATGGAGGTGTGCGAAGTCACAGAATGGAGGTGTGTGAAGTCACAGAATGGAGGTGTTTGAAGTTACAGAATGGAGGTGTGTGAAGTCATAGAATGGAGCTGTGTGAAGACAGATTGGAGGTGTGTGAAGTCACAGGATGGAGGTGTGTGAACTCAGAATGGTGGTGTGTGAAGTCACAGAATTGAGGTGTGTGAAGTCATAAAATGGAGGTGTGTGAAGTCATAGAATGGATGTGTGTGAAGTCATAATGGAGGTGTGTGAAGTCACAGAATTGAGGTGTGTGAAGTCACAGAATGGAGGTGTGTGAAGTCATAGAATGGAGGTGTGTGAAATCATAGAATGGAGGTGTGTGAAGTCACAGAATGGATGTTTGTTAAGTAAGAATGAAGGTGTGTTAAGTCATAGAATCAGGTGTGTGAAGGCACAGAGTGGAGGTGTGTGAAGTCATAGAATGGAGCTGTGTGAAGTCAGAATGGAGGTGTGTGAAGTCACAGAATGGAGGTGTGTGAACTCAGAATGGAGGTGTGTGAAGTCACAGAATGGAGGTGTGTTAAGTCACAGAATGGAGGTGTTTGAACTCAGAATGGAGGTGTGTGAAGTCACAGAATGGAGGTGTGTGAAGTCATAGAATGGAGGTGTGTGAAGTCATAGAATGGAGGTGTGTGAAGTCATAATGGTGTCGTGTGAAGTCACAGAATTGAGGTGTGTGATGTCACAGAATGGAGGTGTGTGAAGTCATAGAATGGAAGTGTGTGAAGTCAGAACGGAGGTGTGTGAAGTCACAGAATGGAGGGATGTGAAGTCAAAGATTGGAGGTGTGTGAAGTCATAGAATGGAGGTGTGTGAACTCATAGAATGGAGGTGTGTGAAGGCACAGAATGAAGGTGCGTTAAGTCACAGAATGGAGGTTTGTGAACACAGAATGGAGGTGTGTGAAGTCACAGAATGCTGGTGTGGGAAGTCATAGAATGGAGTGTGTGAAGTCACAATGGGGCTGTGTGAAGTCAAATTGGAGGTGTGTGAAATCACAGAATGGAGGTGTGTCAACTCAGAAATGAGGTTTGTGAAGTCATAGAATGGAGGTGTGTGAATTCACAGAATGGAAGTGTGTGAAATCATAGAATGGAGGTGTGTGAAGTCAAAGAATTGAGGTTTGTGAAGTCAGAATGGAGGTGTGTGAAGTCAGGATGGAGGTGGGTGTAGTCACAGAATGGAGGTGTGGGGACTCAGAAGGGAGGTGTGTGGTCACAGAACGGAGGTTTCTGAAGTCATAGAATGGAGGTGCGTGAAGTCATAGAATGGATGTTTCTGAAGTGAGAATGAAGGTGTATAAAGTCAAAAAATGGAGGTGTGTGAAGTCAAAATGGAGGTGTGTGAACTCATAGAATAGAGGTGTGTGAACCCATAGAATGGGGGTGTGAAGTCATGGAATGGAGGTGTGTGAAGTCAAAGAATGGAGGTGTGTGAAGTCAAATAATAAAGGTGTGTGAAGTCACAGAATGGAGGTGTGTGAACTCATAGAATGGAGGTGCATGAAGTCAAAGAATGGAGGTGTGTGAATTCATTGAATGGAGGTGTGTGAAATCATGGAATGGAGGTGTGTGAAATCAGATGGAGTTGTGTGAAGTCATAGAATGGAGGTGTGTGAAGTCAGAATGGAGGTGTGTGAAGTCATAGAATGGAGGTGTGTGACGTCAGAATGGACTTGTGTGAACTCATAGAATGGAAGTGTGTGAAGTCACAATGCAGGTGTGCGAAGTCACAGAATGGAGGTGTGTGAGGTCATAGAATGGAGGTGTGTGAAGTCACAGAATGGAGGTGTGTGAAGTCATAGAATGGAGGTGTGTGAGGTCACAGAATGGAGATGTGTGAAGTCATAGAATGGAGGTTTGTGAAGTCATAGAATTTAGGTGTGTGAAGTCATAGAATGGAGGTGTGTGAAGGCACAGAATGGAGGTGTGTGAAATCACAAAATGGAGGTGTGTGAACTCAGAATGGAGGTGTGTGAAGTCACAGAATGGAGGTGTGTGAAGTCATGGAATGGAGCTGTGTGAAGACAGATTGGAGGTTTGTGAAGTCACAGGATGGAGGTGTGTGAACTCAGAATGGTGGTGTGTGAAGTCACAGAATTGAGGTGTGTGAAGTCATAAAATGGAGGTGTGTGAAGTCATAGAATGGATGTGTGTGAAGTCATAATGGAGGTGTGTGAAGTCACAGAATTGAGGTGTGTGAAGTCACAGAATGGAGGTGTGTGAAGTCATAGAATGGAGGTGTGTGAAATCATAGAATGGAGGTGTGTGAAGTCACAGAATTGATGTTTGTTAAGTAAGAATGAAGGTGTGTTAAGTCATAGAATGGAGGTGTGTGAAGGCACAGAGTGGAAGTGTGTGAAGTCATAGAATGGAGCTGTGTGAAGTCAGAATGGAGGTGTGTGAAGTCACAGAATGGAGGTGTGTGAACTCAGAATGGAGGTGTGTGAAGTCACAGAATGGAGGTGTTTGAAGTCAGAATGGAGGTGTGTGAAATCATAGAATGGAGGTGTGTGAAGTCAGAATGGAGGTGTGTGAAGTCATAGAATGGAGGTGTGTGAAGTCATAGAATGGAGGTGTGTGAAGTCATAATGGAGTCGTGTGAAGTCACAGAATTGAGGTGTGTGATGTCACAGAATGGAGGTGTGTGAAGTCATAGAATGGAAGTGTGTGAAGTCAGAACGGAGGTGTGTGAACTCACATTGGAAGTGTGGGAAGTCACAATGGAGGTGTGTGAAGTTATAGAATGGAGGTGTGTGAAGTCACAGAATGGAGGGATGTGAAGTCAAAGACTGGAGGTGTGTGAAGTCATAGAATGGAGGTGTGTGAACTCATAGAATGGAGGTGTGTGAAGGCACAGAATGAAGGTGCGTTAAGTCACAGAATGGAGATTTGTGAACACAGAATGGAGGTGTGTGAAGTCACAGAATGCTGGTGTGGGAAGTCATAGAATGGAGTGTGTGAAGTCACAATGGGGCTGTGTGAAGTCAAATTGGAGGTGTGTGAAATCACAGAATGGAGGTGTGTCAACTCAGAAATGAGGTGTGTGAAGTCATAGAATGGAGGTGTGTGAATTCACAGAATGGAAGTGTGTGAAATCATAGAATGGAGGTGTGTGAAGTCAAAGAATTGAGGTTTGTGAAGTCAGAATGGAGGTGTGTGAAGTCAGGATGTAGGTGGGTGTAGTCACAGAATGGAGGTGTGGGGACTCAGAATGGAGGTGTGTGGTCACAGAACGGAGGTTTCTGAAGTCATAGAATGGAGGTGCGTGAAGTCATAGAATGGATGTTTCTGAAGTGAGAATGAAGGTGTATAAAGTCAAAAAATGGAGGTGTGTGAAGTCAAAATGGAGGTGTGTGAACTCATAGAATAGAGGTGTGTGAACCCATAGAATGGAGGTGTGTGAAGTCATGGAATGGAGGTGTGTGAAGTCAAAGAATGGAGGTGTGTGAAGTCAAATAATAAAGGTGTGTGAAGTCACAGAATGGAGGTGTGTGAACTCATAGAATGGAGGTGCATGAAGTCAAAGAATGGAGGTGTGTGAATTCATTGAATGGAGGTGTGTGAAGTCATGGAATGGAGGTGTGTGAAGTCAGATGGAGTTGTGTGAAGTCATAGAATGGAGGTGTGTGAAGTCAGAATGAGGGGTGTGAAGTCATAGAATGGAGGTGTGTGACGTCAGAATGGACTTGTGTGAACTCATAGAATATAAGTGTGTGAAGTCACAATGCAGGTGTGCGAAGTCACAGAATGGAGGTGTGTGAGGTCATAGAATGGAGGTGTGTGAAGTCACAGAATGGAGGTGTGTGAAGTCATAGAATGGAGGTGTGTGAAGTCACAGAATGGAGGTGTGTGAAGTCATAGAATGGAGGTTTGTGAAGTCATAGAATTTAGGTGTGTGAAGTCATAGAATGGAGGTGTGTGAAGGCACAGAATGGAGGTGTGTGAAATCACAAAATGGAGGTGTGTGAACTCAGAATGGAGGTGTGTGAAGTCACAGAATGGAGGTGTGTGAAGTCATAGAATGGAGGTGTGTGAAATCATAGAATGGGGGTGTGTGAAGTCACAGAATGGAGGTGTTTGACGTCAGAGAATGGAGGTGTGTGAAATCAGAATGGAGGTGTGTGAACTCACAGAATGGAGGTGTGTGAAGTCAGAATAGATGTGTGCGAAGTCATAGAATGGAGCTGTGTGAAGTCAGAATGGAGCTGTGTGAAGCCATAGAATGGAGGTGAGTGAAGTCAGAATGGCTGTGTGTTTACTCATAGAATGATGGTGTGTGAAGTCACAATGGAGGTGTGTGAACTCATAGAATGGAGGTTTTTGAAGTCACAGAATGGAAGTGTGTGAAGTCATAGAATGGAGATGTGTGAAGTCATAGATTGGAGGTGTGTGAAATCATAGAATGGAGGTGTGTGAAGTAACAGAATTGAGGTGTGTGAAGTCAGAATGGAGGTGTGTGAAGTCAGAATGGAGGTGGGTGAAGTCATAGAACGGAGGTGTGTGAATTCACAATGCATTTGTGTGAACTCATAGAATGGAGGTCTGTGAAGTCACAATGTAGGTGTGTGAAGTCACAGAATGGAGGTGTGGGAGGTCATAGAATGGAAGTGTGTGAAGTCACAGAATGGAGATGTGTGAAGTCATATAATGGAGGTGTGTGAAGTCACAGAATGGAGGTGTGTGAAGTCAGAATGGAGTTATGTGAAGTCATAGAATGGAGGTGTGTAAAGTCAGAATGGAGGTGTGTGAACTCATAGAATGGAGGTGTGTGAAGTCAGAATGGAGGTGTGTGAACTCATAGAATGGAGGTGTGTGAAGTCACAATGGAGGTGTGTGAAGTCATAGAATGGAGGTGTGGGAAGTCACAGAATGGTGGTGTGTGAAGACATAGAATGGAGCTGTGTGAAGTCAGATTGGAGGTGTGTGAAGTCACAGAATGGAGGTGTGTGAAGTCACAGAATGGAGGTGTGTGAAGTCATAGAATGGAGGTGTGTTCAGTCATAGAATGGATGTGTGTGAAGTCATAATGGAGGTGTGTGAAGTCACAGAATGGAGGTGTGTGAAGTCATAGAATGGAGGTGGGTGAAGTCATAGAATGGAGCTGTGTGAAGTCAGAATGGAGGTGTGTGAAGTCATAGAATGGAGGTGTGTGAAGTTATAGAATGGAAGTTTGTTAAGTAAGAATGAAGGTGTGTTAAGTCATAGAATGGAGGTGTGTGAAGTCTTAGAATGGAGGTGTGTGAAGTCATAGAATGGAGCTGTGTGAAGTCAGAATGGAGGTGTGTGAAGTCACAGAATGGAGGTTTGTGAACTCAGAATGGAGGTGTGTGAAGTCACAGAATCTAGGTGTGTGAAGTCATAGAATGGAGGTGTGTGAAGTCATAGAATGGAGGTGGGTGAAGTCATAATGGAGACGTGTGAAGTCACAGAATTGAGGTGTGTGAAGTCACAGAATGGAGGTGTGTGAAGCCATAGAATGGAAGTGTGTGAAGTCAGAACGGAGGTGTATGAACTCACATTGGAGGTGTGGGAAGTCACAATGGAGGTGTGTGAAGTTATAGAATGGAGGTGTGTGAAGTCACAGAATGGAGGGGTGTGAAGTCAAAGACTGGAAGTGTGTGAAGTCATGGAATTGAGGTGTGTGAACTCATAGAATGGAGGTGTGTGAAGTCACAGAATGAAGGTGCGTTAAGTCACAGAATGGAGGTTTGTGAACTCAGAATGGAGGTGTGTGAAGTCACAGAATGGTGTTGTGGGAAGTCATAGAATGGAGTGTGTGAAGTCACTATGGGGCTGTGTGAAGTCATAGAATGGGGGTGTGTGAAGTCAAATTGGAGGTGTGTGAAATCACAGAATGGAGGTGTGTCAACACAGAAATGAGGTGTGTGAAGTCATAGAATGGAGGTGTGTGAAGTCATAGAATGGATGTTTCTGAAGTAGAATGAAGGTGTGTGAAGTCATAGAATTGAGGTGTGTGAAGTCCAAGAATATAGGTGTGTGAAGTCAAAAAATGGTGGTGTGTGAAGTCACAGAATGAAGGTGTTTGAAGTCAAAATTGTGGTGTGTGAAGTCCTAAATGGAGGTGTCTGACGTCAGAATGCAGCTGTGTGAAGTCATAGGATGGAGATGTGTGAAGTCAGAATGGAGGTGTGTGAACTCATAGAATGCAGTGTGTGAAGTCACAATGGGGGTGTGTGAAGTCAAAGAATGGGGGTGTGTGAGGTCAAATTGGAGGTGTGTGAATTCACAGAATGGAGGTGTGTCAACTCAGAAATGAGGTGTGTGAAGTCATAGAATGGAAGTGCGTGAAGTCATAGAATGGAGGTGTGTGAACTCATAGAATGGAGGTGTGTGAAGTCATGGAATGGAGGTGTGTTAAGTCAAAGAATGGAGGTGTGTGAAGTCAAACAATAAAGGTTTGTGAAGTCACAGAACGGAGGTGTGTGAAATCACAGAATGAAGGTGTGTGAAGTCAAAAAGGTGGTGTGTAGAGTCACAAATGGAGGTGTGTGAACTCATAGAATGGAGGTGTGTAAAGTCAAAGAATGGAGGTGTGTGAAGTCATCGAATGGAGGTGTGTGAAGCCATGGAATGGAGGTGTGTGAAGTCACAGATTGGAGGTGTGTGAAGTCAGAATTGAGTTGTGTCAAGTCATAGAATGGAGGTGTGTTAAGTCAGAATGGAGGTGTGTGAAGTCACATAATGGAGGTGTGTGAAGTCCTAGAATGGAGGTGTGTGAAGTCATAGAATGGAGGTGTGTGAAGTCATAGAAAGGATGTTTGTTAAGTAAGAATGAAGTTGTGTTAAGTCATAGAATGGAGGTGTGTGAAGGCACAGAATGGAGGTGTGTGAAGTCATAGAATGTAGCTGTGTGACGTCTGAATGGAGGTGTGTGAAGTCACAGAATGGAGGTGTGTCAAGTCATAGAATGGAGGTGTGTGAAGTCAGAATGGAGGTGTGTGAACTCATAGAATGGAGGTGTGTGAAGTCACAATGGAGGTGTGTGAAGTCATAGAATGGAGGTGTGTGAAGTCACAGAATGGAGGTGTGTGAAGTCATAGAATTGAGCTGTGTGAAGTCAGATTGGAGGTGTGTGAAGTCACAGAATTGAGGTGTGTGAACTCAGAATGGAGGTGTGTGAAGTCACATAATGGAGGTGTGTGAAGTCCTAGAATGGAGGTGTGTGAAGTCATAGAATGGAGGTGTGTGAAGTCATAGAAAGGATGTTTGTTAAGTAAGAATGAAGTTGTGTTAAGTCATAGAATGGAGGTGTGTGAAGGCACAGAATGGAGGTGTGTGAAGTCATAGAATGTAGCTGTGTGACGTCTGAATGGAGGTGTGTGAAGTCACAGAATGGAGGTGTGTCAACTCAGAATGGAGGTGTGTGAAGTCACAGAATGGAGGTGTGTTAATTCACAGAACGGAGGTGTTTGAACTCAGAATGGAGTTGTGTGAAGTCACAGAATGGAGGTGTGTGAAGTCAAAGAATGGAGGTGTGTGAAATCATAGAATGGAGGTGTGGGAAATCAGAGAATGGAGCTGTGTGAAGTCAGAATGGAGGTGTGCGAAGTCACAGAATGGAGGTGTGTGAAGTCACAGAATGGAGGTGTTTGAAGTTACAGAATGGAGGTGTGTGAAGTCATAGAATGGAGCTGTGTGAAGACAGATTGGAGGTGTGTGAAGTCACAGGATGGAGGTGTGTGAACTCAGAATGGTGGTGTGTGAAGTCACAGAATTGAGGTGTGTGAAGTCATAAAATGGAGGTGTGTGAAGTCATAGAATGGATGTGTGTGAAGTCATAATGGAGGTGTGTGAAGTCACAGAATTGAGGTGTGTGAAGTCACAGAATCGAGGTGTGTGAAGTCATAGAATGGAGGTGTGTGAAATCATAGAATGGAGGTGTGTGAAGTCACAGAATGGATGTTTGTTAAGTAAGAATGAAGGTGTGTTAAGTCATAGAATGGAGGTGTGTGAAGGCACAGAGTGGAGGTGTGTGAAGTCATAGAATGGAGCTGTGTGAAGTCAGAATGGAGGTGTGTGAAGTCACAGAATGGAGGTGTGTGAACTCAGAATGGAGGTGTGTGAAGTCACAGAATGGAGGTGTGTTAAGTCACAGAATGGAGGTGTTTGAACTCAGAATGGAGGTGTGTGAAGTCACAGAATGGAGGTGTGTGAAGTCATAGAATGGAGGTGTGTGAAGTCATAGAATGGAGGTGTGTGAAGTCATAATGGAGTCGTGTGAAGTCACAGAATTGAGGTGTGTGATGTCACAGAATGGAGGTGTGTGAAGTCATAGAATGGAAGTGTGTGAAGTCAGAACGGAGGTGTGTGAAGTCACAGAATGGAGGGATGTGAAGTCAAAGATTGGAGGTGTGTGAAGTCATAGAATGGAGGTGTGTGAACTCATAGAATGGAGGTGTGTGAAGGCACAGAATGAAGGTGCGTTAAGTCACAGAATGGAGGTTTGTGAACACAGAATGGAGGTGTGTGAAGTCACAGAATGCTGGTGTGGGAAGTCATAGAATGGAGTGTGTGAAGTCACAATGGGGCTGTGTGAAGTCAAATTGGAGGTGTGTGAAATCACAGAATGGAGGTGTGTCAACTCAGAAATGAGGTTTGTGAAGTCATAGAATGGAGGTGTGTGAATTCACAGAATGGAAGTGTGTGAAATCATAGAATGGAGGTGTGTGAAGTCAAAGAATTGAGGTTTGTGAAGTCAGAATGGAGGTGTGTGAAGTCAGGATGGAGGTGGGTGTAGTCACAGAATGGAGGTGTGGGGACTCAGAAGGGAGGTGTGTGGTCACAGAACGGAGGTTTCTGAAGTCATAGAATGGAGGTGAGTGAAGTCATAGAATGCATGTTTCTGAAGTGAGAATGAAGGTGTATAAAGTCAAAAAATGGAGGTGTGTGAAGTCAAAATCGAGGTGTGTGAACTCATAGAATAGAGGTGTGTGAACCCATAGAATGGAGGTGTGAAGTCATGGAATGGAGGTGTGTGAAGTCAAAGAATGGAGGTGTGTGAAGTCAAATAATAAAGGTGTGTGAAGTCACAGAATGGAGGTGTGTGAACTCATAGAATGGAGGTGCATGAAGTCAAAGAATGGAGGTGTGTGAATTCATTGAATGGAGGTGTGTGAAATCATGGAATGGAGGTGTGTGAAATCAGATGGAGTTGTGTGAAGTCATAGAATGGAGGTGTGTGAAGTCAGAATGGAGGTGTGTGAAGTCATAGAATGGAGGTGTGTGACGTCAGAATGGACTTGTGTGAACTCATAGAATGGAAGTGTGTGAAGTCACAATGCAGGTGTGCGAAGTCACAGAATGGAGGTGTGTGAGGTCATAGAATGGAGGTGTGTGAAGTCACAGAATGGAGGTGTGTGAAGTCATAGAATGGAGGTGTGTGAGGTCACAGAATGTAGATGTGTGAAGTCATAGAATGGAGGTTTGTGAAGTCATAGAATTTAGGTGTGTGAAGTCATAGAATGGAGGTGTGTGAAGGCACAGAATGGAGGTGTGTGAAATCACAAAATGGAGGTGTGTGAACTCAGAATGGAGGTGTGTGAAGTCACAGAATGGAGGTGTGTGAAGTCATGGAATGGAGCTGTGTGAAGACAGATTGGAGGTGTGTGAAGTCACAGGATGGAGGTGTGTGAACTCAGAATGGTGGTGTGTGAAGTCACAGAATTGAGGTGTGTGAAGTCATAAAATGGAGGTGTGTGAAGTCATAGAATGGATGTGTGTGAAGTCATAATGGAGGTGTGTGAAGTCACAGAATTGAGGTGTGTGATGTCACAGAATGGAGGTGTGTGAAGTCATAGAATGGAAGTGTGTGAAGTCAGAACGGAGGTGTGTGAACTCACATTGGAAGTGTGGGAAGTCACAATGGAGGTGTGTGAAGTTATAGAATGGAGGTGTGTGAAGTCACAGAATGGAGGGATGTGAAGTCAAAGACTGGAGGTGTGTGAAGTCATAGAATGGAAGTGCGTGAAGTCATAGAATGGAGGTGTGTGAACTCATAGAATGGAGGTGTGTGAAGTCATGGAATGGAGGTGTGTTAAGTCAAAGAATGGAGGTGTGTGAAGTCAAACAATAAAGTTTTGTGAAGTCACAGAACGGAGGTGTGTGAAATCACAGAATGAAGGTGTGTGAAGTCAAAAAGGTGGTGTGTAGAGTCACAAATGGAGGTGTGTGAACTCATAGAATGGAGGTGTGTAAAGTCAAAGAATGGAGGTGTGTGAAGTCATCGAATGGAGGTGTGTGAAGCCATGGAATGGAGGTGTGTGAAGTCAGAGATTGGAGGTGTGTGAAGTCAGAATTGAGTTGTGTCAAGTCATAGAATGGAGGTGTGTTAAGTCAGAATGGAGGTGTGTGAAGTCATAGAATGGAGGTGTGTGAAGTCAGAATGGAGGTGTGTCAAGTCATAGAATGGAGGTGTGTGAAGTCAGAATGGAGGTGTGTGAACTCATAGAATGGAGGTGTGTGAAGTCACAATGGAGGTGTGTGAAGTCATAGAATGGAGGTGTGTGAAGTCACAGAATGGAGGTGTGTGAAGTCATAGAATTGAGCTGTGTGAAGTCAGATTGGAGGTGTGTGAAGTCACAGAATTGAGGTGTGTGAACTCAGAATGGAGGTGTGTGAAGTCACATAATGGAGGTGTGTGAAGTCCTAGAATGGAGGTGTGTGAAGTCATAGAATGGAGGTGTGTGAAGTCATAGAAAGGATGTTTGTTAAGTAAGAATGAAGTTGTGTTAAGTCATAGAATGGAGGTGTGTGAAGGCACAGAATGGAGGTGTGTGAAGTCATAGAATGTAGCTGTGTGACGTCTGAATGGAGGTGTGTGAAGTCACAGAATGGAGGTGTGTCAACTCAGAATGGAGGTGTGTGAAGTCACAGAATGGAGGTGTGTTAATTCACAGAACGGAGGTGTTTGAACTCAGAATGGAGTTGTGTGAAGTCACAGAATGGAGGTGTGTGAAGTCAAAGAATGGAGGTGTGTGAAATCATAGAATGGAGGTGTGGGAAATCAGAGAATGGAGCTGTGTGAAGTCAGAATGGAGGTGTGCGAAGTCACAGAATGGAGGTGTGTGAAGTCAAAGAATGGAGGTGTTTGAAGTTACAGAATGGAGGTGTGTGAAGTCATAGAATGGAGCTGTGTGAAGACAGATTGGAGGTGTGTGAAGTCACAGGATGGAGGTGTGTGAACTCAGAATGGTGGTGTGTGAAGTCACAGAATTGAGGTGTGTGAAGTCATAAAATGGAGGTGTGTGAAGTCATAGAATGGATGTGTGTGAAGTCATAATGGAGG
Organism: Megascapheus bottae; assembly: GCA_024803745.1. Taxonomy (NCBI): domain Eukaryota; kingdom Metazoa; phylum Chordata; class Mammalia; order Rodentia; family Geomyidae; genus Megascapheus; species Megascapheus bottae. The sequence continues at coordinate 486,262 of JANJXV010000464.1, forward strand.
TGTGTGAAGTCACAGAATTGAGGTGTGTGAAGTCACAGAATCGAGGTGTGTGAAGTCGTAGAATGGAGGTGTGTGAAATCATAGAATGGAGGTGTGTGAAGTCACAGAATGGATGTTTGTTAAGTAAGAATGAAGGTGTGTTAAGTCATAGAATGGAGGTGTGTGAAGGCACAGAGTGGAGGTGTGTGAAGTCATAGAATGGAGCTGTGTGAAGTCAGAATGGAGGTGTGTGAAGTCACAGAATGGAGGTGTGTGAACTCAGAATGGAGGTGTGTGAAGTCACAGAATGGAGGTGTGTTAAGTCACAGAATGGAGGTGTTTGAACTCAGAATGGAGGTGTGTGAAGTCACAGAATGGAGGTGTGTGAAGTCATAGAATGGAGGTGTGTGAAGTCATAGAATGGAGGTGTGTGAAGTCATAATGGAGTCGTGTGAAGTCACAGAATTGAGGTGTGTGATGTCACAGAATGGAGGTGTGTGAAGTCATAGAATGGAAGTGTGTGAAGTCAGAACGGAGGTGTGTGAAGTCACAGAATGGAGGGATGTGAAGTCAAAGATTGGAGGTGTGTGAAGTCATAGAATGGAGGTGTGTGAACTCATAGAATGGAGGTGTGTGAAGGCACAGAATGAAGGTGCGTTAAGTCACAGAATGGAGGTTTGTGAACACAGAATGGAGGTGTGTGAAGTCACAGAATGCTGGTGTGGGAAGTCATAGAATGGAGTGTGTGAAGTCACAATGGGGCTGTGTGAAGTCAAATTGGAGGTGTGTGAAATCACAGAATGGAGGTGTGTCAACTCAGAAATGAGGTTTGTGAAGTCATAGAATGGAGGTGTGTGAATTCACAGAATGGAAGTGTGTGAAATCATAGAATGGAGGTGTGTGAAGTCAAAGAATTGAGGTTTGTGAAGTCAGAATGGAGGTGTGTGAAGTCAGGATGGAGGTGGGTGTAGTCACAGAATGGAGGTGTGGGGACTCAGAAGGGAGGTGTGTGGTCACAGAACGGAGGTTTCTGAAGTCATAGAATGGAGGTGAGTGAAGTCATAGAATGCATGTTTCTGAAGTGAGAATGAAGGTGTATAAAGTCAAAAAATGGAGGTGTGTGAAGTCAAAATCGAGGTGTGTGAACTCATAGAATAGAGGTGTGTGAACCCATAGAATGGAGGTGTGAAGTCATGGAATGGAGGTGTGTGAAGTCAAAGAATGGAGGTGTGTGAAGTCAAATAATAAAGGTGTGTGAAGTCACAGAATGGAGGTGTGTGAACTCATAGAATGGAGGTGCATGAAGTCAAAGAATGGAGGTGTGTGAATTCATTGAATGGAGGTGTGTGAAATCATGGAATGGAGGTGTGTGAAATCAGATGGAGTTGTGTGAAGTCATAGAATGGAGGTGTGTGAAGTCAGAATGGAGGTGTGTGAAGTCATAGAATGGAGGTGTGTGACGTCAGAATGGACTTGTGTGAACTCATAGAATGGAAGTGTGTGAAGTCACAATGCAGGTGTGCGAAGTCACAGAATGGAGGTGTGTGAGGTCATAGAATGGAGGTGTGTGAAGTCACAGAATGGAGGTGTGTGAAGTCATAGAATGGAGGTGTGTGAGGTCACAGAATGGAGATGTGTGAAGTCATAGAATGGAGGTTTGTGAAGTCATAGAATTTAGGTGTGTGAAGTCATAGAATGGAGGTGTGTGAAGGCACAGAATGGAGGTGTGTGAAATCACAAAATGGAGGTGTGTGAACTCAGAATGGAGGTGTGTGAAGTCACAGAATGGAGGTGTGTGAAGTCATGGAATGGAGCTGTGTGAAGACAGATTGGAGGTGTGTGAAGTCACAGGATGGAGGTGTGTGAACTCAGAATGGTGGTGTGTGAAGTCACAGAATTGAGGTGTGTGAAGTCATAAAATGGAGGTGTGTGAAGTCATAGAATGGATGTGTGTGAAGTCATAATGGAGGTGTGTGAAGTCACAGAATTGAGGTGTGTGATGTCACAGAATGGAGGTGTGTGAAGTCATAGAATGGAAGTGTGTGAAGTCAGAACGGAGGTGTGTGAACTCACATTGGAACTGTGGGAAGTCACAATGGAGGTGTGTGAAGTTATAGAATGGAGGTGTGTGAAGTCACAGAATGGAGGGATGTGAAGTCAAAGACTGGAGGTGTGTGAAGTCATAGAATGGAGGTGTGTGAACTCATAGAATGGAGGTGTGTGAAGGCACAGAATGAAGGTGCGTTAAGTCACAGAATGGAGGTTTGTGAACACAGAATGGAGGTGTGTGAAGTCACAGAATGCTGGTGTGGGAAGTCATAGAATGGAGTGTGTGAAGTCACAATGGGGCTGTGTGAAGTCAAATTGGAGGTGTGTGAAATCACAGAATGGAGGTGTGTCAACTCAGAAATGAGGTGTGTGAAGTCATAGAATGGAGGTGTGTGAATTCACAGAATGGAAGTGTGTGAAATCATAGAATGGAGGTGTGTGAAGTCAAAGAATTGAGGTTTGTGAAGTCAGAATGGAGGTGTGTGAAGTCAGGATGGAGGTGGGTGTAGTCACAGAATGGAGGTGTGGGGACTCAGAATGGAGGTGTGTGGTCACAGAACGGAGGTTTCTGAAGTCATAGAATGGAGGTGCGTGAAGTCATAGAATGGAATATTTCTGAAGTGAGAATGAAGGTGTATAAAGTCAAAAAATGGAGGTGTGTGAAGTCAAAATGGAGGTGTGTGAACTCATAGAATAGAGGTGTGTGAACCCATAGAATGGAGGTGTGTGAAGTCATGGAATGGAGGTGTGTGAAGTCGAAGAATGGAGGTGTGTGAAGTCAAATAATAAAGGTGTGTGAAGTCACAGAATGGAGGTGTGTGAACTCATAGAATGGAGGTGCATGAAGTCAAAGAATGGAGGTGTGTGAATTCATTGAATGGAGGTGTGTGAAGTCATGGAATGGAGGTGTGTGAAGTCAGATGGAGTTGTGTGAAGTCATAGAATGGAGGTGTGTGAAGTCAGAATGGAGGTGTGTGAAGTCATAGAATGGAGGTGTGTGACGTCAGAATGGACTTGTGTGAACTCATAGAATGGAAGTGTGTGAAGTCACAATGCAGGTGTGCGAAGTCACAGAATGGAGGTGTGTGAGGTCATAGAATGGAGGTGTGTGAAGTCACAGAATGGAGGTGTGTGAAGTCATAGAATGGAGGTGTGTGAGGTCACAGAATGGAGATGTGTGAAGTCATAGAATGGAGGTTTGTGAAGTCATAGAATTTAGGTGTGTGAAGTCATAGAATGGAGGTGTGTGAAGGCACAGAATGGAGGTGTGTGAAATCACAAAATGGAGGTGTGTGAACTCAGAATGGAGGTGTGTGAAGTCACAGAATGGAGGTGTGTGAAGTCATGGAATGGAGCTGTGTGAAGACAGATTGGAGGTGTGTGAAGTCACAGGATGGAGGTGTGTGAACTCAGAATGGTGGTGTGTGAAGTCACAGAATTGAGGTGTGTGAAGTCATAAAATGGAGGTGTGTGAAGTCATAGAATGGATGTGTGTGAAGTCATAATGGAGGTGTGTGAAGTCACAGAATTGAGGTGTGTGATGTCACAGAATGGAGGTGTGTGAAGTCATAGAATGGAAGTGTGTGAAGTCAGAACGGAGGTGTGTGAACTCACATTGGAAGTGTGGGAAGTCACAATGGAGGTGTGTGAAGTTATAGAATGGAGGTGTGTGAAGTCACAGAATGGAGGGATGTGAAGTCAAAGACTGGAGGTGTGTGAAGTCATAGAATGGAGGTGTGTGAACTCATAGAATGGAGGTGTGTGAAGGCACAGAATGAAGGTGCGTTAAGTCACAGAATGGAGGTTTGTGAACACAGAATGGAGGTGTGTGAAGTCACAGAATGCTGGTGTGGGAAGTCATAGAATGGAGTGTGTGAAGTCACAATGGGGCTGTGTGAAGTCAAATTGGAGGTGTGTGAAATCACAGAATGGAGGTGTGTCAACTCAGAAATGAGGTGTGTGAAGTCATAGAATGGAGGTGTGTGAATTCACAGAATGGAAGTGTGTGAAATCATAGAATGGAGGTGTGTGAAGTCAAAGAATTGAGGTTTGTGAAGTCAGAATGGAGGTGTGTGAAGTCAGGATGGAGGTGGGTGTAGTCACAGAATGGAGGTGTGGGGACTCAGAATGGAGGTGTGTGGTCACAGAACGGAGGTTTCTGAAGTCATAGAATGGAGGTGCGTGAAGTCATAGAATGGAATATTTCTGAAGTGAGAATGAAGGTGTATAAAGTCAAAAAATGGAGGTGTGTGAAGTCAAAATGGAGGTGTGTGAACTCATAGAATAGAGGTGTGTGAACCCATAGAATGGAGGTGTGTGAAGTCATGGAATGGAGGTGTGTGAAGTCGAAGAATGGAGGTGTGTGAAGTCAAATAATAAAGGTGTGTGAAGTCACAGAATGGAGGTGTGTGAACTCATAGAATGGAGGTGCATGAAGTCAAAGAATGGAGGTGTGTGAATTCATTGAATGGAGGTGTGTGAAGTCATGGAATGGAGGTGTGTGAAGTCAGATGGAGTTGTGTGAAGTCATAGAATGGAGGTGTGTGAAGTCAGAATGAGGGGTGTGAAGTCATAGAATGGAGGTGTGTGACGTCAGAATGGACTTGTGTGAACTTATAGAATATAAGTGTGTGAAGTCACAATGCAGGTGTGCGAAGTCACAGAATGGAGGTGTGTGAGGTCATAGAATGGAGGTGTGTGAAGTCACAGAATGGAGGTGTGTGAAGTCATAGAATGGAGGTGTGTGAAGTCACAGAATGGAGGTGTGTGAAGTCATAGAATGGAGGTTTGTGAAGTCATAGAATTTAGGTGTGTGAAGTCATAGAATGGAGGTGTGTGAAGGCACAGAATGGAGGTGTGTGAAATCACAAAATGGAGGTGTGTGAACTCAGAATGGAGGTGTGTGAAGTCACAGAATGGAGGTGTTTGACGTCAGAGAATGGAGGTGTGTGAAATCAGAATGGAGGTGTGTGAACTCACAGAATGGAGGTGTGTGAAGTCAGAATAGATGTGTGCGAAGTCATAGAATGGAGCTGTGTGAAGTCAGAATGGAGCTGTGTGAAGCCATAGAATGGAGGTGAGTGAAGTCAGAATGGCGGTGTGTTTACTCATAGAATGATGGTGTGTGAAGTCACAATGGAGGTGTGTGAACTCATAGAATGGAGGTTTTTGAAGTCACAGAATGGAAGTGTGTGAAGTCATAGAATGGAGATGTGTGAAGTCATAGATTGGAGGTGTGTGAAATCATAGAATGGAGGTGTGTGAAGTAACAGAATTGAGGTGTGTGAAGTCAGAATGGAGGTGTGTGAAGTCAGAATGGAGGTGGGTGAAGTCATAGAATGGAGGTGTGTGAATTCACAATGCATTTGTGTGAACTCATAGAATGGAGGTCTGTGAAGTCACAATGTAGGTGTGTGAAGTCACAGAATGGAGGTGTGTGAGGTCATAGAATGGAAGTGTGTGAAGTCACAGAATGGAGATGTGTGAAGTCATATAATGGAGGTGTGTGAAGTCACAGAATGGAGGTGTGTGAAGTCAGAATGGAGTTATGTGAAGTCATAGAATGGAGGTGTGTAAAGTCAGAATGGAGGTGTGTGAACTCATAGAATGGAGGTGTGTGAAGTCAGAATGGAGGTGTGTGAACTCATAGAATGGAGGTGTGTGAAGTCACAATGGAGGTGTGTGAAGTCATAGAATGGAGGTGTGGGAGGTCACAGAATGGTGGTGTGTGAAGACATAGAATGGAGCTGTGTGAAGTCAGATTGGAGGTGTGTGAAGTCACAGAATGGAGGTGTGTGAAGTCACAGAATGGAGGTGTGTGAAGTCATAGAATGGAGGTGTGTTCAGTCATAGAATGGATGTGTGTGAAGTCATAATGGAGGTGTGTGAAGTCACAGAATTGAGGTGTGTGAAGTCACAGAATGGAGGTGTGTGAAGTCATAGAATGGAGGTGTGTGAAGTTATAGAATGGAAGTTTGTTAAGTAAGAATGAAGGTGTGTTAAGTCATAGAATGGAGGTGTGTGAAGTCACAGAATGGAGGTGTGTGAAGTCATAGAATGGAGCTGTGTGAAGTCAGAATGGAGGTGTGTGAAGTCACAGAATGGAGGTTTGTGAACTCAGAATGGAGGTGTGTGAAGTCACAGAATCTAGGTGTGTGAAGTCATAGAATGGAGGTGTGTGAAGTCATAGAATGGAGGTGGGTGAAGTCATAATGGAGACGTGTGAAGTCACAGAATTGAGGTGTGTGAAGTCACAGAATGGAGGTGTGTGAAGCCATAGAATGGAAGTGTGTGAAGTCAGAACGGAGGTGTATGAACTCACATTGGAGGTGTGGGAAGTCACAATGGAGGTGTGTGAAGTTATAGAATGGAGGTGTGTGAAGTCACAGAATGGAGGGGTGTGAAGTCAAAAACTGGAAGTGTGTGAAGTCATGGAATTGAGGTGTGTGAACTCATAGAATGGAGGTGTGTGAAGTCACAGAATGAAGGTGCGTTAAGTCACAGAATGGAGGTTTGTGAACTCAGAATGGAGGTGTGTGAAGTCACAGAATGGTGTTGTGGGAAGTCATAGAATGGAGTGTGTGAAGTCACTATGGGGCTGTGTGAAGTCATAGAATGGGGGTGTGTGAAGTCACAGAATGGAGGTGTGTGAAGTCATGGAATGGAGCTGTGTGAAGACAGATTGGAGGTGTGTGAAGTCACAGGATGGAGGTGTGTGAACTCAGAATGGTGGTGTGTGAAGTCACAGAATTGAGGTGTGTGAAGTCATAAAATGGAGGTGTGTGAAGTCATAGAATGGATGTGTGTGAAGTCATAATGGAGGTGTGTGAAGTCACAGAATTGAGGTGTGTGATGTCACAGAATGGAGGTGTGTGAAGTCATAGAATGGAAGTGTGTGAAGTCAGAACGGAGGTGTGTGAACTCACATTGGAAGTGTGGGAAGTCACAATGGAGGTGTGTGAAGTTATAGAATGGAGGTGTGTGAAGTCACAGAATGGAGGGATGTGAAGTCAAAGACTGGAGGTGTGTGAAGTCATAGAATGGAGGTGTGTGAACTCATAGAATGGAGGTGTGTGAAGGCACAGAATGAAGGTGCGTTAAGTCACAGAATGGAGGTTTGTGAACACAGAATGGAGGTGTGTGAAGTCACAGAATGCTGGTGTGGGAAGTCATAGAATGGAGTGTGTGAAGTCACAATGGGGCTGTGTGAAGTCAAATTGGAGGTGTGTGAAATCACAGAATGGAGGTGTGTCAACTCAGAAATGAGGTGTGTGAAGTCATAGAATGGAGGTGTGTGAATTCACAGAATGGAAGTGTGTGAAATCATAGAATGGAGGTGTGTGAAGTCAAAGAATTGAGGTTTGTGAAGTCAGAATGGAGGTGTGTGAAGTCAGGATGGAGGTGGGTGTAGTCACAGAATGGAGGTGTGGGGACTCAGAATGGAGGTGTGTGGTCACAGAACGGAGGTTTCTGAAGTCATAGAATGGAGGTGCGTGAAGTCATAGAATGGAATATTTCTGAAGTGAGAATGAAGGTGTATAAAGTCAAAAAATGGAGGTGTGTGAAGTCAAAATGGAGGTGTGTGAACTCATAGAATAGAGGTGTGTGAACCCATAGAATGGAGGTGTGTGAAGTCATGGAATGGAGGTGTGTGAAGTCGAAGAATGGAGGTGTGTGAAGTCAAATAATAAAGGTGTGTGAAGTCACAGAATGGAGGTGTGTGAACTCATAGAATGGAGGTGCATGAAGTCAAAGAATGGAGGTGTGTGAATTCATTGAATGGAGGTGTGTGAAGTCATGGAATGGAGGTGTGTGAAGTCAGATGGAGTTGTGTGAAGTCATAGAATGGAGGTGTGTGAAGTCAGAATGAGGGGTGTGAAGTCATAGAATGGAGGTGTGTGACGTCAGAATGGACTTGTGTGAACTTATAGAATATAAGTGTGTGAAGTCACAATGCAGGTGTGCGAAGTCACAGAATGGAGGTGTGTGAGGTCATAGAATGGAGGTGTGTGAAGTCACAGAATGGAGGTGTGTGAAGTCATAGAATGGAGGTGTGTGAAGTCACAGAATGGAGGTGTGTGAAGTCATAGAATGGAGGTTTGTGAAGTCATAGAATTTAGGTGTGTGAAGTCATAGAATGGAGGTGTGTGAAGGCACAGAATGGAGGTGTGTGAAATCACAAAATGGAGGTGTGTGAACTCAGAATGGAGGTGTGTGAAGTCACAGAATGGAGGTGTTTGACGTCAGAGAATGGAGGTGTGTGAAATCAGAATGGAGGTGTGTGAACTCACAGAATGGAGGTGTGTGAAGTCAGAATAGATGTGTGCGAAGTCATAGAATGGAGCTGTGTGAAGTCAGAATGGAGCTGTGTGAAGCCATAGAATGGAGGTGAGTGAAGTCAGAATGGCGGTGTGTTTACTCATAGAATGATGGTGTGTGAAGTCACAATGGAGGTGTGTGAACTCATAGAATGGAGGTTTTTGAAGTCACAGAATGGAAGTGTGTGAAGTCATAGAATGGAGATGTGTGAAGTCATAGATTGGAGGTGTGTGAAATCATAGAATGGAGGTGTGTGAAGTAACAGAATTGAGGTGTGTGAAGTCAGAATGGAGGTGTGTGAAGTCAGAATGGAGGTGGGTGAAGTCATAGAATGGAGGTGTGTGAATTCACAATGCATTTGTGTGAACTCATAGAATGGAGGTCTGTGAAGTCACAATGTAGGTGTGTGAAGTCACAGAATGGAGGTGTGTGAGGTCATAGAATGGAAGTGTGTGAAGTCACAGAATGGAGATGTGTGAAGTCATATAATGGAGGTGTGTGAAGTCACAGAATGGAGGTGTGTGAAGTCAGAATGGAGTTATGTGAAGTCATAGAATGGAGGTGTGTAAAGTCAGAATGGAGGTGTGTGAACTCATAGAATGGAGGTGTGTGAAGTCAGAATGGAGGTGTGTGAACTCATAGAATGGAGGTGTGTGAAGTCACAATGGAGGTGTGTGAAGTCATAGAATGGAGGTGTGGGAGGTCACAGAATGGTGGTGTGTGAAGACATAGAATGGAGCTGTGTGAAGTCAGATTGGAGGTGTGTGAAGTCACAGAATGGAGGTGTGTGAAGTCACAGAATGGAGGTGTGTGAAGTCATAGAATGGAGGTGTGTTCAGTCATAGAATGGATGTGTGTGAAGTCATAATGGAGGTGTGTGAAGTCACAGAATTGAGGTGTGTGAAGTCACAGAATGGAGGTGTGTGAAGTCATAGAATGGAGGTGTGTGAAGTTATAGAATGGAAGTTTGTTAAGTAAGAATGAAGGTGTGTTAAGTCATAGAATGGAGGTGTGTGAAGTCACAGAATGGAGGTGTGTGAAGTCATAGAATGGAGCTGTGTGAAGTCAGAATGGAGGTGTGTGAAGTCACAGAATGGAGGTTTGTGAACTCAGAATGGAGGTGTGTGAAGTCACAGAATCTAGGTGTGTGAAGTCATAGAATGGAGGTGTGTGAAGTCATAGAATGGAGGTGGGTGAAGTCATAATGGAGACGTGTGAAGTCACAGAATTGAGGTGTGTGAAGTCACAGAATGGAGGTGTGTGAAGCCATAGAATGGAAGTGTGTGAAGTCAGAACGGAGGTGTATGAACTCACATTGGAGGTGTGGGAAGTCACAATGGAGGTGTGTGAAGTTATAGAATGGAGGTGTGTGAAGTCACAGAATGGAGGGGTGTGAAGTCAAAAACTGGAAGTGTGTGAAGTCATGGAATTGAGGTGTGTGAACTCATAGAATGGAGGTGTGTGAAGTCACAGAATGAAGGTGCGTTAAGTCACAGAATGGAGGTTTGTGAACTCAGAATGGAGGTGTGTGAAGTCACAGAATGGTGTTGTGGGAAGTCATAGAATGGAGTGTGTGAAGTCACTATGGGGCTGTGTGAAGTCATAGAATGGGGGTGTGTGAAGTCAAATTGGAGGTGTGTGAAATCACAGAATGGAGGTGTGTCAACACAGAAATGAGGTGTGTGAAGTCATAGAATGGAGGTGTGTGAATTCACAGAATGGAAGTGTGTGAAATCATAGAATGGAGGTGTGTGAAGTGAAAGAATTGAGGTTTGTGAAGTCAGAATGGAGGTGTGTGAAGTCAGGATGGATGTGGGTGAAGTCACAGAATGGAGGTGTGGGAACTCAGAATGGAGGTGTGTGGTCACAGAACGGAGGTTTCTGAAGTCACAGAATGGAGGTGCGTGAAGTCATAGAATGGATGTTTCTGAAGTGAGAATGAAGGTGTATGAAGTCAAAGAATGGAGGTGTGTGAAGTCAAAATGGAGGTGTGTGAACTCATTGAATAGAGGTGTGTGAACTCATAGAATGGAGGTGTGTGAAGTCAAAGAATGGAGGTGTGTGAAGTCAAATAATAAAGGTGTGTGAAGTCACAGAATGGAGGTGTGTGAACTCATAGAATGGAGGTGCATGAAGTCAAAGAATGGAGGTGTGTGAATTCATCGAATGGAGGTGTGTGAAGTCATGGAATGGAGGTGTGAAGTCAGATGGAGTTGTGTGAAGTCATAGAATGGAGGTGTGTGAAGTCAGAATGGAGGTGTGTGAAGTCATAGAATGGAGGTGTGTGAAGTGAGAATGGAGGTGTGTGAACTCATAGAATGGAGGTGTGTGAAGTCACAATGGAGGTGTGTGAAGTCATAGAATGTAGGTTTTTGAAGTCACAGAATGAAAGTGTGTGAAGTCATAGAATGGAGGTGTGTGAAGTCAGATTGGAGGTGTGTGAAGTCATAGAATGGAGGTGTGTCAACTCAGAAAGGAGGTGTGTGAAGTCATAGAATGGAGATGTGTGAAGTCATAGATTGGAGGTGTGTGAAAGCATAGAATGGAGGTGTGTGAAGTCACAGAATTGAGGTGTGTGAAGTCAGAATGGAGGTGTGTGAAGTCAGAATGTAGGTGGGTGAAGTCATAGAATGGAGGTGTGTGAATTCACAATGCATTTGTGTGAACTCATAGAATGGAGGTCTGTGAAGTCACAATGTAGGTGTGTGAAGTCACAGAATGGAGGTGTGTGAAGTCATAGAATGGAGGTGTGTGAAGTCACAGAATGGAGGTGTGTGAAGTCATAAAATGGAGGTGTGTGAAGTCACAGAATGGAGGTGTGTGAAGTCAGAATGGAGTTGTGTGAAGTCATAGAATGGAGGTGTGTGAAGTCAGAATGGAGGTGTGTGAAATCATAGAATGGAGGTGTGTGAAGTCAGAATAGAGGTGTGTGAACTCATAGAATGGAGGTGTGTGTAGTCACAATGGAGGTGTGTGATGTCATAGAATGGAGGTGTGTGAAGTCACGGAATGGAGGTGTGTGAAGACATAGAATGGACATGTGTGAAGTCAGATTGGAGGTATGTGAAGTCACAGAATGGAGGTGTGTGAACTCAGAATGGAGGTGTGTGAAGTCACAGAATGGAGGTGTGTGAAGTCATAGAATGGAGGTGTGTTAAGTCATAGAATGGATGTGTGTGAAGTCATAATGGAGGTGTGTGAAGTCACAGAATTGAGGTGTGTGAAGTCACAGAATGGAGGTGTGTGAAGTCATAGAATGGAAGTCTGTGAAGTAAGAACGGAGGTGTATGAACTCACATTGGAGGTGTGGGAAGTCACAATGGAGGTGTGTGAAGTTATAGAATGGAGGTGTGTGAAGTCACAGAATGGAGGGGTGTGAAGTCAAAGACTGGATGTGTGTGAAGTCATAGAATGGAGGTGTGTGAACTCATCGAATGGAGGTGTGTGAAGTCACAGAATGAAGGTGCGTTAAGTCACAGAATGGAGGTTTGTGAACTCAGAATGGAGGTGTGTGAAGTCACAGAACGGTGGTGTGGGAAGTCATAGAATGGAGTGTGTGAAGTCACTATGGGGCTGTGTGAAGTCATAGAATGGGGGTGTGTGAAGTCAAATTGGAGGTGTGTGAAATCACAGAATGGAGGTGTGTCAACTCAGAAATGAGGTGTGTGAAGTCATAGAATGGAGGTGTGTGAATTCACAGAATGGAAGTGTGTGAAATCATAGAATGGAGGTGTGTGAAGTCAAAGAATTGAGGTTTGTGAAGTCAGAATGGAGGTGTGTGAAGTCAGGATGGAGGTGTGTGGTCACAGAACGGAGGTTTCTGAAGTCACAGAATGGAGGTGCGTGAAGTCATAGAATGGATGTTTCTGAAGTGAGAATGAAGGTGTATGAAGTCAAAGAATGGAGGTGTGTGAAGTCAAAATGGAGGTGTGTGAACTCATAGAATAGAGGTGTGTGAACTCATAGAATTGAGGTGTGTGAAGTCATGGAATGGAGGTGTGTGAAGTCAAAGAATGGAGGTGTGTGAAGTCAAATTATAAAGGTGTGTGAAGTCACAGAATGGAGGTGTATGAACTCATAGAATGGAGGTGCATGAAGTCAAAGAATGGAGGTGTGTGAATTCATCGAATGGAGGTGTGTGAAGTCATGAAATGGAGGTGTGTGAAGTCAGATGGAGTTGTGTGAAGTCATAGAATGGAGGTGTGTGAAGTCAGAATGGAGGTGGGTGAAGTCATAGAATGAAGGTGTGTGAAGTCAGAATGGAGGTGTGTGAACTCATAGAATGGAGGTGTGTGAAGTCACAATGGAGGTGTGTGAAGTCATAGAATGGAGGTTTTTGAAGTCACAGAATGGAAGTGTGTGAAGTCATAGAATGGAGGTGTGTGAAGTCAGATTTGAGGTGTGTGAAGTCATAGAATGGAGGTGTGTCAACTCAGAAAGGAGGTGTGTGAAGTCATAGAATGCAGATGTGTGAAGTCATAGATTGGAGGTGTGTGAAATCATAGAATGGAGGTGTGTGAAGTCACAGAATTGAGGTGTGTGAAGTCAGAATGGAGGTGTGTGAAGTCAGAATGGAGGTGGGTACAGTCATAGAATGGAGGTGTGTGAATTCACAATGCATTTGTGTGAACTCATAGAATGGAGGTCTGTGAAGTCACAATGTAGGTGTGTGAAGTCACAGAATGGAGGTGTGTGAAGTCATAGAATGGAGGTGTGTGAAGTCACAGAATGGAGGTGTGTGAAGTCATATAATGGAGGTGTGTGAAGTCACAGAATGGAGGTGTGTGAAGTCAGAATGGAGTTGTGTGAAGTCATAGAATGGAGGTGTGTGAAGTGAAAGAATTGAGGTTTGTGAAGTCAGAATGGAGGTGTGTGAAGTCAGGATGGATGTGGGTGAAGTCACAGAATGGAGGTGTGGGAACTCAGAATGGAGGTGTGTGGTCACAGAACGGAGGTTTCTGAAGTCACAGAATGGAGGTGCGTGAAGTCATAGAATGGATGTTTCTGAAGTGAGAATGAAGGTGTATGAAGTCAAAGAATGGAGGTGTGTGAAGTCAAAATGGAGGTGTGTGAACTCATTGAATAGAGGTGTGTGAACTCATAGAATGGAGGTGTGTGAAGTCAAAGAATGGAGGTGTGTGAAGTCAAATAATGGAGGTGTGTGAAGTCACAGAATGGAGGTGTGTGAACTCATAGAATGGAGGTGCATGAAGTCAAAGAATGGAGGTGTGTGAATTCATCGAATGGAGGTGTGTGAAGTCATGGAATGGAGGTGTGAAGTCAGATGGAGTTGTGTGAAGTCATAGAATGGAGGTGTGTGAAGTCAGAATGGAGGTGTGTGAAGTCATAGAATGGAGGTGTGTGAAGTGAGAATGGAGGTGTGTGAACTCATAGAATGGAGGTGTGTGAAGTCACAATGGAGGTGTGTGAAGTCATAGAATGTAGGTTTTTGAAGTCACAGAATGAAAGTGTGTGAAGTCATAGAATGGAGGTGTGTGAAGTCAGATTGGAGGTGTGTGAAGTCATAGAATGGAGGTGTGTCAACTCAGAAAGGAGGTGTGTGAAGTCATAGAATGGAGATGTGTGAAGTCATAGATTGGAGGTGTGTGAAAGCATAGAATGGAGGTGTGTGAAGTCACAGAATTGAGGTGTGTGAAGTCAGAATTGAGGTGTGTGAAGTCAGAATGTAGGTGGGTGAAGTCATAGAATGGAGGTGTGTGAATTCACAATGCATTTGTGTGAACTCATAGAATGGAGGTCTGTGAAGTCACAATGTAGGTGTGTGAAGTCACAGAATGGAGGTGTGTGAAGTCATAGAATGGAGGTGTGTGAAGTCACAGAATGGAGGTGTGTGAAGTCATAAAATGGAGGTGTGTGAAGTCACAGAATGGAGGTGTGTGAAGTCAGAATGGAGTTGTGTGAAGTCATAGAATGGAGGTGTGTGAAGTCAGAATGGAGGTGTGTGAAATCATAGAATGGAGGTGTGTGAAGTCAGAATAGAGGTGTGTGAACTCATAGAATGGAGGTGTGTGTAGTCACAATGGAGGTGTGTGATGTCATAGAATGGAGGTGTGTGAAGTCACGGAATGGAGGTGTGTGAAGACATAGAATGGACATGTGTGAAGTCAGATTGGAGGTATGTGAAGTCACAGAATGGAGGTGTGTGAACTCAGAATGGAGGTGTGTGAAGTCACAGAATGGAGGTGTGTGAAGTCATAGAATGGAGGTGTGTTAAGTCATAGAATGGATGTGTGTGAAGTCATAATGGAGGTGTGTGAAGTCACAGAATTGAGGTGTGTGAAGTCACAGAATGGAGGTGTGTGAAGTCATAGAATGGAAGTCTGTGAAGTAAGAACGGAGGTGTATGAACTCACATTGGAGGTGTGGGAAGTCACAATGGAGGTGTGTGAAGTTATAGAATGGAGGTGTGTGAAGTCACAGAATGGAGGGGTGTGAAGTCAAAGACTGGAGGTGTGTGAAGTCATAGAATGGAGGTGTGTGAACTCATCGAATGGAGGTGTGTGAAGTCACAGAATGAAGGTGCGTTAAGTGACAGAATGGAGGTTTGTGAACTCAGAATGGAGGTGTGTGAAGTCACAGAACGGTGGTGTGGGAAGTCATAGAATGGAGTGTGTGAAGTCACTATGGGGCTGTGTGAAGTCATAGAATGGGGGTGTGTGAAGTCAAATTGGAGGTGTGTGAAATCACAGAATGGAGGTGTGTCAACTCAGAAATGAGGTGTGTGAAGTCGTAGAATGGAGGTGTGTGAATTCACAGAATGGAAGTGTGTGAAATCATAGAATGGAGGTGTGTGAAGTCAAAGAATTGAGGTTTGTGAAGTCAGAATGGAGGTGTGTGAAGTCAGGATGGAGGTGTGTGGTCACAGAACGGAGGTTTCTGAAGTCACAGAATGGAGGTGCGTGAAGTCATAGAATGGATGTTTCTGAAGTGAGAATGAAGGTGTATGAAGTCAAAGAATGGAGGTGTGTGAAGTCAAAATGGAGGTGTGTGAACTCATAGAATAGAGGTGTGTGAACTCATAGAATTGAGGTGTGTGAAGTCATGGAATGGAGGTGTGTGAAGTCAAAGAATGGAGGTGTGTGAAGTCAAATTATAAAGGTGTGTGAAGTCACAGAATGGAGGTGTATGAACTCATAGAATGGAGGTGCATGAAGTCAAAGAATGGAGGTGTGTGAATTCATCGAATGGAGGTGTGTGAAGTCATGAAATGGAGGTGTGTGAAGTCAGATGGAGTTGTGTGAAGTCATAGAATGGAGGTGTGTGAAGTCAGAATGGAGGTGGGTGAAGTCATAGAATGAAGGTGTGTGAAGTCAGAATGGAGGTGTGTGAACTCATAGAATGGAGGTGTGTGAAGTCACAATGGAGGTGTGTGAAGTCATAGAATGGAGGTTTTTGAAGTCACAGAATGGAAGTGTGTGAAGTCATAGAATGGAGGTGTGTGAAGTCAGATTTGAGGTGTGTGAAGTCATAGAATGGAGGTGTGTCAACTCAGAAAGGAGGTGTGTGAAGTCATAGAATGAAGATGTGTGAAGTCATAGATTGGAGGTGTGTGAAATCATAGAATGGAGGTGTGTGAAGTCACAGAATTGAGGTGTGTGAAGTCAGAATGGAGGTGTGTGAAGTCAGAATGGAGGTGGGTACAGTCATAGAATGGAGGTGTGTGAATTCACAATGCATTTGTGTGAACTCATAGAATGGAGGTCTGTGAAGTCACAATGTAGGTGTGTGAAGTCACAGAATGGAGGTGTGTGAAGTCATAGAATGGAGGTGTGTGAAGTCACAGAATGGAGGTGTGTGAAGTCATATAATGGAGGTGTGTGAAGTCACAGAATGGAGGTGTGTGAAGTCAGAATGGAGTTGTGTGAAGTCATAGAATGGAGGTGTGTGAAGTGAAAGAATTGAGGTTTGTGAAGTCAGAATGGAGGTGTGTGAAGTCAGGATGGATGTGGGTGAAGTCACAGAATGGAGGTGTGGGAACTCAGAATGGAGGTGTGTGGTCACAGAACGGAGGTTTCTGAAGTCACAGAATGGAGGTGCGTGAAGTCATAGAATGGATGTTTCTGAAGTGAGAATGAAGGTGTATGAAGTCAAAGAATGGAGGTGTGTGAAGTCAAAATGGAGGTGTGTGAACTCATTGAATAGAGGTGTGTGAACTCATAGAATGGAGGTGTGTGAAGTCAAAGAATGGAGGTGTGTGAAGTCAAATAATGGAGGTGTGTGAAGTCACAGAATGGAGGTGTGTGAACTCATAGAATGGAGGTGCATGAAGTCAAAGAATGGAGGTGTGTGAATTCATCGAATGGAGGTGTGTGAAGTCATGGAATGGAGGTGTGAAGTCAGATGGAGTTGTGTGAAGTCATAGAATGGAGGTGTGTGAAGTCAGAATGGAGTTGTGTGAAGTCATAGAATGGAGGTGTGTGAAGTGAGAATGGAGGTGTGTGAACTCATAGAATGGAGGTGTGTGAAGTCACAATGGAGGTGTGTGAAGTCATAGAATGTAGGTTTTTGAAGTCACAGAATGAAAGTGTGTGAAGTCATAGAATGGAGGTGTGTGAAGTCAGATTGGAGGTGTGTGAAGTCATAGAATGGAGGTGTGTCAACTCAGAAAGGAGGTGTGTGAAGTCATAGAATGGAGATGTGTGAAGTCATAGATTGGAGGTGTGTGAAAGCATAGAATGGAGGTGTGTGAAGTCACAGAATTGAGGTGTGTGAAGTCAGAATGGAGGTGTGTGAAGTCAGAATGTAGGTGGGTGAAGTCATAGAATGGAGGTGTGTGAATTCACAATGCATTTGTGTGAACTCATAGAATGGAGGTCTGTGAAGTCACAATGTAGGTGTGTGAAGTCACAGAATGGAGGTGTGTGAAGTCATAGAATGGAGGTGTGTGAAGTCACAGAATGGAGGTGTGTGAAGTCATAAAATGGAGGTGTGTGAAGTCACAGAATGGAGGTGTGTGAAGTCAGAATGGAGTTGTGTGAAGTCATAGAATGGAGGTGTGTGAAGTCAGAATGGAGGTGTGTGAAATCATAGAATGGAGGTGTGTGAAGTCAGAATAGAGGTGTGTGAACTCATAGAATGGAGGTGTGTGTAGTCACAATGGAGGTGTGTGATGTCATAGAATGGAGGTGTGTGAAGTCACGGAATGGAGGTGTGTGAAGACATAGAATGGACATGTGTGAAGTCAGATTGGAGGTATGTGAAGTCACAGAATGGAGGTGTGTGAACTCAGAATGGAGGTGTGTGAAGTCACAGAATGGAGGTGTGTGAAGTCATAGAATGGAGGTGTGTTAAGTCATAGAATGGATGTGTGTGAAGTCATAATGGAGGTGTGTGAAGTCACAGAATTGAGGTGTGTGAAGTCACAGAATGGAGGTGTGTGAAGTCATAGAATGGAAGTCTGTGAAGTAAGAACGGAGGTGTATGAACTCACATTGGAGGTGTGGGAAGTCACAATCGAGGTGTGTGAAGTTATAGAATGGAGGTGTGTGAAGTCACAGAATGGAGGGGTGTGAAGTCAAAGACTGGAGGTGTGTGAAGTCATAGAATGGAGGTGTGTGAACTCATCGAATGGAGGTGTGTGAAGTCACAGAATGAAGGTGCGTTAAGTCACAGAATGGAGGTTTGTGAACTCAGAATGGAGGTGTGTGAAGTCACAGAACGGTGGTGTGGGAAGTCATAGAATGGAGTGTGTGAAGTCACTATGGGGCTGTGTGAAGTCATAGAATGGGGGTGTGTGAAGTCAAATTGGAGGTGTGTGAAATCACAGAATGGAGGTGTGTCAACTCAGAAATGAGGTGTGTGAAGTCGTAGAATGGAGGTGTGTGAATTCACAGAATGGAAGTGTGTGAAATCATAGAATGGAGGTGTGTGAAGTCAAAGAATTGAGGTTTGTGAAGTCAGAATGGAGGTGTGTGAAGTCAGGATGGAGGTGTGTGGTCACAGAACGGAGGTTTCTGAAGTCACAGAATGGAGGTGCGTGAAGTCATAGAATGGATGTTTCTGAAGTGAGAATGAAGGTGTATGAAGTCAAAGAATGGAGGTGTGTGAAGTCAAAATGGAGGTGTGTGAACTCATAGAATAGAGGTGTGTGAACTCATAGAATTGAGGTGTGTGAAGTCATGGAATGGAGGTGTGTGAAGTCAAAGAATGGAGGTGTGTGAAGTCAAATTATAAAGGTGTGTGAAGTCACAGAATGGAGGTGTATGAACTCATAGAATGGAGGTGCATGAAGTCAAAGAATGGAGGTGTGTGAATTCATCGAATGGAGGTGTGTGAAGTCATGAAATGGAGGTGTGTGAAGTCAGATGGAGTTGTGTGAAGTCATAGAATGGAGGTGTGTGAAGTCAGAATGGAGGTGGGTGAAGTCATAGAATGAAGGTGTGTGAAGTCAGAATGGAGGTGTGTGAACTCATAGAATGGAGGTGTGTGAAGTCACAATGGAGGTGTGTGAAGTCATAGAATGGAGGTTGTTGAAGTCACAGAATGGAAGTGTGTGAAGTCATAGAATGGAGGTGTGTGAAGTCAGATTTGAGGTGTGTGAAGTCATAGAATGGAGGTGTGTCAACTCAGAAAGGAGGTGTGTGAAGTCATAGAATGAAGATGTGTGAAGTCATAGATTGGAGGTGTGTGAAATCATAGAATGGAGGTGTGTGAAGTCACAGAATTGAGGTGTGTGAAGTCAGAATGGAGGTGTGTGAAGTCAGAATGGAGGTGGGTACAGTCATAGAATGGAGGTGTGTGAATTCACAATGCATTTGTGTGAACTCATAGAATGGAGGTCTGTGAAGTCACAATGTAGGTGTGTGAAGTCACAGAATGGAGGTGTGTGAAGTCATAGAATGGAGGTGTGTGAAGTCACAGAATGGAGGTGTGTGAAGTCATATAATGGAGGTGTGTGAAGTCACAGAATGGAGGTGTGTGAAGTCAGAATGGAGTTGTGTGAAGTCATAGAATGGAGGTGTGTGAAGTCAGAATCGAGGTGTGTGAAATCATAGAATGGAGGTGTGTGAAGTCAGAATGGAGGTGTGTGAACTCATAGAATGGTGGTGTGTGTAGTCACAATGGAGGTGTGTGAAGTCATAGAATGGAGGTGTGTGAAGTCACAGAATGGGGGTGTGTGAAGACATAGAATGGAGCTGTGTGAAGTGAGATTGGAGGTGTATGAAGTCACAGAATGGAGGTGTGCGAACTCAGAATGGAGGTGTGTGAAGTCACAGAATGGAGGCGTGTGAAGTCATAGAATGGAGGTGTGTTAAGTCATAGAATGGATGTGTGTGAAGTCATAATGGAGGAGTGTGAAGTCACAGAATTGAGGTGTGTGAAGTCACAGAATGGAGGTGTGTGAAGTCATAGAATGGAAGTGTGTGAAGTAAGAACGGAGGTGTATGAACTCATATTGGAGGTGTGGGAAGTCACAATGGAGGTGTGTGAAGTTATAGAATGGAGGTGTGTGAAGTCACAGAATGGAGGGGTGTGAAGTCAAAGACTGGAGGTGTGTGAAGTCATAGAATGGAGGTGTGTGAACTCATAGAATGGAGGTGTGTGAAGTCACAGAATGAAGGTGCGTTAAGTCACAGAATGGAGGTTTGTGAACTCAGAATGGAGGTGTGTGAAGTCACAGAATGGTGGTGTGGGAAGTCATAGAATGGAGTGTGTGAAGTCACTATGGGGCTGAGTGAAGTCATAGAATGGGGGTGTGTGAAGTCAAATTGGAGGTGTGTGAAATCACAGAATGTAGGTGTGTCAACTCAGAAATGAGGTGTGTGAAGTCATAGAATGGAGGTGTGTGAATTCACAGAATGAAAGTTTGTGAAATCATAGAATGGAGGTGTGTGAAGTCAAAGAATTGAGGTTTGTGAAGTCAGAATGGTGGTGTGTGAAGTCAGGATGGAGGTGGGTGAAGTCACAGAATGGAGGTGTGGGAACTCAGAATGGAGGTGTGTGGTCACAGAACGGAGGGTTCTGAAGTCACAGAATGGGGGTGCGTGAAGTCATAGAATGGATGTTTCTGAAGTGAGAATGAAGGTGTATGAAGTCAAAGAATGGAGGTGTGAGAAGTCAAAATGGAGGAGTGTGAACTCATAGAATAGAGGTGTGTGAACTCATAGAATGGAGGTGTGTGAAGTCATGGAATGGAGGTGTGTGAAGTCAAAGAATGGAGGTGTGTGAAGTCAAATAATAAAGGTGTGTGAAGTCACAGAATGGAGGTGTGTGAACTCATAAAATGGAGGTGCATGAAGTCAAAGAATGGAGGTGTGTGAACTCATCGAATGGAGGTGTGTGAAGTCATGGAATGGAGGTGTGTGAAGTCAGATGGAGTTGTGTGAAGTCATAGAATGGAGGTGTGTGAAGTCAGAATGGAGGTGTGTGAAGTCATAGAATGGAGGTGTGTGAAGTCAGAATGGAGGTGTGTGAACTCATAGAATGGAGGTGTGTGAAGTCACAATGGAGGTGTGTGAAGTCATAGAATGGAGGTTTTTGAAGTCAAAGAATGGAAGTGTGTGAAGTCATAGAATGGAGGTGTGTGAAGTCAGATTGGAGGTGTGTGAAGTCATAGAATGGAGGTATGTCAACTCAGAAAGGAGGTGTGTGAAGTCATAGAATGGAGATGTGTGAAGTCACAGATTGGAGGTGTGTGAAATCATACAATGGAGGTGTGTGAAGTCAGAATGGAGGTGTGTGAACTCATAGAATGGAGGTGTGTGAAGTCACAATGCAGGTGTACGAAGTCATAGAATGGAGGTGTGTGAGGTCATAGAATGGAGGTGTGTGAAGTCACAGAATGGAGGTGTGTGAAGTCATAGAATGGAGGTGTGTGAAGTCACAGAATGGAGGTGTGTGAAGTCATAGAATGGAGGTTTGTGAAGTCATAGAATTTAGGTGTGTGAAGTCATAGAATGGAGGTGTGTGAAGTCACAGAATGGAGGTGTGTGAAAGCACAAAATGGAGGTGTGTGAACTCAGAATGGAAGTGTGTGAAGTCACAGAATGGAGGTGTGTGAAGTCATAGAATGGAAGTGTGTGAAATCATAGAATGGGGGTGTGTGAAGTCACAGAACGGAGGTGTTTGACGTCAGAGAATGGAGGTGTGTGAAATCAGAATGGAGTTGTGTGAAGTGACAGAATGGAGGTGTGTGAAGTCTGAATAGATGTGTGCGAAGTCACAGAATGGAGCTGTGTGAAGTCAGAATGGAGCTGTGTGAAGCCATAGAATGGAGGTGAGTGAAGTCAGAATGGCGGTGTGTGAAGTCATAGAATGGAGGTTTTTGAAGTCACAGAATGGAAGTGTGTGAAGTCATAGAATGGAGGTGTGTGAATTCACAGAATGGAAGTTTGTGAAATCATAGAATGGAGGTGTGTGAAGTCAAAGAATTGAGGTTTGTGAAGTCAGAATGGTGGTGTGTGAAGTCAGGATGGAGGTGGGTGAAGTCACAGAATGGAGGTGTGGGAACTCAGAATGGAGGTGTGTGGTCACAGAACGGAGGGTTCTGAAGTCACAGAATGGGGGTGCGTGAAGTCATAGAATGGATGTTTCTGAAGTGAGAATGAAGGTGTATGAAGTCAAAGAATGGAGGTGTGAGAAATCAAAATGGAGGAGTGTGAACTCATAGAATAGAGGTGTGTGAACTCATAGAATGGAGGTGTGTGAAGTCATGGAATGGAGGTGTGTGAAGTCAAAGAATGGAGGTGTGTGAAGTCAAATAATAAAGGTGTGTGAAGTCACAGAATGGAGGTGTGTGAACTCATAAAATGGAGGTGCATGAAGTCAAAGAATGGAGGTGTGTGAACTCATCGAATGGAGGTGTGTGAAGTCATGGAATGGAGGTGTGTGAAGTCAGATGGAGTTGTGTGAAGTCATAGAATGGAGGTGTGTGAAGTCAGAATGGAGGTGTGTGAAGTCATAGAATGGAGGTGTGTGAAGTCAGAATGGAGGTGTGTGAACTCATAGAATGGAGGTGTGTGAAGTCACAATGGAGGTGTGTGAAGTCATAGAATGGAGGTTTTTGAAGTCAAAGAATGGAAGTGTGTGAAGTCATAGAATGGAGGTGTGTGAAGTCAGATTGGAGGTGTGTGAAGTCATAGAATGTAGGTGTGTCAACTCAGAAAGGAGGTGTGTGAAGTCATAGAATGGAGATGTGTGAAGTCACAGATTGGAGGTGTGTGAAATCATACAATGGAGGTGTGTGAAGTCAGAATGGAGGTGTGTGAACTCATAGAATGGAGGTGTGTGAAGTCACAATGCAGGTGTACGAAGTCATAGAATGGAGGTGTGTGAGGTCATAGAATGGAGGTGTGTGAAGTCACAGAATGGAGGTGTGTGAAGTCATAGAATGGAGGTGTGTGAAGTCACAGAATGGAGGTGTGTGAAGTCATAGAATGGAGGTTTGTGAAGTCATAGAATTTAGGTGTGTGAAGTCATAGAATGGAGGTGTGTGAAGTCACAGAATGGAGGTGTGTGAAAGCACAAAATGGAGGTGTGTGAACTCAGAATGGAAGTGTGTGAAGTCACAGAATGGAGGTGTGTGAAGTCATAGAATGGAAGTGTGTGAAATCATAGAATGGGGGTGTGTGAAGTCACAGAACGGAGGTGTTTGACGTCAGAGAATGGAGGTGTGTGAAATCAGAATGGAGTTGTGTGAAGTGACAGAATGGAGGTGTGTGAAGTCTGAATAGATGTGTGCGAAGTCACAGAATGGAGCTGTGTGAAGTCAGAATGGAGCTGTGTGAAGCCATAGAATGGAGGTGAGTGAAGTCAGAATGGCGGTGTGTGAAGTCATAGAATGGAGGTTTTTGAAGTCACAGAATGGAAGTGTGTGAAGTCATAGAATGGAGGTGTGTGAAGTCAGATTGGAGGTGTGTGAAGTCATAGAATGGAGGTGTGTCAACTCAGAATGGAGGTGTGTGAAGTCATAGAATGGAAATGTGTGAAGTCATAGATTGGAGGTGTGTGAAATCATAGAATGGAGGTGTGTGAAGTCACAGAATTGAGGTGTGTGAAGTCACAGAATGGAGGTGTGTGAAGTCAGAATGGAGGTGGGTGAAGTCATAGAATGGAGGTGTGTGAAATCACAAAGCATTTGTGTGAACTCATTGAATGGAGGTCTGTGAAGTCACAATGTAGGTGTGTGAAGTCACAGAATGGAGGTGTGTGAAGTCACAGAATGGAGGTGTGTGAAGTCACAGAATGGAGGTGTGTGAAGTCATATAATGGAGGTGTGTGAAGTCACAGAATGGAGGTGTGTGAAGTCAGAATGGAGTTGTGTGAAGTGATAGAATGGAGGTGTGTGAAGTCAGAATGGAGGTGTGTGAAATCATAGAATGGAGGTGTGTGAAGTCAGAATGGAGGTGTGTGAACTCATAGAATGGAGGTGTGTGAAGTCACAATGGAGGTGTGTGAAGTCCTAGAATGGAGGTGTGTGAAGTCACAGAATGGAGGTGTGTGAAGACATAGAATGGAGCTGTGTGAAGTCAGATTGGAGGTGTGTGAAGTCACAGAATGGAGGGGTGTGAACTCAGAATGGAGGTGTGTGAAGTCACAGAATGGAGGTGTGTGAAGTCATAGAATGGAGGTGTGTTAAGTCATAGAATGGATGTGTGTGAAGTCATAATGGAGGTGTGTGAAGTCACAGAATTGAGGTGCGTGAAGTCACAGAATGGAGGTGTGTGAAGTCATAGAATGGAGGTGTGTGAAGTCATAGAATGGAGGTGTGTGAAGTCATAGAATGGATGTTTGTTAAGTAAGAATGAAGGTGTGTTAAGTCATAGAATGGAGGTGTGTGAATTTACAGAATGGAGGTGTGTGAAGTCATAGAATGGAGCTGTGTGAAGTCAGAGTGGAGGTGTGTGAAGTCACAGAATGGAGGTGTGTGAACTCAGAATGGAGGTGTGTGAAGTCACAGAATGGAGGTGTGTTAAGTCACAGAATGGAGGTGTTTGAACTCAGAATGGAGGTGTGTGAAGTCACAGAATGGAGGTGTGTGAAGTCATAGAATGGAGGTGTGTGAAATCATAGAATGGAGGTTTGGGAAGTCAGAGAATGGAGCTTTGTGAAGTCAGAATGGAGGTGTGCGAAGTTACAGAATGGTGGTGTGTGAAGTCACAGAATGGAGGTTTGTGAACTCAGAATGGTGTTGTGTGAAGTCACAGAATGGAGGTGTGTGAACTCAGAATGGAGGTGTGTGAAGTCACAGAATCTAGGTGTATAAAGTCATAGAATGGAGGTGTGTGAAGTCATAATGGAGGCGTGTGAAGTCACAGAATTGAAGTGTGTGAAGTCACAGAATGGAGGTGTGTGAAGTCATAGAATGGAGGTGTGTGAAGTCAGAACGGAGGTGTGTGAACTCAGATTGGAGGTGTGGGACGTCACAATGGAGGTGTGTGAAGATATAGAATGGAGGTGTGTGAAGTCACAGAATGGAGGGGTGTGAAGTCAAAGACTGGAGGTGTGTGAAGTCATAGAATGGAGGTGTGTGAAATCATAGAATGGAGGTGTGTGAAGTCAAAATGGAGGTGTGTGAAGTCACAGAATGGAGGTGTGTGAAGACACAGAATGAAGGTGTTTGAAGTCAAAATTGTGGTGTGTGAAGTCACAAATGGAGGTGTCTGAATTCAGAATGCAGCTGTGTGAAGTAATAGAATGGAGGTGTGTGAAGTCAGAATGGAGGTGTGTGAACTCATAGAATGGAGTGTGTGAAGTCAAAATGGGGGTGTGTGAAGTCATAGAATGGGGGTGTGTGAGGTCAAATTGGAAGTGTGTGAAATCACAGAATGGAGGTGTGTCAATTCAGAAATGAGGTGTGTGAAGTCATAGAAAGGAACGGCGTAAAGTCATAGAATGGATGTTTCTGAAGAAAGAATGAAGGTGTGTGAAGTCATAGAATGGAGGTGTGTGAAGTCAAAATGGAGGTGTGTGAACTCATAGAATGCAGGTGTGTGAACTCATAGAATGGAGGTGTGTGAAGTCATGGAATGGAGGTGTGTGAAGTCAAAGAATGGAGGTGTGTGAAGTCAAACAATAAAGGTGTGTGAAACAACAGAATGGAGGTGTGTGAAATCACAGAATGGAGGTGAGTGAAGTCAAAAAGGTGGTGTGTAGAGTCACAAATTGAGGTGTGTGAACTCAGAGAATGGAGGTGTGTAAAGTCAACGAATGGAGGTGTGTGAAGTCATCGAATTGAGGTGTGTGAAGTCATGGAATGGAGGTGTGTGAAGTCACAGAATGGAGGTGTGTGAAGTCAGAAGGGAGTTGTGTGAAGTCATAGAATGGAGGTGTGTGAAGTCAGAATGGAGGTGTGTGAACTCATAGAGTGGAGGTGTGTGAAGTCACAATGGAGGTGTGTGAAATCACAGAATGGAGGTGCGTGAAGTCATAGAATGGAGGTGTGTGAAGTCATAGAATAGATGTGTGTGAAATCATAATGGAGGTGTGTGAAGTCACAGAATTGAGGTGTGTGAAGTCAGAGAATTGAGGTGTGTTAAGTCATAGAATGGAGGTGTGTGAAGGCATAGAATGGAGGTGTGTGAAGTCATAGAAGGGAGCTGTGTGAAGTGAGAATGGAGGTGTGTGAAGTCACAGAATGGAGGTGTGTTAAGTCACAGAACGGAGGTGTTTGAACTCAGAATGGAGGTGTGTGAAGTCACAGAATGGAGGTGTGGGAAGTCATAGAATGGAGGTGTGTGAAATCATAGAATGGTGGTGTGGGAAGTCAGAGAATGGAGCTGTGTGAAGACAAAATGGAGGTGTGTGAAGTCACAGAATGGAGGTGTGTGAAGTCATAGAATGGAGGTGTGTGAAGTCATAGAATGGATGTGTGTGAAGTCATAATGGAGGTGTGTGAAGTCACAGAATGGAGGTGTGAAGTCATAGAATGGAGCTGTCTGAAGTCAGATTGGAGGTGTGTGAAGTCACAGAATGGAGGTGTGTTAAGTCACAAAACGGAGGTGTTTGGACTCAGAATGGAGGTGTGTGAAGTCACAGAATGGAGGTGTGTGAAGTAATAGAATGTAGCTGTGTGAAGTCAGATTGGAGGTGTGTGAAGTCACAGAATGGAGGTGTGTGAACTCAGAATGGAGGTGTGTGAAATCACAGAATGGAGGTGTGTGAAGTCAGAGAATGGAGGTGTGTGAAGTCATAGAATGGAGGTGTGTGAAGTCATAATGGAGGTGTGTGAAGTCACAGAATTGATGTGTGTGAAGTCACAGAATGAAGGTGTGTGAAGTCATAGAATGGAGGTGTGTGAAGACATAGAATGGAGGTGTGTGAAGTCAGATTGGAGGTGTGGGAAGTCACAATGGAGGTGTGTGAAGTTATAGAATGGAGGTGTGTGAAGTCACAGAATGGAGGGGTGTGAAGTCAAAGACTGGAGTTGTGTGAAGTCATAGAATGGAGGTGTCTGAACTCATAGAATGGAGGTGTGTGAAGTCACAGAATGAAGGTGCGTTAAGTCACAGAATGGAGGTGTGTGAACTCAGAATGGAGGTGTGTGAAGTCACAGAATGGAGGTGTGGGAAATCATAGAATGGAGTTGTGTGAAGTCACAGAATGGAGTTGTGTGAAGTCACAGAATGGAGGTGTGTGAAGTCACAGAATGGAGGTGTGTGAACTCACAATGGAGGTGTGTGGAGTCAAAGAATGGAGGTGTGAGAATTAATAGAATGGAGGTGTGAGAAATCATAGAATGGAGGTGTGTGAAGTCACAGAATGGAGTTGTGTGAAGTCACAGAATGGAGTTGTGTGAAGTCACAGAATGGAGGTGTGTGAAGTCACAGAATGGAGGTGTGTGAATTCACAATGGAGGTGTGTGAAGTCAAAGAATGGAGGTGTGTGAAGTCATAGAATGGAATTGTGTGAAGTCATAAAATGGAGGTGTGTGAAGTGAGAATGGAGGTGTGTGAAGTCACAGAATGGAGGTTTGTGAAGTCATGGAATGGAGGTGTGTGAAGTCATAGAATGGATGTTTCTGAAGTAGAATGAAGGTGTGTGAAGTCATAGAATGGAGGTGTGTGAAGTCAAAATGGAGGTGTGTGAACTCATAAAATGGAGATGTGTGAAGTCATGGAATGGAGGTGTGTGAAGTCCAAGGATATAGGTGTGTGAATCAAACAATGGTGGTGTGTGAAGTCACAGAATGCAGGTGTGTTAAGTCAAAGAATGGAAGAGTGTGAAGTCAAAATGGAGGTGTGTGAAGTCAGAGAATGGTGGTGTGTAAAGTCACAGAATGAAGGTGTCTGAAGTCAGAATGCAGCTGTGTGAAGCCATAGAATCGAGGTGTGTGAAGTCAGAATGGAGGTGTGTGAACTCATAGAATGGAGCTGTGTGAAGTCAGATTGGAGGTGTGTGAAGTCACAGAATGGAGGTGTGTGAACTCAGAATGGAGGTGTGTGAAATCACAGAATGGAGGTGTGTGAAGTCATAAAATGGAGGTGTGTGAAGTCATAGAATGGATGTCTGTGAAGTCATAATGGAGGTGTGTGAAGTCACAGAATTGAGGTGTGTGAAGTCACAGAATGGAGGTGTGTGAAGTCATCAATGGAGGTGTGTGAAGTCATAGAATGGAGGTGTGTGAAGTCACAGAATAGAGGTGTGTTAAGTCACAGAACGGAGGTGTTTGTACTCAGAATGGAGGTGTGTGAAGTCACAGAATGGAGGTTTGTGAAGTCATAGAATGGAGGTGTGTGAAATCATAGAATGGAGGTGTGTGAAGTCAGAGAATGGAGCTGTGTGAAATCAGAAGTGAGGTGTGCGAAGTCACAGAATTGAGGTGTGTGAACTCAGAATGGAGGTGTGTGAAGTCACAGAATCTAGGTGTGTGAAGTCATAGAATGGAGGTGTGTGAAGTCATAGAATGGAGGTGTGTGAAGTCATAATGGAGGCATGTGAAGTCACAGAATTGAGGTGTGTGAAGTCACAGAATGGAGGTGTGTGAAGTCATAGAATGGAGGTGTGTGAAATCATAGAATGGAGGTTTGGGAAGTCAGAGAATGGAGCTTTTTGAAGTCAGAATGGAGGTGTGCGAAGTCACAGAATGGAGGTGTGTGACCTCAGAATGGAGGTGTGTGAAGTCACAGAATCTAGGTGTGTGAAGTCATAGAATGGAGGTGTGTGAAGTCATAGAATGGAGGTGTGTGAAGTCATAATGGAGGCGTGTGAAGTCACAGAATTGAGGTGTGTGAAGTCACAGAATGGAGGTGTGTGAAGTCATAGAATGGAGGTGTGTGAAGTCAGAACGGAGGTGTGTGAACTCAGATTGGAGGTGTGGGACGTCACAATGGAGGTGTGTGAAGATATAGAATGGAGGTGTGTGAAGTCACAGAATGGAGGGGTGTGAAGTCAAAAACTGGAGGTGTGTGAAGTCATAGAATGGAGGTGTGTGAAGTCATAGAATGGAGGTGTGTGAAGTCAAAATGGAGGTGTGTGAACTCATAAAATGGTGATGTGTGAAGTCATGGAATGGAGGTGTGTGAAGTCCAAGAATATAGGTGTGTGAAGTCAAACAATGGTGGTGTGTGAATTCACAGAATGCAGGTGTGTTAAGTCAAAGAATGGAAGTGTGTGAAGTCAAAATGGAGGTGTGTGAAGTCACAGAATTGAGGTGTGTGAAGTCACAGAATGAAGGTGTTTGAAGTCAAAATTGTGGTGTGTGAAGTCACAAATGAAGGTGTCTGAAGTCAGAATGCAGCTGTGTGAAGTCATAGAATGGAGGTGTGTGAAGTCAGAATGGAGGTTTGTGAACTCATAGAATGGAGTGTGTGAAGTCAGAATGGGGGTGTGTGAAGTCATAGAATGGGGGTGTGTGAGATCAAATTGGAGGTGGGTGAAATCACAGAATGGAGGTGTGTCAACTCAGAAATGAGGTGTGTGAAGTCATAGAATGGAAGTGCGTGAAGTCATAGAATGGATGTTTCTGAAGTAAGAATGACGGTGTGTGAAGTCATAGAATGGAGGTGTGTGAAGTCAAAATGGAGGTGTATGAACTCATAGAATGGAGGTGTGTGAACTCCTAGAATGGAGGTGTGTGAAGTCATGGAATGGAGGTGTGTGAAGTCAAAGAATGGAGGTGTGTGAAGTCAATAAGGTGGTGTGTAGAGTCACAAATTGAGGTGTGTGAACTCATAGAATGGATTCGTGTAAAGTCAAAGAATGAAGGTGTGTGAAGTCATCGAATTGAGGTGTGTGAACTCATGGAATGGAGGTGTGTGAAGTCACAGAATGGAGGTGTGTGAAGTCAAAATGGAGTTGTGTGAAGTCATAGAATGGAGGTGTGTGAAATCAGAATGGAGGTGTGTGAAGTCATAGAGTGGAGGTGTGTGAAGTCACAATGGAGGTGTGTGAAGTCATAGAATGGAGGTGTGTGAAGTCACAGAATGGAGGTGTGTGAAGTCATAGAATGGAGCTGTGTGAAGTCAGATTGGAGGTGTGTGAAGTCACAGAATGGAGGTGTGTGAACTCAGAATGGAGGTGTGTGAAATCACAGAATGGAGGTGTGTGAAGTCATAGAATGGAGGTGTGTGAAGTCATAGAATGGATGTGTGTGAAATCATAATGGAGGTGTGTGAAGTCACAGAATTGAGGTGTGTGAAGTCACAGAATGGAGGTGTGTGAAGTCATAGAATGGATGTTTGTTAAGTAAGAATGAAGGTGTGTTAAGTAATAGAATGGAGGTGTGTGAAGGCACAGAATGGAGGTGTGTGAAGTCATAGAATGGAGCTGTGTGAAGTCAGAATGGAGGTGTGTGAACTCAGAATGGAGGTGTGTGAAGTCACAGAATGGAGATGTGGGAAGTCATAGAATGGAGTTGTGTGAAGTCACAGAATGGAGGTGTGTGAATTAATAGAATGGAGTTTGAGAAATCATAGAATGGAGGTGTGTGAAGTCACAGAATGGAGGTGTGTGAAGTCATAGAATGGAGGTGTGTGAAGTCATAGAATGGATATTTGTTAAGTAAGAATGAAGGTGTGTAAAGTCACAGAATGGAGGTGCGTGAAGACATAGAATGGAGGTGTGTGAAGTCACAGAATGGAGGTCTGTGAAGTCATAGAATGGAGCTGTGTGAAGTCAGATTGGAGGTGTGTGAAGTCACAGAATGGAGGTGTGTGAACTCAGAATGGAGGTGTGTGAAGTCACAGAATGGAGGTGCGTGAAGACATAGAATGGAGGTGTGTGAAGTCACAGAATGGAGGTCTGTGAAGTCATAGAATGGAGCTGTGTGAAGTCAGATTAGAGGTGTGTGAAGGCACAGAATGGAGGTGCGTGAAATCAGAATGGAGGTGTGTGAAGTCACAGAATGGAGGTGTGTGAAGTCATAGAATGGAGGTGTGTGAAGTCATAGAATGGATGTGTGTGAAGTCATAATGGAGGTGTGTGAAGTCACAGAATTGAGGTGTGTGAAGTCACAGAATGGAGGTGTGTGAAGTCATAGAATGGAGGTGTGTGAAGTCATAGAATGGAGGTGTGCGAAGTCAAAGAATGGATGTTTGTTAAGTAAGAATGAAGGTGTGTTAAGTCATAGAATGCAGGTGTGTGAAGGCACAGAATGGAGGTGTGTGAAGTCATAGAATGGAGCTGTGTGAAGTCAGATTTTAGGTGTGTGAAGTCACAGAATGGAGGTGTGTGAACTCAGAATGGAGGTGTGTGAAGTCACAGAATGGAAGTGTGTTAAGTCACAGAACGGAGGTTTTTGAACTCAGAATGGAGGTGTGTGAAGTCACAGAATGGAGGTGTGTGAAGTCATAGAATGGAGGTGTGTGAAATCATAGAATGGAGGTGTGGGAAGTCAGAGAATGGAGCTGTGTGAAGTCAGAATGGAGGTGTGCGAAGTGACAGAATGGAGGTGTGTGAACTCAGAATGGCGGTGTGTGAAGTCACAGAATCTATGTGTGTGAAGTCATAGAATGGAGGTGTGTGAAGTGATAGAATGGAGGTGTGTGAAGTCATAATGGAGGCATGTGAAGTCACAGAATTGAGGAGTGTGAAGTCACAGAATGGAGGTGTGTGAAGTCATAGAATGGAGGTGTGTGAAATCACAGAATGGAGGTGTGTCAACTCAGAAATGAGGTGTGTGAAGTCATAGAATGGAAGTGCGTGAAGTCATAGAATGGATGTTTCTGAAGTAAGAATGAAGGTGTGTGAAGTCATAGAATGGAGGTGTGTGAAGTCAAAATGGAGGTGTGTGAACTCATAGAATGGAGGTGTGTGAACTCATAGAATGGAGGTGTGTGAAGTCATGGAATGGAGGTGTGTGAAGTCAAAGAATGGAGGTGTGTGAAGTCAAACAATAAAGGTGTGTGAAGTCACAGAGTGGAGGTGTGTGAAATCACAGAATGTAGGTGTGTGAAGTCAATAAGGTGGTGTGTAGAGTCACAAATTGAGGTGTGTGAACTCATAGAATGGATTTGTGCAAAGTCAAAGAATGGAGGTGTGTGAAGTCATCGAATTGAGGTGTGTGAAATCATGGAATGGAGGTGTGTGAAGTCATAGAATGGAGGTGTGTGAAGTCAGAATGGAGGTGTGTGAAGTCATAGAATGGATGTTTGTTAAGTAAGAATGAAGGTGTGTTAAGTAATAGAATGGAGGTGTGTGAAGGCACAGAATGGAGGTGTGTGAAGTCATAGAATGGAGCTGTGTGAAGTCAGAATGGAGGTGTGTGAACTCAGAATGGAGGTGTGTGAAGTCACAGAATGGAGGTGTGTGAATTAATAGAATGGAGATGTGAGAAATCATAGAATGGAGGTGTATGAAGTCACAGAATGGAGGTGTGTGAAGTCATAGAATGGAGGTGTGTGAAGTCATAGAATGGATGTTTGTTAAGTAAGAATGAAGGTGTGTTAAGTAATAGAATGGAGGTGTGTGAAGTCACAGAATGGAGGTGCGTGAAGACATAGAATGGAGGTGTGTGAAGTCACAGAATGGAGGTCTGTGAAGTCATAGAATGGAGCTGTGTGAAGTCAGATTGGAGGTGTGTGAAGGCACAGAATGGAGGTGCGTGAACTCAGAATGGAGGTGTGTGAAGTCACAGAATGGAGGTGTGTGAAGTCATAGAATGGAGGTGTGTGAAGTCATAGAATGGATGTGTGTGAAGTCATAATAGAGGTGTGTGAAGTCACAGAATTGAGGTGTGTGAAGTCACAGAATGGAGGTGTGTGAAGTCATAGAATGGAGGTGTGTGAAGTCATAGAATGGAGGTGTGTGAAGTCATAGAATGGATGTTTGTTAAGTAAGAATGAACGTGTGTTAAGTCATAGAATGTAGGTGTGTGAAGGCAGAGAATGGAGGTGTGTGAAGTCATAGAATGGAGCTCTGTGAAGTCAGATTTTAGGTGTGTGAAGTCACAGAATGGAGGTGTGTGAACTCAGAATAGAGGTGTGTGAAGTCACAGAATGGAGGTGTGTGAAGTCATAGAATGGAGGTGTGTGAAGTCATAGAATGGATGTGTGTGAAGTCATAATTGAGGTGTGAGAAGTCACAGAATTGAGGTGTGTGAAGTCACAGAATGGAGGTGTGTGAAGTCATAGAATGGTGGTGTGTGAAATCATAGAATTTAGGTGTGTGAAGTCATAGAATGGATGTTTGTTAAGTAAGAATGAAGGTGTGTTAAGTCATAGAATGGAGGTGTGTGAAGGCACAGAATGGAGGTGTGTGAAGTCATAGAATGGAGCTGTGTGAAGTCATAATGGAGGTGTGTGAAGTCACAGAATGGAGGTGTGTGAACTCAGAATGGAGGTGTGTGAAGACACAGAATGGAGGTGTGTTAAGTCACAGAACGGAGGTGTTTGAACTCAGAATGGAGGTGTGTGAAGTCACAGAATGGAGGTGTGTGAAGTCATAGAATGGAGGTGTGTGAAATCATAGAATGGATGTGTGGGAAGTCAGAGAATGGAGCTGTGTGAAGTCAGAATGGAGGTGTGTGAAGTCACACAATGGAGGTGTGTGAACTCAGAATGGAGGTGTGTGAAGTCACAGAATCTAGGTGTGTGAAGTCATAGAATGGAGGTGTGTGAAGTCATAGAATGGAGCTCTGTGAAGTCAGATTGGAGGTGTGTGAAGTCACAGAATGGAGGTGTGTGAACTCAGAATGGAGGTGTGTGAAGTCACAGAATGGAGGTGCGTGAAGACATAGAATGGAGGTGTGTGAAGTCACAGAATGGAGGTCTGTGAAGTCATAGAATGGAGCTGTGTGAAGTCAGATTGGAGGTTTGTGAAGGCACAGAATGTAGGTGCGTGAACTCAGAATGGAGGTGTGTGAAGTCACAGAATGGAGGTGTGTGAAGTCATAGAATGGAGGTGTGTGAAGTCATAGAATGGATGTGTGTGAAGTCATAATGGAGGTGTGTGAAGTCACAGAATTGAGGTGTGTGAAGTCACAGAATGGAGGTGTGTGAAGTCATAGAATGGAGGTGTGTGAAGTCATAGAATGGAGGTGTGTGAAGTCATAGAATGGATGTTTGTTAAGTAAGAATGAAGGTGTGTTAAGTCATAGAATGGAGGTGTGTGAAGGCACAGAATGGAGGTGTGTGAAGTCATAGAATGGAGCTGTGTGAAGTCAGATTTTAGGTGTGTGAAGTCACAGAATGGAGGTGTGTGAACTCAGAATAGAGGTGTGTGAAGTCACAGAATGGAGGTGTGTGAAGTCATAGAATGGAGGTGTGTGAAGTCATAGAATGGATGTGTGTGAAGTTATAATGGAGGTGTGTGAAGTCACAGACTTGAGGTGTGTGAAGTCACAGTTGGAGGTGTGTGAAGTCATAGAATGGTGGTGTGTGAAATCATAGAATTTAGGTGTGTGAAGTCATAGAATGGATGTTTGTTAAGTAAGAATGAAGGTGTGTTAAGTCATAGAATGGATGTGTGTGAAGGCACAGAATGGAGGTGTGTGAAGTCATAGAATGGAGCTGTGTGAAGTCATAATGGAGGTGTGTGAAGTCACAGAATGGAGGTGTGTGAACTCAGAATGGAGGTGTGTGAAGACACAGAATGGAGGTGTGTTAAGTCACAGAACGGAGGTGTTTGAACTCAGAATGGAGGTGTGTGAAGTCACAGAATGGAGGTGTGTGAAGTCATAGAATGGAGGTGTGTGAAATCATAGAATGGAGGTGTGTGAAGTCACAGAATGAAGGTGCGTTAAGTCACAGAATAGAGGTTTGTGAACTCAGAATGGAGGTGTGTGAAGTCACAGAATGGTGTTGTGGGAAGTCATAGAATGGAGTGTGTGAAGTCACTATGGGGCTGTGTGAAGTCATAGAATGGGGGTGTGTGAAGTCAAATTGGAGGTGTGTGAAATCACAGAATGGAGGTGTGTCAACACAGAAATGAGGTGTGTGAAGTCATAGAATGGAGGTGTGTGAATTCACAGAATGGAAGTGTGTGAAATCATAGAATGGAGGTGTGTGAAGTGAAAGAATTGAGGTTTGTGAAGTCAGAATGGAGGTGTGTGAAGTCAGGATGGATGTGGGTGAAGTCACAGAATGGAGGTGTGGGAACTCAGAATGGAGGTGTGTGGTCACAGAACGGAGGTTTCTGAAGTCACAGAATGGAGGTGCGTGAAGTCATAGAATGGATGTTTCTGAAGTGAGAATGAAGGTGTATGAAGTCAAAGAATGGAGGTGTGTGAAGTCAAAATGGAGGTGTGTGAACTCATTGAATAGAGGTGTGTGAACTCATAGAATGGAGGTGTGTGAAGTCAAAGAATGGAGGTGTGTGAAGTCAAATAATAAAGGTGTGTGAAGTCACAGAATGGAGGTGTGTGAACTCATAGAATGGAGGTGCATGAAGTCAAAGAATGGAGGTGTGTGAATTCATCGAATGGAGGTGTGTGAAGTCATGGAATGGAGGTGTGAAGTCAGATGGAGTTGTGTGAAGTCATAGAATGGAGGTGTGTGAAGTCAGAATGGAGGTGTGTGAAGTCATAGAATGAAGGTGTGTGAAGTCAGAATGGAGGTGTGTGAACTCATAGAATGGAGGTGTGTGAAGTCACAATGGAGGTGTGTGAAGTCATAGAATGTAGGTTTTTGAAGTCACAGAATGAAAGTGTGTGAAGTCATAGAATGGAGGTGTGTGAAGTCAGATTGGAGGTGTGTGAAGTCATAGAATGGAGGTGTGTCAACTCAGAAAGGAGGTGTGTGAAGTCATAGAATGGAGATGTGTGAAGTCATAGATTGGAGGTGTGTGAAATCATAGAATGGAGGTGTGTGAAGTCACAGAATTGAGGTGTGTGAAGTCAGAATGGAGGTGTGTGAAGTCAGAATGTAGGTGGGTGAAGTCATAGAATGGAGGTGTGTGAATTCACAATGCATTTGTGTGAACTCATAGAATGGAGGTCTGTGAAGTCACAATGTAGGTGTGTGAAGTCACAGAATGGAGGTGTGTGAAGTCATAGAATGGAGGTGTGTGAAGTCACAGAATGGAGGTGTGTGAAGTCATAAAATGGAGGTGTGTGAAGTCACAGAATGGAGGTGTGTGAAGTCAGAATGGAGTTGTGTGAAGTCATAGAATGGAGGTGTGTGAAGTCAGAATGGAGGTGTGTGAAATCATAGAATGGAGGTGTGTGAAGTCAGAATAGAGGTGTGTGAACTCATAGAATGGAGGTGTGTGTAGTCACAATGGAGGTGTGTGATGTCATAGAATGGAGGTGTGTGAAGTCACGGAATGGAGGTGTGTGAAGACATAGAATGGACATGTGTGAAGTCAGATTGGAGGTATGTGAAGTCACAGAATGGAGGTGTGTGAACTCAGAATGGAGGTGTGTGAAGTCACAGAATGGAGGTGTGTGAAGTCATAGAATGGAGGTGTGTTAAGTCATAGAATGGATGTGTGTGAAGTCATAATGGAGGTGTGTGAAGTCACAGAATTGAGGTGTGTGAAGTCACAGAATGGAGGTGTGTGAAGTCATAGAATGGAAGTCTGTGAAGTAAGAACGGAGGTGTATGAACTCACATTGGAGGTGTGGGAAGTCACAATGGAGGTGTGTGAAGTTATAGAATGGAGGTGTGTGAAGTCACAGAATGGAGGGGTGTGAAGTCAAAGACTGGAGGTGTGTGAAGTCATAGAATGGAGGTGTGTGAACTCATCGAATGGAGGTGTGTGAAGTCACAGAATGAAGGTGCGTTAAGTCACAGAATGGAGGTTTGTGAACTCAGAATGGAGGTGTGTGAAGTCACAGAACGGTGGTGTGGGAAGTCATAGAATGGAGTGTGTGAAGTCACTATGGGGCTGTGTGAAGTCATAGAATGGGGGTGTGTGAAGTCAAATTGGAGGTGTGTGAAATCACAGAATGGAGGTGTGTCAACTCAGAAATGAGGTGTGTGAAGTCGTAGAATGGAGGTGTGTGAATTCACAGAATGGAAGTGTGTGAAATCATAGAATGGAGGTGTGTGAAGTCAAAGAATTGAGGTTTGTGAAGTCAGAATGGAGGTGTGTGAAGTCAGGATGGAGGTGTGTGGTCACAGAACGGAGGTTTCTGAAGTCACAGAATGGAGGTGCGTGAAGTCATAGAATGGATGTTTCTGAAGTGAGAATGAAGGTGTATGAAGTCAAAGAATGGAGGTGTGTGAAGTCAAAATGGAGGTGTGTGAACTCATAGAATAGAGGTGTGTGAACTCATAGAATTGAGGTGTGTGAAGTCATGGAATGGAGGTGTGTGAAGTCAAAGAATGGAGGTGTGTGAAGTCAAATTATAAAGGTGTGTGAGGTCACAGAATGGAGGTGTATGAACTCATAGAATGGAGGTGCATGAAGTCAAAGAATGGAGGTGTGTGAATTCATCGAATGGAGGTGTGTGAAGTCATGAAATGGAGGTGTGTGAAGTCAGATGGAGTTGTGTGAAGTCATAGAATGGAGGTGTGTGAAGTCAGAATGGAGGTGGGTGAAGTCATAGAATGAAGGTGTGTGAAGTCAGAATGGAGGTGTGTGAACTCATAGAATGGAGGTGTGTGAAGTCACAATGGAGGTGTGTGAAGTCATAGAATGGAGGTTTTTGAAGTCACAGAATGGAAGTGTGTGAAGTCATAGAATGGAGGTGTGTGAAGTCAGATTTGAGGTGTGTGAAGTCATAGAATGGAGGTGTGTCAACTCAGAAAGGAGGTGTGTGAAGTCATAGAATGAAGATGTGTGAAGTCATAGATTGGAGGTGTGTGAAATCATAGAATGGAGGTGTGTGAAGTCACAGAATTGAGGTGTGTGAAGTCAGAATGGAGGTGTGTGAAGTCAGAATGGAGGTGGGTACAGTCATAGAATGGAGGTGTGTGAATTCACAATGCATTTGTGTGAACTCATAGAATGGAGGTCTGTGAAGTCACAATGTAGGTGTGTGAAGTCACAGAATGGAGGTGTGTGAAGTCATAGAATGGAGGTGTGTGAAGTCACAGAATGGAGGTGTGTGAAGTCATAAAATGGAGGTGTGTGAAGTCACAGAATGGAGGTGTGTGAAGTCAGAATGGAGTTGTGTGAAGTCATAGAATGGAGGTGTGTGAAGTCAGAATGGAGGTGTGTGAAATCATAGAATGGAGGTGTGTGAAGTCAGAATAGAGGTGTGTGAACTCATAGAATGGAGGTGTGTGTAGTCACAATGGAGGTGTGTGATGTCATAGAATGGAGGTGTGTGAAGTCACGGAATGGAGGTGTGTGAAGACATAGAATGGACATGTGTGAAGTCAGATTGGAGGTATGTGAAGTCACAGAATGGAGGTGTGTGAACTCAGAATGGAGGTGTGTGAAGTCACAGAATGGAGGTGTGTGAAGTCATAGAATGGAGGTGTGTTAAGTCATAGAATGGATGTGTGTGAAGTCATAATGGAGGTGTGTGAAGTCACAGAATTGAGGTGTGTGAAGTCACAGAATGGAGGTGTGTGAAGTCATAGAATGGAAGTCTGTGAAGTAAGAACGGAGGTGTATGAACTCACATTGGAGGTGTGGGAAGTCACAATGGAGGTGTGTGAAGTTATAGAATGGAGGTGTGTGAAGTCACAAAATGGAGGGGTGTGAAGTCAAAGACTGGAGGTGTGTGAAGTCATAGAATGGAGGTGTGTGAACTCATCGAATGGAGGTGTGTGAAGTCACAGAATGAAGGTGCGTTAAGTCACAGAATGGAGGTTTGTGAACTCAGAATGGAGGTGTGTGAAGTCACAGAACGGTGGTGTGGGAAGTCATAGAATGGAGTGTGTGAAGTCACTATGGGGCTGTGTGAAGTCATAGAATGGGGGTGTGTGAAGTCAAATTGGAGGTGTGTGAAATCACAGAATGGAGGTGTGTCAACTCAGAAATGAGGTGTGTGAAGTCGTAGAATGGAGGTGTGTGAATTCACAGAATGGAAGTGTGTGAAATCATAGAATGGAGGTGTGTGAAGTCAAAGAATTGAGGTTTGTGAAGTCAGAATGGAGGTGTGTGAAGTCAGGATGGAGGTGTGTGGTCACAGAACGGAGGTTTCTGAAGTCACAGAATGGAGGTGCGTGAAGTCATAGAATGGATGTTTCTGAAGTGAGAATGAAGGTGTATGAAGTCAAAGAATGGAGGTGTGTGAAGTCAAAATGGAGGTGTGTGAACTCATAGAATAGAGGTGTGTGAACTCATAGAATTGAGGTGTGTGAAGTCATGGAATGGAGGTGTGTGAAGTCAAAGAATGGAGGTGTGTGAAGTCAAATTATAAAGGTGTGTGAGGTCACAGAATGGAGGTGTATGAACTCATAGAATGGAGGTGCATGAAGTCAAAGAATGGAGGTGTGTGAATTCATCGAATGGAGGTGTGTGAAGTCATGAAATGGAGGTGTGTGAAGTCAGATGGAGTTGTGTGAAGTCATAGAATGGAGGTGTGTGAAGTCAGAATGGAGGTGGGTGAAGTCATAGAATGAAGGTGTGTGAAGTCAGAATGGAGGTGTGTGAACTCATAGAATGGAGGTGTGTGAAGTCACAATGGAGGTGTGTGAAGTCATAGAATGGAGGTTTTTGAAGTCACAGAATGGAAGTGTGTGAAGTCATAGAATGGAGGTGTGTGAAGTCAGATTTGAGGTGTGTGAAGTCATAGAATGGAGGTGTGTCAACTCAGAAAGGAGGTGTGTGAAGTCATAGAATGAAGATGTGTGAAGTCATAGATTGGAGGTGTGTGAAATCATAGAATGGAGGTGTGTGAAGTCACAGAATTGAGGTGTGTGAAGTCAGAATGGAGGTGTGTGAAGTCAGAATGGAGGTGGGTACAGTCATAGAATGGAGGTGTGTGAATTCACAATGCATTTGTGTGAACTCATAGAATGGAGGTCTGTGAAGTCACAATGTAGGTGTGTGAAGTCACAGAA
Source organism: Megascapheus bottae (assembly GCA_024803745.1). Classification (NCBI taxonomy): domain Eukaryota; kingdom Metazoa; phylum Chordata; class Mammalia; order Rodentia; family Geomyidae; genus Megascapheus; species Megascapheus bottae. The sequence goes on from JANJXV010000464.1 coordinate 525,906, forward strand.
TGGAGGTGTGTGAAGTCATAGAATGGAGGTGTGTGAAGTCACAGAATGGAGGTGTGTGAAGTCATAAAATGGAGGTGTGTGAAGTCACAGAATGGAGGTGTGTGAAGTCAGAATGGAGTTGTGTGAAGTCATAGAATGGAGGTGTGTGAAGTCAGAATGGAGGTGTGTGAAATCATAGAATGGAGGTGTGTGAAGTCAGAATAGAGGTGTGTGAACTCATAGAATGGAGGTGTGTGTAGTCACAATGGAGGTGTGTGATGTCATAGAATGGAGGTGTGTGAAGTCACGGAATGGAGGTGTGTGAAGACATAGAATGGACATGTGTGAAGTCAGATTGGAGGTATGTGAAGTCACAGAATGGAGGTGTGTGAACTCAGAATGGAGGTGTGTGAAGTCACAGAATGGAGGTGTGTGAAGTCATAGAATGGAGGTGTGTTAAGTCATAGAATGGATGTGTGTGAAGTCATAATGGAGGTGTGTGAAGTCACAGAATTGAGGTGTGTGAAGTCACAGAATGGAGGTGTGTGAAGTCATAGAATGGAAGTCTGTGAAGTAAGAACGGAGGTGTATGAACTCACATTGGAGGTGTGGGAAGTCACAATGGAGGTGTGTGAAGTTATAGAATGGAGGTGTGTGAAGTCACAAAATGGAGGGGTGTGAAGTCAAAGACTGGAGGTGTGTGAAGTCATAGAATGGAGGTGTGTGAACTCATCGAATGGAGGTGTGTGAAGTCACAGAATGAAGGTGCGTTAAGTCACAGAATGGAGGTTTGTGAACTCAGAATGGAGGTGTGTGAAGTCACAGAACGGTGGTGTGGGAAGTCATAGAATGGAGTGTGTGAAGTCACTATGGGGCTGTGTGAAGTCATAGAATGGGGGTGTGTGAAGTCAAATTGGAGGTGTGTGAAATCACAGAATGGAGGTGTGTCAACTCAGAAATGAGGTGTGTGAAGTCATAGAATGGAGGTGTGTGAATTCACAGAATGGAAGTGTGTGAAATCATAGAATGGAGGTGTGTGAAGTCAAAGAATTGAGGTTTGTGAAGTCAGAATGGAGGTGTGTGAAGTCAGGATGGAGGTGTGTGGTCACAGAACGGAGGTTTCTGAAGTCACAGAATGGAGGTGCGTGAAGTCATAGAATGGATGTTTCTGAAGTGAGAATGAAGGTGTATGAAGTCAAAGAATGGAGGTGTGTGAAGTCAAAATGGAGGTGTGTGAACTCATAGAATAGAGGTGTGTGAACTCATAGAATTGAGGTGTGTGAAGTCATGGAATGGAGGTGTGTGAAGTCAAAGAATGGAGGTGTGTGAAGTCAAATTATAAAGGTGTGTGAAGTCACAGAATGGAGGTGTATGAACTCATAGAATGGAGGTGCATGAAGTCAAAGAATGGAGGTGTGTGAATTCATCGAATGGAGGTGTGTGAAGTCATGAAATGGAGGTGTGTGAAGTCAGATGGAGTTGTGTGAAGTCATAGAATGGAGGTGTGTGAAGTCAGAATGGAGGTGGGTGAAGTCATAGAATGAAGGTGTGTGAAGTCAGAATGGAGGTGTGTGAACTCATAGAATGGAGGTGTGTGAAGTCACAATGGAGGTGTGTGAAGTCATAGAATGGAGGTTTTTGAAGTCACAGAATGGAAGTGTGTGAAGTCATAGAATGGAGGTGTGTGAAGTCAGATTTGAGGTGTGTGAAGTCATAGAATGGAGGTGTGTCAACTCAGAAAGGAGGTGTGTGAAGTCATAGAATGGAGATGTGTGAAGTCATAGATTGGAGGTGTGTGAAAGCATAGAATGGAGGTGTGTGAAGTCACAGAATTGAGGTGTGTGAAGTCAGAATGGAGGTGTGTGAAGTCAGAATGTAGGTGGGTGAAGTCATAGAATGGAGGTGTGTGAATTCACAATGCATTTGTGTGAACTCATAGAATGGAGGTCTGTGAAGTCACAATGTAGGTGTGTGAAGTCACAGAATGGAGGTGTGTGAAGTCATAGAATGGAGGTGTGTGAAGTCACAGAATGGAGGTGTGTGAAGTCATAAAATGGAGGTGTGTGAAGTCACAGAATGGAGGTGTGTGAAGTCAGAATGGAGTTGTGTGAAGTCATAGAATGGAGGTGTGTGAAGTCAGAATGGAGGTGTGTGAAATCATAGAATGGAGGTGTGTGAAGTCAGAATAGAGGTGTGTGAACTCATAGAATGGAGGTGTGTGTAGTCACAATGGAGGTGTGTGATGTCATAGAATGGAGGTGTGTGAAGTCACGGAATGGAGGTGTGTGAAGACATAGAATGGACATGTGTGAAGTCAGATTGGAGGTATGTGAAGTCACAGAATGGAGGTGTGTGAACTCAGAATGGAGGTGTGTGAAGTCACAGAATGGAGGTGTGTGAAGTCATAGAATGGAGGTGTGTTAAGTCATAGAATGGATGTGTGTGAAGTCATAATGGAGGTGTGTGAAGTCACAGAATTGAGGTGTGTGAAGTCACAGAATGGAGGTGTGTGAAGTCATAGAATGGAAGTCTGTGAAGTAAGAACGGAGGTGTATGAACTCACATTGGAGGTGTGGGAAGTCACAATGGAGGTGTGTGAAGTTATAGAATGGAGGTGTGTGAAGTCACAGAATGGAGGGGTGTGAAGTCAAAGACTGGAGGTGTGTGAAGTCATAGAATGGAGGTGTGTGAACTCATCGAATGGAGGTGTGTGAAGTCACAGAATGAAGGTGCGTTAAGTCACAGAATGGAGGTTTGTGAACTCAGAATGGAGGTGTGTGAAGTCACAGAACGGTGGTGTGGGAAGTCATAGAATGGAGTGTGTGAAGTCACTATGGGGCTGTGTGAAGTCATAGAATGGGGGTGTGTGAAGTCAAATTGGAGGTGTGTGAAATCACAGAATGGAGGTGTGTCAACTCAGAAATGAGGTGTGTGAAGTCATAGAATGGAGGTGTGTGAATTCACAGAATGGAAGTGTGTGAAATCATAGAATGGAGGTGTGTGAAGTCAAAGAATTGAGGTTTGTGAAGTCAGAATGGAGGTGTGTGAAGTCAGGATGGAGGTGTGTGGTCACAGAACGGAGGTTTCTGAAGTCACAGAATGGAGGTGCGTGAAGTCATAGAATGGATGTTTCTGAAGTGAGAATGAAGGTGTATGAAGTCAAAGAATGGAGGTGTGTGAAGTCAAAATGGAGGTGTGTGAACTCATAGAATAGAGGTGTGTGAACTCATAGAATTGAGGTGTGTGAAGTCATGGAATGGAGGTGTGTGAAGTCAAAGAATGGAGGTGTGTGAAGTCAAATTATAAAGGTGTGTGAAGTCACAGAATGGAGGTGTATGAACTCATAGAATGGAGGTGCATGAAGTCAAAGAATGGAGGTGTGTGAATTCATCGAATGGAGGTGTGTGAAGTCATGAAATGGAGGTGTGTGAAGTCAGATGGAGTTGTGTGAAGTCATAGAATGGAGGTGTGTGAAGTCAGAATGGAGGTGGGTGAAGTCATAGAATGAAGGTGTGTGAAGTCAGAATGGAGGTGTGTGAACTCATAGAATGGAGGTGTGTGAAGTCACAATGGAGGTGTGTGAAGTCATAGAATGGAGGTTTTTGAAGTCACAGAATGGAAGTGTGTGAAGTCATAGAATGGAGGTGTGTGAAGTCAGATTTGAGGTGTGTGAAGTCATAGAATGGAGGTGTGTCAACTCAGAAAGGAGGTGTGTGAAGTCATAGAATGGAGATGTGTGAAGTCATAGATTGGAGGTGTGTGAAAGCATAGAATGGAGGTGTGTGAAGTCACAGAATTGAGGTGTGTGAAGTCAGAATGGAGGTGTGTGAAGTCAGAATGTAGGTGGGTGAAGTCATAGAATGGAGGTGTGTGAATTCACAATGCATTTGTGTGAACTCATAGAATGGAGGTCTGTGAAGTCACAATGTAGGTGTGTGAAGTCACAGAATGGAGGTGTGTGAAGTCATAGAATGGAGGTGTGTGAAGTCACAGAATGGAGGTGTGTGAAGTCATAAAATGGAGGTGTGTGAAGTCACAGAATGGAGGTGTGTGAAGTCAGAATGGAGTTGTGTGAAGTCATAGAATGGAGGTGTGTGAAGTCAGAATGGAGGTGTGTGAAATCATAGAATGGAGGTGTGTGAAGTCAGAATAGAGGTGTGTGAACTCATAGAATGGAGGTGTGTGTAGTCACAATGGAGGTGTGTGATGTCATAGAATGGAGGTGTGTGAAGTCACGGAATGGAGGTGTGTGAAGACATAGAATGGACATGTGTGAAGTCAGATTGGAGGTATGTGAAGTCACAGAATGGAGGTGTGTGAACTCAGAATGGAGGTGTGTGAAGTCACAGAATGGAGGTGTGTGAAGTCATAGAATGGAGGTGTGTTAAGTCATAGAATGGATGTGTGTGAAGTCATAATGGAGGTGTGTGAAGTCACAGAATTGAGGTGTGTGAAGTCACAGAATGGAGGTGTGTGAAGTCATAGAATGGAAGTCTGTGAAGTAAGAACGGAGGTGTATGAACTCACATTGGAGGTGTGGGAAGTCACAATGGAGGTGTGTGAAGTTATAGAATGGAGGTGTGTGAAGTCACAGAATGGAGGGGTGTGAAGTCAAAGACTGGAGGTGTGTGAAGTCATAGAATGGAGGTGTGTGAACTCATCGAATGGAGGTGTGTGAAGTCACAGAATGAAGGTGCGTTAAGTCACAGAATGGAGGTTTGTGAACTCAGAATGGAGGTGTGTGAAGTCACAGAACGGTGGTGTGGGAAGTCATAGAATGGAGTGTGTGAAGTCACTATGGGGCTGTGTGAAGTCATAGAATGGGGGTGTGTGAAGTCAAATTGGAGGTGTGTGAAATCACAGAATGGAGGTGTGTCAACTCAGAAATGAGGTGTGTGAAGTCATAGAATGGAGGTGTGTGAATTCACAGAATGGAAGTGTGTGAAATCATAGAATGGAGGTGTGTGAAGTCAAAGAATTGAGGTTTGTGAAGTCAGAATGGAGGTGTGTGAAGTCAGGATGGAGGTGTGTGGTCACAGAACGGAGGTTTCTGAAGTCACAGAATGGAGGTGCGTGAAGTCATAGAATGGATGTTTCTGAAGTGAGAATGAAGGTGTATGAAGTCAAAGAATGGAGGTGTGTGAAGTCAAAATGGAGGTGTGTGAACTCATAGAATAGAGGTGTGTGAACTCATAGAATTGAGGTGTGTGAAGTCATGGAATGGAGGTGTGTGAAGTCAAAGAATGGAGGTGTGTGAAGTCAAATTATAAAGGTGTGTGAAGTCACAGAATGGAGGTGTATGAACTCATAGAATGGAGGTGCATGAAGTCAAAGAATGGAGGTGTGTGAATTCATCGAATGGAGGTGTGTGAAGTCATGAAATGGAGGTGTGTGAAGTCAGATGGAGTTGTGTGAAGTCATAGAATGGAGGTGTGTGAAGTCAGAATGGAGGTGGGTGAAGTCATAGAATGAAGGTGTGTGAAGTCAGAATGGAGGTGTGTGAACTCATAGAATGGAGGTGTGTGAAGTCACAATGGAGGTGTGTGAAGTCATAGAATGGAGGTTTTTGAAGTCACAGAATGGAAGTGTGTGAAGTCATAGAATGGAGGTGTGTGAAGTCAGATTTGAGGTGTGTGAAGTCATAGAATGGAGGTGTGTCAACTCAGAAAGGAGGTGTGTGAAGTCATAGAATGAAGATGTGTGAAGTCATAGATTGGAGGTGTGTGAAATCATAGAATGGAGGTGTGTGAAGTCACAGAATTGAGGTGTGTGAAGTCAGAATGGAGGTGTGTGAAGTCAGAATGGAGGTGGGTACAGTCATAGAATGGAGGTGTGTGAATTCACAATGCATTTGTGTGAACTCATAGAATGGAGGTCTGTGAAGTCACAATGTAGGTGTGTGAAGTCACAGAATGGAGGTGTGTGAAGTCATAGAATGGAGGTGTGTGAAGTCACAGAATGGAGGTGTGTGAAGTCATATAATGGAGGTGTGTGAAGTCACAGAATGGAGGTGTGTGAAGTCAGAATGGAGTTGTGTGAAGTCATAGAATGGAGGTGTGTGAAGTCAGAATCGAGGTGTGTGAAATCATAGAATGGAGGTGTGTGAAGTCAGAATGGAGGTGTGTGAACTCATAGAATGGTGGTGTGTGTAGTCACAATGGAGGTGTGTGAAGTCATAGAATGGAGGTGTGTGAAGTCACAGAATGGGGGTGTGTGAAGACATAGAATGGAGCTGTGTGAAGTGAGATTGGAGGTGTATGAAGTCACAGAATGGAGGTGTGCGAACTCAGAATGGAGGTGTGTGAAGTCACAGAATGGAGGCGTGTGAAGTCATAGAATGGAGGTGTGTTAAGTCATAGAATGGATGTGTGTGAAGTCATAATGGAGGAGTGTGAAGTCACAGAATTGAGGTGTGTGAAGTCACAGAATGGAGGTGTGTGAAGTCATAGAATGGAAGTGTGTGAAGTAAGAACGGAGGTGTATGAACTCATATTGGAGGTGTGGGAAGTCACAATGGAGGTGTGTGAAGTTATAGAATGGAGGTGTGTGAAGTCACAGAATGGAGGGGTGTGAAGTCAAAGACTGGAGGTGTGTGAAGTCATAGAATGGAGGTGTGTGAACTCATCGAATGGAGGTGTGTGAAGTCACAGAATGAAGGTGCGTTAAGTCACAGAATGGAGGTTTGTGAACTCAGAATGGAGGTGTGTGAAGTCACAGAACGGTGGTGTGGGAAGTCATAGAATGGAGTGTGTGAAGTCACTATGGGGCTGTGTGAAGTCATAGAATGGGGGTGTGTGAAGTCAAATTGGAGGTGTGTGAAATCACAGAATGGAGGTGTGTCAACTCAGAAATGAGGTGTGTGAAGTCATAGAATGGAGGTGTGTGAATTCACAGAATGGAAGTGTGTGAAATCATAGAATGGAGGTGTGTGAAGTCAAAGAATTGAGGTTTGTGAAGTCAGAATGGAGGTGTGTGAAGTCAGGATGGAGGTGTGTGGTCACAGAACGGAGGTTTCTGAAGTCACAGAATGGAGGTGCGTGAAGTCATAGAATGGATGTTTCTGAAGTGAGAATGAAGGTGTATGAAGTCAAAGAATGGAGGTGTGTGAAGTCAAAATGGAGGTGTGTGAACTCATAGAATAGAGGTGTGTGAACTCATAGAATTGAGGTGTGTGAAGTCATGGAATGGAGGTGTGTGAAGTCAAAGAATGGAGGTGTGTGAAGTCAAATTATAAAGGTGTGTGAAGTCACAGAATGGAGGTGTATGAACTCATAGAATGGAGGTGCATGAAGTCAAAGAATGGAGGTGTGTGAATTCATCGAATGGAGGTGTGTGAAGTCATGAAATGGAGGTGTGTGAAGTCAGATGGAGTTGTGTGAAGTCATAGAATGGAGGTGTGTGAAGTCAGAATGGAGGTGGGTGAAGTCATAGAATGAAGGTGTGTGAAGTCAGAATGGAGGTGTGTGAACTCATAGAATGGAGGTGTGTGAAGTCACAATGGAGGTGTGTGAAGTCATAGAATGGAGGTTTTTGAAGTCACAGAATGGAAGTGTGTGAAGTCATAGAATGGAGGTGTGTGAAGTCAGATTTGAGGTGTGTGAAGTCATAGAATGGAGGTGTGTCAACTCAGAAAGGAGGTGTGTGAAGTCATAGAATGGAGATGTGTGAAGTCATAGATTGGAGGTGTGTGAAAGCATAGAATGGAGGTGTGTGAAGTCACAGAATTGAGGTGTGTGAAGTCAGAATGGAGGTGTGTGAAGTCAGAATGTAGGTGGGTGAAGTCATAGAATGGAGGTGTGTGAATTCACAATGCATTTGTGTGAACTCATAGAATGGAGGTCTGTGAAGTCACAATGTAGGTGTGTGAAGTCACAGAATGGAGGTGTGTGAAGTCATAGAATGGAGGTGTGTGAAGTCACAGAATGGAGGTGTGTGAAGTCATAAAATGGAGGTGTGTGAAGTCACAGAATGGAGGTGTGTGAAGTCAGAATGGAGTTGTGTGAAGTCATAGAATGGAGGTGTGTGAAGTCAGAATGGAGGTGTGTGAAATCATAGAATGGAGGTGTGTGAAGTCAGAATAGAGGTGTGTGAACTCATAGAATGGAGGTGTGTGTAGTCACAATGGAGGTGTGTGATGTCATAGAATGGAGGTGTGTGAAGTCACGGAATGGAGGTGTGTGAAGACATAGAATGGACATGTGTGAAGTCAGATTGGAGGTATGTGAAGTCACAGAATGGAGGTGTGTGAACTCAGAATGGAGGTGTGTGAAGTCACAGAATGGAGGTGTGTGAAGTCATAGAATGGAGGTGTGTTAAGTCATAGAATGGATGTGTGTGAAGTCATAATGGAGGTGTGTGAAGTCACAGAATTGAGGTGTGTGAAGTCACAGAATGGAGGTGTGTGAAGTCATAGAATGGAAGTCTGTGAAGTAAGAACGGAGGTGTATGAACTCACATTGGAGGTGTGGGAAGTCACAATGGAGGTGTGTGAAGTTATAGAATGGAGGTGTGTGAAGTCACAGAATGGAGGGGTGTGAAGTCAAAGACTGGAGGTGTGTGAAGTCATAGAATGGAGGTGTGTGAACTCATCGAATGGAGGTGTGTGAAGTCACAGAATGAAGGTGCGTTAAGTCACAGAATGGAGGTTTGTGAACTCAGAATGGAGGTGTGTGAAGTCACAGAACGGTGGTGTGGGAAGTCATAGAATGGAGTGTGTGAAGTCACTATGGGGCTGTGTGAAGTCATAGAATGGGGGTGTGTGAAGTCAAATTGGAGGTGTGTGAAATCACAGAATGGAGGTGTGTCAACTCAGAAATGAGGTGTGTGAAGTCATAGAATGGAGGTGTGTGAATTCACAGAATGGAAGTGTGTGAAATCATAGAATGGAGGTGTGTGAAGTCAAAGAATTGAGGTTTGTGAAGTCAGAATGGAGGTGTGTGAAGTCAGGATGGAGGTGTGTGGTCACAGAACGGAGGTTTCTGAAGTCACAGAATGGAGGTGCGTGAAGTCATAGAATGGATGTTTCTGAAGTGAGAATGAAGGTGTATGAAGTCAAAGAATGGAGGTGTGTGAAGTCAAAATGGAGGTGTGTGAACTCATAGAATAGAGGTGTGTGAACTCATAGAATTGAGGTGTGTGAAGTCATGGAATGGAGGTGTGTGAAGTCAAAGAATGGAGGTGTGTGAAGTCAAATTATAAAGGTGTGTGAAGTCACAGAATGGAGGTGTATGAACTCATAGAATGGAGGTGCATGAAGTCAAAGAATGGAGGTGTGTGAATTCATCGAATGGAGGTGTGTGAAGTCATGAAATGGAGGTGTGTGAAGTCAGATGGAGTTGTGTGAAGTCATAGAATGGAGGTGTGTGAAGTCAGAATGGAGGTGGGTGAAGTCATAGAATGAAGGTGTGTGAAGTCAGAATGGAGGTGTGTGAACTCATAGAATGGAGGTGTGTGAAGTCACAATGGAGGTGTGTGAAGTCATAGAATGGAGGTTTTTGAAGTCACAGAATGGAAGTGTGTGAAGTCATAGAATGGAGGTGTGTGAAGTCAGATTTGAGGTGTGTGAAGTCATAGAATGGAGGTGTGTCAACTCAGAAAGGAGGTGTGTGAAGTCATAGAATGAAGATGTGTGAAGTCATAGATTGGAGGTGTGTGAAATCATAGAATGGAGGTGTGTGAAGTCACAGAATTGAGGTGTGTGAAGTCAGAATGGAGGTGTGTGAAGTCAGAATGGAGGTGGGTACAGTCATAGAATGGAGGTGTGTGAATTCACAATGCATTTGTGTGAACTCATAGAATGGAGGTCTGTGAAGTCACAATGTAGGTGTGTGAAGTCACAGAATGGAGGTGTGTGAAGTCATAGAATGGAGGTGTGTGAAGTCACAGAATGGAGGTGTGTGAAGTCATATAATGGAGGTGTGTGAAGTCACAGAATGGAGGTGTGTGAAGTCAGAATGGAGTTGTGTGAAGTCATAGAATGGAGGTGTGTGAAGTCAGAATCGAGGTGTGTGAAATCATAGAATGGAGGTGTGTGAAGTCAGAATGGAGGTGTGTGAACTCATAGAATGGTGGTGTGTGTAGTCACAATGGAGGTGTGTGAAGTCATAGAATGGAGGTGTGTGAAGTCACAGAATGGGGGTGTGTGAAGACATAGAATGGAGCTGTGTGAAGTGAGATTGGAGGTGTATGAAGTCACAGAATGGAGGTGTGCGAACTCAGAATGGAGGTGTGTGAAGTCACAGAATGGAGGCGTGTGAAGTCATAGAATGGAGGTGTGTTAAGTCATAGAATGGATGTGTGTGAAGTCATAATGGAGGAGTGTGAAGTCACAGAATTGAGGTGTGTGAAGTCACAGAATGGAGGTGTGTGAAGTCATAGAATGGAAGTGTGTGAAGTAAGAACGGAGGTGTATGAACTCATATTGGAGGTGTGGGAAGTCACAATGGAGGTGTGTGAAGTTATAGAATGGAGGTGTGTGAAGTCACAGAATGGAGGGGTGTGAAGTCAAAGACTGGAGGTGTGTGAAGTCATAGAATGGAGGTGTGTGAACTCATAGAATGGAGGTGTGTGAAGTCACAGAATGAAGGTGCGTTAAGTCACAGAATGGAGGTTTGTGAACTCAGAATGGAGGTGTGTGAAGTCACAGAATGGTGGTGTGGGAAGTCATAGAATGGAGTGTGTGAAGTCACTATGGGGCTGAGTGAAGTCATAGAATGGGGGTGTGTGAAGTCAAATTGGAGGTGTGTGAAATCACAGAATGTAGGTGTGTCAACTCAGAAATGAGGTGTGTGAAGTCATAGAATGGAGGTGTGTGAATTCACAGAATGGAAGTTTGTGAAATCATAGAATGGAGGTGTGTGAAGTCAAAGAATTGAGGTTTGTGAAGTCAGAATGGTGGTGTGTGAAGTCAGGATGGAGGTGGGTGAAGTCACAGAATGGAGGTGTGGGAACTCAGAATGGAGGTGTGTGGTCACAGAACGGAGGGTTCTGAAGTCACAGAATGGGGGTGCGTGAAGTCATAGAATGGATGTTTCTGAAGTGAGAATGAAGGTGTATGAAGTCAAAGAATGGAGGTGTGAGAAGTCAAAATGGAGGAGTGTGAACTCATAGAATAGAGGTGTGTGAACTCATAGAATGGAGGTGTGTGAAGTCATGGAATGGAGGTGTGTGAAGTCAAAGAATGGAGGTGTGTGAAGTCAAATAATAAAGGTGTGTGAAGTCACAGAATGGAGGTGTGTGAACTCATAAAATGGAGGTGCATGAAGTCAAAGAATGGAGGTGTGTGAACTCATCGAATGGAGGTGTGTGAAGTCATGGAATGGAGGTGTGTGAAGTCAGATGGAGTTGTGTGAAGTCATAGAATGGAGGTGTGTGAAGTCAGAATGGAGGTGTGTGAAGTCATAGAATGGAGGTGTGTGAAGTCAGAATGGAGGTGTGTGAACTCATAGAATGGAGGTGTGTGAAGTCACAATGGAGGTGTGTGAAGTCATAGAATGGAGGTTTTTGAAGTCAAAGAATGGAAGTGTGTGAAGTCATAGAATGGAGGTGTGTGAAGTCAGATTGGAGGTGTGTGAAGTCATAGAATGGAGGTATGTCAACTCAGAAAGGAGGTGTGTGAAGTCATAGAATGGAGATGTGTGAAGTCACAGATTGGAGGTGTGTGAAATCATACAATGGAGGTGTGTGAAGTCAGAATGGAGGTGTGTGAACTCATAGAATGGAGGTGTGTGAAGTCACAATGCAGGTGTACGAAGTCATAGAATGGAGGTGTGTGAGGTCATAGAATGGAGGTGTGTGAAGTCACAGAATGGAGGTGTGTGAAGTCATAGAATGGAGGTGTGTGAAGTCACAGAATGGAGGTGTGTGAAGTCATAGAATGGAGGTTTGTGAAGTCATAGAATTTAGGTGTGTGAAGTCATAGAATGGAGGTGTGTGAAGTCACAGAATGGAGGTGTGTGAAAGCACAAAATGGAGGTGTGTGAACTCAGAATGGAAGTGTGTGAAGTCACAGAATGGAGGTGTGTGAAGTCATAGAATGGAAGTGTGTGAAATCATAGAATGGGGGTGTGTGAAGTCACAGAACGGAGGTGTTTGACGTCAGAGAATGGAGGTGTGTGAAATCAGAATGGAGTTGTGTGAAGTGACAGAATGGAGGTGTGTGAAGTCTGAATAGATGTGTGCGAAGTCACAGAATGGAGCTGTGTGAAGTCAGAATGGAGCTGTGTGAAGCCATAGAATGGAGGTGAGTGAAGTCAGAATGGCGGTGTGTGAAGTCATAGAATGGAGGTTTTTGAAGTCACAGAATGGAAGTGTGTGAAGTCATAGAATGGAGGTGTGTGAATTCACAGAATGGAAGTTTGTGAAATCATAGAATGGAGGTGTGTGAAGTCAAAGAATTGAGGTTTGTGAAGTCAGAATGGTGGTGTGTGAAGTCAGGATGGAGGTGGGTGAAGTCACAGAATGGAGGTGTGGGAACTCAGAATGGAGGTGTGTGGTCACAGAACGGAGGGTTCTGAAGTCACAGAATGGGGGTGCGTGAAGTCATAGAATGGATGTTTCTGAAGTGAGAATGAAGGTGTATGAAGTCAAAGAATGGAGGTGTGAGAAATCAAAATGGAGGAGTGTGAACTCATAGAATAGAGGTGTGTGAACTCATAGAATGGAGGTGTGTGAAGTCATGGAATGGAGGTGTGTGAAGTCAAAGAATGGAGGTGTGTGAAGTCAAATAATAAAGGTGTGTGAAGTCACAGAATGGAGGTGTGTGAACTCATAAAATGGAGGTGCATGAAGTCAAAGAATGGAGGTGTGTGAACTCATCGAATGGAGGTGTGTGAAGTCATGGAATGGAGGTGTGTGAAGTCAGATGGAGTTGTGTGAAGTCATAGAATGGAGGTGTGTGAAGTCAGAATGGAGGTGTGTGAAGTCATAGAATGGAGGTGTGTGAAGTCAGAATGGAGGTGTGTGAACTCATAGAATGGAGGTGTGTGAAGTCACAATGGAGGTGTGTGAAGTCATAGAATGGAGGTTTTTGAAGTCAAAGAATGGAAGTGTGTGAAGTCATAGAATGGAGGTGTGTGAAGTCAGATTGGAGGTGTGTGAAGTCATAGAATGTAGGTGTGTCAACTCAGAAAGGAGGTGTGTGAAGTCATAGAATGGAGATGTGTGAAGTCACAGATTGGAGGTGTGTGAAATCATACAATGGAGGTGTGTGAAGTCAGAATGGAGGTGTGTGAACTCATAGAATGGAGGTGTGTGAAGTCACAATGCAGGTGTACGAAGTCATAGAATGGAGGTGTGTGAGGTCATAGAATGGAGGTGTGTGAAGTCACAGAATGGAGGTGTGTGAAGTCATAGAATGGAGGTGTGTGAAGTCACAGAATGGAGGTGTGTGAAGTCATAGAATGGAGGTTTGTGAAGTCATAGAATTTAGGTGTGTGAAGTCATAGAATGGAGGTGTGTGAAGTCACAGAATGGAGGTGTGTGAAAGCACAAAATGGAGGTGTGTGAACTCAGAATGGAAGTGTGTGAAGTCACAGAATGGAGGTGTGTGAAGTCATAGAATGGAAGTGTGTGAAATCATAGAATGGGGGTGTGTGAAGTCACAGAACGGAGGTGTTTGACGTCAGAGAATGGAGGTGTGTGAAATCAGAATGGAGTTGTGTGAAGTGACAGAATGGAGGTGTGTGAAGTCTGAATAGATGTGTGCGAAGTCACAGAATGGAGCTGTGTGAAGTCAGAATGGAGCTGTGTGAAGCCATAGAATGGAGGTGAGTGAAGTCAGAATGGCGGTGTGTGAAGTCATAGAATGGAGGTTTTTGAAGTCACAGAATGGAAGTGTGTGAAGTCATAGAATGGAGGTGTGTGAAGTCAGATTGGAGGTGTGTGAAGTCATAGAATGGAGGTGTGTCAACTCAGAATGGAGGTGTGTGAAGTCATAGAATGGAAATGTGTGAAGTCATAGACTGGAGGTGTGTGAAATCATAGAATGGAGGTGTGTGAAGTCACAGAATTGAGGTGTGTGAAGTCAGAATGGAGGTGTGTGAAGTCAGAATGGAGGTGGGTGAAGTCATAGAATGGAGGTGTGTGAAATCACAAAGCATTTGTGTGAACTCATTGAATGGAGGTCTGTGAAGTCACAATGTAGGTGTGTGAAGTCACAGAATGGAGGTGTGTGAAGTCACAGAATGGAGGTGTGTGAAGTCACAGAATGGAGGTGTGTGAAGTCATATAATGGAGGTGTGTGAAGTCACAGAATGGAGGTGTGTGAAGTCAGAATGGAGTTGTGTGAAGTCATAGAATGGAGGTGTGTGAAGTCAGAATGGAGGTGTGTGAAATCATAGAATGGAGGTGTGTGAAGTCAGAATGGAGGTGTGTGAACTCATAGAATGGAGGTGTGTGAAGTCACAATGGAGGTGTGTGAAGTCCTAGAATGGAGGTGTGTGAAGTCACAGAATGGAGGTGTGTGAAGACATAGAATGGAGCTGTGTGAAGTCAGATTTGAGGTGTGTGAAGTCACAGAATGGAGGTGTGTGAACTCAGAATGGAGGTGTGTGAAGTCAAAGAATGGAGGTGTGTGAAGTCATAGAATGGAGGTGTGTTAAGTCATAGAATGGATGTGTGTGAAGTCATAATGGAGGTGTGTGAAGTCACAGAATTGAGGTGCGTGAAGTCACAGAATGGAGGTGTGTGAAGTCATAGAATGGAGGTGTGTGAAGTCATAGAATGGAGGTGTGTGAAGTCATAGAATGGATGTTTGTTAAGTAAGAATGAAGGTGTGTTAAGTCATAGAATGGAGGTGTGTGAATTTACAGAATGGAGGTGTGTGAAGTCATAGAATGGAGCTGTGTGAAGTCAGAGTGGAGGTGTGTGAAGTCACAGAATGGAGGTGTGTGAACTCAGAATGGAGGTGTGTGAAGTCACAGAATGGAGGTGTGTTAAGTCACAGAATGGAGGTGTTTGAACTCAGAATGGAGGTGTGTGAAGTCACAGAATGGAGGTGTGTGAAGTCATAGAATGGAGGTGTGTGAAATCATAGAATGGAGGTTTGGGAAGTCAGAGAATGGAGCTTTGTGAAGTCAGAATGGAGGTGTGCGAAGTTACAGAATGGTGGTGTGTGAAGTCACAGAATGGAGGTTTGTGAACTCAGAATGGTGTTGTGTGAAGTCACAGAATGGAGGTGTGTGAACTCAGAATGGAGGTGTGTGAAGTCACAGAATCTAGGTGTGTGAAGTCATAGAATGGAGGTGTGTGAAGTCATAATGGAGGCGTGTGAAGTCACAGAATTGAAGTGTGTGAAGTCACAGAATGGAGGTGTGTGAAGTCATAGAATGGAGGTGTGTGAAGTCAGAACGGAGGTGTGTGAACTCAGATTGGAGGTGTGGGACATCACAATGGAGGTGTGTGAAGATATAGAATGGAGGTGTGTGAAGTCACAGAATGGAGGGGTGTGAAGTCAAAGACTGGAGGTGTGTGAAGTCATAGAATGGAGGTGTGTGAAGTCATAGAATGGAGGTGTGTGAAGTCAAAATGGAGGTGTGTGAAGTCACAGAATGGAGGTGTGTGAAGACACAGAATGAAGGTGTTTGAAGTCAAAATTGTGGTGTGTGAAGTCACAAATGGAGGTGTCTGAAGTCAGAATGCAGCTGTGTGAAGTAATAGAATGGAGGTGTGTGAAGTCAGAATGGAGGTGTGTGAACTCATAGAATGGAGTGTGTGAAGTCAAAATGGGGGTGTGTGAAGTCATAGAATGGGGGTGTGTGAGGTCAAATTGGAAGTGTGTGAAATCACAGAATGGAGGTGTGTCAATTCAGAAATGAGGTGTGTGAAGTTATAGAAAGGAACGGCGTAAAGTCATAGAATGGATGTTTCTGAAGAAAGAATGAAGGTGTGTGAAGTCATAGAATGGAGGTGTGTGAAGTCAAAATGGAGGTGTGTGAACTCATAGAATGCAGTTGTGTGAACTCATAGAATGGAGGTGTGTGAAGTCATGGAATGGAGGTGTGTGAAGTCAAAGAATGGAGGTGTGTGAAGTCAAACAATAAAGGTGTGTGAAACAACAGAATGGAGGTGTGTGAAATCACAGAATGGAGGTGAGTGAAGTCAAAAAGGTGGTGTGTAGAGTCACAAATTGAGGTGTGTGAACTCAGAGAATGGAGGTGTGTAAAGTCAACGAATGGAGGTGTGTGAAGTCATCGAATTGAGGTGTGTGAAGTCATGGAATGGAGGTGTGTGAAGTCACAGAATGGAGGTGTGTGAAGTCAGAAGGGAGTTGTGTGAAGTCATAGAATGGAGGTGTGTGAAGTCAGAATGGAGGTGTGTGAACTCATAGAGTGGAGGTGTGTGAAGTCACAATTAGGTGTGTGAAATCACAGAATGGAGGTGCGTGAAGTCATAGAATGGAGGTGTGTGAAGTCATAGAATAGATGTGTGTGAAATCATAATGGAGGTGTGTGAAGTCACAGAATTGAGGTGTGTGAAGTCAGAGAATTGAGGTGTGTTAAGTCATAGAATGGAGGTGTGTGAAGGCATAGAATGGAGGTGTGTGAAGTCATAGAAGGGAGCTGTGTGAAGTGAGAATGGAGGTGTGTGAAGTCACAGAATGGAGGTGTGTTAAGTCACAGAACGGAGGTGTTTGAACTCAGAATGGAGGTGTGTGAAGTCACAGAATGGAGGTGTGGGAAGTCATAGAATGGAGGTGTGTGAAATCATAGAATGGTGGTGTGGGAAGTCAGAGAATGGAGCTGTGTGAAGACAAAATGGAGGTGTGTGAAGTCACAGAATGGAGGTGTGTGAAGTCATAGAATGGAGGTGTGTGAAGTCATAGAATGGATGTGTGTGAAGTCATAATGGAGGTGTGTGAAGTCACAGAATGGAGGTGTGAAGTCATAGAATGGAGCTGTCTGAAGTCAGATTGGAGGTGTGTGAAGTCACAGAATGGAGGTGTGTTAAGTCACAAAACGGAGGTGTTTGAACTCAGAATGGAGGTGTGTGAAGTCACAGAATGGAGGTGTGTGAAGTAATAGAATGTAGCTGTGTGAAGTCAGATTGGAGGTGTGTGAAGTCACAGAATGGAGGTGTGTGAACTCAGAATGGAGGTGTGTGAAATCACAGAATGGAGGTGTGTGAAGTCATAGAATGGAGGTGTGTGAAGTCATAGAATGGAGGTGTGTGAAGTCATAATGGAGGTGTGTGAAGTCACAGAATTGATGTGTGTGAAGTCACAGAATGAAGGTGTGTGAAGTCATAGAATGGAGGTGTGTGAAGACATAGAATGGAGGTGTGTGAAGTCAGATTGGAGGTGTGGGAAGTCACAATGGAGGTGTGTGAAGTTATAGAATGGAGGTGTGTGAAGTCACAGAATGGAGGGGTGTGAAGTCAAAGACTGGAGTTGTGTGAAGTCATAGAATGGAGGTGTCTGAACTCATAGTATGGAGGTGTGTGAAGTCACAGAATGAAGGTGCGTTAAGTCACAGAATGGAGGTGTGTGAACTCAGAATGGAGGTGTGTGAAGTCACAGAATGGAGGTGTGGGAAATCATAGAATGGAGTTGTGTGAAGTCACAGAATGGAGTTGTGTGAAGTCACAGAATGGAGGTGTGTGAAGTCACAGAATGGAGGTGTGTGAACTCACAATGGAGGTGTGTGGAGTCAAAGAATGGAGGTGTGAGAATTAATAGAATGGAGGTGTGAGAAATCATAGAATGGAGGTGTG
The DNA here is from genome assembly GCA_024803745.1 of Megascapheus bottae. Lineage (NCBI taxonomy): Eukaryota > Metazoa > Chordata > Mammalia > Rodentia > Geomyidae > Megascapheus > Megascapheus bottae. Next base: position 543,594 of record JANJXV010000464.1, read on the forward strand.
TGAAGTCACAGAATGGAGTTGTGTGAAGTCACAGAATGGAGTTGTGTGAAGTCACAGAATGGAGGTGTGTGAAGTCACAGAATGGAGGTGTGTGAATTCACAATGGAGGTGTGTGAAGTCAAAGAATGGAGGTGTGTGAAGTCATAGAATGGAATTGTGTGAAGTCATAAAATGGAGGTGTGTGAAGTGAGAATGGAGGTGTGTGAAGTCACAGAATGGAGGTTTGTGAAGTCATGGAATGGAGGTGTGTGAAGTCATAGAATGGATGTTTCTGAAGTAGAATGAAGGTGTGTGAAGTCATAGAATGGCGGTGTGTGAAGTCAAAATGGAGGTGTGTGAACTCATAAAATGGAGATGTGTGAAGTCATGGAATGGAGGTGTGTGAAGTCCAAGGATATAGGTGTGTGAATCAAACAATGGTGGTGTGTGAAGTCACAGAATGCAGGTGTGTTAAGTCAAAGAATGGAAGTGTGTGAAGTCATAGAATGGAGGTGTGTGAAGTCAGATTGGAGGTGTGTGAAGTCATAGAATGGAGGTGTGTCAACTCAGAATGGAGGTGTGTGAAGTCATAGAATGGAAATGTGTGAAGTCATAGACTGGAGGTGTGTGAAATCATAGAATGGAGGTGTGTGAAGTCACAGAATTGAGGTGTGTGAAGTCAGAATGGAGGTGTGTGAAGTCAGAATGGAGGTGGGTGAAGTCATAGAATGGAGGTGTGTGAAATCACAAAGCATTTGTGTGAACTCATTGAATGGAGGTCTGTGAAGTCACAATGTAGGTGTGTGAAGTCACAGAATGGAGGTGTGTGAAGTCACAGAATGGAGGTGTGTGAAGTCACAGAATGGAGGTGTGTGAAGTCATATAATGGAGGTGTGTGAAGTCACAGAATGGAGGTGTGTGAAGTCAGAATGGAGTTGTGTGAAGTCATAGAATGGAGGTGTGTGAAGTCAGAATGGAGGTGTGTGAAATCATAGAATGGAGGTGTGTGAAGTCAGAATGGAGGTGTGTGAACTCATAGAATGGAGGTGTGTGAAGTCACAATGGAGGTGTGTGAAGTCCTAGAATGGAGGTGTGTGAAGTCACAGAATGGAGGTGTGTGAAGACATAGAATGGAGCTGTGTGAAGTCAGATTTGAGGTGTGTGAAGTCACAGAATGGAGGTGTGTGAACTCAGAATGGAGGTGTGTGAAGTCAAAGAATGGAGGTGTGTGAAGTCATAGAATGGAGGTGTGTTAAGTCATAGAATGGATGTGTGTGAAGTCATAATGGAGGTGTGTGAAGTCACAGAATTGAGGTGCGTGAAGTCACAGAATGGAGGTGTGTGAAGTCATAGAATGGAGGTGTGTGAAGTCATAGAATGGAGGTGTGTGAAGTCATAGAATGGATGTTTGTTAAGTAAGAATGAAGGTGTGTTAAGTCATAGAATGGAGGTGTGTGAATTTACAGAATGGAGGTGTGTGAAGTCATAGAATGGAGCTGTGTGAAGTCAGAGTGGAGGTGTGTGAAGTCACAGAATGGAGGTGTGTGAACTCAGAATGGAGGTGTGTGAAGTCACAGAATGGAGGTGTGTTAAGTCACAGAATGGAGGTGTTTGAACTCAGAATGGAGGTGTGTGAAGTCACAGAATGGAGGTGTGTGAAGTCATAGAATGGAGGTGTGTGAAATCATAGAATGGAGGTTTGGGAAGTCAGAGAATGGAGCTTTGTGAAGTCAGAATGGAGGTGTGCGAAGTTACAGAATGGTGGTGTGTGAAGTCACAGAATGGAGGTTTGTGAACTCAGAATGGTGTTGTGTGAAGTCACAGAATGGAGGTGTGTGAACTCAGAATGGAGGTGTGTGAAGTCACAGAATCTAGGTGTGTGAAGTCATAGAATGGAGGTGTGTGAAGTCATAATGGAGGCGTGTGAAGTCACAGAATTGAAGTGTGTGAAGTCACAGAATGGAGGTGTGTGAAGTCATAGAATGGAGGTGTGTGAAGTCAGAACGGAGGTGTGTGAACTCAGATTGGAGGTGTGGGACATCACAATGGAGGTGTGTGAAGATATAGAATGGAGGTGTGTGAAGTCACAGAATGGAGGGGTGTGAAGTCAAAGACTGGAGGTGTGTGAAGTCATAGAATGGAGGTGTGTGAAGTCATAGAATGGAGGTGTGTGAAGTCAAAATGGAGGTGTGTGAAGTCACAGAATGGAGGTGTGTGAAGACACAGAATGAAGGTGTTTGAAGTCAAAATTGTGGTGTGTGAAGTCACAAATGGAGGTGTCTGAAGTCAGAATGCAGCTGTGTGAAGTAATAGAATGGAGGTGTGTGAAGTCAGAATGGAGGTGTGTGAACTCATAGAATGGAGTGTGTGAAGTCAAAATGGGGGTGTGTGAAGTCATAGAATGGGGGTGTGTGAGGTCAAATTGGAAGTGTGTGAAATCACAGAATGGAGGTGTGTCAATTCAGAAATGAGGTGTGTGAAGTTATAGAAAGGAACGGCGTAAAGTCATAGAATGGATGTTTCTGAAGAAAGAATGAAGGTGTGTGAAGTCATAGAATGGAGGTGTGTGAAGTCAAAATGGAGGTGTGTGAACTCATAGAATGCAGTTGTGTGAACTCATAGAATGGAGGTGTGTGAAGTCATGGAATGGAGGTGTGTGAAGTCAAAGAATGGAGGTGTGTGAAGTCAAACAATAAAGGTGTGTGAAACAACAGAATGGAGGTGTGTGAAATCACAGAATGGAGGTGAGTGAAGTCAAAAAGGTGGTGTGTAGAGTCACAAATTGAGGTGTGTGAACTCAGAGAATGGAGGTGTGTAAAGTCAACGAATGGAGGTGTGTGAAGTCATCGAATTGAGGTGTGTGAAGTCATGGAATGGAGGTGTGTGAAGTCACAGAATGGAGGTGTGTGAAGTCAGAAGGGAGTTGTGTGAAGTCATAGAATGGAGGTGTGTGAAGTCAGAATGGAGGTGTGTGAACTCATAGAGTGGAGGTGTGTGAAGTCACAATTAGGTGTGTGAAATCACAGAATGGAGGTGCGTGAAGTCATAGAATGGAGGTGTGTGAAGTCATAGAATAGATGTGTGTGAAATCATAATGGAGGTGTGTGAAGTCACAGAATTGAGGTGTGTGAAGTCAGAGAATTGAGGTGTGTTAAGTCATAGAATGGAGGTGTGTGAAGGCATAGAATGGAGGTGTGTGAAGTCATAGAAGGGAGCTGTGTGAAGTGAGAATGGAGGTGTGTGAAGTCACAGAATGGAGGTGTGTTAAGTCACAGAACGGAGGTGTTTGAACTCAGAATGGAGGTGTGTGAAGTCACAGAATGGAGGTGTGGGAAGTCATAGAATGGAGGTGTGTGAAATCATAGAATGGTGGTGTGGGAAGTCAGAGAATGGAGCTGTGTGAAGACAAAATGGAGGTGTGTGAAGTCACAGAATGGAGGTGTGTGAAGTCATAGAATGGAGGTGTGTGAAGTCATAGAATGGATGTGTGTGAAGTCATAATGGAGGTGTGTGAAGTCACAGAATGGAGGTGTGAAGTCATAGAATGGAGCTGTCTGAAGTCAGATTGGAGGTGTGTGAAGTCACAGAATGGAGGTGTGTTAAGTCACAAAACGGAGGTGTTTGAACTCAGAATGGAGGTGTGTGAAGTCACAGAATGGAGGTGTGTGAAGTAATAGAATGTAGCTGTGTGAAGTCAGATTGGAGGTGTGTGAAGTCACAGAATGGAGGTGTGTGAACTCAGAATGGAGGTGTGTGAAATCACAGAATGGAGGTGTGTGAAGTCATAGAATGGAGGTGTGTGAAGTCATAGAATGGAGGTGTGTGAAGTCATAATGGAGGTGTGTGAAGTCACAGAATTGATGTGTGTGAAGTCACAGAATGAAGGTGTGTGAAGTCATAGAATGGAGGTGTGTGAAGACATAGAATGGAGGTGTGTGAAGTCAGATTGGAGGTGTGGGAAGTCACAATGGAGGTGTGTGAAGTTATAGAATGGAGGTGTGTGAAGTCACAGAATGGAGGGGTGTGAAGTCAAAGACTGGAGTTGTGTGAAGTCATAGAATGGAGGTGTCTGAACTCATAGTATGGAGGTGTGTGAAGTCACAGAATGAAGGTGCGTTAAGTCACAGAATGGAGGTGTGTGAACTCAGAATGGAGGTGTGTGAAGTCACAGAATGGAGGTGTGGGAAATCATAGAATGGAGTTGTGTGAAGTCACAGAATGGAGTTGTGTGAAGTCACAGAATGGAGGTGTGTGAAGTCACAGAATGGAGGTGTGTGAACTCACAATGGAGGTGTGTGGAGTCAAAGAATGGAGGTGTGAGAATTAATAGAATGGAGGTGTGAGAAATCATAGAATGGAGGTGTGTGAAGTCACAGAATGGAGTTGTGTGAAGTCACAGAATGGAGTTGTGTGAAGTCACAGAATGGAGGTGTGTGAAGTCACAGAATGGAGGTGTGTGAATTCACAATGGAGGTGTGTGAAGTCAAAGAATGGAGGTGTGTGAAGTCATAGAATGGAATTGTGTGAAGTCATAAAATGGAGGTGTGTGAAGTGAGAATGGAGGTGTGTGAAGTCACAGAATGGAGGTTTGTGAAGTCATGGAATGGAGGTGTGTGAAGTCATAGAATGGATGTTTCTGAAGTAGAATGAAGGTGTGTGAAGTCATAGAATGGCGGTGTGTGAAGTCAAAATGGAGGTGTGTGAACTCATAAAATGGAGATGTGTGAAGTCATGGAATGGAGGTGTGTGAAGTCCAAGGATATAGGTGTGTGAATCAAACAATGGTGGTGTGTGAAGTCACAGAATGCAGGTGTGTTAAGTCAAAGAATGGAAGTGTGTGAAGTCAAAATGGAGGTGTGTGAAGTCAGAGAATGGTGGTGTGTGAAGTCACAGAATGAAGGTGTCTGAAGTCAGAATGCAGCTGTGTGAAGCCATAGAATCGAGGTGTGTGAAGTCAGAATGGAGGTGTGTGAACTCATAGAATGGAGCTGTGTGAAGTCAGATTGGAGGTGTGTGAAGTCACAGAATGGAGGTGTGTGAACTCAGAATGGAGGTGTGTGAAGTCACAGAATGGAGGTGCGTGAAGTCATAGAATGGAGGTTTGTGAAGTCACAGAATGGAGGTGTGTGAAGTCATAGAATGGAGCTGTGTGAAGTCAGATTGGAGGTGTGTGAAGGCACAGAATGGAGGTGCGTGAACTCAGAATGGAGGTGTGTGAAGTCACAGAATGGAGGTGTATGTAGTCATAGAATGGAGGTGTGTGAAGTCATAGAATGGATGTGTGTGAAGTCATAATGGAGGTGTGTGAAGTCACAGAATTGAGGTGTGTGAAGTCACAGAATGGAGGTGTGTGAAGTCATAGAATGGAGGTGTGTGAAGTCATAGAATGGAGGTGTGTGAAGTCATAGAATGGATGTTTGTTAAGTAAGAATGAAGGTGTGTTAAGTCATAGAATGCAGGTGTGTGAAGGCACAGAATGGAGGTGTGTGAAGTCATAGAATGGAGCTGTGTGAAGTCAGATTGGAGGTGTGTGAAGTCACAGAATGGAGGTGTGTGAACTCAGAATGGAGGTGTGTGAAATCACAGAATGGAGGTGTGTGAAGTCATAAAATGGAGGTGTGTGAAGTCATAGAATGGATGTCTGTGAAGTCATAATGGAGGTGTGTGAAGTCACAGAATTGAGGTGTGTGAAGTCACAGAATGGAGGTGTGTGAAGTCATAGAATGGAGGTGTGTGAAGTCATAGAATGGAGGTGTGTGAAGTCACAGAATGGAGGGGTGTGAAGTCAAAGACTGGAGTTGTGTGAAGTCATAGAATGGAGGTGTCTGAACTCATAGTATGGAGGTGTGTGAAGTCACAGAATGAAGGTGCGTTAAGTCACAGAATGGAGGTGTGTGAACTCAGAATGGAGGTGTGTGAAGTCACAGAATGGAGGTGTGGGAAATCATAGAATGGAGTTGTGTGAAGTCACAGAATGGAGTTGTGTGAAGTCACAGAATGGAGGTGTGTGAAGTCACAGAATGGAGGTGTGTGAACTCACAATGGAGGTGTGTGGAGTCAAAGAATGGAGGTGTGAGAATTAATAGAATGGAGGTGTGAGAAATCATAGAATGGAGGTGTGTGAAGTCACAGAATGGAGTTGTGTGAAGTCACAGAATGGAGTTGTGTGAAGTCACAGAATGGAGGTGTGTGAAGTCACAGAATGGAGGTGTGTGAATTCACAATGGAGGTGTGTGAAGTCAAAGAATGGAGGTGTGTGAAGTCATAGAATGGAATTGTGTGAAGTCATAAAATGGAGGTGTGTGAAGTGAGAATGGAGGTGTGTGAAGTCACAGAATGGAGGTTTGTGAAGTCATGGAATGGAGGTGTGTGAAGTCATAGAATGGATGTTTCTGAAGTAGAATGAAGGTGTGTGAAGTCATAGAATGGCGGTGTGTGAAGTCAAAATGGAGGTGTGTGAACTCATAAAATGGAGATGTGTGAAGTCATGGAATGGAGGTGTGTGAAGTCCAAGGATATAGGTGTGTGAATCAAACAATGGTGGTGTGTGAAGTCACAGAATGCAGGTGTGTTAAGTCAAAGAATGGAAGTGTGTGAAGTCAAAATGGAGGTGTGTGAAGTCAGAGAATGGTGGTGTGTGAAGTCACAGAATGAAGGTGTCTGAAGTCAGAATGCAGCTGTGTGAAGCCATAGAATCGAGGTGTGTGAAGTCAGAATGGAGGTGTGTGAACTCATAGAATGGAGCTGTGTGAAGTCAGATTGGAGGTGTGTGAAGTCACAGAATGGAGGTGTGTGAACTCAGAATGGAGGTGTGTGAAGTCACAGAATGGAGGTGCGTGAAGTCATAGAATGGAGGTTTGTGAAGTCACAGAATGGAGGTGTGTGAAGTCATAGAATGGAGCTGTGTGAAGTCAGATTGGAGGTGTGTGAAGGCACAGAATGGAGGTGCGTGAACTCAGAATGGAGGTGTGTGAAGTCACAGAATGGAGGTGTATGTAGTCATAGAATGGAGGTGTGTGAAGTCATAGAATGGATGTGTGTGAAGTCATAATGGAGGTGTGTGAAGTCACAGAATTGAGGTGTGTGAAGTCACAGAATGGAGGTGTGTGAAGTCATAGAATGGAGGTGTGTGAAGTCATAGAATGGAGGTGTGTGAAGTCATAGAATGGATGTTTGTTAAGTAAGAATGAAGGTGTGTTAAGTCATAGAATGCAGGTGTGTGAAGGCACAGAATGGAGGTGTGTGAAGTCATAGAATGGAGCTGTGTGAAGTCAGATTGGAGGTGTGTGAAGTCACAGAATGGAGGTGTGTGAACTCAGAATGGAGGTGTGTGAAATCACAGAATGGAGGTGTGTGAAGTCATAAAATGGAGGTGTGTGAAGTCATAGAATGGATGTCTGTGAAGTCATAATGGAGGTGTGTGAAGTCACAGAATTGAGGTGTGTGAAGTCACAGAATGGAGGTGTGTGAAGTCATAGAATGGAGGTGTGTGAAGTCATAGAATGGAGGTGTGTGAAGTCACAGAATGGAGGTGTGTTAAGTCACAGAACGGAGGTGTTTGTACTCAGAATGGAGGTGTGTGAAGTCACAGAATGGAGGTTTGTGAAGTCATAGAATGGAGGTGTGTGAAATCATAGAATGGAGGTGTGTGAAGTCAGAGAATGGAGCTGTGTGAAATCAGAAGTGAGGTGTGCGAAGTCACAGAATTGAGGTGTGTGAACTCAGAATGGAGGTGTGTGAAGTCACAGAATCTAGGTGTGTGAAGTCATAGAATGGAGGTGTGTGAAGTCATAGAATGGAGGTGTGTGAAGTCATAATGGAGGCATGTGAAGTCACAGAATTGAGGTGTGTGAAGTCACAGAATGGAGGTGTGTGAAGTCATAGAATGGAGGTGTGTGAAATCATAGAATGGAGGTTTGGGAAGTCACAGAATGGAGCTTTGTGAAGTCAGAATGGAGGTGTGCGAAGTCACAGAATGGAGGTGTGTGACCTCAGAATGGAGGTGTGTGAAGTCACAGAATCTAGGTGTGTGAAGTCATAGAATGGAGGTGTGTGAAGTCATAGAATGGAGGTGTGTGAAGTCATAATGGAGGCGTGTGAAGTCACAGAATTGAGGTGTGTGAAGTCACAGAATGGAGGTGTGTGAAGTCATAGAATGGAGGTGTGTGAAGTCAGAACGGAGGTGTGTGAACTCAGATTGGAGGTGTGGGACGTCACAATGGAGGTGTGTGAAGATATAGAATGGAGGTGTGTGAAGTCACAGAATGGAGGGGTGTGAAGTCAAAGACTGGAGGTGTGTGAAGTCATAGAATGGAGGTGTGTGAAGTCATAGAATGGAGGTGTGTGAAGTCAAAATGGAGGTGTGTGAACTCATAAAATGGTGATGTGTGAAGTCATGGAATGGAGGTGTGTGAAGTCCAAGAATATAGGTGTGTGAAGTCAAACAATGGTGGTGTGTGAATTCACAGAATGCAGGTGTGTTAAGTCAAAGAATGGAAGTGTGTGAAGTCAAAATGGAGGTGTGTGAAGTCACAGAATGGAGGTGTGTGAAGTCACAGAATGAAGGTGTTTGAAGTCAAAATTGTGGTGTGTGAAGTCACAAATGAAGGTGTCTGAAGTCAGAATGCAGCTGTGTGAAGTCATAGAATGGAGGTGTGTGAAGTCAGAATGGAGGTTTGTGAACTCATAGAATGGAGTGTGTGAAGTCAGAATGGGGGTGTGTGAAGTCATAGAATGGGGGTGTGTGAGATCAAATTGGAGGTGGGTGAAATCACAGAATGGAGGTGTGTCAACTCAGAAATGAGGTGTGTGAAGTCATAGAATGGAAGTGCGTGAAGTCATAGAATGGATGTTTCTGAAGTAAGAATGACGGTGTGTGAAGTCATAGAATGGAGGTGTGTGAAGTCAAAATGGAGGTGTATGAACTCATAGAATGGAGGTGTGTGAACTCCTAGAATGGAAGTGTGTGAAGTCATGGAATGGAGGTGTGTGAAGTCAAAGAATGGAGGTGTGTGAAGTCAAACAATAAAGGTGTGTGAAGTCACAGAGTGGAGGTGTGTGAAATCACAGAATGTAGGTGTGTGAAGTCAATAAGGTGGTGTGTAGAGTCACAAATTGAGGTGTGTGAACTCATAGAATGGATTCGTGTAAAGTCAAAGAATGAAGGTGTGTGAAGTCATCGAATTGAGGTGTGTGAACTCATGGAATGGAGGTGTGTGAAGTCACAGAATGGAGGTGTGTGAAGTCAAAATGGAGTTGTGTGAAGTCATAGAATGGAGGTGTGTGAAATCAGAATGGAGGTGTGTGAAGTCATAGAGTGGAGGTGTGTGAAGTCACAATGGAGGTGTGTGAAGTCATAGAATGGAGGTGTGTGAAGTCACAGAATGGAGGTGTGTGAAGTCATAGAATGGAGCTGTGTGAAGTCAGATTGGAGGTGTGTGAAGTCACAGAATGGAGGTGTGTGAACTCAGAATGGAGGTGTGTGAAATCACAGAATGGAGGTGTGTGAAGTCATAGAATGGAGGTGTGTGAAGTCATAGAATGGATGTGTGTGAAATCATAATGGAGGTGTGTGAAGTCACAGAATTGAGGTGTGTGAAGTCATAGAATGGAGGTGTGTGAAGTCATAGAATGGATGTTTGTTAAGTAAGAATGAAGGTGTGTTAAGTAATAGAATGGAGGTGTGTGAACGCACAGAATGGAGGTGTGTGAAGTCATAGAATGGAGCTGTGTGAAGTCAGAATGGAGGTGTGTGAACTCAGAATGGAGGTGTGTGAAGTCACAGAATGGAGGTGTGGGAAGTCATAGAATGGAGTTGTGTGAAGTCACAGAATGGAGGTGTGTGAATTAATAGAATGGAGTTTGAGAAATCATAGAATGGAGGTGTGTGAAGTCACAGAATGGAGGTGTGTGAAGTCATAGAATGGAGGTGTGTGAAGTCATAGAATGGATATTTGTTAAGTAAGAATGAAGGTGTGTGAAGTCACAGAATGGAGGTGCGTGAAGACATAGAATGGAGGTGTGTGAAGTCACAGAATGGAGGTCTGTGAAGTCATAGAATGGAGCTGTGTGAAGTCAGATTTGAGGTGTGTGAAGTCACAGAATGGAGGTGTGTGAACTCAGAATGGAGGTGTGTGAAGTCACAGAATGGAGGTGCGTGAAGACATAGAATGGAGGTGTGTGAAGTCACAGAATGGAGGTCTGTGAAGTCATAGAATGGAGCTGTGTGAAGTCAGATTAGAGGTGTGTGAAGGCACAGAATGGAGGTGCGTGAAATCAGAATGGAGGTGTGTGAAGTCACAGAATGGAGGTGTGTGAAGTCATAGAATGGAGGTGTGTGAAGTCATAGAATGGATGTGTGTGAAGTCATAATGGAGGTGTGTGAAGTCACAGAATTGAGGTGTGTGAAGTCACAGAATGGAGGTGTGTGAAGTCATAGAATGGAGGTGTGTGAAGTCATAGAATGGAGGTGTGCGAAGTCAAAGAATGGATGTTTGTTAAGTAAGAATGAAGGTGTGTTAAGTCATAGAATGGAGGTGTGTGAAGGCACAGAATGGAGGTGTGTGAAGTCATAGAATGGAGCTGTGTGAAGTCAGATTTTAGGTGTGTGAAGTCACAGAATGGAGGTGTGTGAACTCAGAATGGAGGTGTGTGAATTCACAGAATGGAGGTGTGTTAAGTCACAGAACGGAGGTTTTTGAACTCAGAATGGAGGTGTGTGAAGTCACAGAATGGAGGTGTGTGAAGTCACAGAATGGAGGTGTGTGAAATCATAGAATGGAGGTGTGGGAAGTCAGAGAATGGAGCTGTGTGAAGTCAGAATGGAGGTGTGCGAAGTGACAGAATGGAGGTGTGTGAACTCAGAATGGAGGTGTGTGAAGTCACAGAATCTAGGTGTGTGAAGTCATAGAATGGAGGTGTGTGAAGTGATAGAATGGAGGTGTGTGAAGTCATAATGGAGGCATGTGAAGTCACAGAATTGAGGAGTGTGAAGTCACAGAATGGAGGTGTGTGAAGTCATAGAATGGAGGTGTGTGAAATCACAGAATGGAGGTGTGTCAACTCAGAAATGAGGTGTGTGAAGTCATAGAATGGAAGTGCGTGAAGTCATAGAATGGATGTTTCTGAAGTAAGAATGAAGGTGTGTGAAGTCATAGAATGGAGGTGTGTGAAGTCAAAATGGAGGTGTGTGAACTCATAGAATGGAGGTGTGTGAACTCATAGAATGGAGGTGTGTGAAGTCATGGAATGGAGGTGTGTGAAGTCAAAGAATGGAGGTGTGTGAAGTCAAACAATAAAGGTGTGTGAAGTCACAGAGTGGAGGTGTGTGAAATCACAGAATGTAGGTGTGTGAAGTCAATAAGGTGGTGTGTAGAGTCACAAATTGAGGTGTGTGAACTCATAGAATGGATTTGTGCAAAGTCAAAGAATGGAGGTGTGTGAAGTCATCGAATTGAGGTGTGTGAAATCATGGAATGGAGGTGTGTGAAGTCACAGAATGGAGGTGTGTGAAGACAGAATGGAGTTGTGTGAAGTCATAGAATGGAGGTGTGTGAAGTCAGAATGGAGGTGTGTGAAGTCATAGAATGGATGTTTGTTAAGTAAGAATGAAGGTGTGTTAAGTAATAGAATGGAGGTGTGTGAAGGCACAGAATGGAGGTGTGTGAAGTCATAGAATGGAGCTGTGTGAAGTCAGAATGGAGGTGTGTGAACTCAGAATGGAGGTGTGTGAAGTCACAGAATGGAGGTGTGTGAATTAATAGAATGGAGATGTGAGAAATCATAGAATGGAGGTGTATGAAGTCACAGAATGGAGGTGTGTGAAGTCATAGAATGGAGGTGTGTGAAGTCATAGAATGGATGTTTGATAAGTAAGAATGAAGGTGTGTTAAGTAATAGAATGGAGGTGTGTGAAGTCACAGAATGGAGGTGCGTGAAGACATAGAATGGAGGTGTGTGAAGTCACAGAATGGAGGTCTGTGAAGTCATAGAATGGAGCTGTGTGAAGTCAGATTGGAGGTGTGTGAAGGCACAGAATCGAGGTGCGTGAACTCAGAATGGAGGTGTGTGAAGTCACAGAATGGAGGTGTGTGAAGTCATAGAATGGAGGTGTGTGAAGTCATAGAATGGATGTGTGTGAAGTCATAATGGAGGTGTGTGAAGTCACAGAATTGAGGTGTGTGAAGTCACAGAATGGAGGTGTGTGAAGTCATAGAATGGAGGTGTGTGAAGTCATAGAATGGAGGTGTGTGAAGTCATAGAATGGATGTTTGTTAAGTAAGAATGAACGTGTGTTAAGTCATAGAATGTAGGTGTGTGAAGGCAGAGAATGGAGGTGTGTGAAGTCATAGAATGGAGCTCTGTGAAGTCAGATTTTAGGTGTGTGAAGTCACAGAATGGAGGTGTGTGAACTCAGAATAGAGGTGTGTGAAGTCACAGAATGGAGGTGTGTGAAGTCATAGAATGTAGGTGTGTGAAGTCATAGAATGGATGTGTGTGAAGTCATAATTGAGGTGTGTGAAGTCACAGAATTGAGGTGTGTGAAGTCACAGAATGGAGGTGTGTGAAGTCATAGAATGGTGGTGTGTGAAATCATAGAATTTAGGTGTGTGAAGTCATAGAATGGATGTTTGTTAAGTAAGAATGAAGGTGTGTTAAGTCATAGAATGGAGGTCTGTGAAGGCACAGAATGGAGGTGTGTGAAGTCATAGAATGGAGCTGTGTGAAGTCATAATGGAGGTGTGTGAAGTCACAGAATGGAGGTGTGTGAACTCAGAATGGAGGTGTGTGAAGACACAGAATGGAGGTGTGTTAAGTCACAGAACGGAGGTGTTTGAACTCAGAATGGAGGTGTGTGAAGTCACAGAATGGAGGTGTGTGAAGTCATAGAATGGAGGTGTGTGAAATCATAGAATGGATGTGTGGGAAGTCAGAGAATGGAGCTGTGTGAAATCAGAATGGAGGTGTGTGAAGTCACACAATGGAGGTGTGTGAACTCAGAATGGAGGTGTGTGAAGTCACAGAATCTAGGTGTGTGAAGTCATAGAATGGAGGTGTGTGAAGTCATAGAATGGAGCTCTGTGAAGTCAGATTGGAGGTGTGTGAAGTCACAGAATGGAGGTGTGTGAACTCAGAATGGAGGTGTGTGAAGTCACAGAATGGAGGTGCATGAAGACATAGAATGGAGGTGTGTGAAGTCACAGAATGGAGGTCTGTGAAGTCATAGAATGGAGCTGTGTGAAGTCAGATTGGAGGTTTGTGAAGGCACAGAATGTAGGTGCGTGAACTCAGAATGGAGGTGTGTGAAGTCACAGAATGGAGGTGTGTGAAGTCATAGAATGGAGGTGTGTGAAGTCATAGAATGGATGTGTGTGAAGTCATAATGGAGGTGTGTGAAGTCACAGAATTGAGGTGTGTGAAGTCACAGAATGGAGGTGTGTGAAGTCATAGAATGGAGGTGTGTGAAGTCATAGAATGGAGGTGTGTGAAGTCATAGAATGGATGTATGTTAAGTAAGAATGAAGGTGTGTTAAGTCATAGAATGGAGGTGTGTGAAGGCACAGAATGGAGGTGTGTGAAGTCATAGAATGGAGCTGTGTGAAGTCAGATTTTAGGTGTGTGAAGTCACAGAATGGAGGTGTGTGAACTCAGAATAGAGGTGTGTGAAGTCACAGAATGGAGGTGTGTGAAGTCATAGAATGGAGGTGTGTGAAGTCATAGAATGGATGTGTGTGAAGTTATAATGGAGGTGTGTGAAGTCACAGAATTGAGGTGTGTGAAGTCACAGAATGGAGGTGTGTGAAGTCATAGAATGGTGGTGTGTGAAATCATAGAATTTAGGTGTGTGAAGTCATAGAATGGATGTTTGTTAAGTAAGAATGAAGGTGTGTTAAGTCATAGAATGGATGTGTGTGAAGGCACAGAATGGAGGTGTGTGAAGTCATAGAATGGAGCTGTGTGAAGTCATAATGGAGGTGTGTGAAGTCACAGAATGGAGGTGTGTGAACTCAGAATGGAGGTGTGTGAAGACACAGAATGGAGGTGTGTTAAGTCACAGAACGGAGGTGTTTGAACTCAGAATGGAGGTGTGTGAAGTCACAGAATGGAGGTGTGTGAAGTCATAGAATGGAGGTGTGTGAAATCATAGAATGGATGTGTGGGAAGTCAGAGAATGGAGCTGTGTGAAGTCAGAATGGAGGTGTGTGAAGTCACACAATGGAGGTGTGTGAACTCAGAATGGAGGTGTGTGAAGTCACAGAATCTAGGTGTGTGAAGTCATAGAATGGAGGTGTGTGAAGTCATAGAATGGAGCTCTGTTAAATCAGATTGGAGGTGTGTGAAGTCACAGAATGGAGGTGTGTGAACTCAGAATGGAGGTGTGTGAAGTCACAGAATGGAGGTGAGTGAAGACATAGAATGGAGGTGTGTGAAGTCACAGAATGGAGGTCTGTGAAGTCATAGAATGGAGCTGTGTGAAGTCAGATTGGAGGTTTGTGAAGGCACAGAATGGAGGTGCGTGAACTCAGAATGAAGGTGTGTGAAGTCACAGAATGGAGGTGTGTGAAGTCATAGAATGGAGGTGTGTGAAGTCATAGAATGGATGTGTGTGAAGTCATAATGGAGGTGTGTGAAGTCACAGAATTGAGGTGTGTAAAGTCACAGAATGGAGGTGTGTGAAGTCATAGAATGGAGGTGTGTGAAGTCATAGAATGGAGGTGTGTGAAGTAATAGAATGGATGTTTGTTAAGTAAGAATGAAGGTGTGTTAAGTCATAGAATGGAGGTGTGTGAAGGCACAGAATGGAGGTGTGTGAAGTCAGAGAATGGAGCTGTGTGAAATCAGAAGTGAGGTGTGCGAAGTCACAGAATTGAGGTGTGTGAAGTCATTTTATGGAGCTGTGTGAAGTCAGAATGGAGGTGTGTGAAGTCACAGAATGGAGGTGTGTGAACTCAGAATGGAGGTGTGTGAAGTCACAGAATCTAGGTGTGTGAAGTCATAGAATGGAGGTGTGTGAAGTCATAGAATGGAGGTGTGTGAAGTCATAATGGAGGCATGTGAAGTCACAGAATTGAGGTGTGTGAAGTCACAGAATGGAGGTGTGTGAAGTCATAGAATGGAGGTGTGTGAAATCATAGAATGGAGGTTTGGGAAGTCCGAGAATGGAGCTTTGTGAAGTCAGAATGGAGGTGTGCGAAGTCACAGAATGGAGGTGTGTGACCTCAGAATGGAGGTGTGTGAAGTCACAGAATCTAGGTGTGTGAAGTCATAGAATGGAGGTGTGTGAAGTCATAGAATGGAGGTGTGTGAAGTCATAATGGAGGCGTGTGAAGTCACAGAATTGAGGTGTGTGAAGTCACAGAATGGAGGTGTGTGAAGTCATAGAATGGAGGTGTGTGAAGTCAGAACGGAGGTGTGTGAAATCAGATTGGAGGTGTGGGACGTCACAATGGAGGTGTGTGAAGATATAGAATGGAGGTGTGTGAAGTCACAGAATGGAGGGGTGTGAAGTCAAAGACTGGAGGTGTGTGAAGTCATAGAATGGAGGTGTGTGAAGTCATAGAATGGAGGTGTGTGAAGTCAAAATGGAGGTGTGTGAACTCATAAAATGGTGATGTGTGAAGTCATGGAATGGAGGTGTGTGAAGTCCAAGAATATAGGTGTGTGAAGTCAAACAATGGTGGTGTGTGAATTCACAGAATGCAGGTGTGTTAAGTCAAAGAATGGAAGTGTGTGAAGTCAAAATGGAGGTGTGTGAAGTCACAGAATGGAGGTGTGTGAAGTCACAGAATGAAGGTGTTTGAAGTCAAAATTGTGGTGTGTGAAGTCACAAATGAAGGTGTCTGAAGTCAGAATGCAGCTGTGTGAAGTCATAGAATTGAGGTGTGTGAAGTCAGAATGGAGGTTTGTGAACTCATAGAATGGAGTGTGTGAAGTCACAATGGGGGTGTGTGAAGTCATAGAATGGGGGTGTGTGAGATCAAATTGGAGGTGGGTGAAATCACAGAATGGAGGTGTGTCAACTCAGAAATGAGGTGTGTGAAGTCATAGAATGGAAGTGCGTGAAGTCATAGAATGGATGTTTCTGAAGTAAGAATGACGGTGTGTGAAGTCATAGAATGGAGGTGTGTGAAGTCAAAATGGAGGTGTATGAACTCATAGAATGGAGGTGTGTGAACTCCTAGAATGGAGGTGTGTGAAGTCATGGAATGGAGGTGTGTGAAGTCAAAGAATGGAGGTGTGTGAAGTCAAACAATAAAGGTGTGTGAAGTCACAGAGTGGAGGTGTGTGAAATCACAGAATGTAGGTGTGTGAAGTCAATAAGGTGGTGTGTAGAGTCACATATTGAGGTGTGTGAACTCATAGAATGGATTCGTGTAAAGTCAAAGAATGGAGGTGTGTGAAGTCATCGAATTGAGGTGTGTGAACTCATGGAATGGAGGTGTGTGAAGTCACAGAATGGAGGTGTGTGAAGTCAAAATGGAGTTGTGTGAAGTCATAGAATGGAGGTGTGTGAAATCAGAATGGAGGTGTGTGAAGTCATAGAGTGAAGGTGTGTGAAGTCACAATGGAGGTGTGTGAAGTCATAGAATGGAGGTGTGTGAAGTCACAGAATGGAGGTGTGTGAAGTCATAGAATGGAGCTGTGTGAAGTCAGATTGGAGGTGTGTGAAGTCACAGAATGGAGGTGTGTGAACTCAGAATGGAGGTGTGTGAAATCACAGAATGGAGGTGTGTGAAGTCATAGAATGGAGGTGTGTGAAGTCATAGAATGGATGTGTGTGAAATCATAATGGAGGTGTGTGAAGTCACAGAATTGAGGTGTGTGAAGTCACAGAATGGAGGTGTGTGAAGTCATAGAATGGATGTTTGTTAAGTAAGAATGAAGGTGTGTTAAGTAATAGAATGGAGGTGTGTGAAGGCACAGAATGGAGGTGTGTGAAGTCATAGAATGGAGGTGTGTGAAGTCAGAATGGAGGTGTGTGAACTCAGAATGGAGGTGTGTGAAGTCACAGAATGGAGGTGTGGGAAGTCATAGAATGGAGTTGTGTGAAGTCACAGAATGGAGGTGTGTGAATTAATAGAATGGAGTTTGAGAAATCATAGAATGGAGGTGTGTGAAGTCACAGAATGGAGGTGTGTGAAGTCATAGAATGGAGGTGTGTGAAGTCATAGAATGGATATTTGTTAAGTAAGAATGAAGGTGTGTGAAGTCACAGAATGGAGGTGCGTGAAGACATAGAATGGAGGTGTGTGAAGTCACAGAATGGAGGTCTGTGAAGTCATAGAATGGAGCTGTGTGAAGTCAGATTGGAGGTGTGTGAAGTCACAGAATGGAGGTGTGTGAACTCAGAATGGAGGTGTGTGAAGTCACAGAATGGAGGTGCGTGAAGACATAGAATGGAGGTGTGTGAAGTCACAGAATGGAGGTCTGTGAAGTCATAGAATGGAGCTGTGTGAAGTCAGATTAGAGGTGTGTGAAGGCACAGAATGGAGGTGCGTGAACTCAGAATGGAGGTGTGTGAAGTCACAGAATGGAGGTGTGTGAAGTCATAGAATGGAGGTGTGTGAAGTCATAGAATGGATGTGTGCGAAGTCATAATGGAGGTGTGTGAAGTCACAGAATTGAGGTGTGTGAAGTCACAGAATGGAGGTGTGTGAAGTCATAGAATGGAGGTGTGTGAAGTCATAGAATGGAGGTGTGCGAAGTCAAAGAATGGATGTTTGTTAAGTAAGAATGAAGGTGTGTTAAGTCATAGAATGGAGGTGTGTGAAGGCACAGAATGGAGGTGTGTGAAGTCATAGAATGGAGCTGTGTGAAGTCAGATTTTAGGTGTGTGAAGTCACAGAATGGAGGTGTGTGAACTCAGAATGGAGGTGTGTGAAGTCACAGAATGGAGGTGTGTTAAGTCACAGAACGGAGGTTTTTGAACTCAGAATGGAGGTGTGTGAAGTCACAGAATGGAGGTGTGTGAAGTCATAGAATGGAGGTGTGTGAAATCATAGAATGGAGGTGTGGGAAGTCAGAGAATGGAGCTGTGTGAAGTCAGAATGGAGGTGTGCGAAGTCACAGAATGGAGGTGTGTGAACTCAGAATGGAGGTGTGTGAAGTCACAGAATCTAGGAGTGTGAAGTCATAGAATGGAGGTGTGTGAAGTGATAGAATGGAGGTGTGTGAAGTCATAATGGAGGCATGTGAAGTCACAGAATTGAGGAGTGTGAAGTCACAGAATGGAGGTGTGTGAAGTCATAGAATGGAGGTGTGTGAAATCACAGAATGGAGGTGTGTCAACTCAGAAATGAGGTGTGTGAAGTCATAGAATGGAAGTGCGTGAAGTCATAGAATGGATGTTTCTGAAGTAAGAATGAAGGTGTGTGAAGTCATAGAATGGAGGTGTGTGAAGTCAAAATGGATGTGTGTGAACTCATAGAATGGAGGTGTGTGAACTCATAGAATGGAGGTGTGTGAAGTCATGGAATGGAGGTGTGTGAAGTCAAAGAATGGAGGTGTGTGAAGTCAAACAATAAAAGTGTGTGAAGTCACAGAGTGGAGGTGTGTGAAATCACAGAATGTAGGTGTGTGAAGTCAATAAGGTGGTGTGTAGAGTCACAAATTGAGGTGTGTGAACTCATAGAATGGATTTGTGCAAAGTCAAAGAATGGAGGTGTGTGAAGTCATCGAATTGAGGTGTGTGAAATCATGGAATGGAGGTGTGTGAAGTCACAGAATGGAGGTGTGTGAAGACAGAATGGAGTTGTGTGAAGTCATAGAATGGAGGTGTGTGAAGTCAGAATGGAGGTGTGTGAAGTCATAGAATGGATGTTTGTTAAGTAAGAATGAAGGTGTGTTAAGTAATAGAATGGAGGTGTGTGAAGGCACAGAATGGAGGTGTGTGAAGTCATAGAATGGAGCTGTGTGAAGTCAGAATGGAGGTGTGTGAACTCAGAATGGAGGTGTGTGAAGTCACAGAATGGAGGTGTGTGAATTAATAGAATGGAGATGTGAGAAATCATAGAATGGAGGTGTATGAAGTCACAGAATGGAGGTGTGTGAAGTCATAGAATGGAGGTGTGTGAAGTCATAGAATGGATGTTTGTTAAGTAAGAATGAAGGTGTGTTAAGTAATAGAATGGAGGTGTGTGAAGTCACAGAATGGAGGTGCGTGAAGACATAGAATGGAGGTGTGTGAAGTCACAGAATGGAGGTCTGTGAAGTCATAGAATGGAGCTGTGTGAAGTCAGATTGGAGGTGTGTGAAGGCACAGAATGGAGGTGCGTGAACTCAGAATGGAGGTGTGTGAAGTCACAGAATGGAGGTGTGTGAAGTCATAGAATGGAGGTGTGTGAAGTCATAGAATGGATGTGTGTGAAGTCATAATGGAGGTGTGTGAAGTCACAGAATTGAGGTGTGTGAAGTCCCGGAATGGAGGTGTGTGAAGTCATAGAATGGAGGTGTGTGAAGTCATAGAATGGAGGTGTGTGAAGTCATAGAATGGATGTTTGTTAAGTAAGAATGAAGGTGTGTTAAGTCATAGAATGTAGGTGTGTGAAGGCAGAGAATGGAGGTGTGTGAAGTCATAGAATGGAGCTGTGTGAAGTCAGATTTTAGGTGTGTGAAGTCACAGAATGGAGGTGTGTGAACTCAGAATAGAGGTGTGTGAAGTCACAGAATGGAGGTGTGTGAAGTCATAGAATGGAGGTGTGTGAAGTCATAGAATGGATGTGTGTGAAGTCATAATGGAGGTGTGTGAAGTCACAGAATGGAGGTGTGTGAAGTCATAGAATGGTGGTGTGTGAAATCATAGAATTTAGGTGTGTGAAGTCATAGAATGGATGTTTGTTAAGTAAGAATGAAGGTGTGTTAAGTCATAGAATGGAGGTGTGTGAAGGCACAGAATGGAGGTGTGTGAAGTCATAGAATGGAGCTGTGTGAAGTCATAATGGAGGTGTGTGAAGTCACAGAATGGAGGTGTGTGAACTCAGAATGGAGGTGTGTGAAGACACAGAATGGAGGTGTGTTAAGTCACAGAACGGAGGTGTTTGAACTCAGAATGGAGGTGTGTGAAGTCACAGAATGGAGGTGTGTGAAGTCATAGAATGGAGGTGTGTGAAATCATAGAATGGATGTGTGGGAAGTCAGAGAATGGAGCTGTGTGAAGTCAGAATGGAGGTGTGTGAAGTCACACAATGGAGGTGTGTGAACTCAGAATGGAGGTGTGTGAAGTCACAGAATCTAGGTGTGTGAAGTCATAGAATGGAGGTGTGTGAAGTCATAGAATGGAGCTCTGTGAAGTCAGATTGGAGGTGTGTGAAGTCACAGAATGGAGGTGTGTGAACTCAGAATGGAGGTGTGTGAAGTCACAGAATGGAGGTGCGTGAAGACATAGAATGGAGGTGTGTGAAGTCACAGAATGGAGGTCTGTGAAGTCATAGAATGGAGCTGTGTGAAGTCAGATTGGAGGTTTGTGAAGGCACAGAATGTAGGTGCGTGAACTCAGAATGGAGGTGTGTGAAGTCACAGAATGGAGGTGTGTGAAGTCATAGAATGGAGGTGTGTGAAGTCATAGAATGGATGTGTGTGAAGTCATAATGGAGGTGTGTGAAGTCACAGAATTGAGGTGTGTGAAGTCACAGAATGGAGGTGTGTGAAGTCATAGAATGGAGGTGTGTGAAGTCATAGAATGGAGGTGTGTGAAGTCATAGAATGGATGTTTGTTAAGTAAGAATGAAGGTGTGTTAAGTCATAGAATGGAGGTGTGTGAAGGCACAGAATGGAGGTGTGTGAAGTCATAGAATGGGGCTGTGTGAAGTCAGATTTTAGGTGTGTGAAGTCACAGAATGGAGGTGTGTGAACTCAGAATAGAGGTGTGTGAAGTCACAGAATGGAGGTGTGTGAAGTCATAGAATGGAGGTGTGTGAAGTCACAGAATTGAGGTGTGTGAAGTCACAGAATGGAGGTGTGTGAAGTCATAGAATGGTGGTGTGTGAAATCATAGAATTTAGGTGTGTGAAGTCATAGAATGGATGTTTGTTAAGTAAGAATGAAGGTGTGTTAAGTCATAGAATGGAGGTGTGTGAAGGCAGAGAATGGAGGTGTGTGAAGTCATAGAATGGAGCTGTGTGAAGTCATAATGGAGGTGTGTGAAGTCACAGAATGGAGGTGTGTGAACTCAGAATGGAGGTGTGTGAAGACACAGAATGGAGGTGTGTTAAGTCACAGAACGGAGGTGTTTGAACTCAGAATGGAGGTGTGTGAAGTCACAGAATGGAGGTGTGTGAAGTCATAGAATGGAGGTGTGTGAAATCATAGAATGGATGTGTGGGAAGTCAGAGAATGGAGCTGTGTGAAGTCAGAATGGAGGTGTGTGAAGTCACACAATGGAGGTCTGTGAACTCAGAATGGAGGTGTGTGAAGTCACAGAATCTAGGTGTGTGAAGTCATAGAATGGAGGTGTGTGAAGTCATAGAATGGAGCTCTGTTAAATCAGATTGGAGGTGTGTGAAGTCACAGAATGGAGGTGTGTGAACTCAGAATGGAGGTGTGTGAAGTCACAGAATGGAGGTGAGTGAAGACATAGAATGGAGGTGTGTGAAGTCACAGAATGGAGGTCTGTGAAGTCATAGAATGGAGCTGTGTGAAGTCAGATTGGAGGTTTGTGAAGGCACAGAATGGAGGTGCGTGAACTCAGAATGCAGGTGTGTGAAGTCACAGAATGGAGGTGTGTGAAGTCATAGAATGGAGGTGTGTGAAGTCATAGAATGGATGTGTGTGAAGTCATAATGGAGGTGTGTGAAGTCACAGAATTGAGGTGTGTGAAGTCACAGAATGGAGGTGTGTGAAGTCATAGAATGGAGGTGTGTGAAGTCATAGAATGGAGGTGTGTGAAGTAATAGAATGGATGTTTGTTAAGTAAGAATGAAGGTGTGTTAAGTCATAGAATGGAGGTGTGTGAAGGCACAGAATGGAGGTGTGTGAAGTCATAGAATGGAGCTGTGTGAAGTCAGATTTTAGGTGTGTGAAGTCACAGAATGGAGGTGTGTGAACTCAGAATAGAGGTGTGTGAAGTCACAGAATGGAGGTGTGTGAAGTCATAGAATGGAGGTGTGTGAAGTCATAGAATGGATGTGTGTGAAGTCATAATGGAGGTGTGTGAAGTCACAGAATTGAGGTGTGTGAAGTCACAGAATGGAGGTGTGTGAAGTCATAGAATGGTGGAGTGTGAAATCATAGAATTTAGGTGTGTGAAGTCATAGAATGCATGTTTGTTAAGTAAGAATGAAGGTGTGTTAAGTCATAGAATGGAGGTGTGTGAAGGCACAGAATGGAGGTGTGTGAAGTCATAGAATGGAGCTGTGTGAACTCATAATGGAGGTGTGTGAAGTCACAGAATGGAGGTGTGTGAACTCAGAATGGAGGTGTGTGAAGTCACAGAATGGAGGTGTGTTAAGTCACAGAACGGAGGTGTTTGAACTCAGAATGGAGGTGTGTGAAGTCACAGAATGGAGGTGTGTGAAGTCATAGAATGGAGGTGTGTGAAATCATAGAATGGATGTGTGGGAAGTCAGAGAATGGAGCTGTGTGAAGTCAGAATGGAGGTGTGTGAAGTAACACAATGGAGGTGTGTGAACTCAGAATGGAGGTGTGTGAAGTCACAGAATCTAGGTGTGTGAAGTCATAGAATGGAGGTGTGTGATGTCATAGAATGGAGGTGTGTGAAGTCATAATGGAGGCATGTGAAGTCACAGAATTGAGGTTTGTGAAGTCACAGAATGGAGGTGTGTGAAGTCATAGAATGGAGGTGTGTGAAATCATAGAATGGAGGTTTGGGAAGTCAGATAATGGAACTTTGTGAAGTCAGAATGGAGGTGTGCGAAGTCACAGAATGGAGGTGTGTGAAGTCATTTTATGGAGCTGTGTGAAGTCAGAATGGAGGTGTCTGAAATCACAGAATGGAGGTGTGTGACCTCAGAATGGAGGTGTGTGAAGTCACAGAATCTAGGTGTGTGAAGTCATAGAATGGAGGTGTGTGAAGTCATAGAATGGAGGTGTGTGAAGTCATAATGGAGGAGTGTGAAGTCACAGAATTGAGGTGTGTGAAGTCACAGAATGGAGGTGTGTGAAGTCATAGAATGGAGGTGTGTGAAGTCATAGAATGGAGGTGTGTGAAGTCATAATGGAGGAGTGTGAAGTCACAGAATTGAGGTGTGTGAAGTCACAGAATGGAGGTGTGTGAAGTCATAGAATGGAGGTGTGTGAAGTCATAGAATGGAGCTGTGTGAAGTCAGATTTTAGGTGTGTGAAGTCACAGAATGGAGGTGTGTGAACTCAGAATAGAGGTGTGTGAAGTCACAGAATGGAGGTGTGTGAAGTCATAGAATGGAGGTGTGTGAAGTCATAGAATGGATGTGTGTGAAGTCATAATGGAGGTGTGTGAAGTCACAGAATTGAGGTGTGTGAAGTCACAGAATGGAGGTGTGTGAAGTCATAGAATGGTGGTGTGTGAAATCATAGAATTTAGGTGTGTGAAGTCATAGAATGCATGTTTGTTAAGTAAGAATGAAGGTGTGTTAAGTCATAGAATGGAGGTGTGTGAAGGCACAGAATGGAGGTGTGTGAAGTCATAGAATGGAGCTGTGTGAAGTCATAATGGAGGTGTGTGAAGTCACAGAATGGAGGTGTGTGAACTCAGAATGGAGGTGTGTGAAGTCACAGAATGGAGGTGTGTTAAGTCACAGAACGGAGGTGTTTGAACTCAGAATGGAGGTGTGTGAAGTCACAGAATGGAGGTGTGTGAAGTCATAGAATGGAGGTGTGTGAAATCATAGAATGGAGGTTTGGGAAGTCAGAGAATGGAACTTTGTGAAGTCAGAATGGAGGTGTGCGAAGTCACAGAATGGAGGTGTGTGAAGTCATTTTATGGAGCTGTGTGAAGTCAGAATGGAGGTGTGTGAAATCACAGAATGGAGGTGTGTGACCTCAGAATGGAGGTGTGTGAAGTCACAGAATCTAGGTGTGTGAAGTCATAGAATGGAGGTGTGTGAAGTCATAGAATGGAGGTGTGTGAAGTCATAATGGAGGAGTGTGAAGTCACAGAATTGAGGTGTGTGAAGTCACAGAATGGAGGTGTGTGAAGTCATAGAATGGAGGTGTGTGAAATCACAGAATTGAGGTGTGTGAAATCACAGAATGGAGGTGTGTGAAGTCATAGAATAGAGGTGTGTGAAGTCATAGAATGGAGGTGTGTGAAGTCATAGAATGGATGTCTGTTAAGTAATAATGAAGGTGTGTTAAGTCATAGAATGGAGGTGTGTGAAGGCACAGAATGGAGGTGTGGGAAGTCATAGAATGGAGCTGTGTGAAGTCAGATTGGAGGTGTGTGAAGTCACAGAATGGAGGTGTGTGAACTCAGAATGGAGGTGTGTGAAGTCACAGAATGGAGGTGTGTGTAGTGATAGAATGGAGGTGTGTGAAGTCATAGAATGGATGTGTGTGAAGTCATAATGGAGGTGTGTGAAGTCACAGAATTGAGGTGTGTGAAGTCACAGAATGGAGGTGTGTGAAGTCATAGAATGGAGGTGTGTGAAGTCATAGAATGGAGGTGTGTGAAGTCATAATGGAGGCATGTGAAGTCACAGAATTGAGGTGTGTGAAGTCACAGAATGGAGGTGTGTGAAGTCATAGAATGGAGGTCTGTGAAATCATAGAATGGAGGTTTGGGAATCAGAGAATGTAGCTTTGTGAAGTCAGAATGGAGGTGTGCGAAGTCACAGAATGGAGGTGTGTGAAGTCATTTTATGGAGCTGTGTGAAGTCAGAATGGAGGTGTGTGAAATCACAGAATGGAGGTGTGTGACCTCAGAATGGAGGTGTGTGAAGTCACAGAATCTAGGTGTGTGAAGTCATAGAATGGAGGTGTGTGAAGTCATAGAATGGAGGTGTGTGAAGTCATAATGGAGGCGTGTGAAGTCACAGAATTGAGGTGTGTGAAGTCACAGAATGGAGGTGTGTGAAGTCATAGAATGGAGGTGTGTGAAGTAAGAACGGAGGTGTGTGAACTCAGATTGCAGGTGTGGGACGTCACAATGGAGGTGTGTGAAGATATAGAATGGAGGTGTGTGAAGTCACAGAATGGAGGGTTTTGAAGTCAAAGACTGGAGGTGTGTGAAGTCATAGAATGCAGGTGTGTGAAGTCATAGAATGGAGGTGTGTGAAGTCAAAATGGAGGTGTTTGTACTCATAAAATGGAGATGTGTGAAGTCATGGAATGGAGGTGTGTGAAGTCCAAGAATATAGGTGTGTGAAGTCAAACAATGGTGGTGTGTGAAGTCACAGAATGCAGGTGTGTTAAGTCAAAGAATGGAAGTGTGTGAAGTCAAAATGGAGGTGTGTGAAGTCACAGAATGGAGGTGTGTGAAGTCACAGAATGAAGGTGTTTGAAGTCAAAATTGTGGTGTGTGAAGTCACAAATGAAGGTGTCTGAAGTCAGAATGCAGCTGTGTGAAGTCATAGAATGGAGGTGTGTGAAGTCAGAATGGAGGTTTGTGAACTCATAGAATGGAGTGTGTGAAGTCACAATGGGGGTGTGTGAAGTCATAGAATTGGGGTGTGTGAGATCAAATTGGAGGTGTGTGAAATCACAGAATGGAGGTGTGTCAACTCAGAAATGAGGTGTGTGAAGTCATAGAATGGAAGTGCGTGAAGTCATAGAATGGATGTTTCTGAAGTAAGAATGAAGGTGTGTGAAGTCATAGAATGGAGGTGTGTGAAGTCAAAATGGAGGTGTGTGAACTCATAGAATGGAGGTGTGTGAACTCATAGAATTGAGGTGTGTGAAGTCATGGAATGGAGGTGTGTGAAGTCAAAGAATGGAGGTGTGTGAAGTCAAACAATAAAGGTGTGTGAAGTCACAGAGTGGAGGTGTGTGAAATCACAGAATGTAGGTGTGTGAAGTCAATAAGGTGGTGTGTAGAGTCACAAATTGAGGTGTGTGAACTCATAGAATGGATTTGTGCAAAGTCAAAGAATGGAGGTGTGTGAAGTCATCGAATTGAGGTGTGTGAAATCATGGAATGGAGGTGTGTGAAGTCACAGAAAGGAGGTGTGTGAAGACAGAATGGAGTTGTGTGAAGTCATAGAATGGAGGTGTGTGAAGTCAGAATGGAGGTGTGTGAAGTCATAGAATGGATGTTTGTTAAGTAAGAATGAAGGTGTGTTAAGTAATAGAATGGAGGTGTGTGAAGGCACAGAATGGAGGTGTGTGAAGTCATAGAATGGAGCTGTGTGAAGTCAGAATGGAGGTGTGTGAACTCAGAATGGAGGTGTGTGAAGTCACAGAATGGAGGTGTGTGAATTAATAGAATGGAGATGTGAGAAATCATAGAATGGAGGTGTATGAAGTCACAGAATGGAGGTGTGTGAAGTCATAGAATGGAGGTGTGTGAAGTCATAGAATGGATGTTTGTTAAGTAAGAATGAAGGTGTGTTAAGTAATAGAATGGAGGTGTGTGAAGTCACAGAATGGAGGTGCGTGAAGACATAGAATGGAGGTGTGTGAAGTCACAGAATGGAGGTCTGTGAAGTCATAGAATGGAGCTGTGTGAAGTCAGATTGGAGGTGTGTGAAGGCACAGAATGGAGGTGCGTGAACTCAGAATGGAGGTGTGTGAAGTCACAGAATGGAGGTGTGTGAAGTCATAGAATGGAGGTGTGTGAAGTCATAGAATGGATGTGTGTGAAGTCATAATGGAGGTGTGTGAAGTCACAGAATTGAGGTGTGTGAAGTCACAGAATGGAGGTGTGTGAAGTCATAGAATGGAGGTGTGTGAAGTCATAGAATGGAGGTGTGTGAAGTCATAGAATGGATGTTTGTTAAGTAAGAATGAAGGTGTGTTAAGTCATAGAATGTAGGTGTGTGAAGGCAGAGAATGGAGGTGTGTGAAGTCAAAGAATGGAGCTCTGTGGAGTCAGATTTTAGGTGTGTGAAGTCACAGAATGGAGGTGTGTGAACTCAGAATAGAGGTGTGTGAAGTCACAGAATGAAGGTGTGTGAAGTCATAGAATGGAGGTGTGTGAAGTCATAGAATGGAGGTGTGTGAAGTCATAATGGAGGTGTGTGAAGTCACAGAATTGAGGTGTGTGAAGTCACAGAATGGAGGTGTGTGAAGTCATAGAATGGTGGTGTGTGAAATCATAGAATTTAGGTGTGTGAAGTCATAGAATGGATGTTTGTTAAGTAAGAATGAAGGTGTGTTAAGTCATAGAATGGAGGTGTGTGAAGGCACAGAATGGAGGTGTGTGAAGTCATAGAATGGAGCTGTGTGAACTCATAATGGAGGTGTGTGAAGTCACAGAATGGAGGTGTGTGAACTCAGAATGGAGGTGTGTGAAGACACAGAATGGAGGTGTGTTAAGTCACAGAACGGAGGTGTTTGAACTCAGAATGGGGGTGTGTGAAGTCACAGAATGGAGGTGTGTGAAGTCATAGAATGGAGGTGTGTGAAATCATAGAATGGATGTGTGGGAAGTCAGAGAATGGAGCTGTGTGAAGTCAGAATGGAGGTGTGTGAAGTCACACAATGGAGGTGTGTGAACTCAGAATGGAGGTGTGTGAAGTCACAGAATCTAGGTGTGTGAAGTCATAGAATGGAGGTGTGTGAAGTCATAGAATGGAGCTCTGTGAAGTCAGATTGGAGGTGTGTGAAGTCACAGAATGGAGGTGTGTGAACTCATAGAATGGAGGTGTGTGAACTCATAGAATGGAGGTGTGTGAAGTCATAGAATGGAGGTGTGTGAAGTCACAGAATGGAGGTCTGTGAAGTCATAGAATGGAGCTGTGTGAAGTCACAGAGTGGAGGTGTGTGAAGGCACAGAACGTAGGTGTGTGAAGTCAATAAAGTGGTGTGTAGAGTCACAAATTGAGGTGTGTGAAGTCATAGAATGGATTCGTGTGAAGTCAAAGAATGGAGGTGTGTGAAGTCATCGAATTGAGGTGTGTGAACTCAGAATGGAGGTGTGTGAAGTACAGAATCTAGGTGTGTGAAGTCATAGAATGGAGGTGTGTGAAGTCATAGAATGGAGGTGTGTGAAGTCATAATGGAGGCATGTGAAGTCACAGAATTGAGGTGTGTGAAGTCTCAGAATGGAGGTGTGTGAAGTTACAGAATGGAGGTGTGTTATGTCACAGAACGGAGGTTTGGGAAGTCAGAGAATGGAGCTTTGTGAAGTCAGAATGGAGGTGTGCGAAGTCACAGAATGGAGGTGTGTGAAGTCATTTTATGGAGCTGTGTGAAGTCAGAATGGAGGTGTGTGAAATCACAGAATGGAGGTGTGTGACCTCAGAATGAAGGTGTGTGAAATCACAGAATCTAGGTGTGTGAAGTCATAGAATGGAGGTGTGTGAAGTCATAGAATGGAGGTGTGTGAAGTCATAATGGAGGCGTGTGAAGTCACAGAATTGAGGTGTGTGAAGTCACAGAATGGAGGTGTGTGAAGTCATAGAATGGAGGTATGTGAAGTCAGAACGGAGGTGTGTGAACTCAGATTGGAGGTGTGGGACGTCACAATGGAGGTGTGTGAAGATATAGAATGGAGGTGTGTGAAGTCACAGAATGGAGGGGTGTGAAGTCAAAGACTGGAGGTGTGTGAAGTCATAGAATGGAGGTGTGTGAAGTCATAGAATGGAGGTGTGTGCAGTCAAAATGCAGGTGTGTGAACTCATAAAATGGAGATGTGTGAAGTCATGGAATGGAGGTGTGTGAAGTCCAAGTATATAGGTGTGTGAAGTCGAACAATGGTGGTGTGTGAAGTCACAGAATGCAGGTGTGTTAAGTCAAAGAATGCAAGTGTGTGAATTCAAAATGGAGGTGTGTGAAGTCACAGAATGGAGGTGTGTGAAGTCACAGAATGAAGGTGTTTGAAGTCAAAATTGTGGTGTGTGAAGTCACAAATGAAGGTGTCTGAAGTCAGAATGCAGCTGTGTGAAGTCATAGAATGGAGGTGTGTGAAGTCAGAATGGAGGTTTGTCAACTCATAGAATGGAGTGTGTGAAGTCACAATGGGGGTATGTGAAGTCATAGAATTGGGGTGTGTGAGATCAAATCGGAGGTGTGTGAAATCACAGAATGGAGGTGTGTCAACTCAGAAATGAGGTGTGTGAAGTCATAGAATGGAAGTGCGTGAAGTCATAGAATGGATGTTTCTGAAGTAAGAATGAAGGTGTGTGAAGTCATAGAATGGAGGTGTGTGAAGTCAAAATGGAGGTGTGTGAACTCATAGAATGGAGGTGTGTGAACTCATAGAATGGAGGTGTGTGAAGTCATGGAATGGAGGTGTGTGAAGTCAAAGAATGGAGGTGTGTGAAGTCAAACAATAAAGGTGTGTGAAGTCACAGAGTGGAGGTGTGTGAAATCACAGAATGTAGGTGTGTGAAGTCAATAAGGTGGTGTGTAGAGTCACAAATTGAGGTGTGTGAACTCATAGAATGGATTCGTGTAAAGTCAAAGAATGGAGGTGTGTGAAGTCATCGAATTGAGGTGTGTGAAGTCATGGAATGGAGGTGTGTGAAGTCACAGAATGGAGGTTTGTGAAGTGAGAATGGAGTTGTCTGAAGTCATAGAATGGAGGTGTGTGAAGTCATAGAATGGATGTTTGTTAAGTAAGAATGAAGGTGTGTTAAGTAATAGAATGGAGGTGTGTGAAGGCACAGAATGGAGGTGTGTGAAGTCATAGAATGGAGCTGTGTGAAGTCAGAATGGACGTGTGTGAACTCAGAATGGAAGTGTGTGAAGTCACAGAATGGAGGTGTGGGAACTCATAGAATGGAGTTGTGTGAAGTCACAGAATGGAGGTGTGTGAAGTCATAGAATGGAGGTGTGTGAAGTCATAGAATGGATGTTTGTTAAGTAAGAATGGAGGTGTGTTAAGTAATAGAATGGAGGTGTGAAGGCACAGAATGGAGGTGTGTGAAGTCAAAGAATGGAGCTATGTGAAGTCAGAATGGAGGTGTGTGAAGTCACAGAATGGAGGTGTGTGAAGTCACAGAATGGAGGTGTGTGAAGTCATAGAATGAATGTGTGTGAAGTCATAGAATGGAGGTGTGTGAAGTCATAGAATGGATGTTTGTTAAGTGAGAATGAAGGTGTGTTAAGTCATAGAATGTAGGTGTGTGAAGGCACAGAATGGATCTGTGTGAAGTCAGAATGGAGGTGTGTGAAGTCACAGAATGGAGGTGTGTGAACTCAGAATGGAGGTGTGTGAAGTCACAGAATGGAGGTGTGTTAAGTCACAGAATGGAGGTGTGTGAAGTCATAGAATGGAGGTGTGTGAAGTCATAGAATGGAGGTGTGTGAAGTCATAGAATGGATGTTTGTTAAGTAAGAATGAAGGTGTGTTAAGTCATAGAATGGAGGTGTGTGAAGGCACAGAATGGAGGTGTGTGAAGTCATAGAATGGAGCTGTGTGAAGTCAGATTGGAGGTGTGTGAAGTCACAGAATGGAGGTGTGTGAACTCAGAATGGGGCTGTGTGATGTCACAGAATGGAGGTGTGTGAAGTCATAGAATGGAGGTGTGTGAAGTCATAGAATGGATGTGTGTGAATTCATAATGGAGGTGTGTGAAGTCACAGAATTGAGGTGTGTGAAGTCACAGAATGGAGGTGTGTGAAGTCATAGAATGGAGGTGTGTGAATTCATAGAATGGAGGTGTGTGAAGTCATAGAATGGATGTTTGTTAAGTAAGAATGAAAGTGTGTTAAGTCATAGAATGGAGGTGTGTGAAGGCACAGAATGGAGGTGTTTGAACTCAGAATGGAGGTGTGTGAAGTCACAGAATGGAGGTATGTGAAGTCATAGAATGGAGGTGTGTGAAATCATAGAATGGAGGTGTGGGAAGTCAGAGAATGGAGCTGTGTGAAGTCAGAATGGATATGTGCGAAGTCACAGAATGGAGGTGTGTGAAGTCATTTTATGGAGCTGTGTGAAGTCAGAATGGAGGTGTGTGAAGTCACACAATGGAGGTGTGTGAACTCAGAATGGAGGTGTGTGAAGTCACAGAATCTAGGTGTGTGAAGTCACAGAATGGAGGTGTGTGAAGTCATAGAATGGAGGTGTGTGAAATCATAGAATGGAGGTTTGGGAAGTCAGAGAATGGAGCTTTGTGAAGTCAGAATGGAGGTGTGCGAAGTCAAAGAATGGAGGTGTGTGAAGTCATTTTATGGAGCTGTGTGAAGTCAGAATGGAGGTGTGTGAAATCACAGAATGGAGGTGTGTGAACTCAGAATGGAGGTGTGTGAAGTCACAGAATCTAGGTGTGTGAAGTCATAGAATGGAGGTGTGTGAAGTCATAGAATGGAGGTGTGTGAAGTCATAATGGAGGTGTGTGAAGTCACAGAATTGAGGTGTGTGAAGTCACAGAATGGAGGTGTGTGAAGTCATAGAATGGAGGTGTATGAAGTCAGAACGGAGGTGTGTGAACTCAGATTGGAGGTGTGGGAAGTCACAATGGAAGTGTGTGAAGATATAGAATGGAGGTCTGTGAAGTCACAGAATGGAGGGGTGTGAAGTCAAAGACTGGAGGTGTGTGAAGTCATAGAATGGCGGTGTGTGAAGTCATAGAATGGAGGTGTGTGAAGTCAAAATGGAGGTGTGTGAACTCATAAAATGGAGATGTTTGAAGTCATGGAATGGAGGTGTGTGAAGTCCAAGAATATAGGTGTGTGAAGTCAAACAATGGTGGTGTGTGAAGTCACAGAATGCAGGTGTGTTAAGTCAAAGAATGGAAGTGTGTGAAGTCAAAATGGAGGTGTGTGAAGTCACAGAATGGAGGTGTGTGACGTCACAGAATGAAGGTGTTTGAAGTCAAAATTGTGGTGTGTGAAGTCACAAATGAAGGTGTCTGAAGTCAGAATGCAGCTGTGTGAAATCATAGAGTGGACGTGTGTGAAGTCAGAATGGAGGTTTGTGAACTCATAGAATGGAGTGTGTGAAGTCACAATGGGGGTGTGTGAAGTCATATTATTGGGGTGTGTGAGATCAAATTGGAGGTGTGTGAAATCACAGAATGGAGGTGTGTCAACTCAGAAATGAGGTGTGTGAAGTCAAAGAATGGAGGTGTGTGAAGTCAAACAATAAAGGTGTGTGTAGTCACAGAGTGGAGGTGTGTGAAATCACAGAATGTAGGTGTGTGAAGTCAATAAGGTGGTGTGTAGAATCACAAATTGAGGTGTGTGAACTTATAGAATGGATTCGTGTAAAGTCAAAGAATGGAGGTGTGTGAAGTCATCGAATTGAGGTGTGTGAAGTCATGGAATGGAGGTGTGTGAAGTCACAGAATGGAGGTGTGTGAAGTCAGAATGGAGTTGTGTGAAGTCATAGAATGGATGTGTGTGAAGTCAGAATGGAGGTGTGTGAAGTCATAGAGTGGAGGTGTGTGAAGTCACAATGGAGGTGTGTAAAGTCATAGAATGGAGGTGTGTGAAGTCACAGAATGGAGGTGTGTGAAGTCATAGAATGGAGCTGTGTGAAGTCAGATTGGAGGTGTGTGAAGTCACAGAATGGAGGTGTGTGAACTCAGAATGGAGGTGTGTGAAATCACAGAATGGAGGTGTGTGAAGTCATAGAAATGAGGTGTGTGAAGTCATAGAATGGATGTGTGTGAAATCATAATGGAGGTGTGTGAAGTCACAGAATTGAGGTGTGTGAAGTCACAGAATGGAGGTGTGTGAAGTCATAGAATGGAGGTATGTGAAGTCATAGAATGGAGGTATGTGAAGTCATAGAATGGATGTTTGTTAAGTAAGAATGAAGGTGTGTTAAGTAATAGAATGAAGGTGTATGAAGGCACAGAGTGGAGGTGTGTGAAGACATAGAAGGAGCTGTGTGAAGTCAGAATGGAGGTGTGTGAACTCAGAATGGAGGTGTGTGAAGTCACAGAATGGAGGTGTGGGAAGTCATAGAATGGAGTTTTGTGAAGTCACAGAATGGAGGTGTGTGAACTCAGAATGGAGGTGTGTGAAGTCACAGAATGGAGGGGTGTGAATTAATAGAATGGAGGTGTGAGAAATCATAAAATGGAGGTGTGTGAAGTCACAGAATGGAGGTGTGTGAAGTCATAGAATGGAGGTGTGTGAAGTCATAGAATGGATGTTTGTTAAGTAAGAATGGAGGTGTGTTAAGTAATAGAATGGAGGTGTGAAGGCACAGAATGGAGGTGTGTGAAGTCATAGAATGGAGCTATGTGAAGTCAGAATGGAGGTGTGTGAAGTCACAGAATGGAGGTGTATGAAGTCACAGAATGGAGGTGTGTGAAGTCATAGAATGGATGTGTGTGAAGTCATAGAATGGATGTTTGTTAAGTGAGAATGAAGGTGTGTTAAGTCATAGAATGTAGGTGTGTGAAGGAACAGAATGGAGCTGTGTGAAGTCAGAATGGAGGTGTGTGAAGTCACAGAATGGAGGGGTGTGAAGTCAAAGACTGGAGGTGTGTGAAGTCATAGAATGGAGGTGTGTGAAGTCATAGAATGGAGGTGTGTGAAGTCAAAATGGAGGTGTGTGAACTCATAAAATGGAGATGTGTGAAGTCATGGAATGGAGGTGTGTGAAGTCCAAGAATATAGGTGTGTGAAGTCAAACAATGGTGGTGTGTGAAGTCACAGAATGCAGGTGTGTTAAGTGAAAGAATGGAAGTTTGTGAAGTCAAAATGGAGGTGTGTGAAGTCACAGAATGGAGGTGTGTGACGTCACAGAATGAAGGTGTTTGAAGTCAAAATTGTGGTGTGTGAAGTCACAAATGAAGGTGTCTGAAGTCAGAATGCAGCTGTGTGAAGTCATAGAGTGGAGGTGTGTGAAGTCAGAATGGAGGTTTGTGAACTCATAGAATGGAGTGTGTGAAGTCACAATGGGGGTGTGTGAAGTCATAGAATTGGGGTGTGTGAGATCAAATTGGAGGTGTGTGAAATCACAGAATGGAGGTGTGTCAACTCAGAAATGAGGTGTGTGAAGTCATAGAATGGAAGTGCGTGAAGTCATAGAATGGATGTTTCTGAAGTAAGAATGAAGGTGTGTGAAGTCATAGGATGGAGGTGTGTGAAGTCAAAATGGAGGTGTGTGAACTCATAGAATGGAGGTGTGTGAACTCCTAGAATGGAGGTGTGTGAAGTCATGGAATGGAGGTGTGTGAAGTCAAAGAATGGAGGTGTGTGAAGTCAAACAATAAAGGTGTGTGAAGTCACAGAGTGGAGGTGTGTGAAAAAACAGAATGGAGGTGTGTGAAGTCAATAAGGTGGTGTGTAGAGTCCCAAATTGAGGTGTGTGAACTCATAGAATGGATTCGTGTAAAGTCAAAGAATGGAGGTGTGTGAAGTCATCGAATTGAGGTGTGTGAAGTCATGGAATGGAGGTGTGTGAAGTCACAGAATGGAGGTGTGTGAAGTCAGAATGGAGTTGTGTGAAGTCATAGAATGGATGTGTGTGAAGTCAGAATGGAGATGTGTGAAGTCATAGAGTGGAGGTGTGTGAAGTCACAATGGAGGTGTGTGAAGTCATAGAATGGAGGTGTGTGAAGTCACAGAATGGAGGTGTGTGAAGTCATAGAATGGAGCTGTGTGAAGTCAGATTGGAGGTGTGTGAAGTCACAGAATGGAGGTGTGTGAACGCAGAATGGAGGTGTGTGAAATCACAGAATGGAGGTGTGTGAAGTCATAGAATGGAGGTGTGTGAAGTCATAGAATGGATGTGTGTGAAATCATAATGGAGGTGTGTGAAGTCACAGAATTGAGGTGTGTGAAGTCACAGAATGGAGGTGTGTGAAGTTATAGAATGGAGGTATGTGAAGTCATAGAATGGAGGTGTGTGAAGTCATAGAATGGATGTTTGTTAAGTAAGAATGAAGGTTTGTTAAGTAATAGAATGGAGGTGTGTGAAGGCACAGAATGGAGGTGTGTGAAGTCATAGAATGGAGCTGTGTGAAGTCAGAATGGAGGTGTGTGAACTCAGAATGGAGGTGTGTGAAGTCACAGAATGGAGGTGTGGGAAGTCATAGAATGGAGTTTTGTGAAGTCACAGAATGGAGGTGTGTGAATTAATAGAATGGAGGTGTGAGAAATCATAGAGTGGAGGTGTGTGCAGTCACAGAATGGAGGTGTGTGAAGTCATAGAATGGAGGTGTGTGAAGTCATAGAATGGATGCTTGTTAAGTAAGAATGGGGGTGTGTTAAGTAATAGAATGGAGGTGTGAAGGCACAGAATGGAGGTGTGTGAAGTCATAGAATGGAGCTATGTGAAGTCAGAATGGAGGTGTGTGAAGTCACAGAATGGAGGTGTGTGAAGTCACAGAATGGAGGTGTGTGAAGTCATAGAATGGATGTGTGTGAAGTCATAGAATGGAGGTGTTTGAAGTCATAGAATGGATGTTTGTTAAGTGAGAATGAAGGTGTGTTAAGTCATAGAATATAGGTGTGTGAAGGCACAGAATGGAGCTGTGTGAAGTCCGAATGGAGGTGTGTGAAGTCACAGAATGGAGGTGTGTGAACTCACAATGGAGGTGTGTGAAGTCACAGAATGGAGGTGTGTTAAGTCACAGAATGGAGGTGTGTGAAGTCATAGAATGGAGGTGTGTGAAATCATAGAATGGAGGTGTGTGAAGTCAGAATGGAGGTGTGTGAAGTCACAGAATGGAGGTGTGTGAACTCAGAATTGAGGTGTGTGAAGTCACAGAATGGAGGTGTGTGAAGTCATAGAATGGAGGTGTGTGAAATCATAGAATGGAGGTGTGTGAAGTCAGAGAATGGAGCTGTGTGAAGTCAGAATGGAGATGTGCGAAGTCACAGAATGGAGGTGTGTGAAGTCATTTTATGGAGCTGTGTGAAGTCAGAATGGAGGTGTGTGAAGTCACAGAATGGAGGTGTGTGAACTCAGAATTGAGGTGTGTGAAGTCATAGAATGGAGGTGTGTGAAATCATAGAATGGAGGTGTGTGAAGTCAGAGAATGGAGCTGTGTGAAGTCAGAATGGAGATGTGCGAAGTCACAGAATGGAGGTGTGTGAAGTCATTTTATGGAGCTGTGTGAAGTCAGAATGGAGGTGTGTGAAGTCACAGAATGGAGGTGTGTGAACTCAGAATTGAGGTGTGTGAAGTCACAGAATCTAGGTGTGTGAAGTCATAGAATGGAGGTGTGTGAAGTCATAGAATGGAGGTGTGTGAAGTCATAATGGAGGCATGTGAAGTCACAGAATTGAGGTGTGTGAAGTCACAGAATGGAGGTGTGTGATGTCATAGAATGGAGGTGTGTGAAATCATAGAATGGAGGTTTGGGAAGTCAGAGAATGGAGCTTTGTGAAGTCAGAATGGAGGTGTGCGAAGTCACAGAATGGAGGTGTGTGAAGTCATTTTATGGAGCTGTGTGAAGTCAGAATGAAGGTGTGTGAAATCACAGAATGGAGGTGTGTGAACTCAGAATGGAGGTGTGTGAAGTCACAGAATCTAGGTGTGTGAAGTCATAGAATGGAGGTGTGTGAAGTCATAGAATGGAGGTGTGTGAAGTCATAATGGAGGCGTGTGAAGTCACAGAATTGAGGTGTGTGAAGTCACAGAATGGAGGTGTGTGAAGTCATAGAATGGAGGTGTGTGAAGTCAGAACGGAGGTGTGTGAACTCAGATTGGAGGTGTGGGAAGTCACAAGGAGGTGTGTGAAGATATAGAATGGAGGTGTGTGAAGTCACAGAATGGAGGGGTGTGAAGTCAAAGACTGGAGGTGTGTGAAGTCAAAGAATGGCGGTGTGTGAAGTCATAGAATGGAGGTGTGTGAAGTCAAAATGGAGGTGTGTGAACTCATAAAATGGAGATGTGTGAAGTCATGGAATGGAGGTGTGTGAAGTCTAAGAATATAGGTGTGTGAAATCAAACAATGGTGGTGTGTGAAGTCACAGAATGCAGGTGTGTTAACTCATAGAATGGAAGTGTGTGAAGTCAAAATGGAGGTGTGTGAAGTCACAGAATGGAGGTGTGTGAAGTCACAGAATGAAGGTGTTTGAAGTCAAAATTGTGGTGTGTGAAGTCACAAATGAAGGTGTCTGAAGTCAGAATGCAGCTGTGTGAAGTCATAGAATGGAGGTGTGTGAAGTCAGAATGGAGGTTTGTGAACTCATAGAATGGAGTGTGTGAAGTCACAATGGGGGTGTGTGAAGTCATAGAATTGGGGTGTGTGAGATCAAATTGGAGGTGTGTGAAATCACAGAATGGAGGTGTGTCAACTCAGAAATGAGGTGTGTGAAGTCATAGAATGGAAGTGCGTGAAGTCATAGAATGGATGTTTCTGAAGTAAGAATGAAGGTGTGTGAAGTCATAGAATGGAGGTGTGTGAAGTCAAAATGGAGGTGTGTGAACTCATAGAATGGTGGTGTGTGAACTCATAGAATGGAGGTGTGTGAAGTCATGGAATGGAGGTGTGTGAAGTCAAAGAATGGAGGTGTGTGAAGTCAAACAATAAAGGTGTGTGAAGTCACAGAGTGGAGGTGTGTGAAATCACAGAATGTAGGTGTGTGAAGTCAATAAGGTGGTGTGTAGAATCAAAAATTGAGGTGTGTGAACTTATAGAATGGATTCGTGTAAAGTCAAAGAATGGAGGTGTGTGAAGTCATCGAATTGAGGTGTGTGAAGTCATGGAATGGAGGTGTGTGAAGTCACAGAATGGAGGTGTGTGAAGTCAGAATGGAGTTGTGTGAAGTCATAGAATGGATGTGTGTGAAGTCAGAATGGAGGTGTGTGAAGTCATAGAGTGGAGGTGTGTGAAGTCACAATGGAGGTGTGTGAAGTCATAGAATGGAGGTGTGTGAAGTCACAGAATGGAGGTGTGTGAAGTCATAGAATGGAGCTGTGTGAAGTCAGATTGGAGGTGTGTGAAGTCACAGAATGGAGATGTGTGAACTCAGAATGGAGGTGTGTGAAATCACAGAATGGAGGTGTGTGAAGTCATAGAATGGAGGTGTGTGAAGTCATAGAATGGATGTGTGTGAAATCATAATGGAGGTGTGTGAAGTCACAGAATTGAGGTGTGTGAAGTCACAGAATGGAGGTGTGTGAAGTCATAGAATGGAGGTATGTGAAGTCATAGAATGGAGGTGTGTGAAGTCATAGAATGGATGTTTGTTAAGTAAGAATGAAGGTGTGTTAAGTAATAGAATGAAGGTGTGTGAAGGCACAGAATGGAGGTGTGTGAAGTCATAGAATGGAGCTGTGTGAAGTCAGAATGGAGGTGTGTGAACTCAGTATGGAGGTGTGTGAAGTCACAGAATGGAGGTGTGGGAAGTCATAGAATGGAGTTGTGTGAAGTCACAGAATGGAGGTGTGTGAATTAATAGAATGGAGGTGTGAGAAATCATAGAATGGAGGTGTGTGAAGTCACAGAATGGAGGTGTGTGAAGTCACAGAATGGAGGTGTGTGAAGTCATAGAATGGATGTGTGTGAAGTCATAGAATGGAGGTGTGTGAAGTCATAGAATGGATGTTTGTTAAGTGAGAATGAAGGTGTGTTAAGTCATAGAATGTAGGTGTGTGAAGGCACAGAATGGAGCTGTGTGAATTCAGAATGGAGGTGTGTGAAGTCACAGAATGGAGGTGTGTGAACTCAGAATGGAGGTGTGTGAAGTCACAGAATGGAGATGTGTGAACTCAGAATGGAGGTGTGTGAAGTCACAGAATCTAGGTGTGTGAAGTCATAGAATGGAGGTGTGTGAAGTCATAGAATGGAGGTGTGTGAAGTCATAATGGAGGCATGTGAAGTCACAGAATTGAGGTGTGTGAAGTCACAGAATGGAGGTGTGTGAAGTCATAGAATGGAGGTGTGTGAAATCATAGAATGGAGGTTTGGGAAGTCAGAGAATGGAGCTTTGTGAAGTCAGAATGGAGGTGTGCGAAGTCACAGAATGGAGGTGTGTGAAGCCATTTTATGGAGCTGTGTGAAGTCAGAATGGAGGTGTGTGAAATCACAGAATGGAGGTGTGTGAACTCAGAATGGAGGTGTGTGAAGTCACAGAATCTAGGTGTGTGAAGTCATAGAATGCAGGTGTGTGAAGTCATAGAATGGAGGTGTGTGAAGTCATAATGGAGGCGCGTGAAGTCACAGAATTGAGGTGTGTGAAGTCACAGAATGGAGGTGTGTGAAGTCATAGAATGGAGGTGTGTGAAGTCAGAACGGAGGTGTGTGAACTCAGATTGGAGGTGTGGGACGTCACAATGGAGGTGTGTGAAGATATAGAATGGAGGTGTGTGAAGTCACAGAATGGAGGGGTGTGAAGTCAAAGACTGGAGGTGTGTGAAGTCATAGAATGGAGGTGTGTGAAGTCATAGAATGGAGGTGTGTGAAGTCAAAATGGAGGTGTGTGAACTCATAAAATGGAGATGTGTGAAGTCATGGAATGGAGGTGTGTGAAGTCCAAGAATATAGGTGTGTGAAGTCAAACAATGGTGGTGTGTGAAGTCACAGAATGCAGGTGTGTTAAGTCAAAGAATGGAAGTGTGTGAAGTCAAAATGGAGGTGTGTGAAGTCACAGAATGGAGGTGTGTGACGTCACAGAATGCAGGTGTTTGAAGTCAAAATTGTGGTGTGTGAAGTCACAAATGAAGGTGTCTGAAGTCAGAATGCAGCTGTGTGAAGTCATAGAGTGGAGGTGTGTGAAGTCAGAATGGAGGTTTGTGAACTCATAGAATGGAGTGTGTGAAGTCACAATGGGGGTGTGTGAAGTCATAGAATTGGGGTGTGTGAGATCAAATTGGAGGTGTGTGAAATCACAGAATGGAGGTGTGTCAACTCAGAAATGAGGTGTGTGAAGTCATAGAATGGAAGTGCGTGAAGTCATAGAATGGATGTTTCTGAAGTAAGAATGAAGGTGTGTGAAGTCATAGGATGGAGGTGTGTGAAGTCAAAATGGAGGTGTGTGAACTCATAGAATGGAGGTGTGTGAACTCCTAGAATGGAGGTGTGTGAAGTCATGGAATGGAGGTGTGTGAAGTCAAAGAATGGAGGTGTGTGAAGTCAAACAATAAAGGTGTGTGAAGTCACAGAGTGGAGGTGTGTGAAATCACAGAATGGAGGTGTGTGAAGTCAATAAGGTGGTGTGTAGAGTCCCAAATTGAGGTGTGTGAACTCATAGAATGGATTCGTGTAAAGTCAAAGAATGGAGGTGTGTGAAGTCATCGAATTGAGGTGTGTGAAGTCATGGAATGGAGGTGTGTGAAGTCACAGAATGGAGGTGTGTGAAGTCAGAATGGAGTTGTGTGAAGTCATAGAATGGATGTGTGTGAAGTCAGAATGGAGATGTGTGAAGTCATAGAGTGGAGGTGTGTGAAGTCACAATGGAGGTGTGTGAAGTCATAGAATGGAGGTGTGTGAAGTCACAGAATGGAGGTGTGTGAAGTCATAGAATGGAGCTGTGTGAAGTCAGATTGGAGGTGTGTGAAGTCACAGAATGGAGGTGTGTGAACTCAGAATGGAGGTGTGTGAAATCACAGAATGGAGGTGTGTGAAGTCATAGAATGGAGGTGTGTGAAGTCATAGAATGGATGTGGGTGAAATCATAATGGGGTGTGTGAAGTCACAGAATTGAGGTGTGTGAAGTCACAGAATGGAGGTGTGTGAAGTCATAGAATGGAGGTATGTGAAGTCATAGAATGGAGGTGTGTGAAGTCATAGAATGGATGTTTGTTAAGTAAGAATGAAGGTTTGTTAAGTAATAGAATGGAGGTGTGTGAAGGCACAGAATGGAGGTGTGTGAAGTCATAGAATGGAGCTGTGTGAAGTCAGAATGGAGGTGTGTGAACTCAGAATGGAGGTGTGTGAAGTCACAGAATGGAGGTGTGGGAAGTCATAGAATGGAGTTTTGTGAAGTCACAGAATGGAGGTGTGTGAATTAATAGAATGGAGGTGTGAGAAATCATAGAGTGGAGGTGTGTGCAGTCACAGAATGGAGGTGTGTGAAGTCATAGAATGGAGGTGTGTGAAGTCATAGAATGGATGTTTGTTAAGTAAGAATGGGGGTGTGTTAAGTAATAGAATGGAGGTGTGAAGGCACAGAATGGAGGTGTGTGAAGTCATAGAATGGAGCTATGTGAAGTCAGAATGGAGGTGTGTGAAGTCACAGAATGGAGGTGTGTGAAGTCACAGAATGGAGGTGTGTGAAGTCATAGAATGGATGTGTGTGAAGATATAGAATGGAGGTGTGTGAAGTCATAGAATGGATGTTTGTTAAGTGAGAATGAAGGTGTGTTAAGTCATAGAATATAGGTGTGTGAAGGCACAGAATGGAGCTGTGTGAAGTCAGAATGGAGGTGTGTGAAGTCACAGAATGGAGGTGTGTGAACTCAGAATGGAGGTGTGTGAAGTCACAGAATGGAGGTGTGTTAAGTCACAGAACGG
The DNA here is from genome assembly GCA_024803745.1 of Megascapheus bottae. Lineage (NCBI taxonomy): Eukaryota > Metazoa > Chordata > Mammalia > Rodentia > Geomyidae > Megascapheus > Megascapheus bottae. The sequence goes on from JANJXV010000464.1 coordinate 584,972, forward strand.
AGGTGTTTGAACTCAGAATGGAGGTGTGTGAAGTCACAGAATGGAGGTGTGTGAAGTTATAGAATGGAGGTGTGTGAAATCATAGAATGGAGGTGTGTGAAGTCAGAGAATGGAGCTGTGTGAAGTCAGAATGGAGATGTGCGAAGTCACAGAATGGAGGTGTGTGAAGTCATTTTATGGAGCTGTGTGAAGTCAGAATGGAGGTGTGTGAAGTCACAGAATGGAGGTGTGTGAACTCAGAATTGAGGTGTGTGAAGTCACAGAATCTAGGTGTGTGAAGTCATAGAATGGAGGTGTGTGAAGTCATAGAATGGAGATGTGTGAAGTCATAATGGAGGCATGTGAAGTCACAGAATTGAGGTGTGTGAAGTCACAGAATGGAGGTGTGTGAAGTCATAGAATGGAGGTGTGTGAAGTCATAATGGAGGCGTGTGAAGTCACAGAATTGAGGTGTGTGAAGTCACAGAATGGAGGTGTGTGAAGTCATAGAATGGAGGTGTGTGAAGTCAGAACGGAGGTGTGTGAACTCAGATTGGAGGTGTGGGAAGTCACAATGGAGGTGTGTGAAGATATAGAATGGAGGTGTGTGAAGTCACAGAATGGAGGGGTGTGAAGTCAAAGACTGGAGGTGTGTGAAGTCATAGAATGGCGGTGTGTGAAGTCATAGAATGGAGGTGTGTGAAGTCAAAATGGAGGTGTGTGAACTCATAAAATGGAGATGTGTGAAGTCATGGAATGGAGGTGTGTGAAGTCTAAGAATATAGGTGTGTGAAATCAAACAATGGTGGTGTGTGAAGTCACAGAATGCAGGTGTGTTAACTCAAAGTATGGAAGTGTGTGAAGTCAAAATGGAGGTGTGTGAAGTCACAGAATGGAGGTGTGTGAAGTCACAGAATGAAGGTGTTTGAAGTCAAAATTGTGGTGTGTGAAGTCACAAATGAATGTGTCTGAAGTCAGAATGCAGCTGTGTGAAGTCAGAGAATGGAGGTGTGTGAAGTCAGAATGGAGGTTTGTGAACTCATAGAATGGAGTGTGTGAAGTCACAATGGGGGTGTGTGAAGTCATAGAATTGGGGTGTGTGAGATCAAATTGGAGGTGTGTGAAATCACAGAATGGAGGTGTGTCAACTCAGAAATGAGGTGTGTGAAGTCATAGAATGGAAGTGCGTGAAGTCATAGAATGGATGTTTCTGAAGTAAGAATGAAGGTGTGTGAAGTCATAGAATGGAGGTGTGTGAAGTCAAAATGGAGGTGTGTGAACTCATAGAATGGTGGTGTGTGAACTCATAGAATGGAGGTGTGTGAAGTCATGGAATGGAGGTGTGTGAAGTCAAAGAATGGAGGTGTGTGAAGTCAAACAATAAAGGTGTGTGAAGTCACAGAGTGGAGGTGTGTGAAATCACAGAATGTAGGTGTGTGAAGTCAATAAGGTGGTGTGTAGAATCAAAAATTGAGGTGTGTGAACTTATAGAATGGATTCGTGTAAAGTCAAAGAATGGAGGTGTGTGAAGTCATCGAATTGAGGTGTGTGAAGTCATGGAATGGAGGTGTGTGAAGTCACAGAATGGAGGTGTGTGAAGTCAGAATGGAGTTGTGTGAAGTCATAGAATGGATGTGTGTTAAGTCAGAATGGAGGTGTGTGAAGTCATAGAGTGGAGGTGTGTGAAGTCACAATGGAGGTGTGTGAAGTCATAGAATGGAGGTGTGTGAAGTCACAGAATGGAGGTGTGTGAAGTCATAGAATGGAGCTGTGTGAAGTCAGATTGGAGGTGTGTGAAGTCACAGAATGGAGGTGTGTGAACTCAGAATGGAGGTGTGTGAAATCACAGAATGGAGGTGTGTGAAGTCATAGAATGGAGGTGTGTGAAGTCATAGAATGGATGTGTGTGAAATCATAATGGAGGTGTGTGAAGTCACAGAATTGAGGTGTGTGAAGTCACAGAATGGAGGTGTGTGAAGTCATAGAATGGAGGTATGTGAAGTCATAGAATGGAGGTGTGTGAAGTCATAGAATGGATGTTTGTTAAGTAAGAATGAAGGTGTGTTAAGTAATAGAATGAAGGTGTGTGAAGGCACAGAATGGAGGTGTGTGAAGTCATAGAATTGAGCTGTGTGAAGTCAGAATGGAGGTGTGTGAACTCAGTATGGAGGTGTGTGAAGTCACAGAATGGAGGTGTGGGAAGTCATAGAATGGAGTTGTGTGAAGTCACAGAATGGAGGTGTGTGAATTAATAGAATGGAGGTGTGAGAAATCATAGAATTGAGTTGTGTGAAGTCACAGAATGGAGGTGTGTGAAGTCATAGAAAGGAGGTGTGTGAAGTCATAGAATGGATGTTTGTTAAGTAAGAATGGAGGTGTGTTAAGTAATAGAATGGAGGTGTGAAGGCACAGAATGGAGGTGTGTGAAGTCATAGAATGGAGCTATGTGAAGTCAGAATGGAGGTGTGTGAAGTCACAGAATGGAGGTGTGTGAAGTCACAGAATGGAGGTGTGTGAAGTCATAGAATGGATGTGTGTGAAGTCATAGAATGGAGGTGTGTGAAGTCATAGAATGGATGTTTGTTAAGTGAGAATGAAGGTGTGTTAAGTCATAGAATGTAGGTGTGTGAAGGCACAGAATGGAGCTGTGTGAAGTCAGAATGGAGGTGTGTGAAGTCACAGAATGGAGGTGTGTGAAGTCACAGAATGGAGGTGTGTGAAGTCATAGAATGGATGTGTGTGAAGTCATAGAATGGAGGTGTGTGAAGTCATAGAATGGATGTTTGTTAAGTGAGAATGAAGGTGTGTTAAGTCATAGAATGTAGGTGTGTGAAGGCACAGAATGGAGCTGTGTGAAGTCAGAATGGAGGTGTGTGAAGTCACAGAATGGAGGTGTGTGAACTCAGAATGGAGGTGTGTGAAGTCACAGAATGGAGATGTGTGAACTCAGAATGGAGGTGTGTGAAGTCACAGAATCTAGGTGTGTGAAGTCATAGAATGGAGGTGTGTGAAGTCATAGAATGGAGGTGTGTGAAGTCATAATGGAGGCATGTGAAGTCACAGAATTGAGGTGTGTGAAGTCACAGAATGGAGGTGTGTGAAGTCATAGAATGGAGGTGTGTGAAATCATAGAATGGAGGTTTGGGAAGTCAGAGAATGGAGCTTTGTGAAGTCAGAATGGAGGTGTGCGAAGTCACAGAATGGAGGTGTGTGAAGCCATTTTATGGAGCTGTGTGAAGTCAGAATGGAGGTGTGTGAAATCACAGAATGGAGGTGTGTGAACTCAGAATGGAGGTGTGTGAAGTCACAGAATCTAGGTGTGTGAAGTCATAGAATGGAGGTGTGTGAAGTCATAGAATGGAGGTGTGTGAAGTCATAATGGAGGCGTGTGAAGTCACAGAATTGAGGTGTGTGAAGTCACAGAATGGAGGTGTGTGAAGTCATAGAATGGAGGTGTGTGAAGTCAGAACGGAGGTGTGTGAACTCAGATTGGAGGTGTGGGACGTCACAATGGAGGTGTGTGAAGATATAGAATGGAGGTGTGTGAAGTCACAGAATGGAGGGGTGTGAAGTCAAAGACTGGAGGTGTGTGAAGTCATAGAATGGAGGTGTGTGAAGTCATAGAATGGAGGTGTGTGAAGTCAAAATGGAGGTGTGTGAACTCATAAAATGGAGATGTGTGAAGTCATGGAATGGAGGTGTGTGAAGTCTAAGAATATAGGTGTGTGAAGTCAAACAATGGTGGTGTGTGAAGTCACAGAATGCAGGTGTGTTAAGTCAAAGAATGGAAGTGTGTGAAGTCAAAATGGAGGTGTGTGAAGTCACAGAATGGAGGTGTGTGACGTCACAGAATGAAGGTGTTTGAAGTCAAAATTGTGGTGTGTGAAGTCACAAATGAAGGTGTCTGAAGTCAGAATGCAGCTGTGTGAAGTCATAGAGTGGAGGTGTGTGAAGTCAGAATGGAGGTTTGTGAACTCATAGAATGGAGTGTGTGAAGTCACAATGGGGGTGTGTGAAGTCATAGAATTGGGGTGTGTGAGATCAAATTGGAGGTGTGTGAAATCACAGAATGGAGGTGTGTCAACTCAGAAATGAGGTGTGTGAAGTCATAGAATGGAAGTGCGTGAAGTCATATAATGGATGTTTCTGAAGTAAGAATGAAGGTGTGTGAAGTCATAGGATGGAGGTGTGTGAAGTCAAAATGGAGGTGTGTGAACTCATAGAATGGAGGTGTGTGAACTCATAGAATGGAGGTGTGTGAAGTCATGGAATGGAGGTGTGTGAAGTCAAAGAATGGTGGTGTGTGAAGTCAAACAATAAAGGTGTGTGAAGTCACAGAGTGGAGGTGTGTGAAATCACAGAATGTAGGTGTGTGAAGTCAATAAGGTGGTGTGTAGAGTCCCAAATTGAGGTGTGTGAACTCATAGAATGGATTCTTGTAAAGTCAAAGAATGGAGGTGTGTGAAGTCATCGATTTGAGGTGTGTGAAGTCATGGAATGGAGGTGTGTGAAGTCACAGAATGGAGGTGTGTGAAGTCAGAATGGAGTTGTGTGAAGTCATAGAATGGATGTGTGTGAAGTCAGAATGGAGATGTGTGAAGTCATAGAGTGGAGGTGTGTGAAGTCACAATGGAGGTGTGTGAAGTCATAGAATGGAGGTGTGTGAAGTCACAGAATGGAGGTGTGTGAAGTCATAGAATGGTGCTGTGTGAAGTTAGATTGGAGGTGTGTGAAGTCACAGAATGGAGGTGTGTGAACTCAGAATGGAGGTGTGTGAAATCACAGAATGGAGGTGTGTGAAGTCATAGAATGGAGGTGTGTGAAGTCATAGAATGGATGTGTGTGAAATCATAATGGAGGTGTGTGAAGTCACAGAATTGAGGTGTGTGAAGTCACAGAATGGAGGTGTGTGAAGTCATAGAATGGAGGTATGTGAAGTCATAGAATGGAGGTGTGTGAAGTCATAGAATGGATGTTTGTTAAGTAAGAATGAAGGTGTGTTAAGTAATAGAATGGAGGTGTGTGAAGGCACAGAATGGAGGTGTGTGAAGTCATAGAATGGAGCTGTGTGAAGTCAGAATGGAGGTGTGTGAACTCAGAATGGAGGTGTGTGAAGTCACAGAATGGAGGTGTGGGAAGTGATAGAATGGAGTTTTGTGAAGTCACAGAATGGAGGTGTGTGAATTAATAGAATGGAGGTGTGAGAAATCATAGAGTGGAGGTGTGTGCAGTCACAGAATGGAGGTGTGTGAAGTCATAGAATGGAGGTGTGTGAAGTCATAGAATGGATGTTTGTTAAGTAAGAATGGGGGTGTGTTAAGTAATAGAATGGAGGTGTGAAGGCACAGAATGGAGGTGTGTGAAGTCATAGAATGGAGCTATGTGAAGTCAGAATGGAGGTGTGTGAAGTCACAGAATGGAGGTGTGTGAAGTGACAGAATGGAGGTGTGTGAAGTCATAGAATGGATGTGTGTGAAGTCATAGAATGGAGGTGTGTGAAGTCATAGAATGGATGTTTGTTAAGTGAGAATGAAGGTGTGTTATGTCATAGAATATAGGTGTGTGAAGGCACAGAATGGAGCTGTGTGAAGTCAGAACGGAGGTGTGTGAAGTCACAGAATGGAGGTGTGTGAACTCACAATGGAGGTGTGTGAAGTCACAGAATGGAGGTGTGTTAAGTCACAGAACGGAGGTGTTTGAACTCAGAATGGAGGTGTGTGAAGTCACAGAATGGAGGTGTGTGAAGTCATAGAATGGAGGTGTGTGAAATCATAGAATGGAGGTGTGTGAAGTCAGAGAATGGAGCTGTGTGAAGTCAGAATGGAGATGTGCGAAGTCACAGAATGGAGGTGTGTGAAGTCATTTTATGGAGCTGTGTGAAGTCAGAATGGAGGTGTGTGAAGTCACAGAATGGAGGTGTGTGAACTCAAAATTGAGGTGTGTGAAGTCACAGAATCTAGGTGTGTGAAGTCATAGAATGGAGGTGTGTGAAGTCATACAATGGAGGTGTGTGAAGTCATAATGGAGGCATGTGAAGTCACAGAATTGAGGTGTGTGAAGTCACAGAATGGAGGTGTGTGAAGTCATAGAATGGAGGTGTGTGAAATCATAGAATGGAGGTTTGGGAAGTCAGAGAAGGGAGCTTTGTGAAGTCAGAATGGAGGTGTGCGAAGTCACAGAATGGAGGTGTGTGAAGTCATTTTATGGAGCTGTGTGAAGTCAGAATGAAGGTGTGTGAAATCACAGAATGGAGGTGTGTGAACTCAGAATGGAGGTGTGTGAAGTCACAGAATCTAGGTGTGTGAAGTCATAGAATGGAGGTGTGTGAAGTCATAGAATGGAGGTGTGTGAAGTCATAATGGAGGCGTGTGAAGTCACAGAATTGAGGTGTGTGAAGTTACAGAATGGAGGTGTGTGAAGTCATAGAATGGAGGTGTGTGAAGTCAGAACGGAGGTGTGTGAACTCAGATTGGAGGTGTGGGAAGTCACAATGGAGGTGTGTGAAGATATAGAATCTAGGTGTGTGAAGTCACAGAATGGAGGGGTGTGAAGTCATAGAATGGCGGTGTGTGAAGTCATAGAATGGAGGTGTGTGAAGTCAAAATGGAGGTGTGTGAACTCATAAAATGGAGATGTGTGAAGTCATGGAATGGAGGTGTGTGAAGTCTAAGAATATAGGTGTGTGAAATCAAACAATGGTGGTGTGTGAAGTCACAGAATGCAGGTGTGTTAACTCAAAGAATGGAAGTGTGTGAAGTCAAAATGGAGGTGTGTGAAGTCACAGAATGGAGGTGTGTGAAGTCACAGAATGAAGGTGTTTGAAGTCAAAATTGTGGTGTGTGAAGTCACAAATGAAGGTGTCTGAAGTCAGAATGCAGCTGTGTGAAGTCATAGAATGGAGGTGTGTGAAGTCAGAATGGAGGTTTGTGAACTCATAGAATGGAGTGTGTGAAGTCACAATGGGGGTGTGTGAAGTCATAGAATTGGGGTGTGTGAGATCAAATTGGAGGTGTGTGAAATCACAGAATGGAGGTGTGTCAACTCAGAAATGAGGTGTGTGAAGTCATAGAATGGAAGTGCGTGAAGTCATAGAATGGATGTTTCTGAAGTAAGAATGAAGGTGTGTGAAGTCATAGAATGGAGGTGTGTGAAGTCAAAATGGAGGTGTGTGAACTCATAGAATGGTGGTGTGTGAACTCATAGAACGGAGGTGTGTGAAGTCATGGAATGGAGGTGTGTGAAGTCAAAGAATGGAGGTGTGTGAAGTCAAACAATAAAGGTGTGTGAAGTCACAGAGTGGAGGTGTGTGAAATCACAGAATGTAGGTGTGTGAAGTCAATAAGGTGGTGTGTAGAATCAAAATTGAGGTGTGTGAACTTATAGAATGGATTCGTGTAAAGTCAAAGAATGGAGGTGTGTGAAGTCATCGAATTGAGGTGTGTGAAGTCATGGAATGGAGGTGTGTGAAGTCACAGAATGGAGGTGTGTGAAGTCAGAATGGAGTTGTGTGAAGTCATAGAATGGATGTGTGTGAAGTCAGAATGGAGGTGTGTGAAGTCATAGAGTGGAGGTGTGTGAAGTCACAATGGAGGTGTGTGAAGTCATAGAATGGAGGTGTGTGAAGTCACAGAATGGAGGTGTGTGAAGTCATAGAATGGAGCTGTGTGAAGTCAGATTGGAGGTGTGTGAAGTCACAGAATGGAGGTGTGTGAACTCAGAATGGAGGTGTGTGAAATCACAGAATGGAGGTGTGTGAAGTCATAGAATGGAGGTGTGTGAAGTCATAGAATGGATGTGTGTGAAATCATAATGGAGGTGTGTGAAGTCACAGAATTGAGGTGTGTGAAGTCACAGAATGGAGGTGTGTGAAGTCATAGAATGGAGGTATGTGAAGTCATAGAATGGAGGTGTGTGAAGTCATAGAATGGATGTTTGTTAAGTAAGAATGAAGGTGTGTTAAGTAATAGAATGAAGGTGTGTGAAGGCACAGAATGGAGGTGTGTGAAGTCATAGAATTGAGCTGTGTGAAGTCAGAATGGAGGTGTGTGAACTCAGTATGGAGGTGTGTGAAGTCACAGAATGGAGGTGTGGGAAGTCATAGAATGGAGTTGTGTGAAGTCACAGAATGGAGGTGTGTGAATTAATAGAATGGAGGTGTGAGAAATCATAGAATTGAGGTGTGTGAAGTCACAGAATGGAGGTGTGTGAAGTCATAGAAAGGAGGTGTGTGAAGTCATAGAATGGATGTTTGTTAAGTAAGAATGGAGGTGTGTTAAGTAATAGAATGGAGGTGTGAAGGCACAGAATGGAGGTGTGTGAAGTCATAGAATGGAGCTATGTGAAGTCAGAATGGAGGTGTGTGAAGTCACAGAATGGAGGTGTGTGAAGTCACAGAATGGAGGTGTGTGAAGTCATAGAATGGATGTGTGTGAAGTCATAGAATGGAGGTGTGTGAAGTCATAGAATGGATGTTTGTTAAGTGAGAATGAAGGTGTGTTAAGTCATAGAATGTAGGTGTGTGAAGGCACAGAATGGAGCTGTGTGAAGTCAGAATGGAGGTGTGTGAAGTCACAGAATGGAGGTGTGTGAAGTCACAGAATGGAGGTGTGTGAAGTCATAGATTGGATGTGTGTGAAGTCATAGAATGGAGGTGTGTGAAGTCATAGAATGGATGTTTGTTAAGTGAGAATGAAGGTGTGTTAAGTCATAGAATGTAGGTGTGTGAAGGCACAGAATGGAGCTGTGTGAAGTCAGAATGGAGGTGTGTGAAGTCACAGAATGGAGGTGTGTGAACTCAGAATGGAGGTGTGTGAAGTCACAGAATGGAGATGTGTGAACTCAGAATGGAGGTGTGTGAAGTCACAGAATCTAGGTGTGTGAAGTCATAGAATGGAGGTGTGTGAAGTCATAGAATGGAGGTGTGTGAAGTCATAATGGAGGCATGTGAAGTCACAGAATTGAGGTGTGTGAAGTCACAGAATGGAGGTGTGTGAAGTCATAGAATTGAGGTGTGTGAAATCATAGAATGGAGGTTTGGGAAGTCAGAGAATGGAGCTTTGTGAAGTCAGAATGGAGGTGTGCGAAGTCACAGAATGGAGGTGTGTGAAGCCATTTTATGGAGCTGTGTGAAGTCAGAATGGAGGTGTGTGAAATCACAGAATGGAGGTGTGTGAACTCAGAATGGAGGTGTGTGAAGTCACAGAATCTAGGTGTGTGAAGTCATAGAATGGAGGTGTGTGAAGTCATAGAATGGAGGTGTGTGAAGTCATAATGGAGGCGTGTGAAGTCACAGAATTGAGGTGTGTGAAGTCACAGAATGGAGGTGTGTGAAGTCATAGAATGGAGGTGTGTGAAGTCAGAACGGAGGTGTGTGAACTCAGATTGGAGGTGTGGGACGTCACAATGGAGGTGTGTGAAGATATAGAATGGAGGTGTGTGAAGTCACAGAATGGAGGGGTGTGAAGTCAAAGACTGGAGGTGTGTGAAGTCATAGAATGGAGGTGTGTGAAGTCATAGAATGGAGGTGTGTGAAGTCAAAATGGAGGTGTGTGAACTCATAAAATGGAGATGTGTGAAGTCATGGAATGGAGGTGTGTGAAGTCCAAGAATATAGGTGTGTGAAGTCAAACAATGGTGGTGTGTGAAGTCACAGAATGCAGGTGTGTTAAGTCAAAGAATGGAAGTGTGTGAAGTCAAAATGGAGGTGTGTGAAGTCACAGAATGGAGGTGTGTGACGTCACAGAATGAAGGTGTTTGAAGTCAAAATTGTGGTGTGTGAAGTCACAAATGAAGGTGTCTGAAGTCAGAATGCAGCTGTGTGAAGTCATAGAGTGGAGGTGTGTGAAGTCAGAATGGAGGTTTGTGAACTCATAGAATGGAGTGTGTGAAGTCACAATGGGGGTGTGTGAAGTCATAGAATTGGGGTGTGTGAGATCAAATTGGAGGTGTGTGAAATCACAGAATGGAGGTGTGTCAACTCAGAAATGAGGTGTGTGAAGTCATAGAATGGAAGTGCGTGAAGTCATATAATGGATGTTTCTGAAGTAAGAATGAAGGTGTGTGAAGTCATAGGATGGAGGTGTGTGAAGTCAAAAAGGAGGTGTGTGAACTCATAGAATGGAGGTGTGTGAACTCATAGAATGGAGGTGTGTGAAGTCATGGAATGGAGGTGTGTGAAGTCAAAGAATGGTGGTGTGTGAAGTCAAACAATAAAGGTGTGTGAAGTCACAGAGTGGAGGTGTGTGAAATCACAGAATGTAGGTGTGTGAAGTCAATAAGGTGGTGTGTAGAGTCCCAAATTGAGGTGTGTGAACTCATAGAATGGATTTGTGTAAAGTCAAAGAATGGAGGTGTGTGAAGTCATCGATTTGAGGTGTGTGAAGTCATGGAATGGAGGTGTGTGAAGTCACAGAATGGAGGTGTGTGAAGTCAGAATGGAGTTGTGTGAAGTCATAGAATGGATGTGTGTGAAGTCAGAATGGAGATGTGTGAAGTCATAGAGTGGAGGTGTGTGAAGTCACAATGGAGTTGTGTGAAGTCATAGAATGGAGGTGTGTGAAGTCACAGAATGGAGGTGTGTGAAGTCATAGAATGGTGCTGTGTGAAGTTAGATTGGAGGTGTGTGAAGTCACAGAATGGAGGTGTGTGAACTCAGAATGGAGGTGTGTGAAATCACAGAATGGAGGTGTGTGAAGTCATAGAATGGAGGTGTGTGAAGTCATAGAATGGATGTGTGTGAAATCATAATGGAGGTGTGTGAAGTCACAGAATTGAGGTGTGTGAAGTCACAGAATGGAGGTGTGTGAAGTCATAGAATGGAGGTATGTGAAGTCATAGAATGGAGGTGTGTGAAGTCATAGAATGGATGTTTGTTAAGTAAGAATGAAGGTGTGTTAAGTAATAGAATGGAGGTGTGTGAAGGCACAGAATGGAGGTGTGTGAAGTCATAGAATGGAGCTGTGTGAAGTCAGAATGGAGGTGTGTGAACTCAGAATGGAGGTGTGTGAAGTCACAGAATGGAGGTGTGGGAAGTCATAGAATGGAGTTTTGTGAAGTCACAGAATGGAGGTGTGTGAATTAATAGAATGGAGGTGTGAGAAATCATAGAGTGGAGGTGTGTGCAGTCACAGAATGGAGGTGTGTGAAGTCATAGAATGGAGGTGTGTGAAGTCATAGAATGGATGTTTGTTAAGTAAGAATGGGGGTGTGTTAAGTAATAGAATGGAGGTGTGAAGGCACAGAATGGAGGTGTGTGAAGTCATAGAATGGAGCTATGTGAAGTCAGAATGGAGGTGTGTGAAGTCACAGAATGGAGGTGTGTGAAGTCACAGAATGGAGGTGTGTGAAGTCATAGAATGGATGTGTGTGAAGTCATAGAATGGAGGTGTGTGAAGTCATAGAATGGATGTTTGTTAAGTGAGAATGAAGGTGTGTTAAGTCATAGAATATAGGTGTGTGAAGGCACAGAATGGAGCTGTGTGAAGTCAGAATGGAGGTGTGTGAAGTCACAGAATGGAGGTGTGTGAACTCACAATGGAGGTGTGTGAAGTCACAGAATGGAGGTGTGTTAAGTCACAGAACGGAGGTGTTTGAACTCAGAATGGAGGTGTGTGAAGTCACAGAATGGAGGTGTGTGAAGTCATAGAATGGAGGTGTGTGAAATCATAGAATGGAGGTGTGTGAAGTCAGAGAATGGAGCTGTGTGAAGTCAGAATGGAGATGTGCGAAGTCACAGAATGGAGGTGTGTGAAGTCATTTTATGGAGCTGTGTGAAGTCAGAATGGAGGTGTGTGAAGTCACAGAATGGAGGTGTGTGAACTCAAAATTGAGGTGTGTGAAGTCACAGAATCTAGGTGTGTGAAGTCATAGAATGGAGGTGTGTGAAGTCATACAATGGAGGTGTGTGAAGTCATAATGGAGGCATGTGAAGTCACAGAATTGAGATGTGTGAAGTCACAGAATGGAGGTGTGTGAAGTCATAGAATGGAGGTGTGTGAAATCATAGAATGGAGGTTTGGGAAGTCAGAGAAGGGAGCTTTGTGAAGTCAGAATGGAGGTGTGCGAAGTCACAGAATGGAGGTGTGTGAAGTCATTTTATGGAGCTGTGTGAAGTCAGAATGAAGGTGTGTGAAATCACAGAATGGAGGTGTGTGAACTCAGAATGGAGGTGTGTGAAGTCACAGAATCTAGGTGTGTGAAGTCATAGAATGGAGGTGTGTGAAGTCATAGAATGGAGGTGTGTGAAGTCATAATGGAGGCGTGTGAAGTCACAGAATTGAGGTGTGTGAAGTCACAGAATGGAGGTGTGTGAAGTCATAGAATGGAGGTGTGTGAAGTCAGAACGGAGGTGTGTGAACTCAGATTGGAGGTGTGGGAAGTCACAATGGAGGTGTGTGAAGATATAGAATGGAGGTGTGTGAAGTCACAGAATGGAGGGGTGTGAAGTCAAAGACTGGAGGTGTGTGAAGTCATAGAATGGCGGTGTGTGAAGTCATAGAATGGAGGTGTGTGAAGTCAAAATGGAGGTGTGTGAACTCATAAAATGGAGATGTGTGAAGTCATGGAATGGAGGTGTGTGAAGTCTAAGAATATAGGTGTGTGAAATCAAACAATGGTGGTGTGTGAAGTCACAGAATGCAGGTGTGTTAACTCAAAGAATGGAAGTGTGTGAAGTCAAAATGGAGGTGTGTGAAGTCACAGAATGGAGGTGTGTGAAGTCACAGAATGAAGGTGTTTGAAGTCAAAATTGTGGTGTGTGAAGTCACAAATGAAGGTGTCTGAAGTCAGAATGCAGCTGTGTGAAGTCATAGAATGGAGGTGTGTGAAGTCAGAATGGAGGTTTGTGAACTCATAGAATGGAGTGTGTGAAGTCACAATGGGGGTGTGTGAAGTCATAGAATTGGGGTGTGTGAGATCAAATTGGAGGTGTGTGAAATCACAGAATGGAGGTGTGTCAACTCAGAAATGAGGTGTGTGAAGTCATAGAATGGAAGTGCGTGAAGTCATAGAATGGATGTTTCTGAAGTAAGAATGAAGGTGTGTGAAGTCATAGAATGGAGGTGTGTGAAGTCAAAATGGAGGTGTGTGAACTCATAGAATGGTGGTGTGTGAACTCATAGAACGGAGGTGTGTGAAGTCATGGAATGGAGGTGTGTGAAGTCAAAGAATGGAGGTGTGTGAAGTCAAACAATAAAGGTGTGTGAAGTCACAGAGTGGAGGTGTGTGAAATCACAGAATGTAGGTGTGTGAAGTCAATAAGGTGGTGTGTAGAATCAAAATTGAGGTGTGTGAACTTATAGAATGGATTCGTGTAAAGTCAAAGAAAGGAGGTGTGTGAAGTCATCGAATTGAGGTGTGTGAAGTCATGGAATGGAGGTGTGTGAAGTCACAGAATGGAGGTGTGTGAAGTCAGAATGGAGTTGTGTGAAGTCATAGAATGGATGTGTGTGAAGTCAGAATGGAGGTGTGTGAAGTCATAGAGTGGAGGTGTGTGAAGTCACAATGGAGGTGTGTGAAGTCATAGAATGGAGGTGTGTGAAGTCACAGAATGGAGGTGTGTGAAGTCATAGAATGGAGCTGTGTGAAGTCAGATTGGAGGTGTGTGAAGTCACAGAATGGAGGTGTGTGAACTCAGAATGGAGGTGTGTGAAATCACAGAATGGAGGTGTGTGAAGTCATAGAATGGAGGTGTGTGAAGTCATAGAATGGATGTGTGTGAAATCATAATTGAGGTGTGTGAAGTCACAGAATTGAGGTGTGTGAAGTCACAGAATGGAGGTGTGTGAAGTCATAGAATGGAGGTATGTGAAGTCATAGAATGGAGGTGTGTGAAGTCATAGAATGGATGTTTGTTAAGTAAGAATGAAGGTGTGTTAAGTAATAGAATGAAGGTGTGTGAAGGCACAGAATGGAGGTGTGTGAAGTCATAGAATGGAGCTGTGTGAAGTCAGAATGGAGGTGTGTGAACTCAGTATGGAGGTGTGTGAAGTCACAGAATGGAGGTGTGGGAAGTCATAGAATGGAGTTGTGTGAAGTCACAGAATGGAGGTGTGTGAATTAATAGAATGGAGGTGTGAGAAATCATAGAATGGAGGTGTGTGAAGTCACAGAATGGAGGTGTGTGAAGTCATAGAATGGAGGTGTGTGAAGTCATAGAATGGATGTTTGTTAAGTAAGAATGGAGGTGTGTTAAGTAATAGAATGGAGGTGTGAAGGCACAGAATGGAGGTGTGTGAAGTCATAGAATGGAGGTGAGTGAAGTCAGAATGGAGGTTTGTGAACTCATAGAATGGAGTGTGTGAAGTCACAATGGGGGTGTGTGAAGTCATAGAATTGGGGTGTGTGAGATCAAATTGGAGGTGTGTGAAATCACAGAATGGAGGTGTGTCAACTCAGAAATGAGGTGTGTGAAGTCATAGAATGGAAGTGCGTGAAGTCATAGAATGGATGTTTCTGAAGTAAGAATGAAGGTGTGTGAAGTCATAGAATGGAGGTGTGTGAAGTCAAAATGGAGGTGTGTGAACTCATAGAATGGTGGTGTGTGAACTCATAGAACGGAGGTGTGTGAAGTCATGGAATGGAGGTGTGTGAAGTCAAAGAATGGAGGTGTGTGAAGTCAAACAATAAAGGTGTGTGAAGTCACAGAGTGGAGGTGTGTGAAATCACAGAATGTAGGTGTGTGAAGTCAATAAGGTGGTGTGTAGAATCAAAATTGAGGTGTGTGAACTTATAGAATGGATTCGTGTAAAGTCAAAGAATGGAGGTGTGTGAAGTCATCGAATTGAGGTGTGTGAAGTCATGGAATGGAGGTGTGTGAAGTCACAGAATGGAGGTGTGTGAAGTCAGAATGGAGTTGTGTGAAGTCATAGAATGGATGTGTGTGAAGTCAGAATGGAGGTGTGTGAAGTCATAGAGTGGAGGTGTGTGAAGTCACAATGGAGGTGTGTGAAGTCATAGAATGGAGGTGTGTGAAGTCACAGAATGGAGGTGTGTGAAGTCATAGAATGGAGCTGTGTGAAGTCAGATTGGAGGTGTGTGAAGTCACAGAATGG